>OX375765.1:11393064-12593064 GCA_947359385.1 Chesias legatella
GTGTTGACTACTTGATTATTTTCAATAGGCTAATACATAATTCACATATATTTAATTTCGTGGCGTAGCTGGGGGGGATGATATCCTTAACACAGGTATTTAGGACTTAGTGCTCAGCTATGTTTATTAAACCTAACAAATTACTCGTAAAACTGTTATAATCTTATTTGACCGTGTTATAACTTCAGAACGTCTGCATCACCACTAAACACTTGCAAGATGCTAGTTCTATTTTGAATGTTTTTTTATCAGACGTCTATAATTAGCAGTATTATTATTTTCGTAAAAGAAAACATTGTTTTTTATTAATCAATTATGTGTTGTAAGTGGAACATCTGCCATATCACGTATAAAAATACCATCCACCCCGTCCCAATAAGTGGCAATCGAGTAAATCTCGATCATAACTCACCTCGCTCATAGTAGCGCCTCGATAACGACACACCATTAAATTTGGACATGAATTTACGAGCGACCCACCCTTATATAAATTACGACATTTTATTCAAACTACCTGTAATCGGTGCAGTTACTACAAAATACCTGATTGACGACGTGAGAGGAAGTTAGTCAGGACAGCATAAATAGTATATATATATTTAGTAGTAGAACTAACGAATTAACTAAATATAAATAAATATTGGTGGTCAAGCCCCAACGTAAGGTAAGTAAAAAGCTTGTATCATAGGAACCAGCCAACTGATATAATACTTATATACTTTTTTCGTAAATACATACATATAATACATAACAACACCCAGACACAGAACAATCATCTATGTAAGTACGTCACAAAAATTTCCTGGGTGGGAATCGAACCCACTACCTACAGCGGAGAAGGCAGGGTTACCAACGGAGTGTGAAGCCTGTCAAAAAATTCACCAATTAATACATTAACTTATGTACTCTTACCTCCAGTATTGGAAGCCTTAAGAATTTTCAATTTAACGTATTCATATGCAACTTTATCGCAGTAATAGCGAGCAACCGGCGCCTGATCTCGTTAGATCGCTACGTGTCGTTATCGTTACGTTATATCGTAAAAATAAGATCGGTAGAAGCGAAATGCTCCAATATCCGGTGCTGTGGATCCTCTGCCTGACAAGTTACCGTCACTCCCTTTCAAATCATAACACTGTAGTCTTTATGCGTTACTGCTTGGCAGCAGAAATTATTTGTGACAGTTTTACCTGAAGAATTTTGCATAAATTTGACTCCCTGATAAAGTTAATAATAAATTTAAAAGGTATGTTATCTATATTCTGAATATTTTCTGCTCCTGTGTGTTAATATGTATTAAAAACTTTAGATGGGATGGTTTAGATGACCGCTACCGTAGTCCGGGATAGCAGAGCTGCCGGAGACTGGGAGCCTTTTCTTATGTGTACTTCTCATATGGGGGGTTTGCCATAATCACCACGCTTGGCAGATGCTAGTAGCGAAACAGAGATCTAATTTGGATCTGACGATTGGCAAACTGAGATTCGCTTCTATTCATTTATAACTCTAATATCTCGATTCGCTATCTCTCGGATATCATCGTTGTAATAGCTAATCGGTAGTTTTGTATAGGTATGTGCGCTCAAATGAAATGACTTTTGGCTCTCAGTTCGTATAATGATTTTAATGGATCTTTATGTTATGTTCACATTAGTAGCTCAGTTTTTGGCTCACTATGAGCTATCAAACTCTCAAATATTATTATATTTTTGAGTTTCGACTACTGATAGTAATCGTGTCACTAAACGTCGCGGACTGAAGCGTGGTGAGCAATTAAAGTGCGACTCAATGAGGCTCCTTTCGTGCACTTGACACATGTCTTCTAATTTTTAATTCTAGGTTATGTAGGTTTCCTCATGTTTTCCATCGCCGTATATAATATAAATTTTCGATAACAGTCCACGAAATTTCTAACATACCAATAAGAATTTTCATTCGTCGATAGCAATATTTCCAGGCAGTTTCGTATCAGGAGTTTATAAATTTCAGCTTTTGTCAGTAAATATTGTATATATTTGGTTTCATATGTAAAAATCTTTGTATCCATCAAGATAAACCTTCGCCCTGGATATTAGAAAAAGGTTTGGGCGGTACGTCCTGCGGTAAGGTTCCAATCTGAATAAATCTGTAGACCATGAAATGGTTTGGGGTTGAATTGTCCGATTTATGCCGATTTTGAAAAACTTTGTGCGTTTACAAAGGTGTCTTTTCTCACATAAATCTAATGATTTTCTCTAAGTATGTTATCTCCATCTGGGGTGTTATCCGTTGGGGCAGAAGAGTTCTTCAGAAAACTCATACAGTGTAATATTTTATATTTCCATCATTTAATACATCAAAATATGTTTTTGGAGTGAAACTTCTTAGGCGGCGATTCGATAATCGTTAAGTGACAGAAATGAGAGTAAAATTTTAATGACGCATAATTTTTGAGTACTTTTCGTTATATTGAAAGCAAAATAACACGTGGAGAGAAACAAAAGCTTTTGATCCGACTTCACCAAAGTGGATCAAATGAAAGCGACATATGAAGGATACAAGTCGATAGTTTTTTTTTTTTTTATGGTTTGTAGTTACGGAACGAGCCGACGGCCCACCTGGTGGTAAGTGGTAACCTCGGCCCATAACAACCGATGCGACTTGGATCCTCCCCTACTAGGTACGACAATACCCAAGTCGCATCGTATGCGCCCATAACTATGAGACGTGTAGGTGGAATGTCTCGTGTACCTTTATTTTCACCGGCAACCACATATTTCAAACACAGTAACGCGAATGCATTACTGCTTGGCGGCAGAAATGGGCATGGTGGCAGTACTTCCCCGGACGAACTTGGCGAGTTCTACTGCTCTTATAATTTATTTAATATATATAAAAAAGTGTCGCGTGCTTTGTAGTTTTAAAAAAGTATCACATCTATCACTTTTGTTTAACAAAATCAATCAGCAATGGACCCACGGTTAAGTGGTAACCTCTGGCCATAACAGCTAGCTACTGGGGTCGCCCCCTACTAGGTACGACAAGACCCAAGTTGCATCATATGCGCCCGCAACTCTGAGACGTGTAAGTGGAATGTCTCATGTGCCTGTAATTTCACCGGTAACTGGAACATAGTAACGCGAACGCGTTACTGTTTGGCGGCTGAAATGGGCATGGTGGCAGTACTTCCCAGGACGAACTTGTGAGTTCTACTGCTCTACGTGTACAGTGTAGGGTGTAAGATGCTGCCCAAGCTATTTTATTGTCAGGATTTCATTCATTATAATATTAACGCAAAGAGATGTAAATATAACTAAAGAAGACCTAAATAATATATATTTATATTATTAGATCTTATTAGATCGGAAAAGTTGCTGTAAAATTGATTTATCCTTGCGGGATGCACTCAACGCATTGCGACTGAGGCATCTCGTACTCTGATGGAGAGGATTTGAGTCGTATTGCTTATGTCTATTCGCGGCGGTTACCACTCAACGTTAGGTGGGCCGTCAGCTCGTTCTATCACCTACATCACATAAAAAATAAAGTAAAAAATCACCAAAATAAGAGCCAGTTCAGATGGTGCCGCGACAACGCGCAATTCACAAACGCGGGAGTGATTTTTTTGGGATCCTGATTAATTGGAGCCAATTAGAGGAGCTGGCGAACCAAACGACATCATTACACTTTTGGTAAAAGTGTTTTTTTAATTCGCGTATTTTTATCCGAATAAACTCTTGAATTTATATAAAAGTATTTAATAGAATTGAGTCCATTTTTCGTGACCGACCAAATTAATACAATTACATCAATGACGGTATTTCATTTCAATTTGTAGTAATTGCCAAGGTGGTCCGAAGAAGTACTGCCACTATACCCTCTTTTGCCGGAAGCAGTACTTTCCCGTAAAGTAATAATGCTTAAGTACTTACTGTTAATATAACTTATCTGCTGCAACAGTTTTTTAACTAGCGCGTAGGGTATTTGTAATTTATTTGCTGCTTAATTTTTGTCACTATAATCAGATAGTGAATTATTAGGTAATAAATTTATACGATAAGATTGACCGTCTTATAGTACATACTGTTATGTAATCATAATTCTAAGTTAAGTTGTTTGGTAAAAAGATCAAATAATAGTACATTATTATTATTATTATTTTTTAACTTCTTCGTTCCCACTCAGGGTTACGGATGCAATACGATGTAACATGGCTCTTGTCGTATCCGGTATGGTGGCAGTACTTCCCCGGATAGCTTGGCATAAGTTCTTACTGCTACTAAGTCATTGTCTCACTTGTAAGTTTTCAAACGTCCGGAAAGCTTTAAAATGCTGCATCGTTATAAAACTGTAATTAAACTCAGCAACTTGTTAAAACTTTATTTTATAAATACGAGTTTTAAAAGGCGCACCCTTTGGCTACGGTGAGCTGAGATGGATCGTTTGAAATATTAAGTTTCAGTCGGACAGATCTTAATCAGCTCATAGACACAAATTGCAGCGTACACTGAGATTATAGAAGTCGTGCGACCAACCGTGATTTTGGAGTCGCGCGACTTTGTAACATTATTCATTTGTTCACATAATAAATAGTTGTATTTCTTTGTTTACTTAGATAATCCCTCTTACTCAATTATAGTTTAGTAGTCTCTTCAACAGACTTTTCTGTGAAGCAGGTAGAATGAAAAGAATAAGATATCATTTATCTTTTTAGACTGGCCTCACAGCTCAGTTGGTAGTAACCTTGCCTTCTGGGTCGTTGGTTCGATTCCCACCCAGGACAAATATTTGTGTGACGACTAAAGATGTTTGTTCTGTATCTGTGTCTAATAGTATATAAGTATTATATTAGTCTTGTGATTCTCTTTATACAAGCTTTGCTTAGCTTTCTTGGGGCTAGATGGCGCTGTGTGAAATGTCCACAAATATTATTTGTCTTTATTATTTTGTCTCTAAGATATCCCGGTTTCCTCATGATGTTTTCCTTCACCGTTTTGAGAATGTACTATGTCATTTCATTTTATATTCATTTTCAGACTTACATCCATATTGTGTTAGTAGTGTTTCTTAGAATATGTTACTCTTCGGTAAATTAGTTTAAAACATTATACTGAAATAACTTACTGCGCACCTAAATTAACCAAGTGCACGTCAGAATGTGAACTAGCGACCTCCGGCTGTCTCTACCACTAGGCCACCATGCTCTCAATACAACAACTAGGTGATGCCATTGTATCAACATTACCGAACAATTATTGATCCAAATGTTGTACAATATCGAAAGCAATCGGCAAACAGCACCGGAACACTGACGAAGTAATAATTACCCGGGTATTGCTTTTGTATCGTGTGCGGCCATTAACTTAGCGATAAGTTTTTTAATAAGAATATTTATATATATGTTATTTCGTGTAAGGGTACATTTGTATTTCTTTATTTATTTATTCATTGCACATGTAGAACTTATTACTAATAATACATAAATATATATAATAATAATATATAGTAATAACATAACCACCTTTCGTTAGCAAACGTTTTCTAGCCTCAAAGGTTTTTTTAGGGTTGAGCTCGCCTTCGTACATATTTTTACATGTTACTATAACTAAAAGATAAATAAATATTCGTGGACATTTCACACAGCGCCATCTAGCCCCAAACTAAGTATAGCTTGCACTATGGGAACCAGACAACTGATACAATTCATATATACTTTTTTGTAAATACATACATATAATACATATTAACACCCAGACACAGAACAAACATCTACATTCGTCACATAAATGTTTGCCCTGGGTGGGAATGGATCTACAGCGCAGAAGGCAGGGTTACTACCAATTGAGCTGTAAAGCCTGTTAAACTTGGAAAGAAGAAAGGCCTAGAGGGACAGAACGAATTATAATAATATTAGCTGCACTGCTAGAAAAGGCACTCGTCTTTAGAAGGTTCCTCTTTGTAAGCTGAGCTTGCTTGGTTTCTACTCCGCAAACGGTCGTTATCCGTTATTTGTATGTTTTTAATACATTGATTTTTAAACAGTTTACTTTGTAGTAAGAAAAAAGAAAAAAGTTGAGAAACTAAAATATGTTTATATGTTGAATTAAATTAATTTAAGTTCGTCCGGGGAAGTACTGCCACCATGCCCATTTCTGCCGCCAAGCAAGCTGCGTTACTGTGTTCCGGTTTGAAAGGTGTGGTTGCCGGTGAAGTTACAGGCACATGAGACATTCCACCTACACGTCTTGTCGTACCTAGTAGGGGAGGACCCAAGCCGCATTGGTTGTTATGGCCGAGGTTACCATTTACCACCGGGTGGGCCATCGGCTCGTTCCGTAACTGTATCACATAAAAAAAAAAACATAATTAACACGCTGATTTTATACAGACGCTCAGTAAACCGCGACGTATTTCTGCCGATGAATAAATCATTATTGACAAGTATAATCGTTTAATATCAATAGGAATGTTCAGCTCCACTCTGAATTGTCATGCAGTTATAAAGTATGCGAATTATTAACCGAATAAATATTATTTGGTAATTTCAAAGAATATTATATTTATTATATATAGCTTCTATTATGGGAACCCGACAACTGATATAATAATATATAATTTATTTTTGTAAATACATATCAACACCCAGACACAACAACATCTGAATTCGTCACACAAATGTGTGTCCTGAGTGGGAATTAAACCCACGTCCTACAGCGCATAAGGAAGAGTTACTACCAGTTGAGCTGTGAGGCCTGTCAATTAATGCTACATTTGCTTATTTTTTATTATGGCTGCTAAGTAGTGGAGGACCCAAGTCACCAGCTTGTTGTGGGCAGAGATTACTACGTAACATCAGGTGGGCCATCAGCTCTTACATAAATTTTTCATGAAAATAAAATTTTCTTCAAACAACTGTACAAGCAATACTGTTACTGATGATGTCCGCACTAGAATCGTTTATGGTGAAGTTGAAACATCCTGAAAATACTCATTCAGAGAGTTTCACACGAGATTTCATGAAGTATCCTAGAAAACGTTAAAGGCTATTCCTTGTTCGCACAACTCAGTTGGAATTAATTCTGCCTTGTATGCTGTAAGTCGTGGGTTCGATTCCCACCCGGGACAAGCGTATTTGTGACGAACATAGATGTTTTTTCTGTGACTGGGTGTTGAAACGTGTTCATATGTATGTATTTAGGATCAAAAAAAAAAAAAAAAAACAAAAAAATAAATAATAAAAATAATGAATAATAATGATCCAAAATAATGGAGAAATAGACAGGGATGTGAGAAATAGAGTAAATGCGGGATGGATGAAATGGCGACAGGTCTCAGCAACAGCATGTGACCCGCGGATGCCCCTTAAACTGAAAGGGAAAATATATAAGTCGATTGTCAGACCTGTCGTATTGTATGGATCGGAATGTTGGGCCACCAAAGGAATTGATGAAAGAAGATTGCATGCAGCGGAGATGCGAATGTTGAGATGGATGTGTGGCGTGACCAGAATGGACAAAATTAGGAACGAGTATGTAAGGGGAAGTTTGAAAGTAGCGCCAGTGACGGAGAAGTTGAGGAGCAGTAGGTTAGCGTGGTATGGACATGTTATGCGGAGGGATGAAAGTCATGCTACAAAGAGAGTCCTAGATATGGATGTGGATGGATGTAAGAGTAAAGGTAGGCCAAAGAAAAGATGGATGGATTGCGTGAAAGATGATATGAGTAAGAAAGGAGTGAGTGCTGAGATGACGTCTGACAGAGAGAAATGGAAGGAAAGTACATGTTGTGCCGACCCCACCTAGTTGGGATAAGGGCAAGAAAATGATGATGATGTATGTATTTAGGAAAGAGTTCTATCAGTTACTTAGTTCCCATAGTACAAGATATGATTAGTTTGGGTCTAGATGGCGCTGTGTGAAATTTTTATTTTTATATTAATTTACCAACAGCTTTTATTTATTTATTATTTTATTATTTATTTTTTCCAAAACAACTGACTATTCTGACTTCAGCTGTCTGAAAGACAACATATTAGCAATCATCTTGATCTTGAAGCTTATGTGGCGCCGAAAAAATATTACTTCTAATTTCTGAACAGCTTTTATTAGGACACAGCGGTTACCCAATACAGACCTCAACTTTCAGTCTGGAGGTCACTGGTTTGAAACCTGTCGAGCACCAATTAGTATTTTCACTTTACAGATTTAAATTTGCAACACCACATTCTATGAGAGATGACATCGTGAGGAAACCAACAGGTTTTTAAACCAAACATTCGAAGACATGTGTCAAAAGGAGCCTCTTTGAGGCTTACTTTAATCCCTTCACAAACTTGTTCCAGAAAACTAGTGATATGATTAGTGGCAGTACTTCAAGGTTTTGCTTATATTCAGAACATTCGGTGATTCGGTTTGGCCCCTAGCTCCACTAATAGATTGCTAACTAATCATATTAGGGCAACTTTTATTTTCTTATATAACGTTTTTCCTGGTTGGTTACTTGTAACAGTTGTATGTGCTACGGTGGGCGTTTTCCTGTTATTTTGCGCAGACTGGCCACCCAGCTCAGTTGGTAGTAACCCTGCCTTCTGCGCTGTAGTACGTGGATTCGATTCCCACCCAGGAAACACGATATGGCTGTTGAGTGCTATTGAGTAGTGTGGTCTGCAGGTGTCCCTGGCAGCAGCATCCAGCTCTCTATAATATTGCAGCACCAAGAGGAATATGCATGAATACCAAATTTTAGACTATTCGGGCTACGAGAACTGGTATAAAAATCAGTTAAACTTTGACCCACACAAACATACACTCAAGTTAAATAAAAGCTTATAAAAAGGTAATTACTTTGGTATAAAATCAATTCCGGTCATATGAGTTAGTTAATTGCTAAAGGAAACTGTTGGGTGAGTATTTTAGGGAAAAAAAATAGTGACAATACTCAACCCTTGTTACGTCTGCGTTCTCACTATAGTGTAAACCAAGATTTAAGTGGTCCGTTGTGTCGCTGACTACCCTTTCAAAAAAGCGCCTACACCATCGGAGTAAAAGGCGCGAATATAATTGTATGTAATAAAATGTTTCATGTTCCTCGTTCATTCTCGAGACGTTCCGCTAAAATACATTTTCGATTGGGGTCCAAGTGGGTATTATCGGCCCGTACAGCTATCCAAGATTTACCCACTTGACATTCGTGGCACGGGAGAGATGAGAACCCGAGATGCGTGGGTAATAATAGTCGCTTTTATACGGTACGATACGATTCGGTAAAAAAAAACAAACCAACCAACTCTATGCACAGTGTTCGTACGGGGAAGAATTGCCACCTACTTATCTCCCCATGCAGTACTGAAGTGGCATTCGTGTGATCCAGTTTGAAGGGTGTACGAGCTATGTGAATTAGCGTATTCCCATATCGTAGTACGGAAGGACCAAACGCTATCGAAAATACAGATATTCAAAGTTGTAGGTGACAAATAAGGCGCTTACAAGATGTATTTTAGTCACGAATGTGATATAATTTGCGCTGGTAACATTTGCTGTTATCATTTTATTTATTTTTGATCATTTGCTTTATTAATTTTTGAATCATTGACAAACATAAAATTTATATTATACCTCTATTGCATCTATTGAAATTTAGTATTTTGAATTTGTGTTTTATTTCATTCTCGATGTCAATTTTTCAATTTTGGTATTATTTTGTTATTTCCCCATCAGTAATAAAGAAAATTATTAAACTTTTATTATAATAAATTATTGTTATTTATATACTATATTTATATACTATCGTGACTTGAATAAAATCAGTAGAAAATTAGTCGAAGAATGTAATTTTCTTGTGAATCGGATATCGGAAGTATACTACTAATGTCGTGTCGGTTGTGTAAATGGTAGTTACATCGAGATATCGGTAGAATGAATCGAGTGAGCAACACAAACACTCGTAAGAGTATTCGCTTGTTTGTATCGCGGTCCGATGGCTCATCAGCGCCGCCGATCTATTAATACACACACTAGCTACCCGCCCCGGCTTCGCACGGGTACCAAGTAATTACTGCTTTACAACTTCTTAATAAGAAGTAATAATAATAATATTGGTGGACATTTCACACAGCGCCATCTAGCCCCAAACTAAGCATAGCTTGTACTATGGGAATCGGACAACTGATAATAGTCATAATAGTCATTTATTGGTAATATAGATTACATGTCAAACATAGAATACTTATATACTTTTTTGTAAATACATACATACACCCAGACACAACAAACATCTATTTTCGTCACACAAATGTCTGTCCTGGGTGGGAATCGAACCCACGTCCTACAGTGCAGAAGGCAGGGTTACTACCAACTGAGCTGTGAGGCCAGAATTATTTTTTAACTAGGTTTATCTCGTTGAATTCTCTCTGAATTTTCTTTGAATAGGTGGTTGCATTAGTAGACAATTATTTACATAGATAATAAAATTGATATTATTTATAGTCGACCGTTTTACCATGTATGATGGCAGTACCGACTCTCAACAAGGATATAATGTCAAAATGGAGTTTGTTCGAAATAAAGATAAAATACTTCCTTAGCTGAACTCTATACAAAACCTCATCTTCATAATTCACAGGATTTCCGCGGTCACAAACTCCTTGTAAATAAATTAAAATACAATGTAAACAAAGTTATCAGTGCCTCGTAAATAAAACTCTGAACTTATCGCGAATAAATTACAAAGGTAATTAAAGAGACTGAGCAAAATACTGTAATATTTATAAGTGTTATTTTATCTGGCGTCTTTTAAGGGTGGTAATGGATTATAGTATTACGCTACCTGTTACATTACTGTCAGTTTAGAAAGCGTGGCACCGTGTTACTGACACTGAGTTTCGATCCGGAGGTCGCTGGTTCAAAACCCGACCTCCGGTCAATCATCAATGAGTTTAGTTACATGAAAAATTTCTGTGAAAGAAAGAAATAAAAAAAGACATTTATTCACATACTCTTACACAACAAAATATGTTAGTTGTCTGGTTCCCATGATACAAGCTATGCTTAGCTTACTTTGGAGCTAGATGGCGCTGTGTGAGATGTCCAACAACGTTTATTTATTTATTTTATAACGTTTTGTTAGAATTAACAATTTACTAGTAATTTTAATAAAATGAAAACGATACTATGGCTCTTAACGAAACAAATCATTTTCGCAATATTGAAAAAGCTTTATTTCCAGCAATTCGTCAATTTCAACCCCCTAAGCTTTAATTGCTATCTGAAACAGGCAGAATTCCAATAAAAATTGTAAATAAATCACTACAAATCTATCGTCTTGGAGTTTCATCAGCAAGGTATAGATCTAAAGAGTGAAATTAAGTGATACTCAAGTATGGGAAGTCCCTAGTCGCACCACATTGCATCCGTACCTTACCTAAGACACGAAGTCTGCGTCAAAACTTTCACCAGCGTCTACATTTTTCAAATTGGTGCAAAGTAATGCTTGGGTTTTTCTCCGGTTGTGAACGGGTTAAGGCAGAAATAGGTGTGGCGACAGTAATCTAGTCATCCGGGGAATTACTGCCACTATTTCCATTCCTGCCGCCAAGCAGTTGCGATACTGTGTTTCAGTTTGAAGGGTAGACATTCTACTTTCAGAGTCTCAAAGGGCATTCGATGCGACATGGGTCTTATCCTATCTAAGCGGTCATAATGTTTGATAGGCAGAGGTTACCACGTAACACCAGGTGGGTCACAATCTGCTTGTTCCGTACATTATCCTCAAAAAAAATGCCGTTCATACTCGTTCACACCATTCCCTCTCTAGTCAGCATTACTCTCAGAATATAACAAATAAAAGTATCCCCAACAGTCACATATCAGTATAATGAAATACCGAAGACCGACCGCAAGCGGTATCTGTCCAGTTATTGGGAGCGCTATAAAGGGCATATTGTACAGCCCTGTCTATAAATTGTAAGCCCAAGAAACTAGAACTTAAGACCAGGACAGCCCACCTGGTGTTAAGTGGTAACCTCGGCCCATAACAACCGATGCGACTTAAGGCCTCCCATACTAAGTACGACAAAACCCAAGTCGCATCGTATGCGCCCGTAACTCTGAGACGTGTAGGTGGAATGTCTCATGTACCTGTAATTTCACCGGCAACCACACCTTTCAAACCGGAACACAGTTGACCAGTTGTCTGGTATCCATGACTAAGCTATGCTTAGCTTACTTTGGGGCCAGGTAGCGCTGTGTGAAATGTCCATTAATATTTATTTATTTTAACAGTAAGTCGGCAAATTATGTCGATTTGTGTCTGTTGTATTGTACACATATTGTATTGTAACATTGTATTGTAACACATAAGCAAAGTCAATAAAAACACCAGTGTGAAGTAACTTCAATTGAACGCGCAACGTGGGTAGTCCAGCGATATCTTCAGCTTGATTGGATTTCGCGTCAGTTTTACGTCTCCCTATGTGGTAATGGACCATAACGACTCCATTCTACAACTCCCCGCCGTACTTACGATTATACTGGTACTTTATTTTATAAGCCATTTTATAATGGAATTATTTGTTTTTGAATTTCTGACATTATAGTTCAGTGTTGTTGTGTTTTTTCTTCTTTTTAATGTTACTAGGAATGGGTAGAGCATATGACTCACCTTATGTTAAGTGGCATCTATGTCTTGGGTAATAGGACTTAGGTATTTCCTTAACCATGGGAAGACCAAGACACATTGTTGCACCCTTTTACAAAAACAACAACAAAAATTTACAAAAACAAAGTATTTAAGTCATCAGTTGTCTGGTTCCCATGACACAAGCTGTGCTTAGCTTACTTTGGGGCTAGATGGCGCTGTGTGAAATGTCCACGAATACTATTATTACATTATTATTGATATGGGTTATCTTTCCACTCTGTTTAACGAAAACTCTTTATAACGCAAAAATCCTTGTCTCTTCAATTAGCCATACAGAGTTATCACTGCATTTGAATCTTGATGGTTTCCTATATAGATTAAAACATATAATGCTATCGTTTTAGTTCACTAGGACAAGAGAATTTTATTCCTCGTGACCCTAAAATAAGAGTTAGTTAACAGTATCGCCGCCAATAAAACCATCGGCTTGAGTGCGCTTCCCAATCTACGTAATTGTTTGTGATTGGTCGAGGGCGACGCCTGACGGTCATTTGTTTCGATTAAGTGTTCCGTATGGCTTCTTATTAGTACTGTGTGTTTTTGAACCTATCCATAAATTAAGTTTTATGTGGTTACTACTGCTCGAGTCGTTCGCGTCATCACTTATGACGATATATCACTTGAGTGCGGTGTACCCTCCATTTTTAAACAATTTTCTATTATTATCGCTTTAACAAAAGGTTCTGAAATCGGATGGGTATATTTTTTTTCATGTATGTTCGATCATATCTCCGTCATATATATACAGAGTTTGCAAAATTATTGTTTTGTTCGAAAGAGGATTGGTGGTAGTGCTATTTTATTTTATTTCATATCTTCTAAATCAATTCAGTAGTTTGACTTTTAAATCAAACTAGAACGAAATAAAACAAAAAAAATAAGTCATCCAAATAGGATATAACGGGGCATCATTTTCGTTCATTTGCGATGAAGTCGGTTTTTCGTATTGCTGTGCAAATAGTTTTATTTATAAATTTTTGGGTGTTATGATTCGTGGTGTAGCAGTGATTAGTTGTATTGCGTATGACTCCATATTATTCATCAGATAACAATAACATATGTATCGGTGCACAAAAATAATCAATTTTTATACATAAACCTTCCTCGATTGTCTCTTTCATTTAGTGAAAACCGTATCAAAATCCATTGCGTGGTTTAAAAGAAGTAAGCTGAGAAACATACAGACGACAGATAGCGACTTTGTTTTATGTCTACTATTTCAAATTAGAAGAGATATTATAGATAGATAGATAACTTTAATGAGCACCAAACATGAAAATTTCGTTAAGATTAATATTTTGGTAATACAATGGGCAGCCTGATCGCTAACAAAGATTTCTTCCAGGCAACATTTGATATTATAGAAAAATTATAGAGATGTAAGAGAGATTATATGATTCTAGGTGTCGTCGCATCATTGTGTCGTGTCCTGAAAATCCGTTCCGACTCTGCAGCGAGGCTATCAAGTTTCACTTGTGGCGTTGGTTAAATGAAAATACAAAAATAAAAAGACCTATTTCGTTTTAATTTGCTGTTCGGCAAACTGGGTTGTTTTTTCTGTCTCGTAACGAGTGTGAAATATTATGTGACCTAGTTATGTTGGGAATAAGAAAAATAAAGTGAAGGCAGCGAAAATCTGTGTGGGTATGTGTGTGGTAATAGAGTGCTTCCCGGAAGCACGATCAATAGTCAATATATTTATTTATTTTCACTTCTGCTGGCAGAAATAACACACGTCACGTTTCCAAATGTTCTGCATTTTAACATCACTATTTTAATTTTATTTTTGTTTTATAATTCACCGTGTGATTCTATCAAATATTTTTTTATTCATTGTAGATGTCAGGATCCTGTACAACTTTTTAAGAGCAGTAGAACTCTAGCCAAGTTCGTCCGGGGAAGTACTGCCACCATGCCCTTTTCTGCCGCCAAGCAGTAACGCTTTCGTGTTACTGTGTTCCGGTTTGAAAGGTGTGGTTGCCGGTGAAATTACAGGCACACGAGACATTCCACCTACACGTCTCACAGTTACAGGCGCATACGTTGCGACTTGGGTCTTGTCGTACCTAGTAGGGGAGGACCCAAGCCGCGTCGCTTGTTATGGGCGGAGGTTACCACTTAACACCAGGTGGGCCGTCAGCTCGTTCTGTAACTGTATTACATAAAAAAAAAAAAAAAAAAAAAAAAACTAAAAATAAAAACTAAAAATTATTTACGCTTAATCATGATCTGCATTTTTTAAGAACAGCACGTAAATCTGTTTAAAGCTTAATAATTTATTTACAGTATTTTACTCGGAACGTTCTTTCTAAAATAATTCTTGTGAAATAAAAAAAAATAAAAAAATTAAGTGCATCTCGAAAAGGCTCCTTTGTGCATTTGATCGCATGTCTTTTTTTCAGGTAAATTCTACGTATGATTTTATATAAAACGTGTATTTTTTTATTACATTATATCGCATTCTGTTCTGTCTCATGACCATGTATATTTTTATTAATTTATATTTTGGATAAGATTTTTTTATATAACATTCGTTTCTATATGATAATGTTCTTAGGCCTCAGACATATTTTTTCAGCATAATGCGATGGCATATTATTGTAAAATATAGCTGAGAGGGCCTAGACTTTATCTTGTTGGTTCATTCCTTGGAATAAAAGAGTTTTTTACATATTTCGTATATTAACGACATACTTCCAATGCTGTTTACTTACTGAGGAGTTTTAAGAACGAATTTTGTTAAATAATTGTATAAGAAAACATGCGATTTTTATTTTTATATCTCACGATCATCATCACCTTGTAATTGGTAACCTACCCATAACAAGCAATACAAATTGGATCCTCCCTTAAATAGGTAAGTCAATATCCAAGTCGTATCATATCCTTGAGACGTGAAGGTGGAATATCTCATGTGCCTGTAATTTCACCGGCAACCATATCTATTATAGAAACAACATAACTTATAGAACATAAAAACTATTTTTTGTAAATCGAACCCACGACCTGTAGCATAGAAGACAGAGATACTATCAACTGAACACGCGAGGCTTCAAGCTCTTTCCAACAACACAAACATCAGAACTCATCAAGACCAACACTTCAATAAACACGATACAAAATCCCTATCTGACCACAGTAAAACAAAAGCAGTACTCGAGTTTCACAGCAACAAACCGACTTATTGGTTTCCTGTCACCGCGAGTCAATGTTTCCTAGTTTATGCGCCGGACGATCCTTTACTGCTCAGTGAGTTTCATGGTTGCCACAAAAACAACAGAAACACAAGTCTTGGCACTTCGTGGAGCCGGGGACGTTTTCGCATGGGTGACTTCCATGCGAAAAGTTAAGTCTTTATGTCACAGAGTGAAGAACGCAACGGCGTAGAATAAATAAATAAATAAATATTGGTGGACATTCCACACAGAGCCATCTAGTTCCAAAGTAAGCTAAGCATAGTTTGTGTCATGGAACCAGACAACTGATATATAGATACTTTGTGTAAATACATAAATATAATATATATTAACAAACACACAGAACAAACAGAATAAATTATAGCTATACAGAATTATTATATTTATTTGGAACACACTACACAGTAAGGTAGCCCGATTCTCGTTGCCAATGCATTTCGTATAGTTAAAGCCAAAGTGAAAAAAACTGTTTCATTAGAATTCATAAAGAAATGGCTTGAATAACTTTGGCTTAGAAACGTCAAAAAGTAATAACAATAGTCAATAGTCACTTAACACCAGGTGGGCCGTCGGCTCATTCCGTAACTGTATGACTTAAAAAACTAATATTCAATGTATAAGGCCTCTCTTACTTATATGAGAGCGTGGTGATCCAGTGATACTGACCCCGACTTTCAATCCAGAGGTCGCTGGTTCAAATCCAGATGTGCATCGATAAATTATCTTACTTGAATGTTTATGTAAGCAAACACGTTCTCAAAGTGGTGAAGGTAATCGACATGTCCTAGAACAAAAAACTCGAAGCCTCTTTGAGCTGCACTCAAATCTTAACTTAACAACATACAGAAACTTAGGTACCTATTTAAATGTTTGTGGATTGATTTGACAAAATGCATGAGTACAGACTTTTTAAACTACTTAATAATTGTTTGGCTTATAAATGAGCACTGGGTTTGCCTGTGTCGTGAGCTCTAGTACCCCTCCTTTTATTCGACATTTATACTTCGCAACTCTGTTATTAGTCTCCTGTTATTTATATTGTGTCCATGTCTAGTTTAGTTGTATGGTACACGGTCACAAGCAACGCGGGCACCATCTTTGATGCACTTTGATGCATTCTGCGATTATTTTCCAACTTATTAGATAACATAACTTAGTTTCCATCGGGAAGAATTTTCTAACGGAATGGACAAGTATATTGTATATAGTTAAGTACAAGTAGTATATGTGTGGAGAGATTTAGGGGAGGTCTACGCTGATGAGGCGACTATTGCCGAAGAGTAGGAACTAATATCAATAAAAAAACTACCCTGAATGTCCATTCCAAATATTAGCGAATGAATGTTTGAAATCGGATCAGTAGTTTCAGATATTACTTCCTACATACAATCTTACAAATTTTACCTTTTATAAAATAATGTTAATATTCAGCTTCTGTGAAAGGTTGTCAATGGATTGACTTTAAATATTTGAACAACATTTCATTTTTACTTAGTATTTATTCTGGTTTTAAATTATACATTTGTTTAGAAAAATTTAATAATATTTTTGTGTTTTTGACTAATCAAGTTAATTAGGGGATACATTCAATTAGTTTTAATGTAATTAGCTATTTAGCTTTGTATGGATATTGATGAAAGCTTAGAGAAAAAAATAGGCTAGTCGAAGTAGCTACTAATTCTAGTTTACAGCTACTTACTTCAAACACAATAAGGTAGATAATAAATTAAAGACATTAGACCTAAGAACTCTAATATAACAATTTCTGACAGTAGCGCCGAAATCTTTTGGATAGGTTGAATTTATAGCGATATTAGACACTAATAGGCTATAAAATTTACAGTCCACGAATCCAAAGCCAATAATTTCAATCATTTAATATGACAATGGCAGAAACCCACGCACCTTCCCATAACAACGTAAAGACTGATTTACATTATTACAAAGAGATAAAAATCAATAATCTGTTGTCAGAATATAAAAGTAAGTAATATATCACACTGTTTACGATTGTGGGTACTAAATGTTGTATTTAAATAAATAAACATTGGTGGAAATTTCACACAGCGTCATCTAGCCCCAATGTAAGCTAAACGTAGCTTGAATCACGAAACCAGACAACTGATATAATACTTATATGCTTCTTGTAAATACATACATGTAATACATATCAACTTCCCGACACAGAATAAACATCTATGTTCTTCACACGAATGTTTGTCCTGAGTGGGAAACGAACCCACAACCTAGAGCGGAGAAGGCAGGGTTCTACCAGCTGAGCTGTGAGGCCAGTCAAAAATTGATTTTGCACCCAGTTCAAACCAGTTCAAGTTAGTGGCGCCAGTAACTTGCACTCCATAACTTGCTACCGACAAAAGACGTAATTTAATTTTAATATGAAAGGATGAGGCTACCCCCACGTATGTTCCTATTAAGGAGAGTAGGGCAATTTCTAAAGGTTTATTCTCAACCGCCCTTAACCTAGAAAGGTTGTTTTGCATGAATCGTCTCGAATTGAACCCACGACCTACAGCGCAGAAGGCAGGGTTCCTACCAACTGGGCTGTGAGGCCAGTCAACCAAACATAATCTATCAGTCTGATTCCCGTAGTAGATACAAGCTATGCTATTTGGCGCTAGATGGCGCTTTGTGAATTTGTTTTTATTTCCTGAATAATGTAGACACGCATTTTTTTTTCAAATAATAGTCTTACAATATTTGTATGGCGTTAAGTAAGTATATCACGGAGGTCTCTGTAACAACCCTATGATGGAGGGGTGGATTCAAAAGGCTCGTAGCAGCAGCGCCTGAGGCTAACCGGTTCACGGTATTTTAATTTGAAGAATATAAGCGTGTAGACATTTTTATTTTTTGCGGGCTACATTTTCCACAAGAGCGTTGCGTGTAAAACATCTTAAGTGGGAAATATTTGTGTATATTTCATACTAGCAACCCGCCCCGGCTTGGCACTGGAGCAATTAATTAACAAATTATATACACAAACCTTACTCGTTTATCGCTCGTATCATAATCCATGGCTACATTTAAATCCAGACGGGCCTCGCAGCTCAGTTGGTAGTAATCTGCCTTCTGCGCAGTTGTAGGTTCAATTCCCACGCAGGACAAACATTTGTGTGAACATGTTTGTTCTGTGTCTGGGTGTTGATATGTATTTACAAAAAAGCGTTACTGTGTTCCGGTTTGAAAGGTGTGGTTGCCGGTGCAATTACAGGCACATGAGACTTTCCAACTACACGTCTCAGAGTCACGGCCGCATACGATGCGACTTGGGTCTTGTCGTACCTAGTAGGAGAGAACCCAAGTCGCATCGGTTGTTATTGGCAGAGGTTACCACTTAACACCAGGTGGGTCATCGGCTCGTCCCGTAACTGTATCACATAAAAAAGCCTCTGTTGTTGTTTTGGCCATTCGTAGTTCTAGTAGCGTATTCACGTCAAGTCACATCTTGGCAAGACATTGATTTTGACAAAAGTTTCTTATAATATATATTTTTTCTGTAATATCATGGCGCTGTGTGATATATCCAAATTTATTCATTTATTGCGAGCGAACGCAGTTCATCGTTTTTTTAGCGAATAAGTTATGGAACGAGCAATATAATTAAGCTTATATGAGCGGTAACCTCTACCAAAAAAAAAACGTTGGTGTAGGAAGATCCAAGTCGTATTGAATTGTGAATTGTCCACCAATATTATTATTATTATTATTGTCTTGCGCCATTGAGACGTGAAGGTGGAATATCTCATGTGCCTGTAATTTCACCGGCAACCACACGTTTCAAACCGGAACACACTAACGTGAATGCATTACTTGGCGACAGAAAAGGGTAAAGTGGCTTCCCTGGATGAACTTGGCATAAGTTCTACTGCTACTACTTGCGCCATGTGACTATAGAACTTGGAGACGGCAGTCTCAATCGAGCCCTTGTTTATTGGGATACTATAAATACTGAATGCTGAAAATGCTATGAGCGTCATAAAACAAATCGAATCGTAATAAACGCTATAGTGCGATGGTGTTGAGCCAATTATTAGTCGAAAATCGGTTAAGCGTGTTGCGACGTGTTTTAAATGAGGGTTCCGTTTCTTGTTTTCTACCGGCCTCACAGTTCAGTTGGTAGTAACACTGCCTTCTGCGCTGTAGGTCACGGGGTCGATTCCCACCTAGAATAAATATTTGCGTGACAAAAATAGATATTTGTTGTGTCTTATATGCATCTATGTATAAACAAAAAAATGTATGTATATCAGTTGTCTGGTTCCCATGATACAAGCTACGCTTAGCTTACTTTGGGGCTAGATGGCGCTGTGTAAAATGTCCACCAGTATTTATTTATTATTTAGCAAATATTATTAGTTATAATGTGACATAGGCATCTTCTATTAATAAAAGATTAATTTCTCTCTTCGGCATTATATTAGAGCTCGCTAAAAATATCTGGATATTCACGTTTTGATGTACGAGATTTTCATAAGTGTATGTTTAGAAAAAGCCGCTCTAATACCAAGCCAGCCGTCACTGCGAAATTAATTCTCACGTATATACAGGGTAGTTTTAATTTATGTGCTAAAGTAAATTTATTTTCGCTTGAACCGTTTTATTTATTTTTTAATTCTGCCAGTATTATGATTTTCATATTACAACAAATATTTAAAATATTCACGTATATTTTATAACGCGCGTAATTAAGTATATCATGAATTTCAACATGTAACGGTTTCTTCAGTGATAGTGCAGTGAATCGAATCACACAGGAGAGTAAAACCACTACTATTATTTAAGTCAACACATAAACTCTAATCAAATATGCAAATATACTAAATACTTATGTTAAGTATCTTCTTGTTGATTTCTCATTGGCAAATCACATACCTACTTAATAATATTAATATAACAAAAGAAACAGATTTAGTATAAAGATATTTTTCTTAAAAACATAAGTTGATCATTTAACGTGATCAAAATAAAGTAAATTATTAATTTTGATTAAACATTTTAATTCTTAAACTCGAATCCGATGGAAATGAAACATATGACAATGAATTTTTCAACATCACTGAACATCAAAGATCTGATAAAAATATAAAAACCGTTCAAAACAATTGTTCCCAAACTTATTTTTCATCAATTTGGATTGGAACTTAATAATTGAATGAAACATGGAGAGTATATTACTTACTGTAATTTACACGGCATGTAGTAGTCTTCGCAATATTGTACATGCTACCAAAAAAGTCGTAGAATATACTTATACTCCACTGGGGCACCCTGTATTAGTGTTTCGGAGCATGTTTATTTAATAAAGAAAGGCGGGAATAGGGATTATGCCCTTATTACTTACATGTCCACTGGCGCTGACTTATACCTCGCTGGTTTAAGTTACTAGCGAATAAAAGCTTTCGAATCTTTTATACTTAATTCGGGCTTAATTTTAATTACATACGAAATTTCAAACAGGCTTATGACTGTCTGCAATTAAATGAAGCTCCGCCGACCTATATAACAATCATTATACAAATAAGTCATTGACTACCCTCATGTCTCAGTTGGTAGTAACCCTGCCTTCTGAACTGTAGGTCGTGACTACGATTCCCACACGAGGTGAAGATCTGATTATGATTAGATGTTTTTATGTCTGGGTGTTAATGTGATTCATACGTATGGATTTACAAAAAAAAACTTCGAATTTCCACGAAAAATATGTATCCAACTATTATTATTATTATTGTCGTTCAGTGGCTATATATTATATATTGTCGGTTTGCTAATTTTGCTGGTCTAAGTAATTATTAAACATTATTTAAGGAGAAAAAAGGAATCTCTTTTAGGAGTTTCATGTCTATTCTTCCCCATGGAGGGTCGGATAGGGTTTGAACAGGCGTCAAACTTAGCGATAAGTACGCGTGACCTTATGTTTTGAATATTATTGACGTTTCCTAGCCATTTCTTTAGGAATTCTATGGAAATAAAGTTTTTTGACTTTGACTTTGATTTATTGTAAACTAACGCTACAGTCTTACACTGTAAGCCCGCCCGCCTACCCTGTTGATTTGATTCCGCCCGCCCAAGGCCTTCAATAAAATGTACATACAAAAAAACCTTTTTGAATATTTTCCTTTATATGGCTGCAATAAACCATTTAATGGCATCCGTTTCTGACCAGATATTGGCATTACTTCTGTGGGGACCACAATTAGAGTTGGTTGAACATTGTTCCATATTTTCTGTATTCTGAATCGAAATTGCGAAGGGTTTTAGTCTATTTCTGGAAGTCCCTGAAGGCTTATATAAAGTTATGTTTTAATGTGCGAGCGAAGCCTGTAAATTTCTGTGTACGAGACTGGATAAATTTGGCTTAATGTGTTTATCCATGTAGGTTTTGTCCTTTATTATTGCTGAACTCCTGAATATTAATAATTATAAATATTGTATTGTTATAAATATTTGTAACTTCTTTTAATTTTGACCTCTGTTTATGACTGGCCACGCACCTCAGTTAGTAACTCTGCCTTGTGAGCTGTAGGTTGTAGGTAGGTTCGATTTCCACCCAGGACAAATATTTGTGTATCCAGAAAAGCTGTTCTGTACAATCATTTCATTTAAATACAGGTTTATTACAGAAACCAGCCAACTTATATATTACCCACACCATTGTAAACGGTCTCGAAAGCAACGAGTTATATTTTCATTCCTCCAACGGAATAAAAAAAGCATTTGCGTAAAATCGTGTTTACCTTCGAATCCACAAAACGTACGTTTTAGCACCGAACATTATTGATGGTAATAATTTCTCGTAACGTGCGAATTTGCATATAAGTATGAAAACATTTACGGCGCACTAAACCGCGCCGTGGCTTCACTCTCTTTTCTTGATTGACTCATAATAGATACGTTGATATATCTATAATATTAATAATTTTACAGGCCTCGCAGCTCATTTGGTTAGTAACTCTGCCTTCTGAGCTCGTGGTCTGTGCTGAGGTCGTGGGTTCGATTCTCACCCAAGACAAACATTTGTGAATCCACGACCTCCAGCGCAGAAGGCAGAGGTACCAACTGAACAATGAGGCCTGTCGAATCTGTGTAGTATATCGCATTGTTTATCCAGGAAATAATGTTCTCCCAATGCCCTTCACCAAATACGGTTGTAAGGTGATGTATGCACGGGACAGACTCGGACCGCCATACTCAACGAGAAGACAGACAAACATTATTTTCTTATAATATTGCAATATATAGGTACGTCTATATGACGTATATACGTCATTGTAATGTATGTTCTACTTTACGACGTCTGCGGCCATTAGGAAGCGTCGGAAAGTTGTGCCTTTAATGAAATTCTTCATATTCGTATTTTATGTGCTCGAATTACTGTTGTGGCGAATTCAGTACAGCTAGGACATTTATTATATTGCTTGAAAGGAGCTGGGGTCACGAGTGTTCTTGCCTGTTCGTAGGTCCAGCAACATACATCGAAGAACACCGAGGGGTCTTTAGCCCAGTGGGAGTCAGCGATGACCGGGAACCGGTCGGATCCGATCTATCTGGACTGTAATTTACTCAATACTCAATCTATACAAATAAATAAAATTGGAGTGTCTGTTTGTAATATTAAAATAACCGCTTTTTACTAAGTGCGTATGGATGTATACACGGTACATATACCAAATCAACATTTTTTACAATTTTTGTCTGTCTGTCTGTTTGTTCCGGCTAATATCTGAAATGGCTGGACCGATTTTGACGGGACTTTCACTGGCAGATAGCTGATGTAACAAGGAGTAACTTAGGCTACTTTTCCGAGGGGTAAAATAGGGGTGCGTGATAAAACCGAATTCCACGCGGACGAAGTCGCGGGCAACAGCTATTACTCAATAAACTTATTGCTGTATCACATGTACATTTGGATATTTTAAACGTAGCAGTTTCACATTTGAACCTTTTATATATGGTATAGCAATTATAGGTAGGACTTTAATTTCGCCGCTGCAAACAGATTGTAGAACCCTGCTCCTAGTGTTTAAGTGTCGCTACAATGGAAAATCATCGCTGAGGTAACGGAACATTGGGCAAACGGAGGGGTAGGCAGAGATTCAGTTATTACTAATTACCTTGTGGGTTACACTATCGTGTGAAAGTTGAGCTGTAAGTCTTTTATTTTTCTCTCTTCGTCTTTTATTACTTAACCAGCTGGTCTTCACCGGCCTGTGTCTGTCATAACACGTAATGGATTCCGCGTTTGGTTTACGGATTCAATGTGAATTAAAAGGGTAATTGATGATCGAATGCAAAATATATATTCTCTTATTGAATGAATTGATGGTTTTGTAACCACACTCTAAATAATGTTATTCTATACAAGTCTTATTTAGATAGGTAATCGTTTATATATATATATAGGAATGGGAGAAAATGCGTCCAGCGCGTTTTATTTTAGCCAATCAGAGTTGTCCCAACATATGTTTGGAATATGTTCAACCCTATCCGACTCCACGGAAAGTCCAATAAGGATATACGAAATGGCATGCGTCTTATCGAGCGTTTCATTTGAAAGGTATAAAAGGAAACCGCACGCTTTTGGACATAACCAAAGAGGATTTACTAGGCAGACAAAAGAGATAAAGAGGATTTACAGTGGCCATTCTGACAGCGCGCAACTTGAACTTATTTGAGGTACACGCTCATTTCTTTAGTTATTTCGTTAGTCACATTGCTTGTTATGAGCCGAGATTACCACTTGATACCAGGTGGGCCATCTGCTCGTTTTCATGTATCACATAAAAAAAATCTTAGAAGATGAAAAGAGGCAGATGTACACCATAGACTGAATTTAAGAAATGTATGTGTATACCTAGTACGGAGTAGTACCTAGGAGGACTCCAGTCGCATCGGTTGTTATGGGCAGAGGTTACCACTTAACACCAGGTGGGCCGTCGGCTCGTTCCTTAACTGTGTCACGTAAAAAAAAACATAAGAATATGTAGCAATTTCTCCTCAATGTCGACTCCCCGCCATGAGATAATACCGGAAGTGGGATTATTCTATGTACCTGTTATATAACAGAATTTTATTACCCAAATAACAATGCACGGATTAGATAATCCTCAATTTGCTTCTCAAAGTCTAAAGTTGCCCGTGTAAATCCAGGACAAAGGCCTAGAGAAACGGCTAGTAAACTTCATTCATAATCTCATCACCACTGGTAGGCCCACGTTGCTCGCGGCCGTATGTGATATCCCTTTGAATCCCTACACGTGTCCCCCGGGTGGTGCAAAAGGAGCAACTTAAAGTAGCAGTAGAACTTGTGCCAAGTTCGCCCGGAGAAGTACTGCCACCACACCTGGTAATCTGCCGCCAAGCAGTGATGCACTCGTGTTGCTGTGTTCCGTTGGAAGGGAGTAGGTGCCGGTGAAATTGCAGGCTTATGAGACGTAACATTCCCGTCTCGGGGTGATGGACGCAACGCAACGCGACTTGAGTCATCTCGTCCTTTGGTGGAGAGGATTTGAGTCGTATTGCTGTCTTCTAAGGGCGGCGGTTACCACTTTGCGGTATCACAATAAATTATGTCAATACTTGGTGTTTTATTTTAAAGTAGATATACTATTCATAGATAAAGGGAAAAACATAAAAGCTTCAAATTTATTTCTGGTTTATATTTCTTTATATGTTAACAACTGTGTTGCTGAATTTATGAGTAAATTAAAGTAATTTTTATTTTTTGTCTATTTTCCGTATCACAAACTTAATTATGGTATATTTCTGACCGGAGTTTCTTTGTGTCCCGGATAATATTTGAGAAAAATCTGTATTCTTAAAATAGTGACCTAGCTATTCTATCTGGTCTATAGTCACGATGTAAACATGATTAACATAAACAAGAGGAACTCCAGGGTTCTCTTGCGATTGGAATTTGGCGCCAAGTTTTAATGAGGATTACAGTTTCACCCTTAATTACCTGATTATACTTGATGAAGTTTTCCCTTATAATTAAATGGCTACGAGATTAAAAGGTTGAGACATTACAGGACTCACAGCTCAGGTGGTAGTTAACTCTGCCTTCTGGGCTGTAGGTCATGGGTTCGATTCCCACCCAGGAACGATATTTATGTGACGAATATAGATATGAATATAGTTTGTTCTGTGGCTGGGTGTTAATATGTATTATATGTGTGTATTTACAAAAAATATGTATTCTATAAGTCATCTGCTTCTCATAGTACAAGCTATGCTTAGTTTGGGGCTAGATGGCGCTGTTTGAACTGTCCACCAATATTTAATTATTTATTTATTAAGCGATAAACCCGTCCCTTACCTAGGGATATCTCACTAAGGTGAGTTTGATTTTTTCCTTTAGCGAATGGCCCTCTGATGTTAAGCTGTAACCTCTGCCCATAACAAAAAGCATGTCCTGGGAACTTATACTGTCGCATTGTTTGCGCCCGTAACTTTAAGACGTGGACAGTCTCACGTGCTTGTAATTTCACCGGCAACCACCATGCAATTTATGGTCTCAGTAATTCCTTGTACGGACACAGCACACACGGCTACTAAGCAAATGTTTGTCTTGAGTCATAAACCAAGCACTAATGTTTCCCATTTAAATTGTTTCACAGAAATGCTCTTAAAAATATTAATAATATCTGAGACTTATTCCCATGTGTGGAACCAACCCCCTTAAGGGTGGAACAGGTGCCAATCATTATTATATTTCTTGAACTATCTTCACATTTTAGCGAATACAGACACATGGAAATTACATGTCATTCTACCCGACAGGTGATATTTGACATTTTATATTAACACCGAGTAAAGTGTGCTCAATATTTTACAAAATTCATGAGAAACCCGGGCTATTTCGATTAACTTGTCAGTTTTCAGGCAACGTGATGTTTTTTTTGCTGAAGTTTTTTTAATATATATTAAGGTATAGTGCCAGGAAATATTTCTAAAATTATAAATATCAGAGATAGTGAATTCACAATTTATAATTTTTAACCATTTCAGCCACCAAGCAGCAACACAGACAATAGTGTTCCGGTTTCAAATGTGTGATTGCTGGTGAAATTACAGGCGCAAAAGAAATTCCCTCTTCAAGTATACGGGTGCGTTCGACGCGACTTGGTGTTCCCTTAAGTATGTGGGGGAAGATCTCAGTAGTACTACTTTAAGATAAAATAATAGACGTAACTGCAGATAGGCCATCTTCTCTCCCGCATTCAAGTAGTAGTATTATGGTCGCATTGCGATGGAACTTGGGTCTTCCCACAATTAGGTAGAATAGGGCCCGAATCTCATTTTTGCTTATTATAGACAGAGATAACCGCTTCACAAAAGGTGATCCGCCTGTCGAAAACAAAAAAATAAGTAATATATATTAAAATCAGACTTATTAGAAAATATCAGAAAATATATTCACATTATTTCCTAACTAATATATAGACTAATAAATATATAGTAATATAATAGCATAAGTATTATATTATTATCTATTTATTAGTGTCAAAGTTAAAATTAGTTAAAAATCCATCAAAAACTTTATTGTATAGGTCATTTATATGAAGGGATGATGCTATGATGCAGTGATATCTAAGTTGTATATTTCATCGCTGTCTTGTGATTTTAGCGTATCCTACAGAGTCGTTACTGTTAAATCCCCTAAAATCACAAGATAATGAATTGAGACAAAGTTCACTCAAATATTTAACACTTTCCATTGTAATAGATAGCCAAGTTGCTCCCTCCCATTAGGGCAAGCCGCAAACGAAAAATTACGGTAACCCCTTACCACGACCCCGGCCGCAAAACATTACAAAATCGGGATTTTATACCAACTTGAGTTTCTACAGAATGGTTGGAAAGATTCCTTTTATATCCCCAAAAGAAGACGAAAGGGTGTGTTCCTGAGAGCACCGAGACATTTCAAACCCAAAAAAAACTTGACAGAGAAATTAGAATTAAAGCATATAAAACGTTTCTACATGTTAATCTTCGTGTTTCATCGTCGACGAAATGGAACAGTTTAATTGTTACCTAGTCGTTATTTTTATTTCTGAAAATAGTTATTTCTAACTTGACTTACACAGCTCAGTTGGTGGCGCAGAAAGCAGGGGCTTTCTGCGCTGTAGCTCGTGGGTTCGATTCCCACCCAGGACTTTATGGGCAGAAGATTTATGTGCCGAACTTAGATGTTTGTTCTGTGTCTGGGTGTTGATATGTATTATATGTAACTATTTACAAAAAGTAATAAGTATGTATATCAGTTGTCTGGTTCCCATGATACAAGCTATGTTTAGACTACTTTGGCGCTAGATGGCGCTATGTGAAATGTCCACCAATATTTAATTATTTATTTTTATTTAGTTAACTAACCTGCCTAACGCAAGTAATTTTGCAACAAGCAGGCTATTAACTCAGTTCTGGCTCATCTTCTCAAACGAAACTAGTTACGAATAATTGTTTGATTTTTAACAATCGACTAGTTAATATTTGTTTTTGTAGATAAAAAGACTGCGCGTCTCTATTGTTTGTTCAAATTTTCAACGGATAAGTACAAAAAAAAAAGTACAAAATGTCACCACACTGTTAATTTTTTTAATTGGGGAACATTGAATCGATTGTGTTATTAGTAATCAATATTTCTCCTAATGACTATATATTAGAGTATAAATACAATAAAATAATATATAAACACTTGACCAACCTGACATTATGTGGCTCAATATGTTATTTTTCATTCGGATATGTCCCAGTTGTTCGAAGCACGTGTGTATAGTCATAAATTAAATTTACGTTGGAGCACTACGGAACGAATCCCGGGGAAGCACTTTACCTCACCTTTGGGAGAACCTGAGTCATAAATTGCCAAAAAGTACGGTCGTTATAAAAGTAACTAGTTTGTTATTTATCGGTAAAAACATTAGATTGAGACTAAGTGGGTACGCGTTTAGCTCTCATAGGATTTCATGTAATACAGTTAAACTTATCTGTTCATATTAAAAACAGTTTGAGAATAATTATAATATGAGTTAGACACTTAAAAATGCTCCGACATATAATATATTAAAAAATTTATTTCATACCAGTGAAGAAGTTCAAATCAATCGCTTATAAAATATTTTTAGTAGTTAGGTAAAAATTACAAAATAACTGGATCACAAGACAATCGACCATTACACAGTCAAAGATCAGAAGGGAAATATCCTCATACAATAATACAATCCTACCGAAAAGCTAATTTCACAGGTTCACGAAGCTATAAAATCAATTTAAAACTGCCAAATATAAAAGAGGCCGCATACTAAATATAACAGGGTAAAAAAACATAAATATTGAAACTCATTTTCAACGCTTATGCATAATAGCAAAGGCTCAGTGGTTGAATGGCTAACATTCTTTAGCCGAGCAAAATGTTTAGCTTTTTTAACACCCACGTCGGCCATTTTTTTTTCAGTGTTGAGGTAGATTTTCTAGAAGTGGCAGTTATGTGTTGAGCGTAGTTCATAATTTTTTTATTAGGTATAATTGTTTATTATTGATTTTATGTTGCTAAAATGATTAGTTTCACTTTGTTCATTATAAAACAGAATCAGAAAGCGACGTAAATTCATTCCGGTTTGACATTAATAGAGTAGAAACCAATACGGTGGAGTTGTAAAGTGTAGAGTGAAACTAACTATGGACTACGTCTAGCATAAATGGAGCTAGATTCACCTGAATGGCCATTCATCATAGCGCTAACTAAACTAATAAGACTCAGTCAAGGGAACTGGCTACTAATTAACAGCCAGTTTTGCGGCTCAATGAGTCTGCTGTTTTACTGATAGCCCATTGCAACTCATCATTTTATTACAGCCATTATAACTATGATCTATAATTTTTTTCGTATAGATATTTTCTTTTATAAATCTTTTTTTTTTATATATAATATATTATTGCTGATTATACCAATTATTGTTGGATGGAAGAAATCACTCACACTGATAATGACGCCTACGGGGCCCATTTTAATATTGTTAGGTAATAACTCTATTTTTTTCTTTACGGTTTATTGAAGAGTGTATACTATGTATCTCTATATGTATGTATTCACACATATATATGTGATTTATTGTTTATTCAGTAAAAGTTCAATTTATTTTATTATAACTTTAATTTTCTCATAATAAATAAATCGGTATTGGATTCATTCGAATGAGTTCGTTCGGATTAAACCTATAAAACTTTGAGTTAAATATTTTTGTTATTATTGCATTGAGAAAATTCCATTTGAAGAAAAGACTGTTCAAAATAAACGGGAATTTTTTTGTTAGGTCAAATAAATGATTGATTCCATGAGCTAATAGGGTAATAAACGGCTTTATCGATTCACTGCAATGTTTATTATGCCTTGGTGATGCGAGAAATGTCTTTGCAGAGTACCTTATGTAAGAATATACTACTTATGTATCGAACATTTTATAATAATATCCTCAATGATTTCTAGAATAGTCGATCTGTGATTAAATATTTTATGTTAAAATTTTATTTTAAGTGAATCTATGAAAAACGCTAATCGAGGGCAGAAATTTTTTGATTATGTTCCAAATAGCTGATTCTTCCAATATGCAGAGTAATACTTTAGTGAGAATTATCGATTTAATAAATACTGAATGTGTCTGGATTTGAAACATCCGTGATTTTGAGCTTACCGCCAGTCAAGTCTTTGTTTTCACGACAGTGTGAGGTGCCCAAGATGATGTGACCCATTCCAGCTGTGCTTTTGGGAAAAAAAGTGTGCTTTTATGTCACATCCATGTAGTTGTCATCTATGTGCCCGTCAGTCAATGATTATTTCGTGCATATGACGCTGTTCAAAATTAAGCTTTCGTTGGGAATTCTTTTGTACTGCGTCTATGGTCGACGCTTCTATTGTATAGTGATGTGGTCAAACGAAACATTTTGCCATCGATACATCGATCGAGTCACAGCCTCTTTTTATACGATAACGGTGTACTTGACTTAACTGGTGTCAAGTGGTAACCTCTGCCCATAAAATAAATACGACTTGGGTCCGCCCCTACTTAGGTACAAAAAGACCCAAGTCGGATCGTATGCGCCGGTAACTGACACGAGAAGGTGAAATGCCTGTAATTTCACCGGCAACCACACCTTTCTAACCGGAGAACTATACAGGCTTCACTCGGACCAATAACAGGTAAGGTAACTAAATCAATAAAAAACAAACTAGAATTGTTCTGAAATAATTACAAGCTTATATTTTCACAAAACATCACAAATTCACGAGACCGAAATAAAATTGGCAGACGTTTAAATTGCTATCATCATAAAAGGGAGCAAAAAGATCGCGACCATTACAATGTCATAACATTTTTATACCCATCGATCGGTAGCAGTTGTACAGGATCGACAGAATATGCAAATTAATCGTCGAAAACATTTTGCATATTTTATCGACGTTGCGGCATCACTAATTCTCAAATGCCACGCCAGGTGCTCAAAATCTTCGGTGTTAACAAAAGCGACCCTATTAAAGGCCATCGGCCGCTGAAGAGACTTTACCGCTGATATGTTAATATAGAGGCACTTTACTGTTGATAATATTTTGTTAGAGAGCGTGGTGGCCCAGTGTTACTGACCCCGAGTTTCAATCCGGTGGTCCCTGGTTCCAATCCCCGACGTGCAACAACAAGATTATTCGCTTAAAATATTTGTACGCGTACCGCGTTCTCAAAACAATGAGGGAAAACGTCGTGAGGAAACCAACATGTCCTGGAAACAAACATTCGACACGTGTCAGGTGAACGAAAGGAGCCTCATTGAGGTGCAGTTATAATCCTTCCTCAAAGTGGTTCGAGAGAGACTAGTAGTATTAGTAGTGAGGTCACAGTGCATACAGTATCGTCTATCCTGGCAGTTTTGTTCGAGTTGGAAGGTTGGACTATAGTGATATATAGTAGATTTTGAGAATGTTCCCAATGTAGGAACTAAAGGGGGAATGTGATTTATCAAATTCTACCCTGATTGGATTTAGTTACTAACAACAAAATGTTGAAACCGTGTTAACCGGTCTCGAACTTGGGTGAAATCAACTGAAACAAACACAATTGTTTTGTACGGAAACCTTGTGCGAAAGTCAACTCGCACTTGGCCAACTTTATAAACTGTTCTCTCTGAATATTTGCTATGGTATGAGGCAAATTTATTTTATTATTATTAGTTGTATTTTCATTTTATTTTATTTAAATCCATTGAATTCCCGAATACAACTTTCTTTACTATATCTTATATACTCGTATTATATAACAATGCAAGTTGCGTCGTTATTCATAAAAATCTTTACTCCAGTGGAAGCTGTCCCTAATACCGCGTTATCTTGATCGTTCTAAGAATAATCGAATAATCGGAAAGATCGGTCCAAATCATTATGTGGCATAATAACGAGGCATTGACGTTGCCGCGGTGGAAAAAAAAACAAGCAGCTATATTTTTTTCTGTCAAATATTTTGTCTGTCGGATTTTAGAATAAAATATTGTTTTTGGAAACGCTAGTGGTTTAAACACAGTTCGTTATTCGCGATCATGATTCTTTTTACAATTTAGTGACTTAACCGTATTTTACATTTTACAAAGCTGTTATAAACTTCGATTCTATTTGGATAATAATGTAAGTTTCTTCGATAGTCTTAACTGTGGTTAGATCATCTGTTTAATACCGTCACTAGTTTCAGCAGACAGAAAGTCTCTTAGTAGCCTCGCGAAAACTTTATGTGAAATATAACTTCACAGGAAAAGTTCATACCATTTTATTCGCTTCCGAATTTATCATGCAGTTACATCGATAAAAATCAGCGATTATTTTAATCGACTGTACATCACTGCTATTGTTTTGCTTTTAATTTTATGGCTTCGTGTGGAGCGCGTATTCTGCAATTTATTATCAATTTTCTGTCTGTAAAATGTTGCCAAATTACAAAAGTAATATTATAGCTACATAAATCGGAAGTAGGTCATACTAGGGCACGAAGGGTTAGCCGAGCGTCGATGGAAATCTTTTTGGTCTAAATTACACAATTTTACTTAGTTTTGGAGGATTCTTCAAATCATTGTAATATTTCTTTCGGTACCGAGATAAAATGCAGCCATCTAAACATATTAAATTTAGATGCTTGGATGGCTATGGCCAAATATATTTTATACTAGCTGTTGCCCGCGACTTTGTCTCTGAAATGGCTGGACCGATTTTGACGGGACTTTCACTGGCAAATAGCTGATGTAACAAGGAGTAACTTAGGCTACTTTTCCGAGGGGTAAAATAGGGGTACGTGATAAAACCGAATTTCACGCGGACGAAGTCGCGGGCAACAGCTAGTTACAATTATATAACTGTTAGAATATCGCATTGTGTAGGTACTCTATTTATATATTAAAATATCGAATTATCTACTATATTAGTTATACTTACCATAATAAACTAAAATGTACAGTAATCATTTAAACAAATAACCAACCAGAATCAGTATTTCTGTGTCCTAACAGGGTTTATGTTTGTATCCTATAAATATATTAAGATCTTTGTAACAACATAGTGTAATCAAAGCTTTTAATCTGAATTATGCTTAAAAAAATGTGCAAAACACTACTAGCATGTGTCAAAATCCGCGGATGGAGTCCCTTTTAGGCGCATTTAATTTCACTACACCAGCAAGAGAGAGCCAATGGCGCTAGCAGTAGCTCATACATGCCTTTAAACCAATAACATCGATAAAAATCTCACCAATAACATATTTAAATTGTTACTGGCATACCCAAGAGATTTAATTTTAAATTTATAAATGGCAACGTTCGGCCGGAGTATTCTACCTTTTAAAGTTTGACAAATGCGCCCAGTGTTGCCATATTATTACGAGATAAAATCTGATCGGTAAAATAAATAGTCTGTGGGGAGATCGCGGTATCATTACGCTGTTTATCGTACAAACGCTCTGGGATTCTGAACATTAATGGTAACACTAACTTTTTTAATTTTATAACATGGCATACAGCATTTGTTTCATTTAACTTACATTGCCTGTTTTTTATTAGGTATCAGTGCCTATAGCTGTACCATTATATATTAAGCTGTAGTACTTGGGTCCTTCCCTACTATAGTATGGGAAGACCCAAGTCGCATCTCATCACACCCGTCGTAATTCAGAGACAGATATGGTGTAACGTTTCATGTGCCTGTAATTTCACCAGCATATCCCTTCAAACCTAACAAAGCATTACGGATGCACTACTGCCTAGGTCTTATAAATGGATAGGGTCATAGTACTTCCCCAAACGAACTCTAGTTCTAACAATTTGTCAGATCTAGACAACCAACGCTGTTATTCTGTCGATTTCATTTCGGTTACATTAGACGCTAGAGAATTTAGGGATATCATAATCGATTCGCTTTGTAATACATTCGTCTCAAGAGGTGATATACCGTGCGAACCTTCAAACGCATAATACACTTCATTACCTTGGCTTCCATAATCAAAGGTATTGCTCAGCTATGCGAAAACAAACCTTATTCCTAAAGCAACGGATACTGTATGGATATATTGCCCTGATATACAAACATTTAGAATAGTGAATTTCACACAAAAGGTCGCTCAGATGGAATCTATCCAATAGTACGTTGTATCTGCTCTGGACGGTTCGACTTGAAAATGTAGGTTATGTTATGAAAGGTATAGAAATATTTAATTGGCTACGAATTGCGTGTAAATATTTCTACGACCTTTGAACAAGGTCCACTGCATCTGAGTGGTGCCCGTTCGTTGTAAAAGCCAAAAATAAGTTATATATTATATACCATAATATATTTAACAGGCTCTGAGCTGTAGGTCGTGGGTTTGATTCCCAAGGACAAACATTTGTGTGACGAATATTGATGTTTGTTCCTAGTTTGGGTGTTAATGTGAATTATAATGTATTTACAAAAAACTAAGTATTATATCAGTTGTCTGGTTCCCATGATTCAAGCCATGGTTAGTTTGAGCTAGATGGCTATGTGTGAAATGTCCACCAATATGTATTTATTTTCAATGTGTACCTAAGTGTAGTTTTTCATAACATTTGTGTGGCCTGTAATAAAGATTTATTATTATTTTTGTAGAGATGCGTTGAAGACGGTGATTTATATTATAACCTGCATCGTCCACTAAATCAAGTGTGAATCGTTCGCAATTGATACCATTATCATGGAATTTGCCTGTAGCATGAAAATTGGTTAACAACTAAAGGTCTGTCCACACGCGACGTTTCAAAGATTAGTTTATAAAGAAACAGTCTTTTTAATCCCAAAGCCATGCGATTTTCTTTCAATAAAAATACCTTTTTATATATTATATTTCATACTGAAACAAACCCAGGCGGTTTAAAATAATGTTGTCCATTGAACTAGACCTACGTAGATCGATAATTTAATTAGTAATACAAAACTTCTCTGCAAACTATGTTTTTATGTAGAAACTCTTTCATCGTTTGACAACTTGTATAAAATGTGACAATATTATAATTATGATTACATTTGTCTGTCAGTAAATATTGACCAGTGTGTGTGTATACCTATGTGTGTGTGAGATTTTTTGAGAATTAAATTTGTTTCTAATGCATAATATATAAAATATTAGCTTTCTGCACTCATTTCTCCATATAAGTTTTAACTGTGCCAAATTTCGTACATCTAAGACCGCGTAATTTTCGTAAAAATTGGTAGAAAGTTTTTGCTTTACGTATTAACTAAGAAGTGTGGTGGAAGTACTGCCACCATGCCTATTTCTGCCGCCAAGCCGTAACGCATTCTGTTACTGTTTTATTTTATTGAGTGTTCAGACACTTAAGACATTCCACCTCGAGTTATGGGTGCACACGATTTGACTTGGGTTTTAGCCTAAGTGAACCAAGTCGTATTACTTGTTATGGGCCAGCTCTTTCATAACATTATAATATAAAAAATATATGACAATATACCCATATACTTAAATATATCCGTGCTGTATTTCGCCTGTCAACATGATTCATGAAGATTAAACTGTTTTTTTCGTGAACCGACGCCGAAGCCGATAATAAAGCCGCTGGTGTAACGCGCCCTTATCAAGATGTAGTAGCCGAAAGGCAGAGTTGAGATATAGGGGATAAAATTATAAGGCACAGCCTCTTACAACGATTGGATCCTTAGCCTTCGTTGTAATCTGTGGTCCGACAGGCGGTTATTTGTCAAGAGGTCCTTGCATACGACTCTCTTGGCTCACCACTCAGTTGATAACTATGCCTTCTGCGCTGTCGTGAGTTCGATTCTCATCCAGGTCAAACATTCGTGTGACGAATAGATATCTGTTCTGTGGCTGGGTGTAAATAAATTCTCATTTCATGTATGTATTTACAAAAAATATATATAAGTAGTCTATCAGTTGTTTGGTTCACATAGAACAGCTATGCTTAGTTCCACCCAGGGAATACATTTGTTATGAATATAGTTTATTCTGTGACTGGGTGTTAATGTGTATATTGACTGACCTCATTGATCAGCTGGTATGAATTCTGCTTTTTGTGTAGGTCGTGGGTTCGATTTCCTCCCAGGACAAATCCCATGTGTGTAATGAATACAGATGGTTTTTCTGTGTCTAGGTGTCAATGTGTTTTTATGTATGTATTTACGAAAAAAAGTATATAAGTATTATAACAGTTGTCTGGTTCCCATGATACAAGATACGCTTAGCTTTACTTTGAGGCTAGATGGCGCTGTGTGAAATATCCACCAATATTATTATTATTATATTCTACTGGTTATCTAGTACCCATAGTACAAGCTATGCTTAGTTTGGGGCTAGATGGCGCTGTGTGAAATAATTTACCAATATTTGTTTATTGTGTACTGGATACAACATAATAATGTTTGTCTCCTTGTTACAGCTCAGATAGAGTCTCTGCACGCGCCGACAGGTGGTGCTGTGGAGCTCCCGTGTGACGTCACACCAGCCCTGCCCGGGGACCAGGTGGGGCTGGTCATCTGGTACAAGCAGGGGCACGACTCACCTATATATTCGTAAGTATTCAATATTGTTAATATGTATTATATGTATTAACAAAAAAGTATGTATTCTATCAGTTGTCTGGTTCCCATAGTACAAGCTATAATTAGTTTGGGGCTAGATGGCGCTTTGTTAATTGTCCACCAATATTATTATTATTAAATTCTATTCGTGTCACTGGCTCTCTCGAACGCGTGGTGAAAGGATTTTAAGTGCGCCTCAAAGAGGCTCCTTTCGTGCACTTGACACATGTCTTTGAATTTTTTGTTCTAGGACATGTCGGTTTCCTCACGATGTTTTCTTCACCGTTTGAGAATGTGGTATTGCGCACATAAATTTTTCAACCGAAAAACTCTTTGGTGCACTCCGGGATTTGAACCGGCGACCTCCAGATTGAAACTCGGGGTCAGTACCACTAGACCACCACGCTCTCATTATTATTAAAATAAATATAAGACTCGGGAATAGAACGCTGGATGTTTCAGATTAAATTCAGCTTGTTCCGTCCTTGAGGAAAATTAACATTTATTGATTGGTTTGTACTAAGTTACGGAGTCAAAGCAACGTGTGTCATTAACATAAATTGATTACACTATTCAGCATAATTCACCCAGACAAATATATTAAACAATTAATCGTAACTTGCATACCTGTCGGAAACAATAATCTACTAGGGCTGCCTCGAGCTAAATCTATCAATTATCCGTTGACAACCCTAGACACTGAAATAAGTGAGACAGCTAGCTCAGTAGCAGTAGAACTTATGCCAAGTTCGCCCGGAGAAGTACTGCCACCACACCTGATAATCTGCCGCCAAGCAGTGATGCACTTAGTTTGGGGCTAAATGGAGATGTGTGAAATGTCCAACAATATTTATTATTTATTTATTTGTTATTTATTATACACACAATAAATTCATAAAGTGTACTAGCTGCTTTTTCTCCATTTGTTGCGTAGCAGGGTTGCCTCAAGACTTGCGTTTGACACAATTGTACATTAACAGCCCTAACGCCAAATGCAATTGATATTAGATTTATTTCATTTCAGTCAATTTCATCAGTTTGATAACTTGTCAGTTATGTCAGTTGTAATAGACGGCCACTTTGTTATTTGAGACTCTATGGTAATGATCGCCATGTGATACATACATAGATTCACACTTTTATCCCCGAAGGGGTAGACAAAGATTCAGTAAGGCACTTTTCACTTTGTGAGCCACACTATCGTAGAAACATAGACGTGAAAAGGGGTGAGTTCGTCGCCTCCATTGTTTTCTCACGAGTAACGGTGTGATACGAGTACTTACATACATAGCTTCACACTTTTGTCCCCCAAGGGGTTGGCAGAGGTTCAGTGAGCCACACTATCGTAGGAACATCAAGAGGTGAGTTTGCCGCCGCCAATGTTTTCTCACTAGTAACTCGGCTAACAATTTCTTCCAGTAATTCATTCCTCAATAACCGAAAGCCAGGACGAATATTATACCAAAGAAATAATCGACAAGTCTGACAGTAGAAGCAAATTAAAAATAAAATTTTCCGCGAAGGAGTAGGCAGACTACACAATATGCTTCGCAGCGCAATACAAGTACCTTTATCAGCCCAAAATAGGCACTGAAATCTGTAAAAAGTGACAGATGCCTAAGATCTGACTAACTTATTGTTTTGGGCTCACTTATTCATAATAAAACTAATTAAAAACGGACCATTAAAATTAAAAAGGGTAAAGTTATATATTCAGCACTTTTTCAAATGAACAATTTAGGTTACCTAGGGGTCAGACTATATTCATTAGAACTGAATAATTGGCAATTTTTTAAAAAGCTTTTTTTTTTCAAACTTTTATTCTAGTTTTCAAATTATAATGGTCACAAACTAAGCACAAAACTTTCTCTACATAATTGATTTTGCTTTGTATAATATAAAGATCATATTTTACCAAAGTTTTTGCTAAAATAATTTCTGAAGATAGAAACTTTAGTCTCCCGGGTCAGATATCCAACTTTATGAATTTTAAAAAAGAAAATGATTTTAAGCAACTTGAAAACGAGTAACGCGATTATGTTATCACTTTATCAATTTAAAGTGAAACATTTTTGTCTTCATCACTATAATGTTTTCTCAATTGTATGAAACTAAATTTTCATTCAATAACTCATACTACTAATCGTGTGACTGGTTCTCTCATACCAGTGTGGTGAAAGGTTTAAAGTGCGCCTCAAAGAGGCTCCTTTCATGAGATACACATTCAGTATATAATAACATTCAGACCAGACAAACATGTCGCACAAATATTTGTCACACAAATGTTTGTCCACAGCCGGCTCGCATACAGTGTCTACCAGCTAAGCTGTGTGCGACTATTTAATTGAAATGTTTATTAAATTCACTTTCAAAAGTCAAAGTCAAAAACTTTATTTCCATAGAATTCATAAAGAAGTGGATTGGAAACGTCAATAATGTTCAAAACAAGGTCACGCGTACCTATCGCTAAGTTTGACGCCTATTCAAACCCTTTCCGACCCTCCATGAGGAAGAACAGTCAAGAAACCCCTAAAGGAGGGTTTTTTTTTCTCGAGCAAGATCCTTGTAACAATCTGCTTCATTAATTTATAAAACCAACAAAGCCGGCAAATACTTTATACTTAACGTAATCTTATTTATTTCCATGTCTAAGAAAAACAGTTAACTCTTTAAATAAACGACCTGTATACTCAATCAGCGTATTTTGGGTTCTAATGAAATACCTTACATTAAAATTAATTAAACTATTTTAAGATAATTACGCGATGTCGATTATTTCTTAATTACATTGAATCAATTTTAATGTCTGTCCCCATTTTTGTGACATTGAAGATGATTATTGTGTATATATTATTTTTCGGCTCAATACTTATCCTCAATTAAGATTTAACGGTCGTAATATGATTCAGTTTTAGTCTTCCCATCCACAAAGAAAGGGCCTGCTGTTATAGACAAGACCCTTAATAACGAGAAAAACGCCCGGACTTTTTTGTTTAATTTCGTAGCTAATAAAAAATTGTCTTAGCTAAAGATTACTACTATAGAAAATAAAGCCTAGGTTCTTTTGAAACGGTTAGCGTACTTCGTATTTATTTCGCCGCACGCTGATTCACCCAACTTATTGGTTGGAAATTGAATATCAGTTGTCTGGTTCCCATGATACAAGCTATGCTTATCTTTACAAATTTTTTTATATTTATTTATTTATTTTGCCTGTGAAGACTTCGATTTTTCGGTATTAACTATTTTATCATGTTAGTTACCTAGCTGCATTTGAAATTAGCTAGCAACACTCACTATAAACACACCAAGTAAGTTCTTAACAGATCAATCACGTTAAGCAACAACGAGGACGTCCATTAATCGGGTGGGTGACCTATTTAACGGTTATAACTCTACTCTCGGTTGAAATGAATAGAATTTCATTTAAGCACGTCAAAATTTCATTCAAAAGTTATCTTTCATCTCTCGTTAACAGTCAATAATGTACCCAATCGCGGAGGAATAAAGTTTATTTTTGTTCAGACAGGCGGCTTATGAATACCCCGTCGTAAGTTCCCATCGACCTAATTTAGACATTAAAAACGCCGCCGACACGTCACGCGCTTGACTATTTCTTATTTAAATATTGGTGGACAGTTCACACAGTGCCATCTAGCCCCAAACTAAGCACAGCTTGTACTATGGGAACCAGATGACTGATAGATTACTTACATTTTTTGTAAATTCATAATATACGTATTAACACCCAGACACAGAAGAAACATTTATATTCGTCACACAAAAGTTTGTTCTGGGCGGGAATTGAACCCACGACCTGAAGCAGACTATTACCTGTGTATTAGCTGTGAGCCATAGTCTTAATCTTAGTTCCTAGAAAATCATACAGATCTCTCTTCACCTAAACTCTCTTGAGTAGTTCCTCTCATATAGAACATTGTTGTTTCTGTTACGGAGGAGGGCGCTGTCTCTGCGACACAGTTTTATTTTTAGCAGATTCCAACGTTGTTATTTGTTTTTGTGTTAAAATTCCCAATTAAATATTTTTTTATTTGAATACTAAAGCATTTCAGGTAAGTATGAAGATATAGGAGACAATCAGAGATTGAGCATTGCCTATGGCAAAACCTTATTTTTCCGGGATAATAAGTAGCTTATGTGCAATCCCAGATTATAATCTATCTCTGTACCAAATTTCATCCAAAATCATTCAGCCGTTTGAACGTGAAAGAGTCACAAACATCCATACAAACTTTAACGTTTATAATATTATTAGGATTTGTAAGATAACAAAAATATTTGTCGATCTGTTTGATTACGTATTGACATAGAAATCATAATTGGATATCTTATTTTTATGACTAACATAAAATAATAAATGATAACAAAATATGTGGCTTTCGAATGCGCCGCGGTTTACACAGACTATATAAACAGTTGATTTCAATTAGACTCGGAACGCGGAAGAAATCAATCAAGATTGTATATCTTATTAACGTTACATGTCAGTCTTATAAGAGCGTTGGCCGAGTGGTATGGTACCCTGCTTTCAATCTGAAGGACGCGGGTTCAAACATATTTGAGATATAAAAAAATTATACACAATTCTACGCTTTCAATACGTTTAAAAAAGGTCCGTCTTATAACTTTTTTGGTTGTCTGTAAGAGATCGCTTTATAGCGATAAGACCGCCCATCGTTTCACTCTGTTGTAGTCACTGGTGGTTGTTATTTTGATTTGGTGAGCAATAAAGTGTCATCTATCTATCTCCGTTACGTCTCAGAGTTACGGGCGCATACAATGCTTATTAGGTCTGGTTGTACCGAAGTATGGGAGGACCCAAGTCTTTCTTATGGGTAGAGGTTACCACTTAACACTAAGCCGTTTGCTCGATCCGTACCATTTTCACTTCAAAAACAGAATAGAGAAAGTGCTATAAAATAAAATAAATATTTGTGTACATTTCACACAGCGCCATCTAGCCCCAAAGTAAGCTAAGCATAGCTTGTATCATGGGTACCAGGCAACTGATGTAATACTTAAATACATTGATTGTAAATACATACATATGAATTCACATTCACACCCAGACACAGAACAAACATCTATATTCGTCATACAAATTTTAGTTTTGACTGGGAATTGAACCCATGACCTACAGCGCTGATGGCAGGGTTACTACCAACTGAGCTGTGAGTTCAAATACTATAGGGATACAGTTTTACTAATTTGTGGACAGATTCACGAGTAAAATACAATTACAGTGTTTACAAAATTAATCCCGGCCAAATATTACTTGTTTAGTTATGCCTGTGTAAAGTCGGGGCGGCTCGCTAGTCCACAAATACTTTGTAAAGCTGCTTTGTTTCGTAATATTGGTAACTGATCATAAAAATATAGCTTCCGAAACTCAATTGCGGTGATAAAAAGAATATATTGAAATGAAAATTTTGCTGATAACAGTAAAAAGAGTCTAGCGTTCTTGAGATGTTGGTACAGTCAGCCTCAAAAGTGACGGAAAAAACAAACTATTTAAAATTATCTGAACATCCAAAAAATTTGAACTGTATGTATATATAATCTAAATAACATAACAGCTTTAGCTTTCAGAGCAGTACTCACGCCAAGTTCGTCCGGGGAAGTACTGCCACCATGCCCATTTCTGCCAACACACAGTAACGCATTCGTGTTACTCTGTTCTGGTTTGAAAGGTGTGGTTGCCGGCGAAATTACAGGCATAGGAGACATTTCACCTACTTCTAGAGTTACGGACGCATACGATGCGACTTGGGTCTTGTCGTACCTAGTAAAGAGGACCCGAGTCGCATCGGTTGTTATGGGCAGAGGTTACCACTTTGCACCAGGCTCGTTCCGTAACTGTATCACATAAGAAAACCAACATGAGCTCGACTGGCAATGTACTCCGATAAAAAAATTGTATTCGACTAAATTATATTTCGTTTTTGACTGTAAAGCAATAAAACGCTAAAATTTCGCAAAAATACAAAACATTGGTTTTACGAGTACGAAAGCATAAACCGAAGACACTCGAATTGAAAACTTGTATACGGAAAACGTAAAAAGTTTCTACATAAAGACAAGCGAATAGGTTTTGTATGTTAGCATTATGACTGAAAAGTTTCAGCCACTTTAACGCGTTTATAACTTATCTTTTGGGAAGCTTTCAAAGTACTCCTTGTTTTTTTATTATTCACTCGTTCCTAACTTCAGATAGGTGCATATAAATAAAATAAATAAAATAAAATATAACAAAACGGAGATATGGACGTGTGGAATGTCAACAATAAATAATATTGATGGACATATAACACAGCGCCATCTAGCCCCAAAGTTAAGCTAAGCATAGCTTGTGTCATGGGAACCAGGCAACTGATATAGTACTTATATTTTTTGTAAATACGTACATATCAACACCCAGACACAAAACAAACATTTATGTTCGTCACAAATGTTTGTCCTGGGTGGGAATCAAACCCACGACATACAGCGCAGAAGGCACGGTTACTACCAATTGAACTGTGAGGCCAGTCATAACAACAATTTACGAAATTAGAAATGTGTCCATAAGTAGCAGTAGAACTTGTGCTAATTTCGCCCGGAGAAGTACTGCCATCACACCTGGTAATCTGCCACCAAGCAGTGATACACTTAGTTTGGGGCTAGGTGGAGATGTGTGAAATGTCCAACAATATTTATTATTTATTTATTTGTTATTTATTATACTGGCACAATTAATAGGCAGCAAGTGAACTAGCTGCTTTTTCTCCATTTGTGGCGTAGCAGGGTTGCCTCAAGACTTGCGTTTGACACAATTGTACATTAACAGCCCTAACGCCAAATGTGATGCACTCGTGTTGCTGTGTTCCGGTGGAAGGGAGTGGGTGCCGGTGTAATTGCAGCCGCATGAGACGTAATACCCCCGTCTCGGTGTGATGGACGACACCTGATGTTAAGTGGTAACCGCCGCCCATAGACAACAACAATACGACTCAAGTCACAAGTTCTACTGCTACTTTGGATTGCTTCGCACCACCCGGGGGGCACGTGTAGGGATTCGAAGGGTAATCACTTATGGACGCGAGCAAACTTGGGGCCCCCAAAATATCATCTCAATACAGCTTTCAGCTGCTGTCTGCCTCCAAAAAAAGGCGTGTTGGTAGTTCATTGAACCAATCTCAGTATTAAGATTCCTCAATTATTCTAATGCTCGGATATCATAACGGACTTACCGTCTCACTTAACCAAATCCCTTCGTCACGTTTTGAATGCACAACAAGGGATAAACCCCTTTGAACTGACAGCCGAAGGGAGCGATACATCGATTTGACAGATGATTTGATTATCTGTGGCTTCGTTAGAGCTTTTTGTACGCACTTGCCTCTTTATCGGATAGAATGGAAGTTTAAACTTGTATGAAACTTAGCTTATACTTCCGGTGAAATGCTGGGAATTTTTTATTTATTAATCCGTTATCATTTTCTTAGTGCTTTGTCGAACGCACAAAATTATCTTCTAAAAAGAAATCTTGAGCAGAATAATAATATTGGTGGGCATTTACTCATAGCGTCTTCTAGCCCCAAAGTAAGCTAAGCATAGCTTGTATCATGGCACCAGACAACTGATATAATACTTGTATACTTATTGTAAATACAAATTAAACACCCAGACACAGAACAAACATTTATGTTCGTCACACAAATATACAATTTATTGTGTAGTTCGTAAGGTAAATAAAAATCTATCTTTTTTTCTTTCATACTAATGTATTTTTCTAATGTCTAACTCTATCCACAGGTTAGATACGAGAGAGGGTGTGACGTCACACTGGTCTGATCCCTCCACTTTGGGGATGAGGGCCGCCTTCCGCAGTGAGATGCGGCCGGCCGTACTCGTCCTCACTAAACTGAGGTGGGTCAATTACTGTACATACATTACCGGTCTCACAGCTCAGTTACTAGTAACCCTAAAAGTAATGTTCCATGCATTGAGAAGTGAGTAACTGATCTAAAATAGAAATAGGGGGATATAATAATAATATTGGTGGACATTACACACAGCGCCATGTAGCCCCAAAGTAAGCTAAACATAGCTTGTATCATGGGAACCAAACAAATGATTACTTACATACTTTTTTTGGAAACACATACATATTTACACCCAGACACAGAACAAACATCTATGTTCGTCACATAAATGTGTGTCCTGGGTAGGAATTGAACCCACGACCGCGCAGAAGGCAGGGTCACTACCAACTGAGCTGTGAGGCCAGTCAAGTTTAAGGAATTACCAAAATTATTATATCAATATTTAAAACGAATAAATCACAATTCCTTAAAGGTTTCGTCAATCATATCGGTTCGTATAAATCTTGAATGACTTAGAAATCTTATTGAATCTTCCATTCAGAAAATCAACAAACCCATAAAGGGTTCCGCTATCAATTCTTCTATGGAGTAATTTCGATGTCTTAGATTTCTTTATTAACGAGTATCGGAGCGAGAAATTTGATATTCAGATTAAATCTGGAATCACGAAAAAAGGTGAAAGAAGACCGTATCGCGTTTATTTATTGGCGTAGAAATATTCATGAGTTTACGTCGGGGGGAGTAATAAATCTTTTAAATAAACAATGGCAGCGTCGGGGACGAAAGCGATTGTATGATAGGTACTTCCCTTATAATCATTGGGTTGCTGTAAGTCGATTTGATTTCGTTTTGTTTTGTGAAATTACTGCTTTCGTTTGTGCTAAGTATTTTATTTGAACAAGTTACTTAGCTTATAATAACGACTCAATCAACATAATGCATTCTGTCGTCACTATGACTAAAAATCGCAACGAGAATTTGAGAATATTTATGTTTAAAATGGTTACAAGATACAAAATATTTTACGGCATAGTTTAGTGAAACATTTGGATCTTTTTGCAATAATTAGCTTACAACTTAGTTACCTGTTACAGGTATGGCAATGTTAATGGCAATGTTAAGTCTACTTACAAAAGAAAAATAATACTTAAAGATAGGCCACAATTATAAAAATTTCGGTAATTAATTAACGAGTATAGTAGTAGCATTAGTAATAGTAGTAGTATATATAATACTTTAAGCTACTTAAAGTTACAACGAAGGCAAGCTGTCGGGCCAGTCGATATAACCACACCATTAGCAAGACTAAATATACAAAGCATTACTAATTTTTTTAAATAATATTTTTTATGTATTATAATACATAAAAAATATTATTATGTAATTATATATGTAATGTAATGTATGTAATTGTATTTGTATGTAATTTCTTTTATGAAAAAACTAGCTGTTGCCCGCGACTTCGTCCGCGTGGTATTCGGTTTTATCACGCACCCCTATTTTACCCCTCGGAAAAGTAGCCTAAGTTACTCCTTGTTACATCAGCTATCTGCCAGTGAAAGTACCGTCAAAATTGGTCAAGCCATTTTAGAGATTAGCCGGAACAAACAGACAGACAGACAAAAATTTAAAAAATGTTGTTTTGGTATATTTACCGTGTATACATCCATATGCACTTAGTAAAAAGCGGTTATTTTAATATTACAAACAGACACTCCAATTTTATTAATTTGTATAGAAGAGTTCTCTTTTATTTTCAGGCCTGAAGACAGTGGGCAGTACAGGTGCAGGGTGGATTTCATCAAATCGCCGACAAAGAACACGAGACTAAATCTCACTGTATTGAGTAAGTTTCGTTAACAAATTAACTCGCATGGTACGCTGAAAATACGGCCCTCGTTTAGGGGGTCCTGTCTGTTCTTCACCATTATTCACATTTATTGACGTTTCCAAGCCATTTCTTTATGAATTCTATGGAAATAAAGTTTTTGACTTTGACTTTGAACGTTTTTACTGTTTCATCTCCAGTTCCACCTGACCGTCTGATCATCCTGAACCACGAGGGTAACGAGGTGGTTGGAGGTGTCCTGGGGCCGTATGATGAGGGTGCTGAGGTCAATCTCACCTGCGTCGCTATTGGTGGTAAGTCTTCTACTTATTTCTTGTCAATAGGCCGTTTATACCATACTTTTTTATTTGTGATAGGCAAGCATTTGACCACAATCTCACCTGATGTTAAGCGACTATGTGGTCTACGAAGCAGCATGCTTGCCTAGAAGGAACCTATTCACTCTCCTCTTGAAGACTTCCAGATTTCAGGAAATACAGGAGCTGTCCGCATTATGAAAGTGGAAGCAAAACGCTTATATTATCTATTACATACATGACTGGCCTTATAGCTCATTTGGTAGTCATTTTCTTCCCTTACTCTATCCATCCAACTCACTGATTATATAAGGCCTGTCAGATATGAACCCTAAATATACAATAGTTTAAATAGCGATAAGACATCATTTATGTACATTGATTGTAAGTTTATTAATTTGGTACTTTATTGTAATGTGTTAGCCTTTATCGCCTGAGATACAGGATTACCTAGTTCAGGCATAGTAATTATTACCTTTTATTAGATACTAAATCACTATGTTAATCTTAGCACTAAGTCAATGAATAAAGATTTATTATTATTATTATTATATTATTTGGCTACAATTGAAAAGGATAATGAAGCCTATGTGATGTGCATAAAGCTCTTTCTTGGGTTTTGGAGTTCTTTGTCGTTTATCCTTTAGTATCTGAGCTGCCTGTGACAATGGGAATATATAGATTATTAGCACAGAATATATAATATTTTATTTATCTGATAAAGGGCCAATATAACTTCCTACTAATATTATAAACGTGAAAGTTTGTATGGATGTTTATTACTCTTTCACGCTCAAACGGTTGAATGGGTTTGGATGAAATTTGGTACCAAGATAGCTTATATCCTGGCTTAAGACATAGGCTACTTTGGTCCCGGAAAAGTGCAGTGTTCCCGTGGGTTGACTTACTCACCTCGGGCAATAGCGCGGGGCGTAGCTAGTAAATAATATAAGGAAAGTACGACAGATCTGTCCCTCGGGCATCAGAAATGGATCGCTTATTTATCTCAATAAAATAGGAGGATTATTTGATTTATCAAAGAAAATATTATTTGTCTACTAAATGATTGAACGTAGCTTACTGAAACTTGTTCGGTGATGTACTTACATACATATCATGTATGATGTCATGATGTATATACATTTTCCAAGATGGATTTTTCAATTCTACCTCATAGTAATTACGTAGTTTACTCCCTTGAACCAATGGGGTAAAAATGAGTTTTTATTTATGTGATACAGTTATAGAATGAACCGACGGCCCACCTGGTGACATGTGACTGAATGACAAACTAGCGATATTGTTAGGACAAAACCTTGTCATAATATTTTAATTCTATTATAATCTATTATAAGTGACGCATTCGTTGCTGTGTTCCGGTTTGAAAGGTGTGGTTGCCGGTGAAATTACAGGCACATGAGACATTTCACCTAGACGTCTCAGAGTTACGGGCGCATACGATGCGACTTGAGTCTTGTCGTACATACTAGGGGAGGACCCAAGTTGCATCATTTGTTATGGAAAGAGGTTATTTAACACCAGGTGGGCCGTCGCGTCGGCTCGTTCCGTAACTGCATCACATAAAAAAACTTTAAGGCATTATTAGCGATTTACCAATAATGTTTTTTGAAGGCGACTTATCATTATTTGATTAATTAAAATTAAATATACAATCATAATAAAACCATAATGGAACCCTCCGATCACCAAATAGAGCCAACGCGTGTTATTTCATTAAATCAGTTGTTTTTGAAAGCGTTTAACCCCTATCACGGGGTGACTGCGGGATGTTTAGCGAAAATACCCAATTCATGCTTTTATGTTTTGGGGGTGGTTAATTTAGAAGAGACAGCGGTTAAATTATCGGAAACATGCGAAGGAATATAAAGAAATTTATATGGTTTTTTTTTTTGACTCGCAGCTCATTAGTAACTCTGCTTTCTGCGCTGTAGCTCGTGGGGTCGATTCCCACCCAGGACAAACATTTGTGTGACAAACATAGATTTGTTGTTTCTGGGTGTTAATATATATGTATTTACATAAAAGTACCAAGTATTCAATTGTCTGGTTCCCATGACACAAGCTATGCTTAGCTTACTTTGGGGCTAGATGGCGCTGTGTGAAATGTCCACCAATATACTAAGCTATACGATATAAAGGAAAAAATAGAGCTAATTAGGTAAAATTAATTAGATTTAATTAATTTGTTACGGTAGAACCTTTAGTTTGAAATCTAATTGTTTGAGATTTTTATACAGAGCTAAGTACGATTTCATTTGTCAGTTTGTCTTCTTTCGCTTTTTAATTTTACCATACATTTGATTTAGAGGTTAGGATTTTCATTTTTAATGCAATTCACAGCAATTTATTACTGATTTTAATGCAGTTTTCAGCAATAGATACAGAGTGATTCAAAAAGAAGGTTCATACGTAAAGTTGGATATTGTTTTTTATTCATTTGTTGAAATATGACGACAATTAATAATAATAAATTATATGAGACCATCGTCTTCGTTTTTAGGCGTATAATGTTCTGATAACCGTGCGAAGCCCGGGCAAGTCGCTAGTCTAATATAATAACAATAATAATAATTTATTTACACCTATTTTATTTAACATAGAAACTTAAAAATAGTAATGCTTAAGGTAGTTATAGAAACAATTTCAGTGAAAACAACTAGAACCTAAACTAAGACATTAAAATATGTTAATATACATTCCGCTTCCGCTTAATACTTATACTCCCTCTTTGATGAGGGTCACCCATTCCGCGGGTAGGCATTGTTTTAACGTGTTTTTTTTTCCTTTCAACGTTTTCTATACGTTTTATATACATGTTTTGTTAGGCTCGAATATCCGGCATTTGAAATAGCAAACTGAAATCTTTGATGGGGGATATATTTATCAATTTCCTGAGAATATATTTTGGTGTATGACTAAATGAAGTCGTTCAAATATAATGTATACATGTTAAATATAATGTAAAAATGAATATTTATTAAATTGTGTTTCAAGATGATCATTCAGCATGGCCTCACAGCCCAGTTGGTAGTAGCTCTTTGTTCTGCTGTAGATAGTGGGTTCGATTCCGCATGTCATTATTGCGTTAGGAAAATAAATGCGTTTTCTTTCTTTGTTAGGTTACATTGTATTACCTATAACGAGATGTATTACTGGTATGTCAGTAATCTGGTTCTGTCGATAGTTTTGCTTAGATTGGATCAAGATGGATAAGTTATCTATCTACATTGATTTATAGATATATTTATTTATCTATAATTATTATTATATATCACCTCACTTAATATATATGTAAAAACCATTAATATATATATCTATTTAATTTTTATATATTACACCAGAATCAGTCAGTCTATCACATATCAGGACTATCCAAAAGTGCCTGAAAGAAATCACTATTAACGATAACGCCATTCTATTACATTACTTTAATGATAATATAAGAAAAGATATTTTATTGCATCACTAAGTACATTTGGGTCTTATTTAAATAATTAGAACTTACAACTTAGTTACCTGATTGATCTTTACGTAATTTCCATGTATGGTGATCAATAAAGTATTATCTATCTATCTATACCAATATTTATTATGTTTCTTTCAATTTCACCATCAAGCTCTGTCTGAACAACTGGAACAACTGGACTCTTCCGCACTTTTAAAACGCAACAACACACAGCTCCTAAATCTAACTTTTGTTTTTTTAACTACACAGTGACACCTCCGACACGCCACGATTTATACACGTTACAAATGGGATTATATGGGATTTATGCTTTGCTAGTTTGTACGTAGCAGATGGATTAATTTGTTGGTCAGCGTATGTGGGTGTAGTATTTGCTTATTTATACGGAATCGGGGGGGCCCAAGTTGCTCGCGTCCAAGATTACCCTTGAATCCCTACACGTCTCCCCCGGATGGTGCGAAAAGAGCAACCCAAAGTAGCAGTAGAACTAGTGCCAAGTTCACCCGGAGAAGTACTGCCACCACACCTGGTAATCTGCCGGCAAGCAGTGATGCACTCGTGTTGCTGTGTTCCGGTGGAAGGGAGTGGGTGCCGGTGAAATTGCAGGCGCATGAGACGTAACATCCCCGTCTCGTGGTGATGGACGCAACGTAATACGACTTAGGTCATCTCGTCCTTTGGTGGAGAGGACTTTGAGTCGTATTGTATGTACAATAAGTTTAATTATGTAGTTCTATATAGTATGTGTATAAATAACTTTAAGCAAAATGCAATACCATATCCACTTCATACTACACAAAGGTTAGCTGGAATGAAACGCTATTTAGCATTAAGGTCGCCTACGTACTCGTTAACTTGTGCAATAAATAATTTTCTATCTATGTATCTGTGTTCACCAGGGTATTTCTGTTGCAGGACGTCCTATAGCCAGGGTATCCTGGTGGAAGGCTCATGCACTCCTCGCCAACTCGGAAGCCAGGGCATTGGTTTCCTTCAAGCTGCACAGATCAGACTATGGAACTGAGATCACATGTCAGGTACTATTATTTTTCTTGTATTTTTGACTGGCCTCACAGCTCAGTTTGTAGCAATCCTGCCTTCTCTAGGTCGTGGGTTCGATTTCCAGCCAGGATAAATATTTGTGTGACGAATATATAGATGTTTTTTTCTGTTTGGGTGTTAATATGTATTGTATATAAGTATTATATCAATTGTCTGGTTCCCACGATACAAGATATGCTTAGCTTACTTTGGGGCTAGATTTTGTGTGAAAATGTTCACCAATATTTATTCAGCTGGTGCCCGCAACTTTGTCTGCGTAGAATTAGTTCTTTGAGTAGCCTTAGCCAAGTGGCAATTTGTTTATATGCTGTAAATATTTTCTATACGTCTCTGTAGCACAAATAAATTATTACTTTCTTTCTTTCCTCTTTTATTCTGCAATCTTTCATCAATCACATAACAAGGTAGAGATGTAATTAAAAAAAAAATATTACTTAATAGTAAAAAATAAATTTTAAATGCTCTAAAACGAATAAAATTAACTTTAAATTAAGTCAAACCTATATGTTGTAAAAAGCTGGTCGCGAGTTATTCAAACCTAAACACAGTAACGCGAATGCATCACAGTTAGCGGTAGAAATGGGTGTGGTGGCAGTACTTCCACGGCGGAATAGGCATTAGTTTTACTGCACCTAAAACCTTGATATGACAATAACGAAATGAACCTGTTGTGCGAATATTTTTAATTAATTATATTATTTATTTTCAGGCCGTCACAGACCCGTCAATACCTCCATTATCAGAGAGTGTGTCCATTGATGTCAATTGTAAGTAATAATTAAAATAATTAAATTTTGATTATTTAAAATTATTTAAATTAATTATAATTATTTAAATTAATTTAAATTTAAATTAGTAATAATTGTAAGTTCTTAAAACTGACAACCGATTGATCAAACAGTCCTATCACAGTCCCGCGAAAGCGTTGTGGCCTAGTGGTGCTGACCCTGACTTGGAATCTGAAGGTCGCCAGTTCAAATCCCGAACCTATGAGTTTTTAGTTTGAAATATTTATGTTCGCAGTTCCCTAACAGGGTTTATGTTTGTATCCTATAAATATATTAAGATCTTTGTAACATAGTGCTATAAATGCTTTGAATTTGAACTTAGCGATAAATGCGTCTGACCTTATGTTTCGAATATTAGCCTTATGTTTCTCATTAAGTTTTGTTTATTATGTTTTTATGTGCTGTAGGTCTTCCTCAAATAAATAAATAAATAAACTGTTTCCAAGCCGTTTCTTTATTTATTCTATGGAAAATATATAGCTTTTTGACTTGGACTTGCTTTTCTATTTAAAAATATAAGGGACACAGGCCGAATACTAGACGAGTGTTGTTTATAATAATTAAAAAACCTAATGAAGCAACAAAAGGTACAATGTTCGCATCTTATTCTCTAAATCCTTCCTTACAAAGATCAGGTTCAGCTATAACTTGATTTAACTTTACAAAGTAAGTAACTTGGCAAGATTGTGTGATACTTAATTCTTAGCATGAGAACACAAAATTATAGAAGTGAATCTATTTTTTGGTCTAGGAATTACGTGTAGTAGCAACATAGACACGAAAATTATTGATTCAAAAATGATAATGTGATTTTCTTTATATGTAAATGTATGTTGTTTTTTTGATTGTCTGTGTCGCAGGTTTTATGGTCAAACATGTGTGCATAGTTCCTGTTACACCAATCAAACATCCGAAGGACAAAGTCAAAAAAGACTTGAAAACATCAAAAAAGAATATTCAAATTAGTAATATTTAAAATAAGTCCACGCGTAGAACAAGAAATATTATTTAATTATAAAGTATTTACTTGTATGATAGGATACCTTAGTCGTCAGTGCATCCAGGCAGCACTATCTGTCACCGCATGCCGCGTAAGTTTCGCTTCGCATGTTATAAACTCATGGTTCAAGTTACTTGGCGGACACTTATTTAAATCGTTCATTATCAAAGTTCCAAGATTTGGGTGCATAATTTTGCAGGTACAGTCATGAATAAAATAGTAGTTTAAACTTTGCTCGAGTCACCGCTACCGTAGAACTCTACTAATTAGACAGCTTGCCATCCTACATTATCTGTGGTATATAATACGAATAAGTATTGGTAATAATTTATATTGGTAAAAAAATATCCATCCATTAGGGGTTTCGATGCTGTTCTTCCCGAAGGAAGCTCGAGTAGGGTCTTAAAATGCGCCAATCTTAGCAATATGTACGCGTGATCTTGAAACTCTTAATATTGTAAAGATTCAAGCTTTGTATAAATAGCAATTATGCAAAGAAATTTTTTCTCTCAATAGTAACATAGATGTGCAATTGAAAGTTTTCGCCATGTTCATTAAAAGCATTCGATTGCAGACTTGACAAGTGATGAGATTATCGCTCACTGTTATCCCAAGAATAAATCAACCATTACTTTGTTCCAAAAACAATCCTTAATAATACGACAGCTAAGTGGTTTTTGATTCTGACAATAAGTTAAGACCAATAAATGACTGGCCTCATAGCTCAGTTGGTAGTAACCCTGCCTTGTGCTGTAGGTCGTGGGTTCGATTTCCACCGAGGACTAACATTTTTGTGACGAACATAAATGTTTGTTCTGTGTCTGGGTATAATAAGTATGTATTTAAAAAATAGTTGGTCTGGTTCCCCATGATACAAGCTATACTTACCTTACTTTTGGGGCTAGATGGCACTGTGTGAAATTTCCACCAATATTATTATTATTATATTATTAATAAGATATCGATTATGATTTTTCTTTCATATGAATTTTCAGTACCTTAATCTATATTTTACTTGTTTCCAAATTATATCATTTATCATAAAACCTTCTAAGCTTAGATTATAATAATTTTCTATTGAGCTAAAAATATCGTTTCATCTTTGTGATTGACGTATCATTACCCACAAAGTGTATTTATCAGTGACTTGCGTTTCGCGTCTCCTGCCTCCGCGGCTCTGGTTACGGCCTCCGCACTCGCGCGACTTTTAGTATCGGCAAGCGGCGCTTCGTCGCGCGAACCTATTGACTGCAGCGGTGTGCAGAACCTATCGCAGGCTCCATTGTCGCACGAAAGGTTTTTGTGGCCGTCCTGCGTATTGCATCTGGTTGGTGAAATTACAGCCACATGAGATATTACACCTAAACGTCTCAGAGCTACGGGCACGTACAATGCGACTTGGGTCTTGTCGTGCCTTGTAGGGGAGGACCCAAGTTGCATCGGTTATTATGGGCAAAGGTTATCACTTAATACAAGGTGGGTCTTCGGCTTGTTCCGTATCTGTATCACATAGTTTTCATTGCAAAATACGTACAAAATTTTGTATATTATTTCCGCAATGGATTCTTGCTCTTGGTGTCATCTCAGATTATTTCCCATCTTAGTACTACTGTTAAGGCTAGTTAACTGTTTTAATAACTAAAAACAACGAATGAACAATATTTAAGCTAATTATTCTTCTTCGGCTTGCCATATGTGCTTTCGAGACAAAAGTAGCCAGTTTTTTTGTCACAGGTAATATTTTTTATGTGGGAATACTAAGCTATATTGAATAGTCAGTTCGGTAAAGCTCAACTTCTATGACAGAAATTGCGCAGCGTTCAAGATCTAATTCTCCGCTTAATATTCTCCATGAAAAAATAGTACATACATTTTAAATTATTTATATTTGAAGATAGGCAATTTTAATTATTTATTTTTCTCTTATCAGTATAAAACAAAGTCGCCCTCTGCCTTTGTCAGTTTCTTACTACTTCTAAATCACGCGACTGATTTTGATACGGTTCAAGAATAGAATAAACGATAAACGAGCAACGTTGTTTCAGACATTCGTAAATATTTTCTACAAAATGGCTGAACTATGACAGTGTTTTACGAAAAAACTGAATACTTGCTAAGTGAACTCCTCAATTTATTAGTGAATTGCACCTGTGCGAAGGCGGGGCGGGACGCTTGTATTGTATAAATTATCCGGATATATCAGAAAACGCCGTGATCTAGGTCAACCGCTTAAACGCAAATCGCGGCTACTAAAAGTATCGTGTGTACTTAGCTCCTATTATCTAACACATCTTTCTCCGCTTAGATGTTTTGAGATGGATGTTGATAGTGATAATGCATACGGTATGAGATCTTACACAATCTTATTAAAAAAATATTTAGATTATACAGTCGATTGTATTTTTTTATGAGATACAGTTCCGGAACGAGCCGACGGCTCACCTGGTATTAGGTGGTAATTTCGGCCCATAACAAGCGTAGTGACTTGGGTCCTCTCCTACTAGGTACGAAAATACCCAAGTCGCATCGTATGGGCCCGTTGCCTGTAATTTTACCGACAACCTTTCAAACCGAAACACAGTAAGATTGTGTACTGCTCGGCGGCAGAACTGGGCATGGCAGTACTTCTCCGGACGAACTTGGCGTGAGTTCTACTGCTCTATAGTGTAATTTGATGCTACATTTTTACAAATATTTTTTCTAGGTTATGTTTAAAAACAACAGAATATATTAAAATGTTCACTAGAAACAAATAAAGCACAGTTTGGTGTTTGGTTCGGATGTAGCCGACAGGGCTGCCAGTGAACACTTTTTGTGATATTTTTCTGTTTTATTGGTGAAATAGCTGTTGCCCGCGACTTTGTCCGCGCGGAATTCGGTTTTATCACCCCTATTTTACCCCTCGAAAAAGTAGCCAAATTACTCCTTGTTACATCAGCTATCTGCCAGTTAAAGTCCCGTCAAAATCGGTTCAGCCATTTCAGAAAGTAGCCGGAACAAACAGACAAGACAGACAGACAAAACATTTTTTTTAAATTATTTTGGTATATGTACCGTGTATACATCCATATGCACTTAGTAAAAAGCGGATATTTTAATATTACAAACAGACACTCCAATTTTATTTAGTTGTGTAGAATAGCGGACTAGGTCTAATTTAGTTTTTGTCACGGCTTTTGTTGCGTAAACTCGAATACATTTTTTTTTTTGATTGCTCTACTTTCAAAATTGCGCCACATAGCCCCAAAAAATCCCACCTACACGGCTCAATGTTATGAGCGCATACGATATAACTTGGGTCTAGTATGGGAGGACCCATGTCGCATCGCTTGTAATTTATTTATTTAGTTTCACAAAACCCACAGATTTTAATCAAACATAATATTTTAAGGACTTGAGTCGTATTGCTGTTGTCTGTGGGCGGCGGTTACCACTTAACATCAGGTGGGTCGTCAGCTCGTTCTGTGACTTCAATTACAAAAAAAACAATGAAATTACCATCAAGTGCGACACTTATCATGTGGGCCGTCTGCTCTTTTCGTAACTTTAACATACACCCTTTGAAGATTTATAATCTAGATCACTAATAGTTTGTTAGTAGAAAAACCTTCGTTCCAGAAAAACTGACGCCACCTTCTAACAGATCACCGCAAAATTGGACGCGCCTATAAATTCTGTAAAAAAGACTAAACAAGCTCTAGTGAGGTACTATTAATAAATTATCGATATCAAGTTTATATCGAGTGATATTTTTTCTTAAAGAAAGTGTGAAACTGGGCGATAGAGTTTTGGACAATTAAAAAGTATTCTGTAGATAAATAATTAACTAGTTTTAATATTTCTTTGTCTAGTTATTGAGTGTTGTACCATGAAATTTGCATTTACTTTTATTTAATTTCAAGTCCTATTCAATTTAATTTATTAATGGTCTTAATATAAATAACTTGACTTGATTCGGGACATTTATGCTTTTACGACGCACAAAATGAATATATAAAAATTTGCGTATAAAAATAATACTGGAATAAGACAAATAAGGCTTTGTTTTTGTTTCATGCGCGGAGAAAATCAAAATATTTTCATACAAGTCAGATTTGTGACATCGACTTGTTGGCAAACAAACTAAGCCAAATACTTTGTGAAACTTTGTTTTCCTCAACGAAGTTTCGGAAAAATATCCGAGTAAAAACTAACGGGTAAGTTATCGGAGCAAAAATTATTGGAAGTTTACGAATGTCGATAAAACGATATGCTTGATCGCTTTATCTTAAAACATTATACCTCTTTTTTGATTAAACAAACTGTAGAAAAAGTCCGAATATATCGAGAGAACTCAGCCCACTCTGGCGAGATGATGGAGTAGTGTGTGAAATTACTACTTGCTACTTAGACTAACTCTTGTCTCTAATCGAAGGTTGGTGAAGCATAGCGCGATTTCGTTATATAACGCAGTATTTGGTGATAGCAATAAGATTGGAAAACTAAAAGAACGAATCTTAAAAATACGTTTTTATGTACATGTTTTTTATGAATTATTCACATAGTTAATTACTTATAATTTCAACTTATTATATGCAAACAACTTATTAACTTCACCATATTCGCATGAATATTTAATTCAACTTGATATCAGACTAAATCGAAATACCTATCATAAATTTTCCGCATCTTTTGTGGTCACAGACATAGCAGAACGTTATCAATACTGTTATATAGTTGACTGGCTTCATAGCTCAGTTGGAAGTACCCCTGCCTTCAGCGCTGTAGGTCGTGGGCTCGATTACCACCCAGGACAAACATTTGTGTGACGAACATAGGTGTTTATTGTGTCTGGGTGTCAATATGTATTATATGTATTTACAAGAAAAAGTATATTAATATTATATCAGTTGTCTGGTTCCCATGATACAAGCTACGCTTAGCTTAGTTGGGGCTACATGGCGTCATGTGAAATGTCCACCAATATTTATTTATTATATGTTAACGATGTCGATTTATCGATATCTCCGCGCAATGGACATCCCTACGCATCTCATCTCGAGTGATACAATCATCACATACATAAACCCGAGATGTTAATCTAAAGAACTCCTAATTGACAGTTTGATATACTTCTGCCGGCGACTGTAGCGCCGATGACAAAAGGTAAAGGTAACTGCGCATATTTCTGTGGAGAATGGCCCAACTTTTTTAACTTAATAGTGTATCTACATATTTTATATCGCATCGATGCTAAATTATGTTTTTTTTTTGGGTTATTCTGAAATTCATGAGTAAAAGTCATGGTCTTTTTATGTGATACAGTTACGGAACGAGCCGACGGCCCACCTGGTGTTAAGTGGTAACCGCGGCCCAGAACAAGCGAGCGACTCGGGTCCTCCCTTACTAGGCATGACAAGACCCAAGTTGCATCGTATACGCCCGTATATGATGCGACTATGTCTGTCTATGAAGAAAAATTTACATTAAACAAAAAAAAACATGAAATATTAATGATTTCTTGTAAATATTCACTTAACATAAATTATGGTATTTGAAAAAATTTTGCACAGCGCTATCTCCCAAAACTCAGCATAGCTCATACTGTAGAAACTAGATAACTGATAGAAGAATACTTAAATACTTTTTATTGTAAACACACATTATAATACATAACACCCAGACACAGAACAAACATCCTTGTGTGTCACAAAATGTTGTACATAATTTGGTAAAATATGTGTATATAAAACTAATGTATGCTACCTATATAAATACTAAAAATAAACTATATAAATTGTTGACAATGCAAGCGACTTAGCAATATTGGATTCAAAGCTTACCATAGGTATTGCATAGGTTACAGGAAAATCAAATCCACAATACCTTGTACAATTGCCAATCTTTAATTCATGTATTAAATTGGAAGGGGCCCAAATAAATTAAACTGAATATGGAACAAGACCGGGTTTCTTATGAAATATTTACTAAAGTAGGTTATTTTACGAAATGGGGTCACTGTGCTTAAGTGTATGCGATCAATGGGCGTGTGTCTTATACTTCGTGACCATGTCTTATAAGTTGGTTTTCCTCCTGTTTATTTTGTTTATTTGAGACTATTCTATTACTAGCTGCGTCCCGCGGTGAATAAGTAATCCCATGGGAACACTGCACTTTTCCGGGATCAAAGTAGTCTATGCGTTAATCCAGGATATGAGCTATCTTGATACCAAATTTCATCCAAATCCATTCAGCCGTTTGGGCATGAATGAGTAACAAACATCCATACAAACTTTCGCGTTTATAATATTAGTAGGATATTCGTGGCGAAAGGATTTTAAGTGCGCCTCAAAGAGGCTCCTTTCTTGCACTTGACACATGTCTATGAATTTTTGTTCTAGAACATGTTGATTTCCTCACGATGTTTTCATTCATCGTTTTGAGTACGTGGCACATAAATCTTTCAATCGAAAAAATCGTAGGTGCACGTCGGGATTTAAACCGGCGACCTCTGGATTGAAAATCGTTCAGGATCACTAGACCACCACTCTCTCAATCTCTATTTTTGAGACGTGAAGATGGAACATCTCGATCATTATTCGAACCCACGGCCTGCAGACCGTTAGACGCCTAAGCTACTATCCCATCGCAGTACTTGAAACGTTTAACTTTTAAAACTGGTTCTATTTTAATGTCATTAGTGTAACTCTTGTCAGTGGTGAAAGAATGAAATTGCGCCTCGAAGAGGCTCCTTTTGTGTAATTGTCACACATCTTTGAGTTTTTGGTTCTAGGATGGTTTCTTCATATTTTCTGTTTTGAGAACCAGGCATGCATTTAATTTGTTAACGTCTAGATTTGAACTAGCGACCGAATTTAAACTCAGGTCTGAATCACTGCGCTCCCAAGCTGTTATTTTAAATTCTACGTAGTATATCTGGAAAGCTAAGTTATAGCCTGAATATTTCTCCATTTAGCTCCCAGGGCATTTGAAATGCATTTTCAATGCTATCGATATTCCCTTACGACTCACACGTGCCAACTCCGAACACAGCACAAGGAGAATAGTTGAATCGATTCTTTGCACTTTGTAGTGGCGTGTGATTTTTAACGATACAAAAATAATTATGTGCCCGTAAAAACAGTTGTATGGCCGAGATCTTCCGGAAAAGTACTGTGTAATACAATGCAACGCGGTCTTCCCATACCTAAGTAGGGGAGGACCCCAATGAGTTATGGCAAACGTTACCGCAACATCAGCTGGGCATATTGTTCATTCCAAAACTTATTCGCATAATAATCACATCACGAGGATATTTCACCAGCATCATCCCCAACCCCAAAGTAAGCTAAGCATAGCTTGTATCATGGGAACCAGATAACTTATATAATATATATATTTTGTAAATACATAAATATAATACATATTAACACCCAGACACTATTACTATATACTATTAAGAGCAGTAGAACTCGCCAAGTTCGTCCGGGGAAGTACTGCCACCATGCCCATTTCTGCCGCCAAGCAGTAACGCGTTCGCGTTACTGTGTTCCGGTTTGAAAGGAGTGGTTGCCGGTGAAATTACAGGCACATGAGACATTCCACCTAAACGTCTCATAGTTACGGGCGCATACGATGCGACTTGGGTTTTGTCGTACCTAGTAGGGAGGACCCAAGTCGCATCGGTTGTTATGGGCCGAGGTTACCACTTACCACCAGGTGGGCCGTCGGCTCGTTCCGTAAATACATAACATAAAAAAAAAAACAGAACACGTCTATGTTCGTCACACAAATGTTTGTCGTGGGTGGGAATCGAACCCACGATTTACAGCGCAAAGGCAGGGTGACTACCAACTGAGCTGTGAGGCCTGTCGAAGAACGGAATGTTATTGAGAGTAATAATATCGTCCAAGACGCGATCTCGCGGCGAAATCGCTGCGCGCTCGCTTGAAGAACGTTCTGTAATCGCCTTGCTCGAAACATGTTCTCAAATCGCCATTGTGATAAGGCCCTAACATAAGACTATTTCCCATCATATACCAAAGATCTTACAAGTTTTTACATATGTCAAAAACTAGGAAACAAATCCGCGGGCGGGCGGATGTGAACAATAAAATGAAATATTGCTAAACTTTGGGAAGTTTACAGATGTATTAGAGATGACCGTTGCTTCGTGAGTCTTGTTTATTATAGTCTCAGAATTTTAAGTTTTATAAGTTAAATTTTATAGGAATTCTTTTTTTTTTTTTACATTTGCATGGCTTAGAATGAAGTAGCTCTACATGTTTCATGTGAAAAGAGCAGAAACATCAGCATTAATAATTATATCAAATTTAACAAATACGTACAACCCTAAATTTTCACCCTTTTTCCAGCAACCCCTATTTTTTATTGCGATATTAGTACTTAAATAATTTTCAACCCTCGGTGGTGGATTAATGTTTTTTTTAAGCTATTGCATAGCTTCTATCGCGGGCCTTGAGCGTGGAGACCGAATTCAGAAATTCCGTAACGAAAAAACCTAACACCCCCCACTCCGACCGGCACAGCGGTGATACTTTTTAGTTTTTCCATCTATCGATAAATACCAGAACTTTTAATGACTTTTTGAAATATCACGCGCAATAGCTTTACCGCGGCAGTCTCCGAGTGCCACACGTCTTTTTTCGTTTTTAATGACACTTTTACCTTAACGTGGTTTTGCAACGCATGCCGGTACCTACAGCTAGTTTAATAATAAATTAAACTTAATTTTAAGCAATAATTAGAGTTTTATTTTTTTTAACTTTATCTTCCTAATGTTGCATAAAATCTTTTTAATTCTGAGAGTACAGCAGTTGACCTTTAGAGGTTGGTAGCATATTACCAATAACCATTTATAAAAATATGTTTTCTGCGGTTATCTGGGTTAGTTGGTGCTCTGATGACTGTTGACATTCATGCTTAATCATTTATTATTTTTTCTTCTCTCTATTGTATTTACTTCTTGATATTTTAATTAGTTTTATATATGGGCTTGTTTATAAATTAATATTATAGATGTTATTTTATCAAGAATTTATTTAATTAATAATAATTTATTATTGGCAAAGCATACTGCGCAGACCACAAATAAATTAGAAAAATGGGCAAGTGGAAGTAGATTATTGTATGTTGCACAGCGCGCTTACACTCGTGTAAATAATTACAGAATGAATGAATAATGTACTTACTGAATTAATGAATGAATGAATGAGAATATTAATTAATGCAAATATTTATTTGCAGTACGTGTACAGCAACGAATGGCGACATTAAATATTTTTAATTAAAAAATTGGTCCCGTTTTTCACACCACTATTCTGCGCAGCGAATTGGGCGATCCCGTTTTTCACATCACTACTCTGCGCAGGGAACTGGGCCGAACAGGCTAATATTTCATGTTAACAAGTTTTAGATATTCGGACCAATTTAATCCCACGATGAAATGGGATAATTTCATCCGTTAATTCATTATTTAACGGTAGTATTTGCTTAACTGTAGAGGTAGAATGGATATTTTCGTTATTTTATTTATTACTAGCCCAGCTTCACAGAGGGCAGTTCGTTAATAAAGATAATGAAGAGTGCACTTAGCACAGCAAGTATTATGTAACAGTTTTATTTTGATACAACACCGACATAGTTCCTTCCTGCGTATATTTACATTTTATACACACAAATCTTCCTCGTTTATCGCTCTTTCAATTATTGAACGAAATCCGTTGCACGGTTGGAAGTAAGCGAAGAAAGAGTCAGAGGCAGATCGCGACTTTGTTTCATACTATTTAGAGGAGATATTGTCTATAGAGTGTTTTTTACTCGTTCACCAGTTATACACGTGTTCTTATGGTGAAAACTTCGTTACTTGATTTGCAAGTACCTGAATACGATTACGAGTATGTACGGTTTAAAAGCTTTCCATATGGGAGCTTATAAAATTCACTCACATCTTCTATTTTTTTGTATATTTGATTGAAAGACTGAAATATGGACCTGACCAAAAATATGTCTTCAATTACAGTTTGCAATCTTTGGAAGAAGACATATATGATTTCGTAGTTCGTAGCACTAAAAATTCGTAGATTCGTAGATATGTGAAATATGATCTTAGCAGATATCCGCTATTATACACAAAAACAGTAGCATTTTTTTTTAATAGTGTAAATTAAAAAGGTGTTTACCGGCCGCTAACTGATTAAATCACATTCAACAATCAGAACGCATTATACCTCTTATCGACCGTCATAAACACACACCCTTTCAACCGTTTCAACCCCTTGAGTTTTAAACAAAAAAACACCCTTTTTTCCATTCTCTGTGGCCTACTTGTTGCGAACAAAAGGCATGGCTTAGCCCCTTCCGGGCATTTTTTTGTTTAGATCACTTAAGACAATTAACCGTTTTTTTTTTGTTTTTTCCCCCTTTTGGGGTTCCGTCGGAAGGGAACTCGCCGTTTTGAGTTTGGAGTGTACTTGTTTTGTTAATTAATTTACGACTGTTTTATCAAAGACAGTTTTTCCTTCCTATTTTAGCTTTTCTTCTGTGTAGAACTTGTTATGACAAACTTTTGATGTTTTTTATAATCAAAAAGGGGGAATGATTATTATAGAAGGAGACTTATTAATAATATTTGTTTATTTGTTTTATAATTGAAGACCATACACCAAATACAACACAATACAATACAATAACTATAATATTAAATAATATTTGTGTTAATATAAGACCAAACTACATAGTTTGTTTTGCTGCTAAGCCAGTTTTAACTTACCATATAACTTAAGTTAGGCCATACGTTCGGCATTTCACTTATAATCTACAGTTTAATCAATTTGTCTGGAACCCGATATGCAAAAAATCATTCAGTCAATTATCATTCAATCAATATTATTGCAAACGCAACTAGGGACTCAACGCAGGCGTAAGAAAGTCGATTCTCGCATAATTTATTTAATCATTTAACTACACTTTTTCGAAGTGTGAGAAAAATAAAAGTCCGCGAATATTTAATTCGAGGGTGTTGTTCAGAAGAACAATATGAAAGGTGTTGGAATGAGATCGAACCGTGATAATGGTTTCGTTGCGTTTGAAAAAAGCTTTACTTATAATTTCCTCCTTTTTTACGGTAGGCAAACCTTTGACCGCAATCTCACCTCGTGTTAAGTGACGATGCGGTCTACGATGTAGTTTTTAGTAGTTTAAGATTATGAATCTACTGATACATGAGATGTTCTATCTCCCTGTTTCAAAATGACGGATTCATTGCGATGCAACTTTCGTCCTACCAGACTTATTAGCTTCAAAAATTGTGGATATATTTCACGCGTTTGGGCAATTGATTAGTATTATGTGTGGTGTTAAACCAGAACAACAAAATAAAACAAAATAGATTTTGATGAATTGCTTGCGGCCTCTATCTGAATTGGAAGGTTTTTGAGACAAAAACAAAGACAAAAAATATTACTAAATATAAGTCTAGCTGCAAATAGATATAACAAGAAAAAAAGATTCAATTACCACACATTACATCGCTGCACCCTTTATTATTATAATGATTGATGTCAGATTGAAATGAATCATTCGAATGATTTGATCCTAACGTCGAGGATTGAATTGGTATGATAAATTCTAAAGTGAATTAGAAACAGTTTTTTGTAACATCCTATCTAAATTAATTTAAATTAGAAATACAAAACACCATTTTTAAGTGTATGGCTTTCTTTTTAACAGAAATCTTTGTTGAAAAAATTTTAAAAAGGTTTTTGGAAACTTAATTATATGTTTTAGTAACATGTTTAAACAATAATGAGAACAGGTTTGAACAATTAATCTATATAGCTAATATATCGTTCTTAAAATTATTTTTCCACAAAGTTCTTATTTTTTTTCTGAAAAGTTTACCCAATAACCCAAAAACTGGCGCGTATAACGACTAGTCTGACTCATAACTCAAAAGTATTTACTTACGGAATAAAATAATATTAGTTTGTAAATATACATTAAGTTTAACTAAGGTGAAAAAATAAACTATCGCCCGGCGACCAATTTTTCTCAAACTCCTTTCATACATAACAATAATATTGCTGGACATTTCACACAGCGCCATCTAGCCCCCAACTAAGCTACGCATAGCTTGTATCATGGGAACCAGAAACTGATATGATTCTTCTATACTTTTTTGTAAATACATACATATAATACATATTAACACAGACACAGAACAAACATCTTAGTTTATCACACAAATGTTTGTCCAGGGTGGTAATTGAACCCACGACCGAGAAGGTTAGAAGCGCAGAAGGTAGGTCAGTCATACATATTCTTTACATCGTGTTTGTCCACAGTGCGCCCGCTATGGGTGCGTCTTCAGGGCGGTAAGCGTCCCCTAGTTGCGGGACAGAGCACCGAGCTGACCTGCCAGGCGGTCGGAGCCAGACCCATGCCAACTATCTCATGGTGGAAAGGAGGAACGAGGCTGAAAACCGTTCGAGAAACTGTGAGTTTTGATTTTATGCCAATTCTATTCTATTCGAGTCGTTTCTTTCGAACCAGTGTGGTGAAAGGATTTTAAGTGCGCCTCAAAGAGGCTCCTTTCGTGCACTTGACACGTGCCTACGAATTTATGTTAATGAGTCGCAGAACGAACAGATGGCCTACCTAATTATAAGCGGTATTCTGCACATGATTACCACTAGAGTTCTCTCTTATGGTAAGGTACGCATAATGGGTAAGAAAAGAACCAAGTCATACGATATGTTTCCATATCTCTTAGACGTGGAAAAAGCAGGCCCTGAGGCTACTGAGGCTACTGAATCTCTCATATTCCGCCGCCCAGATCTGAAGATTCTCCCATTACTTTGTTTCAGTTTGCGTAGTTTCTTACACGAGACATTCCATTTTCACGTTTCTAAGCCATCCCTTTAAAAATTCAAATTATATAATCTATTTCCTATTTTTATTTGTTATTCAAGACTAACGATTCCGCTTATCATCAGGTGGGGCTTCTGCTTCCTATATATAAAACATTGAAGCCGTGTCCTGATATTTCATGTGTATATTTCATTTCGTCCAAGCTCACTCTACTCAATTTCATTATCATTTGTCAAATTCATATACAGCATGTCCCAAATTATATTTACTGGACCGTTATAATCACAGTAATATTTATGATCATTCTATTATAATAAAGCAGCAATGTACATGCGAATACATTTCCGGGACGATAAGCAAGTAATTGAGCAACTACGTTTCTCAAACATAGACAGGCCTCACAGCTCAGTTAGTACCCTGCCTTCTTCGCTGTAGGTAGATTCTTCGATTCCCACCCAGGACAAACATTTGTGTGACGAATTTCGATGTTTGTGTCTGGGGTATATGTATTTACCAAAAAAAAGTATATTGTATTCTATGTTGTCTGGTTCCCATAGTAAAAGCTACGCTTAGTTTGGGGCTAGATGGCACTGTGTGAATTTTCCACCAATAATATTATTATAAATGCAAAATGTTTGTTCCTGAAGATGGAAGTATATTTTTTATACTATTTAAGTCATATGTATGTGTAAAAAGGATCATCTCGTCTAAAAAAAACTTTCGTCTGTTTGGACCCGACCTGGGTAGGGTCATAAAGTTGATAGACTTAGCTTTAAGTTATCAATATTTTAAGCTATTGCATAGCTTCTATCGCGGGCCTAGAGCGTGGAGACCGAATCCAGAAATTCCGTAACGAAAAAAACCTAACACCCCCCACTCCGACCGGCACAGCGGTGATACTTTTTAGTTTTTCCATCTATCGATAAATACCAGAACTTTTAATGACTTTTTGAAATATCACGCGCTATAGCTTTACCGCGGCAGTCTCCGAGTGCCACACGTCTGTTTATTTAATTTACCCTATTATTTTATTTACCTCACGGGGAAGTAATGCCACCATACCCATCCATACCCATTTCTGCCGCCAAGCAGTGATGCATTCTCATTACTGTGTTCCAGTTTTGATGCGACTTGGGTTTTTTCTTACGTGAGTAGGGGAGGATCAAATTTGTATTGCTTGTTATTAGCAGAGATGTGACTTAACACCTGTAGGCCATCTGCTCGTTCCGTTACTTTATCACATTAAAAAACAGATTACATTTTCGGGCCAAACGAATATGCTGGTATTTAGAACAAATGTCGATTTTGACCTGGACTTTAACTAAGCTAGTTAATAAAATACTTAATTTTGTGGTGTGTGGTACAAAAGATTGAGAAACACTTGCTAAATGTAAAGCTTGAGGATTATAAATAAATAAGGGATTAAGCGAGATAAAACAAGCTTTATTTTCTTATCTGTGCTTCCGGTCTCTGAGGCTTTCAGGTTCGTCATAAATAATAATAATAATAATAATATTGATCGAAATTTCACATAACGCCATCTAGCCCCAAACTAAACATAGCTTGTAATATGGGAACCAGACAACTGATAGAAAACGTAAATACTTTTTTGTAAATACAGACATATAATACATATTAACATCCAGACACAGAACAAACATCTATGTTCGTCACACAAAAGTTTTTCCTGGTTGGGAATCGAACCCACGACCCGCAGCGTAGAAGGCAGGGTTACTAAACCAACTGAGTTGTGAGGCCGGTCAATTAAGTTCGTGATATGTTTATATTTACTATTTGATAATCACAGTAGAAGCCCCCCCACGATTATACTGACCATTTTGGTTACAGATAACCAATCTAGCCAATTTGTGCCTCGGGAATCGAACCTGCGACCATTCTCATGGGCTCTCATCCTCGAAATGTCACCGACCCTGATGCCTGATTACATACAAACGAACCTACCAATTCGGTTGAGTTACTGACAATACAATGGTAGCTTGTCATTGGTTTATGTCCCAGCGTAGAACGGAACGGCTTGATCACTTGTATATAATTTCAGATACCGTTTACTTGCACATATTTGCTAGGTAATTGTTTCGATACGGTAATAATTTTACGTAAAAAATGTTCAAGTTAATAATAATAATAATATTGGTGGACATTTTACACAACGCCATCTAGCCCCAAAGTAAGCTAAGCATAGCTTGTATCATGAGAACCAGACAACTGATATAATAATTCTATACTTTTTTTTGTAAATACATACATATTAACACCCAGACACTGAACAAATATCTATATTCGTCACACAAATGTTTGTCCTGGGTGGGAGTCGAACCCACGACCTACAGCGCAGAAGGCTGGGCTAGTACCAGCTGAGCTGTGAGGCATGTCAAAATATTTATAATATAATCGCTTGATCTTATCTACGTCATAGGCTACCAATAAACAGATTAATTAAAACTGTCATTTCTAGAAATTAAGAATAAGTGAAATGAAAAAAATACGAATCTTAAGTCGGTCTGATTTCGTTACATCTAATTAAATTCCAGCATGCTATACAAATAATTACCACCCGACATCTAATTTGTTTGATTATTGATCTAATCTATATTTAAATGATTAAATCTGTCTATATAAATACAAATCAATGTTTGTATGTTTGTTCCCCACGCGTTCCGAAACCATTGATCTGATAGTGATGAAACTTTGATATTGTTCTGGGGACGCCCGCGACAGTTTCTGACCCAAAAAATATCTTTACAAATGCTTTTTTTTCTTTTTAATAAATCTTATTTTATAAAACTGCACTTCAATAAACAGAATATTATTCTTATTTATTTATTTATTTATTCTTTTTATTTCTTTATACTTAACGTGGCATTGCAACGCATGCCAGGTACAGCTATTATACATATATGTATATTATATCGCGTAGACGTTGTTAATGCATCCACACAAATCAAATATTGGGTAAGATCTGTCAAACGCCTTGTCATAACAGTACAAGTCGTAAATGCGAATCTTAAAATATAGACAAACGTCTGTTTGAAATCAAATTTGAGGGATTCAATATCCATTGTTGATATACCCCAAATATCAAGACATGTTTTAGTGGTACCATTATGTATTTTATTTGGATTATTCAGTAACCAATGTTTATTTTTGACTGGCCTCACAGCTCCGTTGGTAGTAACCCTGCCTACTGCGCTGTAGGTCTTGAGTTCGATTCCTACCAACCCTGTCCTGGGTGGGAATCGAATCCATCCAGTGCAGATGGCAGGTTTACTACCAACTGACCCATGAGGCCAGTGGAATAAAAATACATTATGAAATTCATCACAATTATTATATCTTCCTGCAAAGTTCTGTTTCCTGTATAACTACTACAATGTTCGTAATATTACGAGTTGTCCAGCTATCCTCATCAACACTGCGACTCCGATTATTGACTACTGATACATTATCTATACTAATAAGCGTTCCAAATCGATGATAGAATCAATTGAACTGTTAGACTGTATATTGTGCATTGAAGCTAATGGGCTTTAGTCTGTGATTCGTCAAGTTAAAGGGCAGGGAATAATCCAGTAATTGGCATTGTATATGATTTGTTTTGATGTTAAAGTCGCCGGTGCATCCTAGTATCGATAAGTTTGCAGCTAACGTATTGTCGTAGATACGGACTGTCTCCGTGGGGAAGTGTATCGCAGATTCCGCCCTCTATTGTGGAGTGTTTTATAATAATAATATTGCTGGACAATTCACACAGCACCATCTAGCCCCAAACTAAGCATAGCTTGTACTATGGTAACCAGACAAGTGATCGTTTTTTTTTAATACATGCATAATTGCATATAATACATATTAACACCCAGACACAGAACAAACATCTATAGTCGTCACACAAACGTGTGTCCTGAGAATTGAACCCACGAGCTACAGCGCAGAAAGCAGCGTTACTACCAACTGAGCTGTGAGGCCAGTCAAATGTTATGTGAATAAGTTACGAAACGAGTACGATGGCCCACCTTATGTTAAGCGGTAAGCTGTGCCCGTAACATAGAATTGGGGTACTCCCTTACTTCACTATGGGAAGACCGCGTCACATTATATTGCTAGTAACTGGCTAGTTTGGGACTTGAGTATGAAGTATTTCATCAGTTATCTGGTTCCTATAGCACAAGCTATGCTTAGTTTGGGGCTAGATGGCGCTGTGTGAATTGTCCACCAATCTTTATTGTTATGAGTACTACTAAATTATGACACGTCCGTTAAACCAAAAAACGTGTAACGTTTACAAAAGGAGCCTCGTTAAGGTGCACTTTGATCCTCAAACTACATGTGTTTCGAGAAAACTAGTGACAGGATTAGTAGTAATTATCAGTACTAGTCTCTCACTGCTGAGATCCAGACAATCTTGATAAGAGCTGATGGTATAAATAATATTTGTATTCCACCAGCTATCACCCGACGGCAACGTAACCAGTAGCATCCTTACCTTCGTGCCGGCAGTCGAAGACGCGGGTAGAGTCATGTCTTGCAGAGCAGTACAACCCAGTCTGCCTCATTCCACTCACGAGGATGGATGGAAGATGGAGATACAACGTAAGTAATCATATGCGGGTAGTCTTAGTATTTTATAAGAAGACTTTTAAAGATGCGATGAATTTCATGCATGGCTAATGTTTATCTTTTATGTCTATGTATTTTGTTTCCTCTTAAAGTCAAAGTAAAAAACTTTATTTCAATAGAATTCATAAAGAAACGGCTTGTAAACGTCAATAATATTCAAAACATAAGGTCACGCGCAGTTATCGCTAAGTTTGACGCCTGTTCAAACCCTATCCGACCCTCCACACGGAAGAATATTAGTGTGTATTTGTGAGTGGTAAAAATTTAAAGCTTTTCTTTCTTTCTTTTTTGTAATATTTCGTCACCAGATCTGCCCGTGGTACGCTTGGAGCTAGGTGCTAGTCTGGACGGCACCAAGATAGTGGAAGGCTCCGACGTTTACTTGGACTGCCGGGTCAGGGCGAACCCTTGGCATCACCATGTATACTTCATGCACAATGTGAGTACTTATTTGTGAAAGTTACGAGAAGATGGCCCACCTGATGTTAAGTGGTTACCTCCTCCCATGAATGAATGAAAATTCTTTATTGTACACCATTAATATACAGTACAAACGTTAAAACTACTTAAAATACACATGCAATGGGCAGTCTTATCGCTAAGAAGCGATCTCTTCCAGACAACCTTTGGATGGAAAGGATTTTACCAGTTGCGGTTGGCGGTGCACTTACAACGAAAAAGTGAAATATTGGAAAGGAAGATTTAAATTAATACTGTAATACATACTAGTACATAAATACATATAAATACTCCATAACAAGCGATACAACTTAGGCCTTCGATAGCATTAGCTACCGCGTTACTCTTTTTTATGTGATACGGTCGCGGAACGAGCCGACGGCCCACCTGGTTTTAAGTAACCTCTGCCCATAAAAATCGGTGCAATTTGGTTCCTCCCCTACTAGGAACGACAAGACCCAAGTCGCATCGTATGTGCCTTTAACTCTGAGACGTGTAGGTGGAATGTCTCATATGCCTGTAATTTCCTTTCAACCTTTCAAACCGGAACTCGGAACTAGTAACGAATGTGGCACTGCTTGGCGGCAGAAATGGGCTTAGTAGCAGTACTTCTCCGGGCGAACTTGGCGTGAGTTCTACTGCTCTTAAAAACTATATACTGTTTTTTTTTGGCAACCCCAAAAAGCTGTCTTTAACTCTGAACATATTAAACAGCCAAATATTTTTCAGGGTGTGACTGTGAAGCCAGGCCCGGGAATGCTGCTAGCCAATCAGAGTCTGGTTCTACAGAAGGTGTCAAGGAAAGCGGCTGGCTCCTACGTCTGCACCGCTAGGAACAGCCTCGGAGAAGGATCCAGTGATAGTCTCCTCCTAGATGTGAAGTGTGAGTCGTTCATCAACAAATGTCATATATACTATCATAATAATAATAAATTTGTATGTGTTTGAGACTTCATTTTAAGTATAAAATACCTGTCTTAAGAAGTCCCGCAATAATGTTTTCAAAAAATATAATAGACTACATATAATTTACTACTAGGTACTTACTAATGTGTGAAGTATAATCATATCATTTATTTGCAGGAATGAGGGTACCTACCTACATAATTATAAGTGTATTAATTAATTCTTACAAGATCCATACATTATTTCTTTTAGAGCATGCAAATACTTTTTTAGTATACAAATTTAAATTAAGTTATGTTAGTCCCGAGTCACGTTAAACCATTTTCAGCGATATGTCAAATTTTTCTTCGAGGAACTCTGAGATGGAGTACAATGTTTTTTTACTAGTAATAAATAATACTTTCATATTTCAGGTTTTAGTAAAAAGCTGTTATTTTGACATTACAAATAGCAAATTTCATTTTATATATATAGAGCGTGGTGGTCTAGTGGTACTGACCCCGAGTTTCAATCCGGAGGTCGCCGGTTCAAATCCTGACTTGCACCTTTGAGTTTTTCAATTGAATGATTTATGTGCCCAAAACACCACGGTAAAGGAAAACATCGTGAGGAAACCGACATGTCCTAGAACCAAAATTCGAAGACATGTGTCCAGTGCACGAAAGGAGCCTCCTTGAGGCGCACTTAAAATCCTTTTACCACAAATAGAATATAATTTTATTTATTTGTATGTACTAATGACAGTTTTGTTCAACCAAACAGTTGCACCAACCTGCAAGTCTTCGCAGCCAGTGGTGATGAGGGCGGCTAGAGGCGAGGTGGTGGAAATAGAGTGCGATCTCTATGCAAACCCGAAGGTAAGGAGACGCTTAGAACACTGACTGGCCTCACAGCTCAGTTGGTAAGTAACCCTGCCTTCTGCCTAGGTCGTGGGTTCGATTCCCACCCAGAACAAACTGACTCGACTGGCCTCAGTAACCCTGCCTTCTGCCTAGGTCGTGGGTTAGTTTCCCACCCAGGACAAACATTTGTGTGATGGCCTAGATGTTTGATCTATGTCTTGATGTTAATATGTATGAGTATGTATTTACAAATATTTATTATATCATTGGTCTTGTTCCTATGATACCAGGTATGCTTAGCTTACTTTGGGGCTAGATGGCGCTGTGTGAAATGTCCACCAATATTTATTGTTATTTATTTATCGTTATTGTATCGGTCGCTGTGCGGACTTCTAAGATGTTATAAATATTTATCTTTAATAAATAATATATTTAATGTAAATAAATTTTCCAGACAAGTTACGGAAACAATAGCTGCGAAAATAATATGAACACTCAATTTATTTTCTTAATTTTTGATCTATTTCGTATTTCTAGAACACAATTTAACAGTTCGTAGAGACGAATATTGATCAAAAGACCACTTTGTCGCTTTTGATCGTCAATAATTGGTTTTGATTTTCCACAATTTGATGATTTTTGGTATCATTTCTGATTAACTGTACCGGGGCGTGGTGGATCAGTGGTTCCCCAGAGTTTCAATCTGAAGGTCGCTAGTTCAAATCGTGATATGCACTAATGAGTTCACTTGGAAAATTGATGTGCACAGTACCACATTCTCAAAACTGTGAAGGAAATTATCGTGAGGAAATCGACATAACTATGAATCAAAAATTCTGTGACGCGTCAAGGGCACAAAAGGAGCCTCTTTAAGGCGCATTTTAATCCTTTCACCGCAATGGTTTGGAGAAAGCCATCGACACGATAATAGAACTTAAGATGAACTTGTACAAAGTTAGGACTAAATTAATTGAGAAAATCTTAATACAAATAAGTCCAAATCACCATAATCTAAAGTTAACATGGCCTAAAAAATGTACTCCCCGAAAACCACTTTACAAAAACATATGCAAACAAACTTTATGTTCACATATTACAGCGAAATACAAAAGAACCAATTGAGATATCTAAAGACGCCAACGATATCTCTTAAGTAAGACTACCAATTTAGAGTTTTGTTGAATCGTATTTCTCACTCGACATACTTAAAACTCATGCTAAAAATACTCTGTATGTATCATAAAGTAAGTTAAATTGTGCTTACGATATTATGATGATTTGTTTATCTCGAGGGTGTTCCAAATAAATCCTTATTACCTTCGCAATAAGGCACAAAGTTTACTCGTGTTGTGAGAAAGTTTTTGCGACGTAAAGTTTTTCCGCTTGTTACATCTATGAATTTATATTTCTCCTTCCTGCCCCTTTGTGTTTGTGAAGTATGAGTGTTGTTTGCGTAACTACTTTGTTGGGGTCCTGTAGGGTCCTGATGACATGTGGTTTAAAAACATTGAAATACATTAATTCGTCCAAATTTTCATCGTAGTCACAGTTTATGTTTTGCTATTTTCATTACAATGTTCCTTTGAGTCTGTGTACGAAAAAAACTCGCATGAATATTTAATATTCTTGAGGATTATTTAAATTCGGTATACACACTTTTCCAGACTTTAAATAATTTGGAAATAATTTTACTCAAACGGGACTCGAACCCCCGTCCGCGCCTCCAATGGAGCCGCCTTGCAGTTCACGTCAATCGTTAGTTTCTCACGGCTCAGTTGAAAGTAGCTCATCTTTCTGCACCAGTTTCTATAGAGGTCGTGGGCTCCATTCCCATCGAGGACAAATATTTTTGTAATGATTAGTTTTTTGTGTTTTTGTTATATAGTGTGATATAAAAGTATTTATTACAAAGAGTGTTTTTTCAGATATCTGGTTCCCATAGCAACTTAAGCTTTACTTGGGGCTTAAGATGGCGCTGTGTGAAATGTCCACAGAGATAAAAAACTATTCATAAAAAAAACATATTTCCGTCACAAAAATATCTTTCACATATTAAAAGGTGCTCGAATTCCCACAGCCAAAAACGTGTACCATGAATAACGTAATGCTACGCCAAACTCCCCACAATGGGGTAAATATTCATGTGATTTATTTCGTGTGCACGGTTCATAGGGGTGTTAGTTTCCAGTTCCAACATTTAGGCCGAATACTTCGAAAACCAATATCACTAGTGTTCTAGTGGAGTACTGGTTCTCTCGAACCAGTGTGCTGAAAGGATTTGAAGTGCGCCTCAAAGAGGCTCCTTTCGTGCAAAATATAAATATCCTTTACTTGAGAAATTATTTTTACGACCTTCAGTTTTATTTTCGCGACGAAAATTAGCACACGTATTTGTCTAAGGTTTAATCTATCTATATCAATGTATCTCTGTACCAAAATGAATCAAAAATAGTTCAACGGTTTGGGCGTGAAAATGCAACAAACATACAGACAGATTCTCTACTTTTACATTCATAATATTAGTATGGATGACGCCATATATGGGTAAAAGACAACAGGAGGAGAGTAAAGTTATCCCTTATTACAATTCGAAGTTATTTTCGGAGTTAGTCGAGTAACAACCCTATGCCTAGCGATAAATAACATTTTGTCGTGTATTTCGAGTTTTATAATTTTGGTTCCTTTGTCTTATATTATAAGTGTGTTTACATTTGTAGATCCAAAAATAAGCAATGTTTGGATATAGGAAAAGGTTGATTCGGAAAATACCTATGAAATATGTGTTTCACACGGCGGAGGTCTGCTTACTATTATATAATATTGTATGTTAAAATTTGTTTTTGACATAAGAACCAAAATTATAATTTTGTTCTATATCGTATTTTAACAATTAATAGCATCAGCCTGTACTATCGTACGTATCAATAAAACATGCCATTATTTTCATCTTTTATTCTTTACTAGCTGTGCCCTGCGTTTTCACCCGCGTTAATATGAGTAACACTACTAACCACGCGTGTGAGCAAAAGTCAAAGTCAAAAACTTTATTTCCATAGAATTCATAAAGAAATGGCTTGGAAACGTCAATAATATTCAAAACATAAGGTCAAGCGTATTTTCAACTCATCTGACTAGCCAGCTCACAGCTCCGTTGGTAGTAACTCTTGCCTCCTGAGCGGTAGGTCATGGGTTCTATTCCCACCCATGACAAAAATTAGTTTGACGAACATGTTTATTCTGTGTCTGGGTTAATATGTATTATATGTTACGGAAAAAGTATATAAGTATTATATCAGTTGTCTGGTTCCCATGACATAAGCCATGCTTAGCTTACTTTGGGGCTAGATGGCACTGTGTGAAATGTACACCAATATTACATTATATAGCACTGGTCATTTCATCAACTAGTTTGAGTGAAGGAAATGATGGAACGCACTCGACCGCTCAAACTATAATTCTTTATTTACAACGGAATTCCCGTTACTATGATTACGACACGGGTAACGGCGGCCTAATAAAAATACAGTTGTGATGGTTGGGTGCGAACAAACGTCCCGTGAAACGTAAGGAAATTAATTTATTTATTTAATATCGTTAACATAATTACACGTATATATGACTAAATCAATACAAACTTAAGAGCAGTAGAACTCGCCAAAATCGTCCGGGGAAGTACTGCCACCATGCCACCAAGCAGTAACGCGTTCGCGTTACTGTGTTCCGGTTTGAAAGGTGTGGTTGCCGGTGAAGTTACAGGCACATGAGACATTCCACCTACTCGTCTCATAGTTACGGGCGCATACGATGCGACTTGGGTATTATCGTACCTAGTAGGGGAGGACCCAAGTCGCATCGGTTGTTATGGGCCTAGGTTACCACTTACCACCAGGTGGGCCGTCGGCTCGTTCCTTAACTACATAATATAAAGAAATAATTGGTATGACAGTCCCAAACTAAGTAGAGTTTGTTTGTTAGTAATTAGACATTAGGTTTTTTAATGCAATTTAAGTGATGGAACAAGCTGACGGCTCACCTGATGTTAAGTGGTAACCGCCGCCCATACACAACAGCGATACCACTCAAGTCCTCTCCACCAAAGTACGAGATGACTCAAGTCCTCTCCACCAAAGTACGAGATGAATCAAGTCCTCTCCACCAAAGTACGAGATGACTCAAGTCGTATTGCGTTGCGTCCATCACCCGAGACGGGGATGTTACGTCTCAAGCTTTTCAGGGACCGAATTTGTCCAATTATTATAAGAATGTTGCTCAAGTTTTTGAATTTGGTCATATTGCTTATTATGGGGAGAGGTTACCACTGAACCAACCCAGGTGGGCCATCGGCTTGATCCATAAAGAAAATTATTTACAATATTTGTATACAAGGAAATAAACAATTAAAAAAGGTTCGATTGTATATTTATTTTTATATAGACCCTGATTACTATTCTCGTCTCGTGCTATTTAATTGTTTCTCCATCAATCAGTATTCCGATTGGGTGAGCGATCCCATTAAGGTCGGAACTTTGGCCCTTCTCATCTATTTTCGCTTATTTTTGCAATACGTTATTGTTTCTTGATTTTTTTCAGTCTCAATTTTATTGGGTCTTGAGAATTGGAAATGGAAAATCGTGTTCTTTTTAATAAAGTTACCGTTTGAACTTAATGTTGCCTGATGAAGGGCGGGTGACTATCGGAAAACTTCTTTTCCTTTTAGAATTAAATAAATAAGTATGAATATTGGAGGACATTTCACACAGCGCCATCTAGCCTCAAAGTAAGCTAAGCATAACTTGTGTCATGCGAACCATACAACTGATATAATACTTATATTTATATTTATCGTAAATATATACATATTAACACCCAGACACAATAATTCTTATTAATATAAAGTTACTTGGGAGCGAATAAAGCTGTGTGAGAGAATTATGCGAAATTTTTAAAGTGACTCTGAATCTAGCTTAACATCCTGCTACTACTAGTCGAAATACTAGTTCGATGGGACCTGTTTTAAGTGCGCCTCAAAGAGGCTCCTCTCTGAGCTCCTCTCTCCTCTCCTCTTCTGAGCATGTACTCGAATTTTTGATTGTACGACAAGTCGGTTTCCTCACGCCTTTCCTTCACCGTTTTGAGAAAGTGTTTTGAAAGAAAAACGTTTAGCGTAAAAAACTCATTGGTGCACGTCGGTATTTGAACCAGCGATCTCCGGACTGAACTGGGGGTCGGTACCACGAGGCCACCACGCTCTCTAATGTCTATATTGTCAACAGGAACAGATGAGCTACCACTGGTGGTTCAACAGCTCAGCTCACAGCAAACACGAGCTAACTACTTCACCGCTCACTACAGCCGTGAACACTCCAAGTAAGTTATCTTGCTTAGATGCTTCATGAGAAATGGTTTGAGGTTTTCTTGAAGTTACAACCGAAGACTGGCCTCATAGCTCGATTCGTAGTAACCCTGCCTTCTGCGCTGTAGGTTGTGGGTTCGATTCCCACTCAGAACAAACATTTGTGTGACGAACATAGATGTTTGTTGTGTCTGAATGTTGTATTTACAAAAAAAAATTGTATTTAAGTATTATATCAGTTGTCTGGTTCCCGTGACACAAGCTATGCTTAGCTTGCCTTGGGGCTAATTGGTGCTGTGTGAAATGTCCACCAATATTATATAATACTAGCTGTTGCCCGCGACTTCGTCCGCGTGGAATTCTGTTTTATCACGCACCCCTATTTTACCCCTCGGAAAAGTAGCCTGAGTTACTCCTTGTTACATCAGCTATCTGCCAGTGAAAGTCCCGTCAAAATCAGTCCATTTCAGGGATTAGCCGGAACGAACAGACAGACAGCAGATAGACAGACAGACAGACAGACAGAAAGACAGACAAAAATTGTAAAAAATATACATCCATATGCACTTAGTAAAAAGCGGTTATATATTGTGGTTGAATCTATCGCGTAAAAAGGTTCTGATTGTCAGTTTTAGACTACATCACAATGAGTTGGAGTTAATGAGTCCTAGAGCTGCTCATGAGTCATAAAAACAGCTCATACACCCGCTCATGTTCAGCGCACATATATCCGCCAATCTCGATGATTCTCTTTATTGAAGGGCCCTAATCTGATCGAAGTAATCCTAACGAAGAACCAGGATTGGGCCCGCATTGCCAAGATCAATTTCTGTAGATAATGCCGGAAATGATGGCCGAGGAAGGGACTGATTTATTTTATTTCCACTGGTTTGATGAGTTTCTGGGTTAGCTTTTTAATAGATCTGATAATGTTTGTGTCACTAGATTTCTTCTGGAGAGCGTGGTGGTCTAGCGCTACTGACCCCCGAGTTTCAATCCGGAGGTCGCCGGTTCAAATACCGACGTGCACCTATGAGTTTTTCGATTGAAATATTTATGTGCGCAATACCACGTTCTCAAAACGGTGAAGGAAAACATCGTGAGGAAACCGACATGTCCTAGAACTAAAAATTCGAGGACGTGTCGAGTGCACGAAAGGAGCCTCTTTGAGGCGCACTTACAATCCTTTCACCACACTGGTTCGACAGAACCGGTGACTCGAAGAAGAAGAAGAAGACTGGATTTCTCGAATCAGTGAAATGATTGTAGTGCGCCTAAACAGACTCATTACAAGAAACGAGTCTACAAATTGTTGGTCCTACGTCATATTGGTTTCCACATATCGATATGTCTGGGTATGTATTAAACTAGCTGTTGCCCACGACTTCGTCCGCGTGGAATTTGGTTTTATCACGCACCCCTATTTTACCCCTCGGAAAGTAGCCTAAGTTACTCCTTGTTACATCAGCTATCTGCCAGTGAAAGGCCCGTCAAAATCGGATCAGCCATTTCAGAGATTAGCCGGAACAAACAGACAGACAGACAAAAATTGACTGACACTCCAATTTTATTTATTTGTTTATTTCCTTTCCTTTCGCTAATTAACACATAAAAATAAATGTTTATGTTTTGAATCCGCAGGTACTTTCCTATACATGGTAAATACGTCTTCAGACTACGGCTGGGTGCAGTGTTCCGGCTCCAACACTGTCGGGAGGCAAACTAAGCCGTGTCTGTTCCATATACTGCCAGCAGGTAAACTTAAACTTAAACTACTTAAACTTAAACAAGTCTTAGCAATGATAGCAAGAGTGGACTGTGTGTATTGTGTGATGAACATAGATGTTATTTCTGTCTGCGTGTTATGTATTATATGTATGTAATTACAAAAAAAAATATAAGTATTATATCAGTTGTCTGGTTCCCATGTTACAAGCTATGCTTACTTTAAGGCTAGATGGCGCTGTGTGAAATGTCCACCAATATTATTATTATTTAATAGTATCCTCCTAATCGATTTAGATAATTGATTATTGAATTAAATACTTACATAACATCTCGTGTGTTTGTTTCTCTGAAGGTGTGGACACCAGTTCACTTTTAACCTTCGCTTTCAGTGTTAAGAGACGACTAGGATAATAACAATAATAATATTAATAATAATTAATATATCTTCTCCTTAGACAAACCATCAGCTGTGAAGGCGTGCGAGATAACCAACGTCACTTACGACTCCTTGACTCTGAACTGCACCCCGGGACACGACGGTGGTATTAGACAGGCTTTTCTTCTACAGGTACTATTTATTGGTCATGTTTTTATTTATATTGTATTTAATTATTTAAATTTAAACTTTTGAATAAAAAAAAATATATATAAAGAGGCAAAAGTTTTCTCTGAAACTACTGGTCCGATTCTGAAAATTTTTACACTAATTGGAAGCTATATTGATTGCTGTAGACTATTTTTATTTTGATATCTAGGATTCCGGACGTAGGTACCTTAACGCTATCCGTGCGAAGCCGCAATGGGCTGCTAGTTATGTAAAAAAAGAGCCAGAAATCGGGAGGCAATTGTTTTTACATATATCTTTGTGTTTACTTTACAAAGAAAAGGAAGAAAAACTTTACTCGCACAAATTGTACATAAAAGAATTTCATAAATTTTATTAGGTTTATTATAATTATATATGTCCCCTGGGTGGTGCGAAAGGAGCAACCCAAAGTAGCAGTAGAACTTGCGCCAAGTTCGCCCGGAGAAGTACTGCCACCACACCTGGTAATCCGCCGCGAAGCAGTGATGCTCTCGTGTTGCTGTGTTCGGAAGGGAGTGGGTGCCGGTGAAATTGCAGGCGCATGAGACGTAACATCCCCGTCTCGGGGTGATGGACGCAACGCAATGCGACTTCAGTCATCTCGTACTTTGGTTGAGAGGACTTGAGTCGTATTGTTGTTGTCTATCGGTTACCACTCAACATCAGGTGGGCCGTCAGCTCGTTCCGCCACCAGCATACAAAAAAACTTAATGAATTTGTCCAGATATTCGATATGGCTACCGGGCTACTGCTCCGAAACGTATCCAACGACGAACCAGAGTTCGAAGTGTCTGGTCTATCAGCAAACAGCGCCCTTGGAGTGTCTGTGAGGGCTTTCAACAGGAAGGGAGCCAGTGAACCGATGACGATAACCACCAGTCTACTGAAATACCCTCAGCGTCATACAGGTATCATCACCATATAGTCTGTATAGTACTAATCTAGGTAATCTAAGCGATAATCTAATCTAGAGCGTGGTGGCTTAGTGGTAATGACCCCGAGTTTCAATCCGGAGGTCGCCGATTCAAATCCCGACATGCACCTATGAGTTTTTCAATTGAAAGTAAAATTTAAAAGTTGTTTTTGAAAGAAAAAAAAAATATTATGTGCCGTCACCATTTTGAGAACGTGGTATTGCACCACGTTCTCAAAACGGTGAAGGAAAACATCGTGAGGAAACCTACATGTCCTAGAACTGAAAATTCGAAGACATGTGTCAAGTGCACGAAAGGAGCCTCTTTGAGGCGCACTTAAAATCTTTTCACCACGAATATCGTGGTATATTAACGCGATATAATACATCTATTTCGTCGGATGTTAAACTTGACGAAATTCTACTGACTTTAAAAGATGGGACAATGCAGTAAGTAGCAGTAGAACCTATGCCAAGTTGTTAAAGTACTGCCACCATACCCATATATGTTGCCAAGCAATTATGCATTCACGTTACTGTGTTCTGCTGTGAAAGGTGTGGTTGCCGGTGAAATTACAGGCACATGAGACATTCCACCTTCACGTCTCAGAGGTACCGGCGCATATGATGTGACTTGGGTGTTGTCGTTAATAGGTAGAGGAGGACCCAGGTTGTATTGCTTGGGGTTGTATTATGGGCAGAAGTTACCACTTAACACCAGGTGGGGCATTTGCTCATTCCGTAACTTTATCACATAAAAGAAAATTGTCATTGCTGGCATTGAGATTTCTAAGAAGTAGTCCCACATTTACCATATCAATGCAATAATGCAGCAATAATGAATTCACATAGCTCTGTTCCGGTTTGAGATGCCGGTGAAATTACAGGCACATGAGATTTTCAAGCAAGCTCCACGATAGTTCACTTTCATGAGTCTAAGTTGCGATCAATCACTTTCCTTAAGTGTAAGAAACAATTGACCTTGGTACTTTGTCCTTAGCTCAAGTACCAGTGAAGGTGGAACTTACCACAGTCTTGATCATCGTGCTGGGAGCTGTGGGAGTGATAGCAGCGATGACTGCCGTGTCTGCTGCTGTGTTCTGCTGTCGGTACTGCAACAAGAAAGACAGTAAGTTTATAACTGGTATAATAATAATAATAATATTGGTGGACAATTCACACAACGCCATCTAGCCCCAAAGTGAGCTAAGCATAGCTTGTATCATTGGAACCAGACAACTGACATAAAACTTATAAGTTTCTTTTGTAAATACATACATATAATACGTACTAACACCCAGACACAGAACAAACATCAACGTTACAAATGTCACATAAATGTTTGTCCTGGGTGGGAATCAAACCGACGGCCTACACGCAGAAAGCAGGGTTACTACCAACTGAGCTGTGAGGCCAGTCTATAAAATAATAAATTTATTGTTTCTTTCTTTCCAAATTTATTTCTTGTTTCAGATAAAGACGAAAAGGATAAACGCCAGGACGAGACATCGAATACCCCACTCACAGGCACTAAGGAATCCGAAAGTGTCGATAGTCTGGGTAAGCATTACTTGACACTTTTACTTTTTTATAGAACACTGTAGCCGTGGAATTCAGTTTGACCTAATAGATATAATACATATTAACACTCAGACATAGAACATGTATAGAGGTATAATATGCCTATGAAGCCATCAAACTTAGAACAAGAACATAGGGCGATCCGTCGACAACAAAACCTTCATATTTTTGCTTCAACTTTTGACTGGCCTCATAGCTCAGTTGGTTAGTAACCCTACCTTCTACGCTGTAGGTCGTGGGTTCGATCCCCACTCAGGACAAACATTTATGTGACATTTGTAACATTGATGTTTGTTCTGTGTCTGGGTGTTAATATGTATTATGTTAAAAGAAAAGTATATAAGTATTATATCAGTTGTCTGGTTCCCATGATACAAGCTATGCTTAGCTTACTTTGGGGCTAGATCGCTCTGTGTGAAATGTAAAAAAATATATTTAAATACAACTTAGCAATTGTGAGTTCTGCTAGCACATCACGAATGAATGAAAACGTCTGAAAGGTCAGGCAACGTTGAGTGCGGTCTGAAAACAGACAGTTGATTTCCATTTTCAGTGCAACCTGTCAGTTTTTAACTTCAAAGGGCTTTGTCAGGTCGACATTCGAAGGTGCCCTCTATAGATCCATACTCGGTCACCCATCTTCGAGGCAAACTTTTTTGTTGAGCATAATGTTTGTTTTCCCAGCTTGTGTATATGTATCTGTGTTTATCCGTGCCGCCTGCGACACAGATAATCCTAGTCCTGGTGAGATAAGTAATTTGAATAATAAATACATATACTTTAAAATTATCAGATGTATAACAGACATCTGCGAACGTACTTAGACCAAAATGGCAAAGTATTTAAAGAAGATATTTGTCGAGGATCTAACGTAATGACTAACCGTAGTTTCTGCCTACCCCTTTAGAAAAACAGTCGTGATTATATATATAAAAATAGTATCAGCCTATCAAAAATGATTGAAATGCCAAATGGCTTTCAAAATATCAATTTCCTTACTAAATTACATCTCGCCATTGTCTTTGTAAGTTCGATCATTATCTTCCAAGCCCCCTCATTAAGACATCTGATCCACTAATTAACGATGAACGATATAAAATCCCTAAATAACCTTAATCATATTAATAATCGCATCATTATATCGGAACGTCCGAAGGTAGAAGCATGTCTGACATGGCGGAGATATTTTTTTTGCAATTTCGATTCGGTTCGATTCCCACTCAGGACTCATTTGTGTGACGAATATACATATTTGTTCTGTGTCTGGGTGTTAATATGTATAATATGTATGTATTTACCAAAAATATGTATTATATCAGTTGTCTGGTCCCCATGGTACAAGCTATGCTTAGCTCACTTTGGGGCTAGATGGTGCTGTGTGAAATATCCACCAATATTGATTTATTTACTAACTGTAGCCAACTAACGCTCTTGATTTGCCAACAAATAGACTTGACTAACAAATTACAATTATTCCCGGCCACAGATAAGAACCCGGACATAATACCACTAGACGGGAAGATAAGTGACAGTTGCTCCAACAAATCTTCCACAACGGACTACAGTTCCATTCGACCGCTCATATCGAAGACTCCCGACAAATATGACATACCACCGAACTGCGAGAGATATTATGATCACAATATAGATCCATGTAACCAGTACATACAAGTGCGGCATGACTATAGAAGGTAATTTTGTTATTTAAATATGGCAACACTTCACGACTATTGAAGGTAGTTTTTATTGCAATATGGCAACACTAGTAATAATATGTATTCAGTACCCATAGAAAAAAAACGTTTATTTTGTGATACAGTTAGGGAACGAATTGTCGGCCCATCCGATGTTAAGCTCAAACCTCTGCTCACAACAAAAATAATACTTCGTGGGGTCTTCCCCTACTTAGGTAAGGGTAGGCCGTGTAGCACTAAATTGCATCGTAGCGATTTATTAATAAATAAAATGAGGAGTCCGCAAGAAAGCACCACGTAACAGTTGTTTCCACAAAACACCGTCATAATTCAGCCATTTTGTAAAAAATATTTACTAATTATCTACACAAAACTTCGTTTTTCGCTGTTTCTATGAAAAACCGTATCAAAATCCAAGAGTTGAAAAACATTTACAATTTTTTTTTATAAATATGTATTCTATTACTTATCTAGCATAGTTAGTACTATTTTATTATTTTGATGGGCTAGATGGGTGCTGTATGAAATGTCAACGCATATTTATTACTGTTATTATTATTATTATTACTATTTTGCCTGGCAAGGCATTGTAGTGACGTGAAAATGTTAGAAAATAAATGTCATATTCTTACTATTCATTAATTAAATCAATTAATTATGTAAGCAGCGAAACCACCTATTACAAGTATTTCGTACTTAAAAGGTGAATTCAAAATTGTTATTTTTAATATTAAGTTGAGGAAAATAAACATTTTGTATTTGTACTAAATTAATTATATTTCAGGCCTTACCAACCGATGGGCCAAATGTCGAACCTGGGCCCCAGCATACAGAGCGTCGGCCACATGAGCGGCCTCCACGTGCCCACCGTGCAGACAGACTGTCATAGACAATACGACAAGGTTTACGAGGACTGGTTGAAGTATAAGAACGCCTTACCTTTGAATACAAGTGGACTGGTAAGGAATTGTATAACAGAATAGAATAGAGTAGAATAGAATATATTTTATTTGACTCACACACACACACATAATATATGAACTAAAATAAAAAGACAATTATTAAAATATAACAGACCTAGTCGTTTTTTTGACTGGCCTCACAACTCAGTAACCCTGCCTTCGACGCTGTAAGTCATGGGTTCGATTCCCACCAAAGACAAATATTTGTGTGATGAACATAGATGTTTGTTCTGTCTGGGTTTTGATATGAGTATCTTTCAAAACCCATATGAATGTATTTACAAAAAAGGTATTTATTTATTTATTTGTTTATATCAGTATTACATCAGTTGTCTGGTTCCCATGTAAGCTATGCTTAGCTTACTTTGGGTCTAGATGGCGCTGTGTGAAATATCTACCAATATTTATTATTATTATTTTGCCTGAGAAGGCGTTGAAGTGTCGTGAAAAGTTAGAAAATAAATGTCCTAGAACCAAAAATTCCAAGTCACGTGTCAAGTGCACGAAAGGAGCCTCTTTGAGGCGCTCACTACACTGTTTGGAGGGGGCCCGGTGGCACTATTAGTAGTAGAACAGAATACAAATATTTGAAATTTACAGCTCCGCTGCTAAGGTGGTACTAACCGTGCCTGCAAACCGAAGGGTACTCGATTCATTCCCCGTCCGGGTTAGACATTTGCTTGAAGAGCTACATTCATTATCGGGTCTTGTGAACTTTACCAATTATAAATATTTATCAAATTTGGAAGGAAAATTCAAAACTCAAATTTGAATTTGAAAAAAAAATTAAGTTTAAACTTTCAAAAAAACCTTACCTCCTTATATTTTTAAATAACAAATGTGCATATAATTCATGCACTATATTCATCACTTCATCGTAAGCTCAAGTTCAGTATAGGATTCGAACCCATAACCTACAGATCACAAGTCGACGTCACTAAGTTGAGTTAAAATCAAATTTAATTCTTTGATAAAACATACGAACATTATAATTCAAAATTATTTCAACTTTAACATAACCTATACAAACCAAAGTCTGTTCGTGAATAATTTAAAAGAAATAAAGTACAATGATACACAAAACTGGGTCGCAATTCAATACTTGGTGGAAAAAATCTTCGTTTTCCGCACAACAGCCGGTCAAATATAAAACATTAAACCCTCTCGTCCAGATTGATATAGTCGCGCGCAAAAGTGTAAAAAAATAATTAAAAATATATATATTTGGCAACGTTCTTAGTTCTACATCTGACGCAGATCGAATTAAAAAAAATATGCTTTGTTTCATAATGCTACAGGTCTTCTTAGATGCAAAGCCACATAAGAAAAGTTTAATATTATTTTTATTTCTAATTTTTAGTTAAGTTTTTAACTTTTTAAAAGTTTATGTGTTTTAAATTGTGTATTTCATATGTGCAGTTGATGCGGCCAATCGCTACTTTTTTTTAAGTCGTTATACCCGGTATAATGAGTCGTGTTTCAAATGAGTTCCGAGAAATTAGTATTTATTAGCTCTCTAATGTGGTTCAACGCTCAGTGCAACACATCAGTTTACAAACATTTGTGTGTACTATTAGCTGCTGCCTGCGGCTTTGCCCGCGTGGTACTAACGGGATAAAATATGTTTTTCCATTTCATCTACCTATGTTAAAAATGTCAGCTAAATCGGTTCAGAAGACGGAAAAGAATAACGATCATACATTCTTGCAAACAGAGACTTATCTGGTTCCCATAATACATGATTTGTTTAGTTTGGATCTAGATGGCGCTGTGTGAAATAGCCACCAATATTTATATATTTATACCCTATCGTAGCTGCCAGCGGAACAGCTGATGACACCAGAACTATACGCAACACCGCCACCTCCTGCCCTCTACAGCAACCCCAGCAGAAACCCGCTCAACCTAGCTCAAATGCCGGAGCTAGAACGATATCATCTAGAACCTAGGTAATTAGACATTTTTTTATACATCTTAAATATATACATTATATTATCATCATCAGCCTACAGGAAATGCCAATGATCCCGATCTTCAGCTGTTTGTCTCCACTTTCTGCCAGTCAACGCTCGGATTAAAAACTTGACTTTACAAAAACAATTTAAAAGCCACTGATGCAAAATTTTGTTATGAGCCCTGTTTTTATAGAAACAATATTGTTAAAAACCAAATGAGGATTGAACAATGAGGTTATATTAAATACTTTACACTGGAAAAACATGGAAACTAGAGCCAGAGTAATGTGATATTCAAATTACAAACCTCACTGTCACGTTTTGAAGCAGTCATATTGAAGATACGCAAAAGTGGCGCTAGTTTAGTGATTTCGTTCGTTATTCTTCCCATTGATCGCTTCACAAGTTCTATGTAGTGTTTGTATCACTATATAACTACGAAGTAGCTATACTACGCTATCTCATGGTCGCGGTGTGGCGGGGCGCGCGTCATTTCGGTTCGAGCCGTGGGCGAGAGCAGACGTGCCGTCTGCGCACACTTATGTTGTCGAGCCCGTGTCAACATAGGGATAACGAGTTCTTTAGCATTATATGCTATGGCATTGATCCATTTATAACTTTTATCTGTGGTGATTTATTAAAATAACTGTGTTTTTTCCCAGGTCTCTGATACCTGACTCCAGAAGTTGTTCGAACTCGCCGCCGGTGAGATTCAACACCGACAACAGTGTGTATTTCAGCAAAAATATGCTTGAAAGACCCACGAATACGCTGCCTCATCTTAAGAGTAGACTAAATGGTGAGAATATTAAGTATGAGTTTGTTTGTCGAAAAATTTTAAAAACAAGCTTTTATATTTCGACCTAGGACACCTAGAACCAAAGTACTTGTCAAGACAAATCCAACGAGCACAAACACGAAGGAGTTATATTGAGAAGTTCAGAGGTTCTTGTGCATACCTATACCTATACAAGAGGCTTCATAATTATATATTTTTTTATGTAATACAGTAACGGAACGAGCCGATGGCCCACGTGGTGTTAAGTGGTTAGTTCGGCCCATAACAACCGATGCGACTTTGGTCCTCCCCTACTACGTACGACAAGACCCAAGCCTCATCGTATGCGCCCGTAACTCTGAGACGTGTAGGTGGAATGTCTCATGTGCCTGTAATTTCACCGGCCTGTAATTTCATCATGAAACTTCCATGGTACCATTTTTTTATGGGTAAGTTAGGCAAACTAGCAAACGGGTCACCCGGTGTTAAGCGGTTACCATGACCTATTGACATTAATTTGTGGGCATTATTTAATTGCCATCAAAGTTACGTTATGTGTTTCAAATTTCCGTTCAGTCGGTTGGGGGACTGGTATTTTTTTTTATTGACATTTTAAAGACGCCCTGCTTGGGGCTAATGAGGGTTTTTTTCCATTCCTCTCGATTCGCAACGGCCCCAAGCTGAGGTCTGTACATAAATATAATTCTTGATGTCATCTTAAATTTTAAGGGTCTCACCGAAGCTCTGATCAAAAGTTAGCGTAACGCTTTTAAGGCCATGTGAGGCCATCGCTGCCAAAGCCAGATATCTAAGCTGTGTCATTTCGAACGAAAAATTATTTTCACCAAGAATTAAAACTTTGCAGGTAATTCTCAAAATCAGACGCTAAGTGAAACTAAATCGAGTGCGTCGAAATCTACGGACACAAACGATTATATAAAAAATCAAGGATGCGAATAATACAAGTAATGAAAGTGAAAAAAACGACACTTTTTAAGTGTACAGTGTAAAAATGGTTAATGTGTTATTGAAAAAAAAAAAGAGTGTATTTGGACCGTCCGGTGTTACTTGAAGAGATTCTTACTATTTTTATTTCTTTTTATATATTATGTTCGAGTATATTTGGACTTAATTGATTTGTAAAATGTTATGAGAAATAAATCTCAGTTATAGAGTTAATAAATTATTGTGAGCTTATTCGAACTATTGGATGATTGAATGATTCTGGTACTTAAAATTAGTTTTATTACTTTTAGTTAAAAAAATTATAAGTACTACTTATTACTTAATACACAAGATAAAAATCTTGCGATCAATATTATTTAGAATTATTTTTTTGAAAGCTCGGCGTCCACTGTAAACGAAACTATTCGATTTGTGGCGTGTTGAATAAGGGCCTTTACGACCATGTTTCTAAATCTGAGATAAAATGGCGCTCAGATAGTTATCAAGAAAAGTGAATTGTCTCGCCTAAGTATATATAATGTAATATAACGAAAAAGTAAGTTATTGCATTCTGCTCGGCGCGCTGCTAATTTAACTGGTGAACAAAAAAAAATATCCGATGCGAATAAATGTGATTTGACGAGCCAGTGTTAGTGGACGCAAGGTGTTTATGTTGCATTTTATTTGATTTTTCACAATTGTGACACTGCCAAATGTAAATTAATTTTATTAGACTCGGTGTTGAGATGTAAATGTTGTCAATTTGATAGAGAAACACATTAGTTCTGAACATACTTTTGACGATGCATAAGACTGAGATTGTAAGTTAAGATCGAAATATTAATAATAACAGTTATTTCTTGGTATAATAATGATTATAATAATATCGATTAAAAATTATTATATTATAAAAAAAAAATGTATCATTGGTCTTTTTTTATGAGTAGTTTGGGGAAAATTATGACGTTGTAGAAAATAAACATATTGCCGTTGTCTCCGTGAGAACACCGTGTGGTGGACAGCGAGAATAAACTATTAATCCAACATTTATATTGTTGTACATTTACATTTGTTTCGAAAGCTGCGGCCGCAGTGTTATTGTGTTGTGCAGTGTGAGAGGAAAATGACAACTAATAGTGTAAAGTACACTCGATGATAGCGCCGTTTAATTTCACCATTAAAATTAGTTTAAAAATAATAAAAAAAAAACTCAAACCATAAATGGTGGAGACAAAAATGCCAACTAATGTGTAAAGTACACTAAATTGTGGCGCTATTAAAATCCAACATCAAAACTAGTTAAAAACTGACAGTCACATGTGTAATTTCAAAAAGGCTTATCCATATTTTCTCTTCTTTCTTCATTATAAACGCGATAAAATCGAAAAATTACTGTCAAGGTAATAAATGAAAGTTTGATTACACATCGAAAGTAGGTTATGCATTTCAAAGCACTAATATTTTGTGGTTTTAAAATGTTGGAGCCATAATTGTTTTATCAAAATCCAGAACCAATCTGAAAAACTGATTGTACTTTGAAGTGTAACAAAATTGTTAGTTAACATTTATTTATCTTTTTGGTTTGCTGTTGCAGTTTTGAGTTGCTAATATGAAAAGTAATATGTAAAAATAGAGTTATGGCCAATATCTCGATACACTAAACCTTGTCATGTCTCCTCTAATGTAAGAAATTTGTAAAAATTGTAAATATGAGGTAATTAGTAATATTATAAGTATTAAGAATTTCCATACGATTGTATTAGCTGTAATTAATTAAATAACCAATTTAATAATTAAACTTATATAATCACGAGCTTTTACTTGTTTTGTTTGATTGGTATTACATTTATTTAAATTATAATACTTCATGACACTTTTGAAGTGTGAATTCATATTTTATGTCATATGTTTAGATGATTACGATTGGATTGTTAATTGAAAGCGTATCTACGGATATGTAGATTATGACATTCTGACGACTATGCAGTTTTCTTAACTTACGAGTAACTAATTATCCGGAAATCTAAATATAAATATGATTTTGTGTCAGTTTCTGGCGACTTGGTTTCAAGCGACCGGTTTTATAATCCAAGGCCAATGTTCAAGTAAACGTTTGATATTCGGCATGAAAATTTACAGGCAACGTTTCAGATATTAGTAGCTAACAATTAATTTATATCGTTAGCTTGTCTTAATCTATTTATTGGTGTTGTTCGAATGTAAATTATATTATTGAGATGTATGAGTATTTCTTGTGATAACATGTTTTTGTTAATTTCCGTTATATTCAGGGCCTAAAATAAAATAAATTTGATAAAATAATACATAAGCAGATTTTACTGAGGCTTAAATTTTCATTTTCGATTCGCGAACTGAAGTTGATTTTATTCAAATGACCAAAATGTAATCATAATTTACTAAAAATAGTTTTATATTTGGTTACCTAATTTTTGTATTGTAAAAACCTAGAATCTTGCATGGCATTAGGTTTTAATAGTTTTGTGTCTAATCTGTAGTCGCTTACAATTTGTTTTTAGAAAAAAATAGAGAACCCGTGACTTCCAGTCTGAAATTCACTTGTTCAGATCTGCAGCATGCACTAAATATTTATTTATTAGTTTTTTAAATCGGCATTTACGATAATTAATCATCGAGAGAGAAACGGCATGTTCTACTTGTATCAGGACTACCATAGAAAAATAAATAAATACTTATAACAGCTTGTCGAGAGTAGGCTGGTGTTCCTGATGTGTGGAAATAGAAAAGGCGACCATTTAAATGACATTTACCTAAAAAACCTTAATTCATAAAAAAATCAATCATTTTTGTAAGCGACTGTACACCTTCACAGAATTGTATGGCTGCTTTTTCTTTTTTTTTGTAATAACAGTGGTAGCGCTTAAAGCGAACATTCTGTTTTGTGATGTAAAACTCATTTTAAATAATAAATGTGAATTTTTAACTTGGAGTTTTTGTCTTAATTGTACCTTTAGAATTAACAATAGCGCACAGTTTGCAGCTCTAAAATAATTTCGAAACTTCAAATATTTTTTTAAAGCCAGTAGCAGTTTCGCGGATATCCACCTTATTAAGCAGCACTCTCTGACTATATGCACGACCTGGTTCCTCCCCTACTTAGGCATGGAAAGATCCAAGTCGCACCGTATTGCGCGCGTTACGGATATATGTGAAACAGTTTAAAATTCAATAATATACCATTATCTTCGGAAGAAACACCTAATTTTAAAATCATCAGTAGTATTGGATATAATATACTCACTATGCCCGCGACTTCGCCCGAATAAAAATGAGTTTGTGACTATTTATTATATATATATAGTCACAAACTATGTTTTTTTTTTTTTTTAATTGTAATAAGTTAATTAAAAAAACCCTATTCTAAACGTTCCTGGCTACTAATGTGGAGTACCTTAGATACGTTTCCCATGGGGAAACAAGTAAGGGTCAGCGCAGACGTATCGGCGGCGAAGCGACTACTTCAATAACAATTTATATTAAATAAAAAATACATGTTGTTTGTTCATACGAATGTACTTGGTCCATATCACTATCACTGAAAGTACCGAAATAAAATTATATCAATCACACTGATAGGCTCAAACATATCAATTTCGCCGTACCAATTAAAGCCATATAATAATAATATTGGTGGACATTTCACACAGCGCCATCTAACCCCAAAGTAAGCAAATCATAGCTTGTATCATGAGAACCAGATAACTGATATAATACTTATATACTTTTTTGTAAATACATACATATAACACATTAAATACCGAGACACACAAACATCTAAGTTCGTCACACAAATGTTTGTCCTGGGTGGGAATCGAACCCACGACCTACAGCGCAGAAGGCAGGGTTACTATCAACTGAGCTTTTTTTTTTTTTTTTTTTTTTATGTAATACAGTTACAGAACGAGCTGACGGCCCACCTGGTGTTAAGTGGTAACCTCCGCCCATAACAAGCGACGCGGCTTGGGTCCTCCCCTACTAGGTACGACAAGACCCAAGTCGCAACGTATGCGCCTGTAACTGTGAGACGTGTAGGTGGAATGTCTCGTGTGCCTGTAATTTCACCGGCAACCACACCTTTCAAACCGGAACACAGTAACACGAAAGCGTTACTGCTTGGCGGCAGAAAAGGGCATGGTGGCAGTACTTCCCTGGACGAACTTGGCTAGAGTTCTACTGCTCTTAAAAAAGAGCTATGGGGGCAAACAAATATGCACATTAAGTTAAAATTGTTTCTCTGTGTAGGTTAGCCACTCAGTCCGTCTAAACTGACCCTAATCACACCTAAATACTCCTGATACAGAATTGACCAAAATATAATTTGAAATGAATGGGAAGAAGCTAAAGTCACGTACACACTATTTGATCCAAACAACGTCATGGGAACAAGAATCTTGTACCAAAATGGTACAACAATATAGACAAGATAAGACAACAGTAGACATTGCCCATACAAGTTTCACTTCAATGAGATCGCTTCCTCTCTTTCTAGACGTTGGATTGCGACCTCTAAGAATGAGACAGATATATTTTTCATGTGGATTCACATTGTTGAGTTTGGTCTCCATATTTAGTTAACCTTTACGCATGGGAACTACAACGGAATACAAACAGACAAACAAAATGATATGTCCACAGTGTTTGTGTTACCGCGGGCTGTCGTTACCAAGGCTTTGGTTGAAGGCTCGTTAGTTTTTTGTAATTTAAGTTATAGAACGAGCTGATGGCCCACCTGATGTAAAGTGGTAACCGCCGCCCATAAACAACACCAATACGACTCAAGTCCTCCTCACCAAAGTACGAGATGACTCAAGTCGCATTGCATTGCGTCTATCACCCCGAGACGGGGATATTACGTATCATGCGGCTGCAATTTCCCCGGCACACACTCCCTTCCACCGTAACACAGCAATACGAGTGCATCACTGCATATAATACATACTAGAAATAATATATACAACACATATTAACACCCAGACACAGAACGGACATCTATATTCGTCATACAAATATTTGTCCTGGGTGGAAAACGAACCCACGACCTACAGCTAAGAAGGCGGGGTTACTACCAACTGAGCTGTGAGGCTAGTATATGTGAGCAGCCATTGTTTTCTCGCGAAAAGCTCTTCTAACGCTTTCTTCCAGTAATTAGTTCCTTAATATATAATTAATAGATAAATCTTATACCATAGAAATTACCAATAAGTTTTGGTGAAAATAAAATACCGACGCTAGATTTATCGTTTCTGTGTCGACCAATTGAGTACCTAGGTATTGTCAGCCCAATCCATTACTTACTAGTCCACCATAGCAAAGCCAGTAAAATAAAGGCTAGTTTTTCTTTTTTAGTTACGGAGCGAGCCGACGGCCCACCTGGTGTTAAGTGGCAATTTCGGCCCATAACGACTGATGTGACTTTGGTCCTCCCCTACTAGGCACGACGAGACCCAAGTCGCATCGTATGCGCCCGTAACTCTGAGGCTAAATCTATCTAATCTAAAATCTATGTTTAAAAAACAAGTTATTTTATCTTAGACCTCACATAGATAGAAAATACTTTGTGTATGATACAGTAAGAAATAGGCGTATATCGTATAAAGTAATAGGCTTAGATCTAAGTCGCCTTTTCCAGACATGGCAAATATTTTGAAGGCGCTTAGGTGCAGGATAGTATTGCTAAACTAGGAACTTAAAGTTTTTTGAACAACAATAAAACAACAGCAATAAACAGGGAAATTTATCTGAATACATAATCACAGTTATAAAATAGAACACGGCACATACCATTACCATAAACATCTTGTGAACATAGCTATTACCAAATAAAAACTTTTATAATGACCCGATGTTTGTTTTTGCGTTAAAATAACAAAGCAATTTTCTCGGAATACAAGCTACTTTAAAACGTTATCACTGTAGACCAATAACTCAGTTTAAATCTTGCGTTTTATTAAACTAATGGGTAAAGTTTCAAAGTTGATTTGAAAGACATAAGAAAAAGCTAATCATATTGGAGATTCGGTTGGGTTTTTTAGCTTTATGTTTCGTTGTACCATTCTGACCTTATGAATTTATTTTGTACAAAGTTGGTATTAGGAACTTATTTGAAATACTTGGATAGTTACACAGTTATACAGGCCGCACAGCTCAGTTGGTAGTAACGCTGCCTTTTGCGCTGTAGGTCGTGAGTTCGGTTTTCACCCGGGACAAATATTTGTGTGATGAACATAGATGTTTGTTCTGTGTCTGGGTGTTAATATGTATTATGTGTATGTATTTTCAAAAATGTATATAAGTATTATATCAATTGTCTGGTTCCATCATCCATTAATGATACAAGCTATGCTTAGTTACATTTGGGGCTAGATAGCGCTGTGTGAAATGTCCACCAATATTATTATTACTATATAATAAACTTATGTATACGTAAGTATATATTCTACTAACCATGTCTCTGGCTTTCTCTGGAACTGCTGTGTTAAAAAAACAAGTTGAAGTCTTGTCAACATTGATTAACTAACCATGATACACTGAACCGCGACCAAAAAACAAATTATGGGTCCACGCCGCGCCGTACAAAACTGGTCTCAACTCACGCAACCGCAACCATTGCGTTAAGCCATCCATTCAGTAGAATACAGTAAGTCCCCCCATTGGGGGGCATTATCCCGGAATCGGCGGCGAGACGACACCGGGACGATAAGATAACTGTTGTTTATAAATCCCGTGGCGGGGGCGGATTTAGCTAAAATAATGCAAAGCTAAGCTGCAGTGTGAAGGCCTTTTGGGAAATTATTTCAAGTTACTTGCTTACTTTACTTATACTTTCACTTAGTTTGGGGCTAGATGGCGCTGTGTGAATTGTCCTCCAGTATTATTATTATTGTTATCATCATCATCATTGACTACGACGAAGAATAAGAGGAAGAATAATTTCGGTAAATACAGTACATTTTTGCTTAACAACGCAAAATGTCTTAGTGTTACAGATATGATATAATAATTCAGATTCCTGCGATACACACACTAGAATAAATCTGTATCGCATTATTATTATTATAGTAGTAGTAAAACTTATGCCAAGTTCGTCCAGGGAAGTACTGCCACCATAGCCAATTCTGCCACCAAGCAGTGAAGCATTCGTGTTACTGTGTTCCGGTTTTAAGGGTGTAGTAGCCGATGAAATGACAACCACATTGACACATTCTATCACATCTCAATTTACGGGCGCATGTTATGATGTGACTTGGATCTTCTTTTACGTAAGTAGGGCAGGATCCAAGTCGTACTGCTTATGGGCAGAGTTACCACTTAACACCAGGTGGGATATGCACGTTCTTTAACTTTATCACATAACAAATTCAAGTAAAGTAAGTAATTTAAGTCATTGTTGCCATGGAGAGTTCTTTAGAGGAAGTTCCACTGTAACCATATCTGTCACCAAGCAATAATACATTAGTATAGCTCTGTTCCGGTTTGAGATGCCGGTGAAATTACAGGCACATGTGATTTTTCATTTACAGACTTGTTATAAGGTGTGTTTTGGGTCGTCCCGTACCTACGTCGACATAAGTCTTATTGGTGATAGAATACCTTATAAAAAAGACTACGAAATCCATGAACCATTTTACCCCAAAGGGCATTTTTAACACCATCAGGCTATTTTCGTACTCTTTATTTAATGGCGACCTTTTATTTGAACAAAAGTCTTGTTCGCACTGAGAGTGATGGCACCTTGGGATATAGATACTAATGTTTCTCGACAGTAACTCACTCTGAATTATTCCACCTTTGTCACTTGGGTTATATCACTAAAGTGGATTTTAGTCTCCACAAATGTGTCTAGGTAATCTAGGAATTAAGTGGAAAGGTAAATATTATTATTACTAAAAAATTAAAAAAGAAAATTATATTCATATCATATTTGTGTTATATACACATCGAAAACTCTTGTACAAACTATCCATTTCAAGTAACTAAATAAAAATTACAGGACATATTACGAAAAAAAAATTTCTTCATGAAATTCTTACAATTCAGCAGAAAACTTTTACAGTTCAATTCTTCAGTTTGTTACCAGTTATTAATCAGTTAAACAATTAGTTTTAATTTAGAACATCTTTTGAAAATAGGAAAGTCCTAGAAACCAAAAAAATCGATATGCTAGACATGCTATGCTAAACGTTCGAGTTTTAGATCGCGCTTTACACCATCCATTACAAAGCACTGGTAACAAAAAGCCGAAGTATTTTAACATGCTTCTCGATTCGAATTGCGTTATTTTAAGAGAGCGTTGCATTCAAGTTCGGGTGATTTACATTCGAGACATAATAGTAGGAGTTTCCTTTACATTGGTTTACGTTGGAAGGTCAGACACGTTGGCAGACTAAAGACTCGAATTCAGTGACATCGCTATTTTTACACGATTGGCAATAATTTGCACCGTCGACGCGGGTAACGAGCCTTGTATTTAAGAAACTCTGCCTAATTTTATGGGCTGGCAGTGAGTAGCTTTTCAGCGAGATAAATAGCTTGAAGTAACTAGGGTTGTTACTTTATTTTGAGAAGTAACTAACAAATTATATTTCAGTTGTTTTAGAAATGAATATAGGGGGGAGGTCTTCCCCTAAGTATAGGAAGATCTAAACAGTAGTGGTCCCATTACTCTGAGAATTGAACGCTCATTTCTCATGTGCTTGTAATTTAACTGTAAAGTTTGTAGGACATACGCATTTTCTAGAAATGTAATTATCAAACGTAAATTAGTAGTGTCTGAATAATCCTAATTATTTTCTTGAATCTTCTTAATATCATATGCACAAAATGACGACGATTACATACATAGACATACATATAATTTACTAGCTGCGCCCCGCGGTATTCCCCGCGGTAACTCAACCCACAGGAACACTGCACTATTCCTGGATCAAAGTAGCCTACGTGTTAAGCCAGGATATAAGCTATCTTGATACCAAATTTCATCCAAATCCATTCAGCCGTTTGAGCGTGAAAGAGTAACAAACATCCATACAAACTTTCACGTTTATAATATTATAAATAGGATTACTATACAAATTGATAATAACTAAACCACGTAGCTATTCATTTAGTCTCAAACTGATTCAGCGCGGGCGATGCGAATACCTAATTTTCAATATAAAAGCCGCTTCGGCAAATCAATACATCGATATTCTACAAGCTTTCAGTGATCATAAAACTATTTTCAGCTGAGTGCCTCTGTGAAAATTGATCGATTTTTTTTCTTACACTCTTATTTGTGCGAAGCTTGAAGACTTGAAGGGCTTTTAACAAGCGCCTTAGCGCTGTCAACGCCAGATGATTTTGCGAACACGTTCCAAAGCGATATGTTTTTGGCTCTGTTCCTATAGATCGTCTCAGAGATGTTTGATCTCGTTTAAAATAGAGTTTTGGACCAATAAGCAAGGACTGGCCGCACAGCTCAGTTGGTAGTATACTGCTTTTAAAATAGAGTTTTGCAAGGACTGGCCGCATAGCTCGGTTGGTAGTAGATATACCTACTGCTTTCTGCGCTGTAGGCCGTGGGTTATATTCCTAACCAGGACAAATATTTGTGTGACGAACATAAATTATTGTTCTGTGTCTGGGTGTGAATATGTATTATATTTACAAAAAAGTACCAAGTATTATATCAGTCATCTGGTTCCCATGACACAAGCTATGCTTAGCTTACTTTAGGGCTGGATGGCGCTGTGTGCAATGTCCACCAGTATTTATTATTTATTTATAATGTATGTAGCGAAAGGGCACTTCTCGAACTGTTACTGTCAAAGAAATTGGTCGTGATCTCTACATCTACTTCTACTATGTAAACAGATTTATCTACAACTTCTTTTCGTGGGAAAAGTCGCGAGTGCTTTTAGCTGTAACTGCACAAAAGTGAAATTGAATTGGTGAGACGTGAAGTGATTTAAAGTCGCGTGAGTTCTCAAGAAGCGCCTTGAAGAGTAAGTAGTTCTTGGAACTGTCATTTGCAGATAATAATGCTTCCGGAGTCTTACGAGTAGATAAAGTATTGCTTACTCTTATATATTTACACGCTTTCTGGGGGCGCAGGTTGCTTATATCCGTATGCGATCACCCTTTGAATCCCTACACGTGTCCCCCGGGTGGTGCGAAAGGAGCAACACAAAAGTAGCAGCAGAACTTGTGCTAAATTAGAAATTTGTCAAAAAACATTCATTACGCTGGTTCGGGGGAAGAAAAAGCCAGTTCCAGATCTCAATAACTGACTCGAGTCTTAATCTTAAGCTTTCTATTTATCCAAATAGCGGTGCATCACAAGAGCTACCCTTTACACAGAACCCTGATCCATGTTTCACTACGCAACCAGTACTCTAGAGCAACACGTTACATGATTGCAAGTAGGCCCGCCATAAAACAGGCGTAAAAATACGGCCCCGTTTACGACGGCCCTAAGTCATGATATTGCGATGGGCCATATTTCTCTACAAATGACATTTTTCCTGTAGTGCGAGGTACCCTGCGGGCTGTCACGGTAATGTGTGTTTTATGGATGATATTGGCGCGGGTAATATATATAAAAAAATAAAAGCGCGCATTTTTTATTATTATTTTCTTTAAGCTACATAAATAATAATAATCAATAAATATTGGTGGACATTTCACACAGCGCCATCTAGCCCCAAAGTAAGCTAAGGAAATAGCTTGTATCATGGGAACCAGACAACTGATACCTATAGACTTTTTTGTAAAAACAGGACTGCGCAGAAGGCAGGGTTACTACCAACTGAGCTGCGAGGCCCGTCTGGATGTAGCCAAGGATTTTGATACAAGCGATAAACGAGTAAGTAGTAAGTATTATTATTATTATTATATATTTGTAAATACTTGCATATAATACATACTCGTATTTACACCCAGAAACAGAACAAACATCTATGTTCGTCACACAAATGTTTGTTCTGGGTGGAAGTCGAACCTACGACCTACAGCGCAGAAGGCAGGGTTACTGAGCTGTGAGGCCGGTCAAACAAAAAAAATATATACAAAATATTATATACCTATTTCTGTATACCTGGTCAGGGAAATACTGTTCAGAATCAGTAATGGAGATCGGATGCAACAGTTTTCAAAGAGCAGTAGAACTTCGTCAATTCGTCCAGGGAAGTACTACCGCCGTTCCCATTTCTGCCGCCAAGCAGTGATGCATTCGCGTTGCTGTATTCCGGTTTGGTGTGGTTGCCGGTGAAATTAACGGCACATTCCACCTTCACGTCTCAAAGTTACCGGCGCAAACGATGTGACTTGGGTCTTGCCGTACCATGTAGGGGAGGTCCCAAGTCGTATTGCTTGTTATGGGCATAGTTTACTACAACAGATGGGCCATCTGCTCGTACCCTAACTATATCACATAATAACCGTAATAAATGTTGTCCCAAAAATGTATCACATAACTTTGGCCGCACTTAATAAATAAATCATTTAAGAAGCTTTAGCCTCCGCGCCATTGTTACTAGAGATGTTTATCGTCACCATATAAAAGGAAGGCTGTCTCACTTAAACTACCATCATTTTGCAGGAATAAGTTTAAGTTACACGACAAAATCAGCTTAAAACTGGAGTTTTCCATTTTAATATGTAGTTTTCTTATACTAACTTCAATTAAATGTAAATCATATGTAACAGTTTTTGTGTACACCCCTCACCTAAATCCAACCGTTTCCGGTGATATACGTACAATTAATTGAAAAAAATGAATGGTGTTTAATTATTTTTATAGGCAGTCATCGGTCACAGCGCTCCATTCCTCTTTAAGTCATAGAACACGTGCTCATACACTTATAAGTTTAGTTATTTTTATATTTCACTGCCAAAATATTCACTACAAATATTTTTTATGGCTAAACAACGTTTGCCGGGTCAGCTAGTATATAATATAATGTTCAATTGACAAATCGAGTAATCTTTCACGGATTATCCATTCGACCATTGAGGTCGAATCGCAAATGCGACTGGGCGAGTGTCCAATTTATTTTACTTAAGCAAATCTAGATTATCTGTAAACACTGTTCTAGATATAGATTGAGTGCTACACTATCAGACAGTCCATATTAATTTGGATGACTGTGTTATTTTGCATTTTGACCTTAGCAAAGGGTTTTAACGTGAGTTGGCTAAAATAATATAAACTATGATAGGTTTTGCTTGGGTAACATTGAGTATCCATGGCCGGATGAAATGTAAATTAAAAATAATAACAAATACTGGTGGGCATTTCACTCAGTGCCATCTAGCTCCAAAGTAAGCTAAGCTTAGCTTGTGTCATGGAAACCACACAACAGATATAATACGTATGTACCTTTTTTTGTAAATACATAAATACAATACATAGCAACACCCAGACAGAATAAACATAAATTATGTACAAAAATCTTCCTCGTAAATAAGTTTATCCATTGGTGAAAACTGCAGAAAAAGCCCTACACTTGTTTTAAGAGATTAGACTATATTTATTAGGCAGGAAGACCGAAAAAGCGTTGTAGTGACGAGTTCGCTACTAACCAGCAGATCAGGCAAAATCAAAAGTCACAGATAAAATGTATGAAATAACAGATATTTCAAACAGCTTTGTCTAGCCCCAAACTAAGCGTAGCCTGTACTATGGAAACCAGATAACTGATAGAATAGTACACTTTTTCATTATAAATACATTATTAAACACAGAAACAGAACAAACATCTACGTTTGCACCACGAATAATTGTCCTGGGTAGAAATCGAACCCACGACCAGTATAATTGAAGGCAGTACAAAATTTATATTGTATAATTTCTCTGTTTCACTCAAGTTGCGGAACGATTCCAATTCGCGGTTGATGTTAAAATACATTTCTTCGAATATATACATATAAACAAGTAGATTCCAACGATATAAAGGAAAACCTTCAAGAAAAAACCGGATTGATAAATATTAACCGGAAACAAGCGATCCACCGGAAATGACGAATTTTCTACGTCAAGGTGACCCGAATGCCAAGAGTTAAGGCATGCGAGTCTTGACTACGGTACCCTAAAAATAAGGGAGAGAAAAAGTTTAAATTACTTGCGCTCAGCGCGGCATGAGATACATTGATGGATCGACTAGTACTGGAGATGAATAGGGATGGAACCAAGTCATGGACAGGAAGATCAGTCCTTTTTTTCAATCGGTAAGTATTTCTACCAGTGTGACAACCCTTAATAAAGTCCTTAACAAATCTTGTTTATACATTAGTTAATTTGATAAACATAATATTTATTTTATGATTAGGTTTGTGAAGGAACGGGTAGACATTATCTACCTGATGTTAAGCAGTATTTCATACCCAAGTATTAATAAATCAAACTCTTTACAGATTTATTGTTCATATCATAATTATACAAAATATTTAGCAAAATTTGTAGGAAGTTAATTATGCCGAAATTGCTTAAAAACTATTTGTTTAGAATTCTTTCATTTTTCTCTGGCCATCAAAATAAACATACAAAACCTAATTTTAAAAATTAAAAATTTTATCGAATTAAAACACAATCAAGTCAGTATAAAAATATCCTTGAGATTATTAAGGCAGAGAAAACGTTATTATACTTATTTATTTAGAATACAAATACAAATACAAAAATTATTTGCCAACTAAGTGTACAATAAGGTCTTATAGATATATATTTATAACTAGCTGTGCCCGCGACTTCGTTCGCGTGGAATAGTGACTTTTCGGGCAGCATATTTTAATTAAAAATGTTCGCCGTGATTCTTTAAATTGACATAACTTTTTTATTTATGAACCGATTGACATGAAATAAACACTAAATGTTAAATGAAGCTTACTACAATATATTAGTGAAAACCGTATCTAAATCGAATAAGCCGTTTCTGATATTAGCGTGCACAAACACACAGACAAACAGACAAAAAAAAATGTGAGCCGTCACGGGACGCCTGGCAGATGTGAAACATCGACATTATTTTGTAAGAAACTAAGTACCCCGTCACTAATAATGTTTATGATTTATCGTAACCTTGAACGGACCAATCAGCGCTCATGCCGTGGCGACGCGTCGCCGAGCCAGAAATCGGTTTTACGTGCGGCTATAGATGTTTCACATCAAAAAAAATTAATTACAATTTCGGGTTCGGCATCGATATAATAACAACCCCTGCTACTTTTTTTTATATATTTCCATTGTACAGACACTACTTTTCTACAATTTTATTATATGTATAGATTTGGTGCTTAAGACTTAGTTGCCAGGGCACTCCACTGTACTAACACTAAAAATACTTAACTAATGCTAAGAAATATGTCCGAGAGAAAGACCGTCGAGAAAGACCAAGACTGAGACTGCTTCCCATCCCTTTCGATACAAGAGCCTTGTCGCCGCTGTCGCCTGAAATTAGATCCCAATAAAAAGAGTGCTTAAGGATTCAATGAGGAATGATCTACCATCCCACCCTTGTTTTTACAGATTCGCTAATAAAGATTCCAGACTCCGACCTTCTGAAAAGATCTAACGGTCACTTTTTGTGTTATAAATTTACGGGACGAGCATATGGCCCACCTGGTGTTAAGTGGTAACCTCTGCCTAAAACAATCAACACGAATTGGGTCCACCTACTAGGGTGCCACAAGACCCAAATCACATCGTATGTGCGTATGTCTCATGTGTCTGTAATTCCACAGGCAACCACGGCTTTCAAGCAGGACTACAGTAACGCGAATGCATTACTTTTTGGCGGCAGAAATAGGTATGGTGGCAGTACTTCCCCGAATGAACTTGGCTTCTACTGTTCAATTTGTGTTCCCACTGGTGGGAATCAGGACTCAGGCCAGACACAGAAAAAATTATGTTCGTGACGCAAATATTTGCAATGGGTGGGAATCGAACCGACGACCTACAGCGCAGAAGGCAGCGTGACTACCAACTGAGTGGCCAGTATATATATGAGGCCAGTCATATATTCAGGTTTAAGGTTTGGAAATTAATCTCTTATCTGCATTAACCATATCCTGGATTCCGTAATCACCTGAAGCTAGTTATAATAACCCGCTTCTGTCGGTAACTGTGAAGCAAATATTACCGTCGACTGCAGGCATGTTCCGGTTAATTGCACTGAAGTGTACCTCGGTTACCGGACGGATAGAGTTAGTTACATTGCATCTGGTGTACGGATGGACTGGCTTTTCACTTTTGCTTTGCCAAGTTTATAACTACGCTAACGAGGGGTCGAGATCAGATGAACATTTTGGGGCAAAAAATATTATTATACGCCATCTTGCCCTGAGGTAAGCTAAGCATAGGTTGTATCATGGGAACCGGACAATAAGATAGGTGCTTTTTTGTAAATACATAACATAATTATATAGACTAAATATGTTCATCACACAAATGTTTGCTCTGTGTGGGAATCAAATACACGACCTACAGCGCAGAGGCAGCGTTAATACCAACTGAGCTGTGAGGCCTGTCAAGAAAGTAAAATATCTTAGGTATTTTTGTGCAAATATTATTATATTATGTTTGAATTCAAAGATTGATTCACTGTTTTGTTATATTTTTTTTTTCTTTGTTTGAATTTTATTCTATTATTGGATTATAACACCAGCAACATATTTACATGGTATTTCTTTCGATCTTAGGTTGTCTGGTAGAAATCGCTATAAGCGATAAGACCGCCGATTGTACATTTATTTTGTTTTTTTGTACCTCAATATTTTGTGTTTTCTATTTTATTGGTGTAATGTGCAATAAAGTGTTTATCTATCTATCTATCTATCTATTGATCGGTTTTCCAAATTAAAATTAAAATTTAATTTAAATTATGATAAAATTTATCTAAAACATTTTAATTCAAAGTAACGTACAAAATGGCGATACATAATCTTAACCGCTATTTATGTCTACTGCGTACTTTATAGTGCAAACGTGTATGAATCAATTCTTATCTTAAACGTAACTTACAATTAAACTTCGTTCCAAAATGATATCTCATTACAGCACCTATAATTTTAATAAATTTAAATACAGTTGCAATGAAGATAATAAGATTTACAAAAGGCTTAATGTAAGACTATAGATTAAAGGCGATAAGATCCTTAATTCTATGATTTAAGGCCGAAATTTAAACGTTGCCAGCAGTAGAACTTGTGTTGAGTTCGCCGGGAGAAGTACTGCCACCACACCTGGTAATCTGCCGTCAAGCAGTGATGCACTCGTGTTGCTGTGTTCCGGTGGAAGAAAGTGGTTGCCGGTGAAATCGCAGCCGCATGAGACGTAACATCCCCGTCTCGGGGTGATGGACGCAACGCATAGCGACTTGATGCGACTTGACTATTACAGTGGTAGTAATTTCAAATTGATGAAAGATGTTTTAATTGATGAAAATGAGTATAAAATTTGAGTATTTAAATAACAAAACGTGCAAATTAAATTAATGAATTCAATTTGAATCGGTGAGCCGCAAACCCGATTGAAATAATTGAAAACCACATCCCAATAAAATAATATTGTTTCCAGATTAGACAATTGACTCTCGCATAGTAATTGAAATGCGGTTTGTGAAACTATTATATAAAATTGACAGATATATATAATAATTATATATTCACCCGTACACTATTAGATACTATTTATATATTAGATTATAAATAAATATAATATTGGTAGACACTAAACACAGCGTTCTTCATCTAGCCCATAGTCCTAGCCCCTAGCCATTAAGCATAGTGTACTATGGGTACCAGACAACTGATAGAACGCTTACATACTTTTTATAAATACATAAATGTAATATAAGAAATATAATACCAAACATATATGTTCGTGACACAAATGTTTGTTCTCAGTTCGGAATCGAACCGACGACCTACAGCGCTGACGGCACAGTTACTACCAACTAAGCAGAGGCCAGTCTAAATTCTCATATCCACTTTGTCAATATTCTGTAGCCTGAAAGCACGATACTTTAGCTCCTTAGGATGCTAAAAAAAAGAACCAATGCCTCAGGAAGAATAGGCAGCACTCATCTCGGGAAACAAGCATTGCGCGAAGTAAATTCGAGAATTCGTTTTGTTTACCCTGTTACCGATTGAGCATCAGGTTCAGTACCCGGTCGAGACAAAACAATTGAGTGATAACTAACTGGTTTTCCCATACCTAAGTAAGGGAAGACCCAAGACGAATGCTTTTGTTATGAGCAGTAATTACCGTTTAACATCAGATCTTTCTCTAGCTAAATTAATTTTTAATTTTTATTTAATTTAATCTTAAATTTTGTGTACTATGCCACATGCGACACAGGGTACCTAGTGCACGTATGATTGTGAAAGCGATTGTTTTTTTACACCCTTTGTGTAATGTAGCAGCTTGATTGTATTCCAGTATTCGTGTAAGGAATAAGTTATCCCAAAATTGCAGGAAAACAAGGAATAAACTTCTTAAATAGTTCCGCTCTTTACAGAACAATGGCCTTACTTCAAGCGATTCAACGAAGGGACAATGTAAACTTGACTTGTAGCACCGCAATATTTTGCACAGGAAAACAGTGTTTTTGAGATATATTAATTTATTAATAGATGTAGTTGTAATTGAGTATATCAACGAAGTAAATAAAAATCCAATACAACTTAGTAAATACATACACATTAAATATTATGAGTCCCACCTCAGTTACAAATTCTAACCTCAAAAATAAGGACAGAATTGTAGAATTTAAAGAAAACAAAATTGAAGATAATGCAAAACCTAATTAACTACCTAGTAATTATAACATCATAAATGCTGTTTTCAGACATTAGAATAAATGATTGAATTTGAAAATATGAAAAAATATTTATTTGCACATTAACTTACAGGTATATAAATAAAAAGAAAATACTTGATCCTATATCATTAATTTAGATGTTCCTATGAATCTAAGCAGAGTAAATGAATAAAATCTTCCATCAGTCCCACAACTTAAACGATATTGTTTATTTTGAATCACTATACGCATGTCGCTCGATTGTCAAACTATCGGGTACCTTTAATCGGAGCAGTTTAGATTTTGTGATATAACTACCTTACGTAACATGCTTCTATTTCTAATATCTGATGGAACGAAAAACAAAATAACAATCCCATTGGACAGAGGGACATCTTGCTAATTTTATGGAGTCAAGGTGAGATGTATGAGTCAATATTTTTTATATTTGGTCAATTTTCTAACCTTGGTGGCAGTACTGCCCCGGACCAAATTGTAAATATAGCTTGTCACAAGCTATTTAAATCGTATAACTTATAGTGGAAACATTGCTGATTTATAAACATCTACATAAAATTTAACTGTTTGTTTCCGAAATATGAAAAACAAATAAAAAATAATAATTTGTACCCTACTGCAGAACTGTAGTTGCGACACTGCATACTAACATATACTATGTCCTAACTAAGAGTACAGCGGAGTACAAAGGTTAGTTTACATTCCGGCTTCCGTTACCCAGCGCATCCGTAGTATTTTAGCTGCATTGAATACTAAGCAACGGAATATCATCTCGGTGGATCATGGCCGTTAGATGGCATTAGATTTTAGAGAAGTAGAACTCACGCCATTTCGTCCGGGGAAGTACTGCTACCATATCTGCGGCATCCGTTTTATATCGGTTGTCTCATACTCATGATACAAGCTATGCGTAGCTAACTTTGGGGCTAGATGGCGCTGTGTGAAATGTTCACCAATATTCTTCGTCTATTGTTGTATGTATAATGTAGTCCATGTAACTTAGTCGTAATATAATCTTTTCAGTGTATTTTGTCTTAGAGGCAATAAATATTTTTTTCATTTTTCATTTATTATTGTTATTATTATCATTATATAGCACATATAACATACGATACATAGCACAGAACAAGCTATATATTTGGGAACTAGATAAATGATGGAATACTTACATACTTCATTGTAAATACATCATATAAATATCTACTATGCTGCAACGAATTCAGAATGAAGAAAATAGAGTCACTGTCATAAATTCAATGCATCCATGCTGCATTTTACACACAACGGAAGCCTGAAAAAGGCCTTTTCAAAGCCGGAAAGCCTTACTATAGTGTACAGTGACAGGCCGAACTCTATAAATTACGATAGAGTTTTGTACAACGCGACACGGGACTAAGTTTTTAAAACTGTTACAGCTCGCGACAAAGAAAACATAACCAAAAGCGAGGACTGCAGATCAATTCAAGATATACTATTTGGTAAGAGCGGTAGAACTCACGCCAAGTTCGTCCGAGGAAGTACCGCCACCATGCCCATTTCTGTTACTGTGTTCCGGGTTGAAAGGTGTAGTTGCGGGTGAAAATACAGGCACAAAAGACGTTCCACCTACACGTCTCAGGGTTACGGGCGCATGCGATTCGTCTTGGGTCGTATCGTGCAAAAGTAGGGGAAGACCCAAGTCGCATCGGTGGTTATCGGCAGAGGTTACCGCTTAACACCAGGTGGGCCGTCGCCTCGTTCCGTAACTGTATCACATTAAAAAAACTCACTATAGTATTTTACAAAATACATACAATAAAACTATAATCAATTAGATTTTAACCTTTGAAAATTCGTGTGCAATATGCGGTTGTGTTATTAAAGGAAAATTATTTGTAAGATTTGGAATAGAAGTGTAAATTCTTTTGTAAATAAATTTTAGTCGAACTAATTTTTGAATTAATTAATATTTGATAGCCTGGATTCGCTTCGCTTTCTCTGCGCGAGGTTCCCCAAGCGATCTCACTTTACCGGAAAAATCCCGGTTTTATTCGAAATTTCCATCCATTGTCCATGGTTCAAATGTTTTATTGTACCTGTGTTTATTCCCACCGTGCAAATACATTGTTCGGAAGTAAAAGTGGGTTTTTAAGTTATTCGCTCTATTCTTTTGTCGCAATCGCAATGCCGTCCTTTAACAAGAAAGCCGTTAACCCTCTAAAGGTCGATTTTGACTTTTTAATAAAAAAATGGTTGTCTGTAAAGTCGGTTTACTGACGATAGTTGAACGTGACAACGTCTTAAGAAAATACTGATGGAATGGTAGCATTTTTCAAAAGAAAATTTTAATTTCATTTGTTTAATAGATTTGTATGTATATATGCACTTGATACTCGATCAAAACATGTAAATGTAAGTATTAGCAGCTGTCCACGCAGACGCATCGCTCACTCAAGTAGGAGAGAGACGGATGTCGAACGCTGCCGAACGCAAAGGCCGATTGTGCTTCTTTGTCGCTCGTTCCGCGCTCTCGCTTGCACTTGCACAAGCCTTACATGGAACGCCTCAGAGCGAGGTAACGCCGCATGAGTCATGTTTTTTCGTGCGTGCAGCCGGCTCTATCGAATTATAAGACGTTGTCACGTCAAAAGCGATACAATTCAAAATTCTTTATCTTTACTATGTAATACATATATATATAATCTATGTATATATAATATAATAAATAAATATATGTATATATAATCCCTTAAATATGTTACCATATCAATCCAATAACTTAACTGTCACCTCACATATTGTTACCAATTAGATACAAGATGTAAGTTCGTTACTTGGAAAATGTCACGGAGGTATATTTGTCTCTGTCGCATAGGTGACGATACGTCATCTATCCATCTCTGTCGGATTGTGTTATGACATTGTATTATACGCGTCAAGAAAATGTTACGGAAAATATATGGCTTCTTAGTAACAATGCTTGCGAAGCGAGGATCTCGAGTTTGATGACCGGCTTGGGCAAATTTTAATAAGTTTAAAGTAATTGAAAGTCGAAGTCAAAAACTTTATGAATTCTATGAAAAATATTTTGTTAGCATGGAAACATCAATAAGTTGTACATAATTATAATATATATAGTATATAATATTACTAAAAAATTTGCCTTCCTTGCCTGAGACTTAGGATTTCCTGGATCAGTTATAATTTTAATATAATAATATAAAAAAAAAAGTCTTATTAGATACATACTAGGTCACAAAGCAACAAGCTAATCTTAGCATAAAGTCAAATCAATATAGATTTATTTAATATTAACTATATAAGGTCACCTGTATTGCTAAGTTTGACGCCTGTTTAGCCCCTGTCAGACCCTCCGGGGGGAAGAAACAAGTCACCAAAAGTGTAAAGAGACGACGACAGTAGAGCTTAAGTATTCTTTGTAATTTCTACAGACTATTTTGCCAAATTAGCCCTGAAGATAAATTGCCCGATCGTTTACAACAAACGATTAAAGCCTTAGCTTAGTCACCGAAATGTTTAGGACACCTGGCCCGTTTTAAATCCACAATTATTATTTGTTGGTCAATATTACGACCAGACTAGTCGTGCGGATGTTTTTGTATTAAACTAGCCGTGCTCGCGGCTTCACTCGCATTGAATTCAGTTCACACACACACACAAAACATTAGTCATATTAATCTGTAAATTGTGTAAATGTAGATCAGTTATTATTAAGCTCAATTGTTCAAAGTAACCTCGGCCCATAACATCCGATGCGACTTGGTTCTTCCCTACCAGGTACGACAACGACCCAAGTAACCTCGTATGCGCCCGTAACTCCGAGACGTGTAGGTGGGATCATGTGCCTGTAATTTCACCGGCAATCAATTCTTTAAAACCGGAACACAGTAACGTGAATGCTTTACTTCGTGGTGGCAGAAATGGACATGGTGGCAGTACTTCCCCGGACGATCTGGTTTAGTAATTTTTATCAATTTGTGAATTAACCTTAGTAGCTAGCTTAGTAGCCTAAGTTATAACATCAGCTATAAGTATATAATTTCATATGCATGCAGTAAAAATCTACAACTTCAAAGGTCAAAAAATCTACAGAGGGTAGAAAGGTACCCGAACAAAGGCGGGCTAGAAAATGACTTTCGTTTGGTAAAAAAGACAGAATAATACAATTTGGAATTGCTTTCGAAACAGTATAAATTTCTGCTTGTTCTGTGTTTAATTAGGTTAAGGGCGGTTTAGGTGACAGTTGTTTTATGTCTTCAACCCTTGTTTTATATTCGTTATTGCGCAAGGTCAAAAGTCAAAATGGCCTGTTATTAACTTTATCTCTAGATAGTGACATTTGTAGAGCAATGTGGAGTTATTTTTTCCTTGTCAATCGAAATAATAGACTCCATTGCCCAAACGTCATAGCCAAACTACTTTTTTTATGTCATATTAGTGATAGAACGAGCTGACGGCCCACCTAATGGTAACCGCCGCCCATAGACAACAGCAATACAACTCGAGTCCTCTCCACCAAAGTACGAAATACCTCAAGTCGCATTGCGTTGCGTCCTTCACCCCGAGACGAGGATGTTACGTCTCATGCGCCTGCAATTTCACCGGCACCCACTCCCTTCCACCAGAACACAGCAATACGAGTGCATCACTGCTTGGCGGCAGATTACCAGGTGTGGTGGCAGTACTTCTCCGGGTGAACTTGGCACAAGTTCTACTGCTACTTTGGGTTACTCCTTTCGCACCACCCGGGGGACACGTGTAGGGAGTCAAAGGGTTATCATCTACGGACGCGAGCAACAAGGCACCCCAAAATTTGCTCTGTTTGAACCAATTTGTGAAAGGATTAAAGTGAACCTCAAACAGGCTCCTTTCGTTCGTTCCTTTCATAATTACACTCATACCTAAAATACCGATTCGTTCACTATTCATTGAGTTCAATCGGTTCCTTTTCTCAATCAGTATCCGTCCATCAAATAACCTTCAAAACATTATTTTTGCGAAGAGGAACTCTAAATGATTGATATATAAAAACATAATCGCATTGCTCCCTAATTTGCTGTGATGAAACAAAAACATCCGCCCTTGTGCGTACCTTGTAACTTTATTTAACATGGTTTATAGGAAAAACATTGGGGTTGTTATAATTTGCGATTTAAACGAGGTGAAAGCTGCTGAAAGCTCTTGTTTTTACTGATTATATACCGAGTTGTTTGTTACTTCAATTATATCCATTATGCTTCCTAAATGTCATCTATATTTAGATATATACAAATTAAATTGTATCCATATTTGCTTCTAAAATTTTATATATATTTATACCTTTATTTACTATGTAATTATATATACTTATATCTATCTAAAATTGTATCTATATTTACTTCTTAAATCATAACTATATTTACTACTTAAATTATCTAGATACATTATGATACTTACATTGAATCTATATTTACTACTAAAACTGTATCTTGAAACTCACAGGAGGCTGGTGATGTGGTGTGAAATTAAGTCTAAACTCCAGGCTCGAGACTAAATAAAAAAGAAGTCTAAATTAACTTCAAATAGGACGTTGTTCCAAAAGCAATACAACTTGCTAAATTATCATTTCCTTTATCACAGAAAATATTGTTGGTTGCGAATTCCAGTAATTTTAATTTAAAACTTTCTTTCCGTAAATTACATTCCAACTTTCTAATGTTTTGACTGTGAGGAAATCAACCTATTCTCGACAATTCAGAATAGAATAGAAGATGTCTTGATTTTTTCTTGACCTTTACAAAGAAAGAAATAGTGAAACAAGTGTTGCAATGTGTTTTTTTATCGCTAAGAGCGATCTGTGCTCTGTTCTTAGGATGAATAGAATCTACGCATCAAAATACAAATGAAAAAGTCAATGAGTTTGTATGAGTTGTGTGAGTGAGGGTTTTAATCAACAACAAATCCGATATAATAGATGTCTCATACTTTTATATATACATAGTACTTACAGTGAACAAGTACACTATTGCACCCAAGCTCTTCAAATATTCTCTGTAGTGCGACAATCTAAGTGAAATTCTTCAAGAGGCCAAATATTCGCGTTCCACATTACTTGGGCTTTCAGGGTCAGGTCAAAAGTCAAGGGTCAAGGTCCATAGGTTACGGCACCCTACGCGTATTTAAATAAAGTTTTTATTGGTTAATTATTTACGCTATCTGCAGATGGCCCACCTGACGTCAAGTGAGCATACTTCGCCGTAACAAAAGAAATAGAATTTGGAAGATCTATTTCCTTACTTATGTATCGCAAAACCGAAGTCGCATCGTATTGCTCTCGTAAAACTGAAGTTGTAATGTCTCAGTGCCTGTAATACCCTGGAAACCGCACCTTTCCCGTTCAACCCGGAACACCATATATCTGCGCTTGGATACAGAGGTGGCAGTTTTCTGCTTATCTCATCAACACAGCATTTAAAAGGAAAATGGGGTAGACTCGAGTAATTATCTATAAAACAGTGGGGGTAGACCCAACTATATATCTGCAAAAAGTGGGGGTAGACTCAACTAAATATCTGCAAAAAATGGAGGTAGACTCAACTAAATCTCTGCAAACAATGGGCTTAGACTCCGTTTATTTATCTGCATATTCTAAGATAATTTAGTAACTATCAGCGCTGTATTTGTCTGGAGGAATAACTGACATTCTTTCCATTTCTTCTGCAAAGTATATGGTGCATACGTATTGCTGTATTTGAAATTTAAACAGTATGAGTGCCGGTGAAATTACTGGAACATGTGTAGTTACGTCCAATTTTCAGATTGTCGAGCTTTACGGGAGCATAACATAATAAATTAAACTTAAAAAACTTTTTCAAAACAATCTTTTATTTAATAGCGTAAAAAAAAAACTAAATATTAGATTTAGAGTGACGTCACTTTATTTTTCGAGTTATTCTCAGCAAGCCCTTTCATTTGATACCCATATTGTAGGAGTGCGTTGAAAATAACTAGTCTGCCATCTTGGGTATTCCGCCATGTTGGATTTAGAATGACTTCACACAGCTAACCGTGCGTTGTCATCCAAATTAAAGGTGTATACAAAATTTCAGCTCAATCGGTTGAAGATATCTGCTTCAAAATTGATTTGCAAGATTCCACCCGAACAAACATAGTTACATAGATTGCAAGTTAAATAAACGCTTGTAAAAAGACTTCTACTACTGAAAATAGCAGCTCATAAATTGAAATCAAAAGCAATGAAATAACGTAAAAATATGGACATTTTTTTACCTTATTTCATTGAGTCTGAAGTTTTTCCATTCACGAAAAGTATTAAAAAGCTAATAACCACTCCCTCAAAGTTTCACAATCACGTTTACACGATTGCTAAGTGGGTGGGAATGTTCCGGCAATCATCTTTCAACTTCATGGTACTTTCAATTTAGAAGACCGTGATGGTCTACTGGACCTCGAGTCCCAATCTGGAGGTCGCCGGTTCAAACCAGGACGTGCACATATGAATTTTAAAAATAAGACATTTACGACGAAAGCTCTCAATCGGCATGATTTCTTCCGACATCTTGAATATATCGTCATATTTCAACAAATTAAAACAAAACAATATTAAACTTTACGTATACCTTCCTCTTGAAACATTATCTATTCATGAAAACCGAATTGAAATCCGTTGCGTAGTTTAAAATATGTAAGCGTACAGACAGAAGGCGGTAAGCGACTTTGTTTTACATTATCTAGAGATTTTATTACATATGCATGCACTTTCTACTGCACTGTTAGGTATGTATGTATATATAACTATTGATTTTTTTATTTGATACAGTTACGGAACGATCCGACCTGGTGTTAAGTGGTAACGTCGGCCCATAATAACCCATGCGACTTGGGTCCTCCCCTACTAGGTACGACAAGACCCCAGTCGCATCGTATGCGCCCATAACTCTGAGACGTGTAGGTGGAATGTCACATGTGCCTGTAATTTCACCGGATCCCACACCTTTCAAACCGGAACACAGTTACGCGAATGCGTCACTGCTTGGCGGCAGAAATGGGCATGATGGCAGTACTTCCCCGGACCAACTTGGCGAGGTCTACTGCTCTTGTAACTGTATGTACTTCCTATATCAGTCATTCAACCTCTGATACATGAAATTGTCAAACCCGTAGTTGGAAAGGCCACTTATATAAATCTACGTATCTAAGACTATCTAATGTCAAAGACTTCAATATAAAACCTAGGATTATATTCTCGGTAAGATTGGTGTACGAGATTTTGAGGGCTTCTTACGAAATACGTCGACATCTCACGTTTTTAAATATCTAGAGAGTATTATAGTTTCTAGGGACGTTTATTATTCTTGTGCATTTATTATATTTTTTAATGTTTAAAAAAAGGGGAAAAAATATTCGATTATTGTAGATAAATACGTGGTTAAGTATGGTTCTGATTTTTAAGGGCCGTTGGGACCCGGCATTGCAACTAACGCAGATATTTTAAAAATCTCATTCTATTATTTTACTAATAATAATATTAGTATTATTTAATATAAATAATAATAATATTAATAACTACTTGTGTCACTGGCTCTATCGAATCAGTGGTGAAAGGATTAAAGAGCGCCTTAAAGTGAATCCTTTCATACTATATAATAGCAGTAAGTGCAGTAGAGTTTTAAGAGCAGTACAACTCACGCCAAGTGCGTCCGGGGAAGTACTGCAACCATGCCTATTTCTGCCGTCAAGCAGTAACGCTTCCGCGTTACTGTGTTTCGGTGTGAAAATTGTGGTTGTCGGTGAAATTACATGCACATGAGACATTCCACCTACACGTCTCATACGATGCGTCTTGGGTCTTGTCGTACCTAGCTGGGGAGGACGCAAAAACCTAACGTTGCTCAATTTTGAACCGTGTTTTCGAGAAGCATTCATCATTTCACCTCGCACCCTTATCATGAAGCAGATGAATGAACTGAACTGAAAGTCGAAATCGAGATGTCAAGAGTGAGAATTACGCCCCTTTGGTATTGCTAAGTGGTATCGTATAGCTGGCAATACCGTTTTATTGGAATATTGGATTGTTACTGGTATTTGATACGACTGGGGAACAATCCTAACTGTATAAATAAGAATGTAGCTTACCTAATGTATTTTTATACGAGTAAGCTCTTAATTTACTCGCAGGTTTCTTATATTAAAACAATTTTTATATAGGAAGTCGTGGCGGTCCATAGATCTGTCGTCTGTCTGTTTCTTCGCTTACTACGTTTAAACCACGCGACCAGTGCACGTCGGGATTCGAACAATAGACCTCTGGATTGAAACTCGGGATCCGTACTGGGTAAACATCTATGTTCGTCACACAAATGTTTGCCGTGGGTGGGAATCGAACCCACGACCTACAGCGCAGAAGGAAGCGTTACTACCAACTGAGCTATGAGGCCAGTCATCTGACCAGTCTCTGAGCTATGAGCCAGTTGTGTTTCAGTTTAAAGAAGCGCTCAAAACTCGGTTGAACCTGCGATCGATTCCGGGGGCAAACACCAATGCTCAACTCCTTATTTATGCTAAATAAAATAATAAAAATCCGTCTCGTAGTAACAAGCGCTCGACGGAGAGTGTATAATTTAAATCAATAAAGTGGCCAAGTGTCGGCTACTTAAGCGAAGTGTTGCAAATTAATGTTTAATGATGCCTCCCTTTAAATACGCAGTGACCATGAGTTCTCTTGAGACACCATCAGAAAATCATCAAAGTTTTTTTAGATTTATACTTGTGAAAAAAAAAATTGATTTATTTTAAAACTAGAAGCAAAACAAGTACTAAAACCAATTTTTTTCATTTAAGTGTTTTATATTGTTCCAAACTCACAGTAAATACACTGTCTCTCGTCATAAAGACAAATTATACCTTCCACCATCCAAGATTAATAAATATATTAAATTAGGCCCATATTAAGCGGTTGTAAGAAAATCAAAGCAAATGTGAAGTCAAAGCAAAATCAAAGCAAGTGTGAATCACAAGTGTGAAATGTCCAGCGATGTTTATTTATTATTTTTGTGCGTGATATATGTAATTTTAAGTTCTAGTTTTATTACGTTAAACAGGGGGCTAAATTTTAAATTCTATTATTATTTCTATAAGACTGAATTATTGGTAATGACATAAATATCTTGAATTTATTGATACATATTAACACCCAGACACATTTATATGCGTCACACGAATGTTAGTCCTGGGTGGGAATCGAACCACGACCTATAGCTCAGAAGGTAGGGTTATAACCAACTGAGCTGTGGGGCTAGTATTTGGGTTTGGCTTTAATATAGCATACTATTCACACAGCGCCATCTAGCCCCGAACTAAACAGAGCTTGTACTATGGGAACCAGAACACTGATAGAATATATGTATATATACTTTTTTGTAAATACATACTCAAAATACATATTAACACCCAGATACAGAAGAAATATCTATGTTCGTCACACAAATGATGTCCTGGGTGGGAATTGAACCCACGACCTACAGCGCAGACGGCAGTGTACCAACTGAGCTGTGAGACCAGTCAGTCTTTATACCCGTAAAATATGGCTGCCCTAGCATAATGATAAACCCGCGGGCAGTAAAAAGGATTGATGGAGAGCTAAATGTTGAAAAATTTACATGAACACCTCGATCGTGTTAATGCATACCGCAGTAAAGGTATACTAGCTGGCGCCCTCAACTTTGCCTGCGTAGAATTAGTACATCGAGTAGCCTATTTTTTTCTCCAAGATTCATCAATCTCTATAGAAAGGTAAGTTTTTTAGGTGATACCGTTACGGAACGAGCCAACGGCTACACAGCTAACTACATATAATATCTATAATCAAGTTATTTGGAACCTACCCCACAAAACACATTTTTTTTGGACATTTCACACAGTGCCTTCTAAACCCAAAGTAAGCTAAGCATAGATTTTATCATGGAAACCAGACTACTGATAAATTACTAATATACTTTTTTTGTAAATACATACAATGCATATTAAAAACCCAGACACAGAACAAACATTTATGTTCGTCACACAAATGTTTGTCTTGGGTGGGAATAGAACCCAAAACCTTCAGCGCAGAAGGCAGGATTACTACCAACAGCTGTGAGGCCAGTCACCCTATAAACAGCTGTAAGATTATTTGAAAGTTTCCACCATTCGTGTTACTGACGATTATTGCTTTTAATGCATTTGCGTTACTGTTTCGGTTTAAATGGTGCGGTTGCCGGTGAAATTACATTCACTTGAGACGTTCCGTCTTCACGTCACAGAGTTACGGGCGCATACGATGTGACCTGGGTCTGGTTCTACTTAAGGGGAGGATCCAAGTCTCATTCCTTGTTTTTAATTGGCTTTCGATCATCGAAGTTGTACATTTTTTACGCCTTATGTGACTTTAACTCAACTTACTCGAGTTTTTTTTTTGTGGCAATATAATATTTTGATATAAATTTGATTTGATCTTAGATTTATGTTCTGTGAAAGTAAATTCATTTTTACGATTATTCTCTTAGTGAGTTTGAAACTTTCGTAACCAATTTTAATAAAGTCCTTGGTCTGATGTGAGACGTAGCATGATTCAAATTACTTAAAACTTTAATAAAAAATGATATGAAAATACATAATTTTTCATTTCAATTTTAATTACCCATATATTCCTGTCTCGGCTGAAAATAAGGCCTTAGACTGGGAGATGGCAGATATTTGCCTTCTATAAGTATAGTTATATAAGTATAGTATAGTTAGTAATGATCAATTTTTAAACAGTATAAAACAAAGTCGCTATTTGCCTGTATGTTTCTCCGCTTACTTCTAAACCACGCAACGGATTTTGATACGGTTTTCACTAATATAAAGTGCGAACGAGCCAATAGAGCTGTGAAGCCAGGGAAATGTCGTGAAACAGTCATGTTTATATGAAACCTCGCAAGCCGCGAGCGGTCGCAATATAAGTTAAGGAAGCCAATACCAACCCACCCGGTATTGCGCCCTTTTTCCCAACTACCCGCTTGTTTTGGGCGCATATTGTTTGGAACACGCTGTTGGGATGCCCAACTTCGGACTTGGGGATCAAGTTGCGGAGTTCGGACAGGGCGAAATATGAATTTGAATTTTAGGATAGTGATGGTAACATTGGTTTGAGTTTGGACTAGTGGTAGTCTTTGGAGCTTCAAATCTGAGGTCGCTTGTTCGAATCCAGACGCCCTATATTGTTCGAATTTGAGTTTTGACACAAAATTATTTGTGGGTTCAAACATTTTAGGGTGACGATGGAAAACATCGCGAGGAAACCTCCTAGAAGTAAAGAAGATCACTATCAAGTGCACGAAAGGAGCCCCTTTAAGGCGCACTGTAATCCTTTCACCACACTGGTTCGAGACAGCCAATGACACGATTCATAGGACTTATAGAAAGTTTAGTCAATTCTGATATTATATTGTTAAACTTCAAACAATGTTTAATATTTAATTAAGATTTGTTTTTGTATGTTTGTATATATGTTTCTTCTTCTATTTAGTAATATTTATATTACTTGTAATTTTATATGTCAATAATTTTGAAATGGAATTGAATTTTGAAATTATAAAGAAAGAAAGAAAGAAAAGTTTTTATTGACTCCACAATAAAAACTTTTCATTCTTCTTCCTTGAGATATTCATTTAATATAAAATATTGATTTCATTTAATAAAATAATTGAGCAAAGAAACCGGTAATTTTTGTGTACGGGTAACATTATAAATAAAAAAGTTAGTCGGGACTGAAAGCTCTTTAATACAATCAAGCTGACAAATGGGGGGGTGGAAAGAAAAATAGCAACACTCGTTATATCGACGGTTTCATTAATTTCTGACACACCATTTCCCTCCGTTGTTGGTCGGCCACTGTTCCACTAGTGCGGGAGCCAGTGGTGATTTCTTCATATTATTTGTTAGTACTGACTTGCCTAGCAGCTCTGATGGTAGGAACTCTGCATTCTGTAGGTATAGGTTTGATTCCCACCTAGAATAAACCTGTAGGTAGAACAAACACCCAGACACAGAACAAACACCTGTGTTCGTTACACAAATGATTGTCCTGGGAATCGAACCAACGACCTGCAGCACAGAAGGCTAAAGTTACTACCACCTGAGCTGTGAGTTACTATATGTAAGTAGTTACATAAAAATACGAAAGGTATTCAATCACTCATCAAAATAATATCTAAGTACAATACAATATACAAGCTATTTTTAGTATAGAGCTAGATGGCGCTGTGTGAAATGCCTGCCTTCTGGTAGGTCGTGGTTTGATTCCCACCCAGGGCAAATATTTGTAAGACGAATATTGATGTTTGTTCGGTCTGGGGATCAACATGTATTATATGTATGTTTTTACAAAAAAGTATATAAGTATTATATCAGTCGTCTGGTTCCCATGATACAAGCTATGCTTAGCTTACTTTGGGGCTAGATGGCGCTGTGCGAAATGTCCACCATTATTTATTATTATTTACTTACAATTTAACCTGTGAACTGTCAGTTATATCAACGCATCAACAAATCTTCCATTGTATTCAAAATTACTCCCCACTAGAACTCCTAATCCATATTTCTTCCGGCATATTCCTTAAGTAACAAATGACAGCCATTCGTAAGATTTCCTCGTAAATGGATACTTGCAAACCGCCGTACTGTGGCTACACATTATATAAATTAACCTGACAATACAAGAGAATGCATAGTCCATATGCTATTTTGAAAGCGTTTGAGTGTGAAGGAGTAACAAACATACAAATTTAGACTTTTTTAATATTAGTTATTCGTATAGATTCGCTCTGGGCTCAGATAGTTCTCTTTTATAATAATAATAATAATATTCAGTTATTTGAAGTGACGATTCATAAATGACAATATAAAATGATTTTAGTACGGCCACCATGCCCATTTCTGCCGCTACCCGCATTCGCGTTATTGTGTTCCGGTTTGAAAGGTGTTGTTACCGGTGAAATTACGGGCACATGAGATAATCTACACGTCTCAGAGTTACGGGCGCATATGATGCAACTTGGGTCTTGTCTTACCTAGCAGGGGAGGACCCAAGTCGCATCGGTTGCTATGGGCCGAAGTTACCACTTAACACCAGGGGGCAACCGTCGGCTCTTTCCGTAAATATATCACATAAAAAAAAACAATTAAACTTAAATTAATAATATAATATAAATAATAATTTTAAAAGTATACATTAATGTTGCAATTTAGATAATAATAAATTAAAATTATATTAAATTAAAAAACATTAAATATTTAAATTGTAATGGCACCTATCTCTTTCTGTATCCATTTGAATTGGATTGGGCAGTCAGACCGTGCAACAATCATCTGAAAGATGCTGTTTTTGAACTCTTTGTAGTATTTTCCTATTATATCTAAACCAAAACAAAACCATACTTTATTACATAAATCAACAGCCTGTCTTCAACAGACCAAACTAATCTATTATGCATATTAAATCCTTATAAACAAAGGTTGTCGTTCACACAATCCCATTTTGTGCTTTGTAAATATACGATATATAACATGGAAAGAGCTCGTGTGCGTTTGTTTGTCTGTATTACTGAGCTATGTCTGGCCTCAACTCAGTTGGTAGTAAACCTGCCTTCTGCGTTGTAGTTCGTGGGTTCGATCCCCACCCAGAACAAACATTTATGTCACGAACATAGATGTTTGTTCTGTGCCTGGGTGTTAATATGTATTTTATGTATGTATTTACAAAAAAGTATATAAGTATTATACAGTATTATATACAGTTGTCTGGTTCCCATGACACAGTCTATTCTATTGTAACATAAATAAATACACGAGTTAATCCGGGTCGAGTTGCTAGTATAGTAATAATATGCATGTCTCGACTTGTCGGCGACATTGACAGAATACCCTTCTTGTTACTACTTACACAAATGGATTTTAGTTGACTTCTTTTTCAGAACACCCTGTGCTTGTTATGGTTTTTAAGTTGATCAATTTTATTATGGCTACCGTTCAAAAATCGCTTAAGGTTTTAATTGGCGTTGAAGTAAGTTGGAATAACCTGGGGTTCTATTATTTATCTTTTTAGTATTTAAAATTAATTAGGGTAAAACCAAATAAATTTTGGGGGCCCACGTTGCTCGCGTCCATATTGTAATCCCTTCACGTGTCCCCCGGGTGATGCGAAAGGAGCAACCCAAAGTAGCAGTAGAACTTGTGCCAAGTTCGCCCGGAGAAGTACTGCCACCACACCTGGTAATCTGCCGCTAAGTAGTGATGCACTCGTGTTGCTGTGTTCCGGTGGAAGGGAGTGGGTGCCGGTGAAATTGCAAGCGCATGAGACGTAACGTCTCGGGGTGATGGACGCAACGCAATGCTATTTGCGTGATTTCGTACCTTGGAGGACTTGCGTCGTATTGCTGTTGTCTATGGGCGGCGGTTACCACTTAAATTAGGTGGGACGTCAGCTCGTTCCGCCACTAAGTTCCATTTTACACCGACCTTGAGAGCCAGTTAAATTGCAAGCAACTCTTCATCAACACGTCTCAATAGTTGTATCATATTTCATAGATAGAGTGTATGAATAGCTCTCTTATCTTATCACTTTATGATCTGTGGTTTCAGTTGGAAACTCTCCATCAAGATCAGTACCTAATGTCAATGGCGCTGCCTTTTTATTGTCAATAAACTATACAGTTTCATCTCCCTAGTGATTGTAAGGAGTCCAACACAAACCACAGACTAAATTGGAGAGCTATCAAACTAAATTAAATGTTTTCGTGTGTTGCCCTATACTTCCGACGTGCTTTAATCGTGATGTTTTAATTCTTTGTTAAATTACGTGGGCGCCATTTTTGTAAATATTTTTTCAAAGTGGTATTGTACATTAATTTATTTATTTATTTACTAAGAAACCAACCGCTACAAATATATAGGTCAAAAAATAAAATGAATTATAAGTAATTACATCCAATTAAATGTAGGTATCTCAAGTTACTTCTAAAATAAGCATAAAGCTAAAAATAATTCCTACACATAATTAAAGAAAAAAAATAGAGGTATAAAAGTGTGTGTGTGTGTTTTTTTCATAAATGTATCAAGTCTGGATTTGAGCCACCTCTGGAATAAAAGTCAGGGCCTGTACCACTGTGTTACCAACCTCTCCAATCGCTAGAAAGACAAAACACACGCGTGAACCTACAAATTGTTTTTGTTAGTTGGCAACACAAACCAGCAAAGTCCACCGCAGTCAATTTCTCACTAAATATGCAAAGTTGCAGTTGAATAACAATGGCTTCTACTACACCGGTCGAATTAATAACTTCCTTACACTGAAATGGGTTAAATTACAAAATGTCCGGGCAAATAAATGATAGATGGCGTAGAATTACGTGTGCAAGGCCCGCAGCCATTTTCGGAAGCCGAGTATCAATCAAAGCTTTCTTGTACCAATATTACGAGCTCTATGTTTTTCTCTTTTTATATGCACTACCTATTTCCGGTTTGTGTTGATAGATAGATAGATAAACTCTTTATTGTAGATAGATAGATAGATAGATAGATAGATAAACTCTTTATGGTGCATAACACCTTAACTAAACAATTACATTTTTAAACTAAATTAATGTAATAAAAAATGCACAATGGGCGGTCTTATTGCTTTTAACGATTTCTTCCAGACAACCATTGGATGGACTGGATTTTGTAAAAATGGACAGTGGTGTCAAGGTTTTGTATACCAAAGAAAGTTTTTTTTTTTTCAAAGTAAATAAATTATAGTTGGGCGGCATTATCATTACATGTGTAGTTTGTAATAAAAATATTTTTCTTTTTTTCTTTCTTGCTTTCTTTGTTCGTTTTTGTTTTTGAGTAGCTCTGCTTGGCTTTGTCAGTTATTATCAATTTGGGAATTACCCTTTCTAGCATTGCAAACAGCGTGCAGATAGTCCGACAAGCAAAAGTGAAAAAGCGACTATGTTTTATAATATAATAGGTAATTTACAGTTCTCCCAAAATTATTTCAGTTACAAGTTTCTTGCTTAAACTTAAAGCTAAAACAGAAAAGCTGGTTTACTGTAATAAAACTTAGCAGTATATATTTTTTAGGTTAATACTCTCATATTTTTCTTTATTCTTGAGGTGTGCAATAAAGACTATCCATTTATCTATATAATTACATAGAGTGAATTAACTCCCGCGCGAATTAGAAAAAAATTACTTCTCAATAAATAAAAAAGCTACAAAAAATATATAATAATTACAGATTATAATAAAATAAATGTCCTTCTTTCTTAAATTTAAAAATATTTAAATTAAATTTCATCATAACGTAAAATAATCGTGCAATTTTCCATCTGTTTTCGTAATCATTACCTTTTTAGATGAAACAGATTTATTTTGTCTTTAGGTCATATTAATGCGGGTTTGGGTTTATATATAGATCTTCTACTATTCGGAGGTGGGGCGTTGATGCTTGGTACACAGTAATTTACTCCGGCAAGCATCATCGTGTTTCTTACTATTTAAATCGTTACTGTTCCAAATAAATAAACTTATTAATATATTACTATGCACGAATGGAGCCTCTTTGTGGCGCACTTTTCCTTTCACACTGGTTCGAGTGAGTAGGAGGTGGGAGAAGCTATCTCATATTATCTGTGGTCGCCTGCAGTAATTTCATTCGTTCGCGGGCATTCATCAGAAGAAAGACATGGCCGTGCCGTCATAACTCCACTCGGGATAATCAGGAATTTGTAAACGTTGAGTATTTCCTCGAGGAAGTTGCTTGGCAATGGATAATATTTGTTTTCCTTATTAATATAATTCCCTGGTGTCTTTTTTTCTTTTTTATTTATTTATTCATACAACTTTTTCATGGTCAACATTTATTTATTTATTCATTTACTCTAGTCGACAATACGCCAAATACGCCATCCTGCAATGAAAAATTTGAAATATCAGTATGAGGAAGTATAAGTATCAGTATGAGTGAGGAAAAAATGAGAAAGTCTTATGAAATATATCTTCATCCGTCATCGGAGTATCAACATCAAATAAATTGCTTAGAAAAACGTTTTTAGTTCTACTGTAACGATATTTTCCCGTAGAGTAGTTATGTTTACACACTATAAGTCATAACTCAGATTAAAGTGTGGATATCTGTCCACACTTTAGACTGTGACCTGTTACCTACTGCTTACTGAGCTGTGAGTCGTGGGTTCGATTCCCACCCAGGACAAACATTTGTATGACGAATATAGATGTTTTTCTGTATCTAGGTATATGTATGAATTAACAAAAAAGTATATATGTATTCTATCAGTTGTCTGGTTCCTATAGTACAAGCTATGCTTAGTTTGGGGCTAGATGGCGCTGTGTGAATTGTACTCCAATATTATTATTATAACTATTATTATGATATTTGATATAATATTATTATATCTGATGCCACGCCATGCCAGTAACTAGTCTCACAATTTGTATATTCTTCTAATATCTAAATTTCTAAATTTATAACTTGCCTGCCCTTTTTCCTATAAATATTTAGTTTTACTTAATTATTTAAATAAATTTAAGACTACCGTATAGTATAACATAAAAGAGATGGATATGGATATTAAGCCAAACGCTTGGTTTTATAGAACCATTATTTGGTATTAATTTCAACTTATATCTTGAGCAGTTCCGGAGAAATAGGCAAAATATTAATAGGATTAAAGTATTAGGCTTGGCGCACGAGTTTTAACAGACTCATAGAATTCTAGACTGTAAGTTACTGGGATAAGACACAAATTAGTTTATTGGTCCGCTCACTTAGGATTTAAATTAAATCTGGACGTAACCTGTTTCGAAAATAAAATCTTTTCAGATTAAACCAAGATATCGTCAACCGCTATCGCTTGATTCCAGTTATTACCAATTTCGTAAATTGAACGAGAAATATTGAAAATATTGAACAATCTACGTATCCATGGGATTATTACTGAAATTACGTAGAAAAATGGATGTTAAAAATAGGTATCAAATTGATAAATACAAAACTAAAAAAATAACTACAAAACCGATCACCATGAAAATTGGCACATCTATTTTAGTGGTGAAGTTAAACGGAGAGCTTGGTGGTCTAGTGGTACTGACCCCGAGTTTCAATCTGGAGGTCATCGGTTCAAATCCCGACGTGCACCTATGAATTTTTCGATTGAAAGATTTATGTTCGCAATACAATAAATTCTTGAAACTGTGAAGGAAAACATATTGACATGACCCTAGAACTAAAAATTTGAAGACATGTGTCAAGTGCACGAAAGGAGCCTCTTCGAGGCGCACTTAAAATCCTGTCACCTGTCACCTGTCCGTGACTCGAATAGAGTGGAGAAGTTTTACTTGGTCGTGCAGTTTAGTTGCTATCCATTTTACGTACGACAGAACAACGCCTGCCGGGTTTCTGCTGGTGTAGCTAGCTGTTGCCCGCGCCTTCGTCTACGTGGAATTACATTTTATCACGCACCCCTATTTTACTACTTGGTTTCTATTGTTTTAGTATGCTTACAATTGGCCGGAACAAACAGAAAGTTAAAAAATTTAATAAATAAAAAAATTTGTTATAAATTCCGTAAAAACTGATTATACATTTATTAAAAAGCTATTATTTTGACATTGCAAACAGACACTTCCATTTTATTTATTTGTATTAGATAAAAGCTTTAGAACGCAATGTTGAATTTTACAAATTGTACACTCAGTATCAAGCCAATCTCAAATAAAGTTTCACTTTACATACTGACGTTGAGCAGTGTCTAAAGTGAAAACTAACCACCATTACCTACGTTCACGAAGTTTAAATGAAAACATATATGTTCTGTTCTAACTTTTCAATAATATATGCTTTAATATGCGGAGTGGTATCTGTTTACTAGTTAGTGGTGGGCTGACGAATCTTGAAACATATGCTGTCCAATCCTCGGATAAACTTCCGAAAAGCGCATATCGCCGATCGATCTGAAATTTGGTATAATAACGTTTTTTGACCTCCTGATCACGAATATCAAAACGAAAGTTGGCGCAAATGCCATTTTGAATATGAAGAAGGAAGGAGGTCTTTTTTGTTCGGTGTGCATAATCGCGCATTCCTAACCGATTTAGATTATTTTACCTTTGCCCAGAAAGGGTATGTGTGTATGTGTACAGCGGAGGTCCCTTCACCCAACTGATCGCGGATAATCAAACCTGCTATCCTGGGAAACGTACATAAAACACACGCACAGCAGAGAGGGTTTTGAGTTGTTGAAAATGTTGAAGATACAAAACGCTTCAAACTACAATATTTGTGGTAAAGTGGTGTTAAGTGGTAACCTCTGCCCATTACAACCGATGTGACTTGGGTCCTTCCCTGCTTAGGTAAATAAAAGACCCAAGTCGCATCATATGCGCCCATAATTCTGAGACTTGTAGGTGTAATGCTTCTTGCCTGTAATTTAACCACAACCACACCTTTCAAGATGGGACACAGCTACGCAGCGTTGCTGCTTGGCGGCAGAAATGGGCATGGTGGCAGTACTTCCCCGGACGAACTTGGGGTAAGTTCTACTGCTCTTAAAATATCATGCTATTGTATGATCTTTTTACAGTCTTGAGATTTCAAGACCGGCTAGTTCAAGACAGTTTGAAAACGATTCCCATCACTAAAGCAGTGTGGGTTTATAAGGAAAGTTTAAAGTTTAGGGTCAATTTCGTAGTCTAGCCGGCGGATTCACGTTAGCAAAGTTACAACGATATTACTGCTGGCTAATTTGGTACTAATTAAGTGTTATATCAAAATGTTGGACGTGACTTTTTGATGCTTTTGACTTTATCTTTATGAATGGTGGGCCAAATGGTATTGAGGCTAATTTATACATGAGTTTCTTGAACACGATAAGTCGAGGATATCAGAAAATATAATTAGGATTCAATATATATCAATATATAATGTATATTGTATATTTAACGAGAATTGGAATTCAAACAGAGAAAGTTTTTTTTTTAAGTTACTTAGTAGTCGGTGCGGCCACCACAGGTGGGCCATCAGAGAACCTACCACAAGTGGTAACCGCCGCCCATAGAAAACAGAAACACGACTGAAGTCCTCTCCACCAAAGTACGAGATGACTCAAGTGGCATTGCGTTGCGTCCATCACCCCGAGACGGGGATGTTACGTCTCATGCGGCTGCAATTTCACCGGCACCCACTCCCTTCCACCGGAACACAGCAACACGAGTGCATCACTGCTTGGCGGCAGATTACCAGGTGTGGTGGAAGTACTTCTCCGGTTGAAATTAGCACAAGTTCTACTGCTACTTTGGGTTGCTCCTTTCGCACCACCCGGGGGACACGTGTAGGGATTCAGAGGGTAGGGCGAGCTGGCTCGCTTCCGTAGGCGATTACCAAAAAAACACCCACTTTATTATTAGGCCCTAATAATCAAAAATAATAAAAAAGGGCCCCCTAATAATAAAGTGGGTGTTTTTACTTATTACAGGTGCTATGTAGTCAACAATTAATAGTCTATGTGTTAGTAAAAAAATCGCTACGCGTCATCGTAGTGATTTTTTGCCGAAGATACAACAAATAATAGAGCCGGCAAATGAAATATTAGATATAACATAATACTCTATGTGAGCTGTCTTCAAAATAAATACGCCCTTGTCGGTTTATGTAATGATTAATTATTCATATAATATGTAACACAACAGAATACTGCCAAACACAACATCATGTAAGCTTTTAAGAACAGACTTGTCAAACTGATGTATTATGAGAAGGCTGTTAGTATGCATTTATATGTATTTACAAAGAAAATTTATCAATCTTACGCATCATCTGCAATTAGAATCTAAACTGTTAATTACTTCTATGCTGTCATAAAATATGAAGCTTCCCTCTAAATCCTGTATGTTCACAACAAATAAACTACCTCTATACACAGATTTATGAAATGCAAACGCTTTTCACCCGTCACAATATTCTGTATTTATTCAACAGACTATCCCAGATTCTGACGCGACCGTTTGTCAATTAGTGCGCTGGATTAGGGCACAGCATTTTACAAATAGACTGTGAACTAATTAATGATTGTGAAATGTTGTGTTTGTTTATGCTACTTCAGAAACTTTTAGAGGATTTTAGATCTTTTATAGGAGATTTTAGAGGATGTGTAAGTAAATATTTTTGTTATGTGATGGTAATGACAGAGAGAGCTGAAAACCCACCTGGTGTTAAGTGGTAACTGCCGCCTATAGATAAAGGCATACGACTCATGACCTCTCCACCAAAGTACGAGATGACTCAAGTTGCACTGAGTTGCATTCATCACCCTGAGACGGGGATGTTACGTCTCATGCAATTTCACCGGCACCTCTTCCACAGAAACAAAGCAATACGAGAGCATCACTGCTTGATGGCAGATTACCATTTAAGAGCAGTAGAACTCTCGCCAAGTTCGTCCGGGGAAGTACTGGCACCATGCCCATTTCTGCTGTAAAGCAGTAACACTTTCGCGTTACTGTGTTCTGGTTTGAAAGGTGTGGTTGCCGGTGAAATTACAGCCACACGAGACATTCCACCTACACGTCTCAGAGTTACGGGCGCATACGTTGCGACTTGGTTCTTGTCGTACCTAGTAGGGGAGGACCCAAGCTGCATCGCTTGTTATGGGCTGAGGTTACCACTTAACACCAGGTGGGCCGTCGCGTGACTCGGTCTATAACTGTATTACATAAAAAAATCAAAAAACTGGTAAACCACACTGGCCAAGTTGACCAAACTAGTGAACTTTTAATCAATTAACACGTAAGTTATCTCTTTTCATTCACTACGGAGAGAAAAAGCTAAAACACAACAAAAACAAATATTTTTCCTAACTCAACGATCATTTCTCTATAATAATCATATTTTCATCCACATTAAAGAACATTGATCTATGAATATTTAATATTCGTCTTATACGCTTTTGTTCCATACCCTACCATACGATATTGAATATTTACATATACAAAGTTGTTTCCGAGAAACATCACTGTCTGAGGTATTTATGTTTGTGTTAAGTTGATATGTGAAGGATGCGTGCTCAATATTTAATATGATCAGTATTGATACTTGGATCAATGTCCAATATATTCATCTACAAAGTCAAAGTCAAAAACTTTATTTCCATAGAATTCATAAAGAAATGGCTTGGAAACGTCAATAATATTCATAACATAAGGTCGCGCGTACTTATCGCTAAGGTTGACGCTACAATAATCTTATAAAGAACTAGCTGTTTCCCTCGACTTCGCGTGGAATTCGGTTTTATCACGCACCCCTATTTTACCCCTCCGAAGAGTAGCTTAAGTTACTTCTTGTTACATCAGCTATCTGTTAGTGAAAGTCGCGTTAAAATCGGTCTAGCTAATCTCTGAAATGCCTGGGCATTTCAGAGATTAGCTGGAACAAACAGAAAGACAGGCGGACAAAAATTTACAACATATACACGGCACATATACAAAAACAACATAAATGTTGTGTAAATGTGTTTTAAAACATTTTTGGATTTTGGATTTTGGATGTATACATCCATATACACTTAGTAAAAAGCGGTTATATTAATATTACAAATAGACACTCCAGTTTTATTTATTTGTATAGATTAAAGTTTGTAAGTTTGTATCAAATACTCAGGCACAAGAACATATTTAAAGACCCTAACAAAATACTTTTACAAGGACTATTTAAAGCCCCTAACAAAATACAAAAGCAGAAGGACATATTTAAAGGCCCTAAAAATTACAAAAGCAGAAGGACATATTTAAAGCCTCTAAAAAAAAAACAAAAGCAGAAGAACATATTTAAAGCCTCTAACAAAATACAAAAGCAGAAGGACATATTTAAAGCCCCTAACAAAATACAAAAGCAGAAAGACATATTTAAAGCCCCTAACAAAATACAAAAGCAGACGGACATATTTAAAGCCTCTAACAAAATACAAAAGCAGAAGGACATATTTAAAGCCTCTAACAAAATACAAAAGCAGAAGGACATATTTAAAGCCTCTAACAAAATACAAAAGCAGAAGGACATATTTAAAGCCCCTAACAAAATACTAAAGCAAAAGGACATATTTGAAGCCCCTAACAAAATACTTTTACAAGGACTATTTAAAGCCTCTAACAAAATACAAAAGCAGAAGGACATATTTAAAGCCTCTAACAAAATACAAAAGCAGCAGGACATATTTAAAGCCTCTAACAAAATACAAAAGCAGCAGGACATATTTAAAGCCCCTAACAAAATAATAGAGCACAAGGACATATTTCAAGCCCCTAACAGAATACAAGGACATATTTAAAGCCCCCAATAAAATATTAAAGCACCAAGACATATTTAAAGCCCCTAACAAAATACAAAGACATATTTAAAGCCCCTAACAAAATACTAAATCAAAAGGACATATTTGAAGCCCCTAACAAAATACTGAAGAACAAGAACATATTTAATGTTTTGTCTTATTCAAGGGCCATTAGCTCAAGTAAAATGGCTAACAAGTAAACAAGTAAAGTAGCATGCAAATGGCTTGTACAAGGAATTTGAGTTATCGCCCAAGCGTTCCCGGGAAGCGATGCATTAACCTGATTACTCGATCCCCGGCCATTTCCGGATGTATTGTGTGTACCAATTTACATACATACATGGAATTACGTCTGTATCCCGATGGGGTAGGCAGAGCCTGAATTCCCCAACTTTGAACCTGGAGGTTTTATATGAATAAGATCGAGGAAGATAAATAAATAAATATTGGTGGACATTTCACACAAGCCACAAAATAAGCTAAACATAGCTTGTATCTTGGGAACCAGACAACTGATATACATACTTTTTTTTGTAAATATACTTATAATACATATCAATACCCAGAGACAGAAAAAACATCTATGTTCGTCACACAAATGTTTGTCCTAGGTGGGAATCGAACCCACGATCTATACCGCAAAAGGGTTACTACCTACTGAGCTGTGAGGCCAGTCGATTGCTCATGCGATGATAAGCGATAACATCTTTACGTAACATAAGCAATACTTCCAGAGTCCCTACTTACTTAACCTCCTCTACTTAGGTATGGGAAACCCACATTCTGTTGCCGCCGTAACTTTGAGACGTGATGGTGGAATGTCTCATGTCCCTGAATTTTCACCGGCCACACCTTTCAATCTAGAACTCAGATACCGCTTGGCGGCAAAAACTGGTCAAGATCTTATGAAATGAAATTTAGTAGGAGTAAAACTTATGCCAAGTTCATCCAGGGAGTAACTACCACCCTAACCATATCTGCTGCCGAGTAGTAATGCATTCGCGTTACTGTGTTCCGGTTTGAAAGGTGTGGTTGCCGGTGAAATTACAGGCAGCTTCCACTTTCATGTCTGGGTTATGGGCGCTTACGATGTGATTTAGTTTTTGTTATGTAGGGGACCCAAGTCGGATTACTTGCTTCGAGTAGAGGTCACCAGGTGGGCCACCAGCTCGTACCGTAACATTGCCATAAATAAAAATACCACTAAGTACGCGCAAAAACCTGAAATTCATCTTCATCATTCGATATATTATATCTGTCTTAACCAGAAAAGGAAAACCATCTTTTCCTACAATCAATATAGGAAAAACGACACGTTAGGAAGAAATATGGCCGAGTATTTGGTAGATAAATCTTTGGGTTTTGGTCTGAGACAACCTAGTTATATGATTTTAGATACATTTATTTCTTATACTACCGCAAATTCGAGTTTAGTACTTTGAGTAAGCTATTTTTTTCTCCAAGCTTTCATCAATCTTCATAAAAAGGTAGTTATGTACTTTAAAAAAACTAGATCATTCCCTAATTAGCTTGATTGGTTAAAAATGCAGTAAATTCTTTAATTCAAAAGTCAAACTATAATTAACAATGCGACACAATACAATATGGATTTTGCGAAAAGATATAGAACCTTGATTCATTCTACCTCTATTAGAGAGAGTCTACTAGATCGAGAGTATTTACCAGTTTTTATGTATGTACCAAGTTTTTATTGTGATACAGTTACGGAACTAGCCGACGGCCCACCTAGTGTTAAGTGGTAACCTCAGCCCATAAGCGATGCGACTTGGGTCCTCCCCTACTAGGTACGACAAGACCAAATTCACATCGTATGCGCCTGTAACTCTGAGATGTGTGGGTGGAATGTCTTATGTGCCAGTTTCACCAGCAACCACACCTTTCAAACCGGAACACAGTAACGTGAATGCGTTACTACTTGGCGGCAGAAATGGGCATGTTGGCAGTACTTCCTCGGACGAACTTGGCGAGAGTTCTACTGCTCTTAGTAGCTGTTTTTAGTTGTTTTAAAATTGCGTTTCCATGGTAAGTGCAACACCCAAAATTCTTGTGCATAAGTTTGCCAACGTAAGTATACACAAATAAACACAATATAAATTAGGTATATCTATTATCTGTCGTGTAATTTCTGGCCAATTTACAGGTAGAATGGGCTGTCATAGTTATAAACTACTTCAGAGAAAAGGTCTAGCACCATTTTTCAATATCGGATGGAAAATTCCCTCCGGAGACCGTAATTCTTAGCTGGAGATCACGTCATAACTGACCAAATATTTTTGTCTTGTAAATCGATATATTTGTTATCTTACGAATATTATGTTTGACATAATTGTGGGAAGAGGGTTGTGTAAAATAATTTATTTATCTAAAAATAGACAGAATGTGAAATGTGTGTTGTCGGTGTAATTCAAGTAAACTTTGCCGGGTTTTTATGCTTTGTCTTCTTCGGTTTTTTGTTTTTTTATGTCTGTACAATTTGCTGTTGGCCGCAGATGGCCTTGACAGCGTTTACACGGGCTTTTGGTGAGAGCGGACGGCGCTCAACCGGTAAAACTTAAAATTATACACAACGTCACAATGGGCACCACTTAGGTTCGGACCTCGGCTTGGGGCATTGCGAGTTGGGAGGAGCCTTCGGTTTATCTTATAATAAACTCAATTATAATATAATAATAATATTGGTGGACATTTCATGCAGCGCCATCTAGCTCCAAACTAAGCTAAGCATAGCTTGTATCATGGAACCAGACAACTGATATACATACATATATACATTTTTTGTAAAAACCTACATATTCATAATACATATTAACACCCAGACACAGAACAAACATCTATGTTCTTCACAAAAATGGGTGGGAATCGAACCCACAACCTACAGCGCAAAAGGCTACTAAATACTACCAACTGAGGCCTGTCAATAAATGTCAGCGAAGATTTCACTTATCAAAACTTCTTGGTTCACTTGAATGATAATTTTGGTCGAAGTCATGACGTGCGAAATTGACGAAAGTCAAAACAATGTTGAATTTTCAAAATTTCTCTTCGTGTATTTTTATTTAAATTCTGCTATTTAGAAGTAAATTTTAGTAAAGTTTGCGTGAAATGTCGTGAAAGAGCTTTAAGGGTTAGTAACTTACAAATTTTATTTATATTATGTAACAGTAGAACTAAAATAGTTCAAGTTGGCTTTCTCGTAAGTATTTAAAGAGAGACAAACAATTTCAAAAGAGATTGTATGTAGCAGTAAAGCTTACGCTTTCTTCCGGGAAGTATAGCATTTCTGCCGCCAAGCAGTGAGATGCATTCGCGTTACTGTATTCCGGTTTGAAATGGTTGCCGGTGAAATTATAGGCATATGAGACTTACATACAGGCATGTGATCCGTCTCAGAATTACGGGCGCATCCGATGCGACTTGGGTCATGTCTATGTAGGGGCGGACCCAATTTTTATTCGATTCGTATTCGTCCTCGTTATGGGTAGAGGTTACAGCTTACCACCGGCTGAGCCATCTGCTCGTTCCGCAACTTAATCACATAAAAGTGAGATTAGAGCTGTGGTCTCGCTTTCTCTTAAGAATTTAAAGAGAGATGAATATAGTATTAGTGATTTAACAGCGGCTATTAGTAACTGTGTTGTACTGTCATTGTGCAGTATTCGTAAATGCACCTGCATAACACCTGGATGCCCATTTAGTGCATTCGCGTGTGTATGTCGGTAAAATTACAGGCCCAGGTGAGATGTTCCACCGAAAGCGCGATACAGGCGTCGAGTTTATATTTGGAGCCTAATATCACTTGACATTAGTTGAGCCATCTGCTAGTTCCTTACCTTATCCACATAAAATAATATCAGAAGTAGAATTAAACGCTATATCTACTGCTCAAAATCTGGACCGTGTTCATATAGATAGCGGTGAGCGTGGCTGGAACGACAGTTTAACTTTTGATCGAAAGAATCGAGTCTGTAGTCGTCTCTCTCACCACTACTGCGTGATAAGAGTACCGAGTGAGACAGCACTCTTGGATGCCATAATAATGTGATAACACGATATTGCGAAAACATAAAGGGTTTTCACTTTCTATTGGCATAACTCTAAAAATAAACTGATATAACCATTACTCATGGATGCCACATTACTAGGCCACAAGCAGAAAAAAGGAGACAGAACACAATTAGAAAAAATTACAAATGAACAGAAATTATTTCTTGCAGAAGACACGAAATCAAGATACACATCATGGGAAAAGGCACGAGGGATAGAGACACAAGATTACTGTTCAAAAACTCCCAACATACAATATACACGCAGTCAAGAACATGCTCGGGAATTTCACAAATGTATCCAAAGAGTGGCACCATCCAGATCAAGAAAAACTTATCTCAACACCAGAACAACCTAGAAGGAGAAAAGTTAAAACGAGACTTGAGCGTTGAAACTGATATTTGTATCTTACGTAGACACTACAAGAATAAGAAGAACAGACTATCAACTCAAGGATCTAAATCCAGATACTCTACAATGATGGAGACAGAAATAGACACTATCGAAGAATACCAACAAGATGCTAGTGGGTGTGGTGATAGTGAACATACGGGCACTAATGTACAGCTAGACATTAACAAAAGAATGATACAAAATTTGAATTGTTTAGTTAAACACTGGATTAAAAAATACATACTAGAAAATCAAGATACCAAAGATAAGACAGAGTCTGTGTTTTATTCTATACTACATAGAACAGAACTGGACAAAACAGACTCATCTTCATCTAGATCTACGTATGTATTAAATAGGGAGTGTTTAAGCCACGAAGTAAAGAATAAAAAAGTGGCGACAACAACAGTGATTTGTCAAAACTGCGAAAGTAAGAATTTGATGAGAAACTTAAATGAGGTTCAAAAAGAATCGTCATGCCGTTCTACACCTATTTCTCATAATCATATGAGAGTGATATCAACTTTGAGCATTCCAAGGAATTTACATAAAAAAGTAATAAGCAATTGTAATAGTGAATGTAATTACAACAAAAAGACAAGAAAATGCAGAAACTTAGTTTTGTCCTTCGCTAAATCTAGTAAGATTTTAGATTACTCCAGTTTTGATCTTTTTACAATATCAACTAAATCTTTTACTAAAAAGTGTGCCACTTACGACTGTTCTGGTAAAAAAAAGAGGCGAAAGAAGAAACGTCATATTGTATTTGATCCAAAACCATTTTACAAAAGCGCCACCAATTCAAGTGGTGAAAATGAATATGAAACAAGAAATATGGAGAATTCTAATTTGGCGGCTAAGTTAGTCAAAATTATATTTGCTGATCATCCAGCAAATATTTCAAGTACTGATAATACTAGGAAATTCTACAAAAATGATAATTTTACAATGACTGATCCAACCAATTCTGTGGCAGAAACTGTTATTAAGGAAAAATATAAAACTCTGTCAAAACCGGTAATCAATGATATGGATATACATAATACTGTTTTCCTTCGAAATTCAGTACTAAATGAAGACGATAAAAGTGATCCAAATGTGACGATAGATTCCAAATACAACAATTTAGAAACCTCTAAGGAAATTGATAATAAAACTACTGATTTACCAGAAGATTGTCAAAAAACTGGAAATGGAACAGGTAATAACAATTACAAGGAAGTTGAAAATAAACGTAAACAAACCAAATGTACAAAATTAAATAAATCACAAAAACTGACGAAAAAGAAACAACGGTATTTATACAAGAACGGCAAAAACAAAATTTCCAGTCAACGATTTTTGGTTCACTGCCATAACATACTTCGATATATTGCAGATTATGAAGACAAAAATAATATGAAATTAGACTTTCACATTACAGTACATCCAATTCATAATTCTCTCCATAAAAGTACAGATACGAGCCAACTAGACATTTTTTCATATGAAAAGAGTAGTACCATAATTTATAATGTTGACCCTAAGGTGATGTTGGAAAAAAATCCCGAAATTACTACAAATAATATCAACAATATTATACCTTTATTAGACGGCGCCGACAACCAAGAAAAATATGTTTTTAAAACTGAAAGTGATAATAAACAGTTGAGAGTCAACAACTCTGTTAAAACAGATCGTAGTACAATAACAGATGTGGGGGTTAAAGACGATATAAAAGAACTAAAATCTATCACCAAAGAGCTTACAAAAGTAGCAGAAATATTTGTCAACGAACATGTAAGAAAAAACACAAATGTATTAAAACGCGTGAGTCCAGGAATGAAATTGAAATATACATCTAAAGGAATACAGTTCTCAAATAACATCTCTAAACACCCTTTTCTTTCTGGTATACGACTGTCTAAAGAACCCAATAACACTGACTGTAATGAGTTCTACAATCGGCTCATGAGGAAAAGCACTTCATACAATATAATCGATAGCGAATATATACTAAAAGTTACAGATATGACATCAGCTGCAAATAAAACTGATACAATAGCTAAATCGATAAGGTCACTTCGCACTTCTAGATCCATGATTGAAGTTACTGATGACGTACAAAAGCAAAAGTTGCTTACTTATTTCTATGATAACTACAGAAAAGATTGCATCTACAATTTAGACACTTGTTGTCCATCGTCTAGTGCAAAGAAAAAATGGTTTAAATGTAAAACTAATAAAAACTCTGGACGTAAGGCAGTTTCTGAGGAGAGTCTTAAGCTAATAAACTCAGATATTAGCGAATGCAAACGATCTTCATCGATCTGTTGCGCAGGTCACGACGACGATGAAGAAAAAGGTTTCCGAACTTGTAACGCGGTACACCATCGCAAAGGAATGGGGTTTGGCGAAGGATGTGTTTACTGCTTATTGATGTGGATACCAGTGTTTCTGATAATTTGCATGTTCTATGTCTACGTTATCAAAGATGCTATTTATCCAAACAATCCTGCTTTAGGGTTGAGAAGGGGAGATTTTGCAACAAAGTATAATGGATCGCTCAAACTTTCTGATTTGGGATTTTAAACTTATCGTGACTGTACTGAATAAATTTACTTTGTATATGTCTTTGTGTATGTATTTTATTGCTGTAAACATTGCACCTGCTTTATATCAATTGCGTTCATTCGATAACAAAGTGATGCGTAATGTTTAGATGATCGAATGTTTATCAGTGATGTATTGTTTCAGAAAAACGAAACTATTCAATATGCAATTTATAGAAGATAGCACAAGTTCAACAGAGGTCTCAAAGCCTAGAGCTAAGTCAGATACTCGCTCTCCTAATGAGTTTCCTAGTTATGTCGTTGCTTTTTCTCTCAAAGAAACATACGATGATCTTTTAACGGCACAGCAAATGGTTTGTAACAAACGTAGCTCTCAAGAGTCAAGCCCACAAGAAAGTACCAGTTCCATATTTCCGTCAAATTTTTTTGAAGCCTATGGAAATGGGCTTACTTTTGGTTCAAATGAAATTTTATCTACTGAAAATAGTCTAAATAAAGAAAGCTCTATTGGGATTATAAAACCAACAAATTATCAAAAGAATATTGAGAAAGATGATGTATTTGATAAAGAAGCTTACAAGTTAGATCAAAGTGTACACATATCAGAAATAACTACTAAAGAAGATAAGAACATAAGCAATTCACCTGAGTCAAATCACAAGCTGCATATACTAAAATTAGAAACTCAAGAAACTACGAGCGTAAATAATCCCCATGCGAGCGCGCATCCTATGATACCAAGGGATTCTCTTAAGGTTTTGTTTATTGATAATATATCTGATGAATCTTTTATAACTATTCGTGAGAATATAGTAACTGATTCAGAAAAAGACGAAACAGAACATAAGCCTGAAAATACAACAGTAGATATTGATGATGAATATAATGAAAACTGTCAAGTGTATCCACTCGAGAAAGAAAAGGATCATGAAAACAATTTTCATCGTTATAATAGTGAAAACCCAAAACGTGATTCAGAGATCGAAGTTATGGGTACTAAACCAAAAACTGACAAAACAAATGAGCCAGAAACAATTCATAAATCTAGGACAATCAATAATACGTTTACAAAACGGGAGCATTCAAAACGCAGGAAGAAGATTACCGTTAACATTATGCAGAAGAATTTTAAGTCTAAAAACCCACATTCTCGATTAAAAAGATATTACAAAAGCAAAAAATGCATTGACGCTAAACTGATCCATAATGATTTATTATCGAATGGAACAACTACTGTTTTATCAAAGACTCGAGTCTTACGTAAGATAGTACTTAAAGAGAACTTACTTCAGGATAGTAAAGTTTATTTTATTAATGATATTGGTTTAGATGATTCTGAAAATGAATCATTTGCTTCCTCTCTATCAACCGCTAAAACGTCTGTAGTCAGTAACGCTAGCCAAAATACATTAACACACATAGAAAGCACATGCACATCTGCTAACAAAACTTTAAATATAGCAGCTGACCAAGCCATTCATAAAATACCTACAGAGAATGTACCATTCAAAACAGATGTCATCAACGTCGCTGTTGCCGTAGCCTACAACAGATCTAAAGCTACCGCTAAAGATGAAACCATTCATATACCCAGTAAAGAAAAGTTTATGAACTTAGGAGGCTTGACAAGTTCTGAAATGATAAATCCTCTCATTCCTAATCTGACGTCTCATCCACCTTCGGAACTAGACAATTTTAAGGATGTTACAATTGAAGCCAGTGCTGATACTTTGGTTAACAAAACTTCAAGTATTGATGTTTACAGTGATGACTTTGCTATGGCAAGAACAAGTTCTGATTTTACGAAATCAAGTGAAGAATCAACATACACTTTGAAGAACAAAGAAGAAATGAAGGTTGATGTAGACGTTAAAACTATAGAAAATGCAATAAAGGATAACAAACCATCGCTTTTGGATACCGTAATTAATCTAGGTGTGCTTCAAGAAATGGCTCCCTCAACCAGTTCAAATACTCCATATGAACATGAAACGAATGTTATTATAACAAGAAATGTAAACGAAATGACCAAAAACCCGATATACTCGAATAAGGGTGATAGTTACGAAAATCAACATACAAAAAATATATTGAAGAAATTTGTCAACCATCAAAGTAATAAAGTGAACAACAAAACATTGAATTTGCCTAATAACGCTGCAATCAAATCATTGATCAATGACCATGCGACACCTCAAATTAAATGTGCAGAGGAATCTAGGCATCCTTCATCATATTTGCCTGAAATTTGGGACAGACTAGTAACTACTCTAGATTTAGCGGTAAAGAGACTTGAAGAGACTTTAGCTGATAAAATTATCAGGGAGTTGAAAAAATCTCTAGCAGTAGTTTGTCCTCCGATACCAAAAGATTTTGCTGTATTGGAAAAAGACACAGACGTTAATAAGGAAGTAACAGAAAATGTAATAATAGATAATGATGAATGTTTGCAGTGTGATCTAGTTCAACACAGAGTTTTAGACCAAATTATGCTTCAGATTAGTACAGATTGCCCTAAAATAATTCAGCCTTACGTAGCAGTCAAGTCATATCAGAAAATTAAAAGTAAACTGTTCAAAGATATCGATGTTTTGAAACCGCCCGACAGCGTGGTCGTAACAGAAAAAGGTGATACCACAGTATCGACTATAACTCTCAGTAATGAAGTTTGCAGGCTTCAACGGATGAAACTGTTGTTGCAAGGTCCAGTTAATTTTGTTCGTGAGAACGTGTTTGTTATAACTAGTGTGCCTACGTTTTTCGTTGTTTTACTGTGCGTGTACGGTTTGATTATATTGTCAATGAAGCTTTGGTGATTTTTGTTGTATTATATTTTTGTTTCTTGGCCTTCTGCCTAACTAATAAACTATCGTTTGAAATTGACACTAAAATGTATTTACTTGTTTTATTTTATCGAAATTTATAAGTATTCTTCATAACTTTATTCATATTTTTTATTATTAGAATAAAAATTTAAATTAAATGTCTTTTTTTTAATTCGTTTTTTTCTGATGATACCTTTACGATGATATTATAGAAAAAAACCACTGACCGACTTACATATGAACTTATTGTAATTAACACGTATAATAATTATTTTCTCGAAGTTACGAATACTGTATAATATACCAATGTATTTGCAAACAAAGAAATTTTTTGAAAATTACATACAAAGAAAAATATGTCCTTTAAAGTTCCTGCTCGTTTGAATCGTTATGATGACATCATTAAAAAAAGCTTATATATTTAAAAAAAATTCGTTACTTGTATACGTTTCTGTTTGAAGAAAGATGTATAATTGCCGTTTGCCTTAAATAAAAACCAAAAATTGAGCTAAATAATGACGGACTTGCTTCCTCCGCACAACTACACAAAAAATGACTAACCTTAGGTAGATTAGTTTACTGCTAAAGAGTAGACTAAATCATTGTTATTATAATGTGATTAGTAATTAATTGTTTAATTTTAATGGATTAATTATGTATCTATTGGTGTAATTGGCGTAAACACCGTACCGACTACATAAAATAAATAAATAAATAAAATAATCGAATGTCATAATGCATTTGGCTATATTGGCTTGAAGTATTCTCTAAAAAATTTATTTTGACAGCTTTGCTCAATTTACGGTTGCACAAAGTTTTAAACCGAGAATATAATACCAATAAGTAATTATATATTAAGAATACATCGCAAATCTTGGCGTGAATTAAAATATCAGCTCGACAAAGACACACAGAAAGCAATTTTAACTTGAAATCCTCCGAAATTCAACTTAAAATTTTCCGTACAAAATCTTAATTTGTAGGTTTTCCGTAGTGTATTTCATACGTGACATTTCGTGACCTAATTCTGAGACTGACTGCAAAATTGGTCGTGTTGTCTAGTGATTGCAAAGAGATTAAAAATGAATAGTGAAATGTAATTAAAAATGTTTTCTGACGCAATACAGTATGTAAGTTTGTATGCGTATTTCTAATTCATCAAATTACACTATTAACAAAACCATTAATAGATTAGGTACAGATTTAAAGCAGTAGAACTCACGCCAAGTTCGTCCGGGGAAGTACTACCACCATGCCCATTTCTGCCGCCAAGCAGTGAAGCATTCGCGTTACTGTGTTTTGGTTTGAAAGGTGTGGTTTCCGGTGAAATTACAGGCACATGAGACATTCCATCTACACGTCTCAGTGTTACGGGTGCATACGATGCGACTTGGGTCTTGTCGTACCTAGTAGGGGAGGACCGAAGTCGCATCAGTTGTTATGGGCCGAGGTTACCACTTAACACCAGGTGGCCCGTCGGCTCGTTCCGTAACTGGATTACATAAAAAAAGGCTTCTTTCGTATTTATGTAGCCGTAAAAAAAAAAACAATCATTCACAATAATTTATTTCGTGTCTTTAATTTAGTGTTCCTTAAAAGATTCAGCAAAATATATAATATATATAAATACATATATTATTTTATAGTTACTTTGACATGAATACAATGAGATACATAATTAATTAATGCATAAGTTATTTACAAAAAAGCACAGCTTTAATTTACTTATAATAATATCACAACAGGAAAAATTTAGGCATTATTTAGTTCAACATAAAAAACATAATAAGATAGTATAAAAGTAATGTAACATAATATTAAATAAAACTAAATGATCATAAAAGGCATGTAAAAATCGATAAAATACTTAATAAAAAGGCAAAATAAAAAATCTAATAAAATTATTCTGTTGACTCATTCTTAACATACTAATTGGAAAATAAATAAGCAGAATTACAAAATAATAAAGTTATTACGAAATTTACAGTATCATGGAAATAAATAGTTGACGATTAAAGATTTGTTGAAAACGCATTGAAAGTGTATCCTTTTAGTTATAAAAACCATAACTACCTTTAGACACTTTCTAAAGCTGTACGCTTCAAACTTGTGACAGAAATAGTGAATGTCCAAAGAAAATCATTATTTAGTAAAAACAATAAATAAATGTATGTGGAAATTACACACATTGCCATGTAGCCCCAAACTTAGCATAGCTCATACTATGGGAACCACATGACTGATAGAATACATTGTTTTTTGTAAATACATACATATAAATACACATCAACACCCAGACACAGAACAAACATCAATGCTCGTCACACAAATGTTTGTCCCGGGTGGGAATCGAACCCACGACCTACAGCTCAGAAGGCAGATTACCAATTGAGCTGTGAGGCCAGTCAAACAGTTTAGAAAGACTGTTGTCAATACTCGTTAACTCTTTGAACATGATGCGACTGAAACAGACGAGATGATTACAGACAATGTTTAATGATGCTGAGTTAAGCTTCGGCTAAAACGAGACGTCCTGATCTGTCCACGGCGTAAACTGGACGAATGCGACGACTCCTAAGGAGAGATAAATAGTTATTAATAAACTAACCACAAATAATACTGAAAAATTGATGAAATAAGAAAAAATTGCCATACATGGGTGCTGATTCATGCTAGTATTAGAATTCTTTGCAGTAACATGCAAAATCATAAATATATTGGGGAAATTAAACATAGCGCCATCTAGCTCCAAAATAAGCAAACTACAGTACCAGATGACCGATAGAATACCCATTTTTTATGTGATTCAGGTGGCGGAACAAACTGACGACCCACCTGATAAGTAATAACGGTCACCCATAGACAACAACAATACGACTCAAGTCCTCTCCACCAAAGTATGAGATGACGTAACTCGCATTGCATTGCGTCCATCACCCCGAGACGGGGATGTTACGTCTCATGCGCCTGCAATTTCACCGGCACCCACTCCCTTCCACCGGAACACAGCAACACGAGTGCATCACTGCTTGGCGGCAGATTACCAGGAGTGGTGGCAGTACTTCTCCGGGTGAACTTAGCACAAGTTCTACTGCTACTTTGGGTTGCTCCTTTCGCACCACCCGGGGGACACGTGTAGGGATTCAAAGGGTAATCACTTACGGACGCGAGCAACGTGGGCCCCCCAAAATATATGTATACTTGGCGTACGGACTTGGCGTAAGTTCTACTGTTTCTAGAGCCGACAGTCTATACGCGATAGAACCAAAGATGTGTTCTCACCTCAGTCTAGCGGACTTTCTCCTCTCGCCGTTAGCGACAGCCACCGCTCGAGCCACCGCCGGACCTTCTTCTGTTATTTCCTGAAACAATATCACAGGTCAACAGCTTATTCTCTTTGAATCATTAAAACCTGGGACAATTACTTAATATCTGTATAAACTATTAACCGGGGAAGTACTGCGACTGTGCCCATTTCTACCGCCAAGCAGTAACGCAGTACTGTGTTCCGGTTTGAAAGGTGTGGTTACCGGTAAAATTACAGGCACATGAGACATACCACCTACACGTCTCAGAGTTATGAGAGAGTTACGATGCGACTTGAGTCTTGTACCGAGTACGGGAGGACCCAAGTCGCATCGCTTGTTATGGGCAGACGTTACCAATTAACATAAGGTGGGCCGTCGGCTCGTTCCGTACTGTTAAGTTAGTTTTATGTATCACATAAAACCATTCATGAACTCACATACAGATCCAAATTAATAGGTAAACTATCCCTTATATTTTAAGCTAGGTGATCTAACTATGAAAGCAGCACGAAAATCTTTTCAGTTGTTTCGACGTCATTTTATAATAATATATTTTTTGTTTTCTATTCATCTTCTTTTATCGTCTCCTTCCTACATATTTATAATAAAAATAATAATATTGGTGGACATTTCACACAGCGCCATCTAGCCTCTAAATATAGCTTGTATCATGGGAACCAGACAACTGATATAATAATTGTATCCTTTTTTTGTAAATACATACATATGCCCAGACACAGAACAAACATCTATATTCGTCACACAAATGTTTGACCTAAGTGGGAATCGAACCCACGACCTACAGCGCAGAAGTGAGGGTACTACCGACTGAACTGTGAGGCCGGTATATGTTACCTCAACGGGTGATTCAGTGGTGCTGTATCCTGGGTTTGCCTGCACTTTCGGCACAGGGAAGGGGGCTCCGTATCTCGTGTTGACTCGTGGTTGAGTTCTGCGGACAAACAGTTTTATTTACATATGAATAGGCTAAGTGAATAAGGTAAAGTTTTTTATGTAGGTACTCAATTGTTACAAGGATCGTGCTCGCGGAAAAACAAGGAATCCCTCTATTAGGGGTTTCTTGGCTGTTCTCCCATGGAGGGTCGGATAGGGCTTGAACAGGCGTCAAACTTATCGATAAGTACGCGTGACCTTGTTTTGAATATTATTAACGTTTCCAAGGCATTTATTTATGAATTCTATGGAAATCAAGTTTTTGACTTAGACTTTGACTTTGAAGTGACGGACTACTACTGGCGAACTATGTTTTTGTAATAGGTAGCAACTCTACCTTCTGCACTGTAGGTCGTGGGTTCGATTCCCGCCCTGAACAAATATTTGAGTAACGAACATAGATGTTTGTGTCTGGATGGTAATATGTATTTAAATGTAGGTATGTGTTTACAAAAAATTATATAAGTATTATATCAGTTGTCTGGTTTCCATGATACAAGCTATAAAGCTAAGTAAGCTACTTAGCTTACTTTGGAGCTAGATGGCGCTGTGTGAAATGTCCACCAATATTATTATTATTAATTTCGACCACTTCGGCGAACTACGTTTTTGTAAGTGGGAGCAATTTGCCTTCGGCAGTATAGGTCGTGGGTTCGATTCCCGGTGACGAACATAGATGTTTGTTCTGTCTTGGTGGTAATATGTATTTACAAAAAAGTATTTAAATATTGTATCACTTGTCTGGTTCCTACAACACAAGCTATGCTTACTTTGGGACTAGATGGCGCTGTGTGATTTGTCCACCAATAAAAATACATACATACGACATACACACACGATAATAGGGAAAAGCCTATTATTGCACATTTAACAATGAGTCACAGCAAAAACACTTATTAATATTCGCACCCAAATTGGCAACGTTCCATTGTTACTGCATGCACCGCTTGCACGCCCTCATTGATATTCTGAAAGGCACCCGATTTCCCTGAAGGGGGGTATCATGTACGGACCATAATTTGATCCGACTATGAATGGTCTTATGCATGTAGAGTAAGTAATTTACTTAATTTTTGGTGTTTTTTTTCAATATTTTCCTTCCGCCAAAAATTTTATGACGTTCGGAAAATGCCCCTACTTTTGACTGATCCTTAAAAATGACGAGCAACAATATATTTTATAGAAGATTTTGTGATTAAAACTGTTATTAGTTAATTGAAGAAATTTTAAATGGCATTCATATTATAATAATAAATAAATAATAAATATTGGTGGACATTTCACACAGCGCATCTAGCAAAGTAAGCTAAGCATAGCTTGTATTATGGGAACCAGACAACTAATATACATACTTATATACTTTTTTCGTAAATACATACAGATTAACCCCCAGACACAGAAGAAAAATCGTCACACAAATGTTTGTCCTGGGAATCGAACCCACGACTTACAGCGCAGAAGGCAGGGTTACTACCAACTGAACTGCGTCAAGCTTTGAACCCACAATGTTGCAACCAGGGTTGGTCACACGATGACTGATCAAGGTCGGGTAATGCATTGAATTTCAATATTGACCGAACGCCGTGTGTTCAGAATACATCTTCGTTCAAGGTGTCCTCTGTGTGCCAAATACTTAATGAAGTTATTTCATAGAGATATGTGTTGCAATAAATGAAAAAGCTATCGATATTTTAAGGTAGGTAAAGCTATTAGCTAAAATATTCTTTTATTATTAATTACATTTGACTTAATTTTAGTTTATAATTATTACTGTATTAATTTTATATCCCTTAATGTCCTGATATGACAAATTTTGTGGAAGTATTTTATGTAACTATAAGATTTTGTATGTACTACCAGGCTTTAGTTTAATTGTTTAATGTATGTGATGTTTGTGTACTTAATAAATAAATAAAATTTCTGTGTACTTTGAGACTCACCTGGTACCAAAAGCGGTGGCGACCGCAGTTGCTCCTTCCTCCTCTCTCTGCTCCGACTCGTCGATGTCATTACCATCCTGGTCTATGTCGAGCCCGCTCTGCAGGTTATCCTGACCTTGGGACTGTTGCTGGAACTGTAGTAAATAAGCTTTTTTTTATTTGCTACAGTCACGGAACGAGCCGATGGCCCACCTGGTGTTAAGCGGTAAACTCGGCCCATAACCGATGCGACGCGTCCTCCCCTACTAGGTGCGACAAGACCCAAGTCACATCGTATGCGCCCGTAACTCTTGAGACGTGTAGGTACGGAATGTCTCATGTGCCTGTAATTTCACCGGCAACCACACCTTTCAAATCGGAACACAGTAATGCCAATGCGTTACTGCTTGGCGGCAGAAATGGGCATGGTGGCAGTATTTCCCCGGACGAACTTGGCGAGAGTTCTACTGCTGTTTAAATTTAAATGTTTGTTTTGTTTTAATGTATTTATGTGTATTATTATATATATAATATACCTATATACTGGAACAAGTAATGTATAATGTCCAATTACATTGTACATAATGCCCAGGCAATATGAATAATGACTAATATGAGCGGTTAATGTGATAATAACTATCGAAATCGCTACTCTGTTGCGCTTCGGAGATGTGATGCGATGCCACGGCACGCTCGCTCGCCTCGGCGCTGTGCATGGACACAGTTCAAACCTAACCTAACCAACAAAAACCGTACTTTAACTGAGGTATTATTTCATAGAACCCAACGAGACAGATATACACAGACATACATCGATTACCAGAGAGCATATTATTTACACATATTATTTTCAGTATGTGGATGAAACCCTTAATCCCTCACTTTGTAGACAGGGTTGCAAAAAAATAAAATTGAACGATTAATTTTATGGTTAAAAATAAATGTTTACCTGAGTCTGTGGTTCAGCGTACTGCGGCTGTAAATACTGATTCTGTGGTTGAGCCAGTTGAGGTTGAAGAAACTGTGGTTGAGCCACTTGCTGTTGGTACTGGTTTTGAAGTTCAGCCGACTGTGGTTGCAAGAATTGTCCTTGAGCTAACTGTGGTTGAGCGTACTGCGGTTGCAAGAATTGAATCTCTGGTTGAGCTAGTTGAGTTTGGCCGTATTGATTTTGAGGCTGGACTTGAGGTTGAAACTGGGACTGAGGTTGACCTGGTTGAATAAACTGAGGCTGTCCCGGTTGAACAAATTGCCCCTGCGCTAATTGAGGTTGAGCATATTGAGTTTGATCGTACTGGAACTGAGGTTGATCATACTGGTTGACTTGTGCCGGGAATTGAGGTTGGTACGCTTGGGGTTGAACAACTATTGGTTGTTGATAAAACTGCTGCTGGTTCTGGCTATCCTGATTTTGAAGTTGTTGTTGGTTTTGTACAGCTTCAGCTTCAGGTTCTTGAGCGTAGTTTGGTTGAGGTTGAACAAAGTTTGTTTGTGTTTGAGGTGCAAAAGTTGGTTGGTAGGCGTTTGCCGGAGCATATTGTGCAGGTTGCACAGAAACTGCATCTAAATTAGGTTGAACGTATAAATTTGGCTGGAATTGGGCTGGCGCTTGTAATACTACGGGATCTGGTTGATACTGAGTTTGCACTTGTGGTTGGTACTGAACTTGAGGTTGATACTGCTGAACTTGAGGATGATACTGAGTCACTTGCGCATGAGCAAACTGAGAAATCGGTTGTTGAACTAATACTTGAGGCTCGCTTTGAACCGAATACGCAGGCTTTAAATTTTGACCCTGTTGTTGAGCCAATACTGACGGCAATGCTGACAAATGAGCTGGACCATCAAAACCTGTAACTTGCTCCTGTGACTGGACTCCATTCTGGAGTGGAGCTCGTACATACGCCCCAGAAGTCTGAAGAGGTATAAACTGGGGTTGTAGCTGCAGTTGAGCTAAAGAGCTTAAAAATAACTCTCCAGGATATTCCTGAACATTTTGCTTAGTGACTTCTACGGACGTCTTCTCTTCAATCTTTGCTGGTTCTGAATCCTTCAGGACTTCTTCCTGGTTTTGGTCAAAACCAGTGGTAGATGTCACTTCAGTGGTCGGCGCTTCTGTGGTGGTTCTCGCAAATTGGCGTGGGTTTGAAGGATTGGGAAGCTGGTTTATTTTGGGGGTAGACTGCGCCGCTTCTAACTGCTTCTGGCGTTGATATTCACGATACCTTTCTTGCTGTTGCTGGTACTGGAAGAAGCAATGACAGAGTGACTTTGATTAATTCAGCTAAAGAAAAGCTAATTTCCCTACAAGTACCTTTTATAAAACTCCTAATACAGACTACACCCTTGGCAAAATAGTAGCTTAAAATCTGGTGATACAAGCGCAGCCTTTCACTAGTAAAAAGAGCATGGTGGTCTAGTGTTACAGATCTCCGAGTTTGAATCCGGAGGTCGTGAGTCCATATCCTGACCTACACCTATGAGCCTATTCACTTGAAAAAGTTATGAGCCCAATCCCATATTCTCAAAACGGTGGAGGCAAAATCGTGAGGAAACTGTCATAAAATGATCCTTTTTGAGGCGCAATCTAATTCTTTCACGACACATGAGTACTAAATATTGCAATATTAGAAATAGTCCCTTGGGTGAAAGTTAAAATACATCGGAAGATAGTCGCGTTTTCTACTAATAGGGTTTAAACATACTGGAAGATTTAATTGCATTTACTTTCAGAAGAGACCAAACCGATCGCATATTGAATAATTAAATGAATTCTAAAATCTGGGTTATCATAACAAACAAAACTATACTTTCAAACATTATTAAATCTAGTCGCAACATACTTTGCAATTCTACTAGGCACAAAAGTATTTATTCTTCTTACCTGCGATTGCTTGAAGCTCTGGTCCAAATCCCTCAGATCCTGATTAAAGTTAGGTCCAGCATATTGCTGGCCGCTGATTGGCGAGGCTTGGAACAGCGGCCGCTGCTCTGGCTGCGGTAGACCTTGGACGGAGACGTCATCTTCAGGGGTTCTGTAGTCGGGTCCGGGGGTCACCGAGTTTCGAGGGTCGTAGGGTGGTAGGTACTGCTGGTTTTGTGGCTGCTGTGGAGAAATAGCCGTTGCTCAGTTGCTTACTTTAGAATTGGCATCGCCGGAAATGTATATATCTTACCAGCCGCCCTTGACCCCTTTGTGGCAGTTCGAAAGACGGTCCACTGGGTCTCCATCCGCTGGGCGGATAGGGCGCTGGAGGCTCCGCCACCGCCCCGCTTACGATCACAGATAAAATGGCCAACAATTCCTGGGAATAAGTGTAATCTTTTAAAACAATGAAGATCATTTCCTTTTTTTTTCTTCTTTTTCGTTCTTTTTAATCTATATTATAAGCTAACCATTGTGTTTTCCGTTACCTACATAATGTAGAACTCGAAACCAAGAACTTTCCGAATACCTACTAAACTCTATCGTTATTCCGGAACGGATAATACGGATACAGTTTAAACTTGGTTTAATTTCCGTTATAGTAACTAATTATGTCTATAACTTTAATGTATATCTTGGCTCTCGGCTGCCATATTATTTTCTACATAGTTTTATGAAACTTTTTAAAGATTTAAAGTTAGTGTAGGTAAAAATGATCGTTTATAATATGAAAGTATGTCGTTCTTAAATTATTTTATTAATAATTAAAAATAAATGGTCCACATTTCACACAGCGCCACCTAGCCCCAAAGTAAGCTAACTCTACGACAAACAAACAAACAAACAAAAGTTGATTATTTAGATTACATTGTTGTCGCTGAGATGGATTGGGAACTGTTTTGTTAAGTTTAAAGAAACCGGTATTAGAAGAGACAATACTAAATATACGAGTATATAATACCAGTGTTATGGTAAACTATATGTACACTTCTAAATGTCACATAAGTATATCATAATTGTCTTTTTTGTTTTTGTTTAATTATTTAATGTATGATGTTTATGTATCTACTCTAATAAATAAATCTTTAAAATTCTTAAAACATAAACCAAGCTAGCACCCCCAACTCTGAGATGTGAAGGTGGAATGTCTCACGTGCCTGTAATTCCACCGACAACCGCACCTTATTTAACAAAATAGTTTTGAATACGATAAGAATATACTAATATTTGTCATATATATCAGAAAGGTCTTTTTGTTTTTCTATTTTGTTTGTGTAATATATATGATGTTTGTGTGCTTAATAAATAATTAATAATCCTACAAATTAAATGAATAAAAACTTCAATCACTTATCACAAAAACCACTTATCACTAGACACAAGAAAACGTGTAATCACCTTCATTTTCGTTCACTTTCGCTTATTGTCCTGCGCCCGCGCAACTCTTTTATAGACAATACATTTGAGAATTATAATGCAATGCGCGCTTCTTATTGGCCTTATGACACCTAGGGCTGTCTCCTTGTTTATTTACTAGTTCTTCTCACGACATTTTATAGACGGTTTTATCACGCACCCCTGTTTTACTCGGAAAAGTAGTCTACGTTACTCCTTATAATCAGCTATCAGCCAGTGAAAGTCCCGTCAAAATCCATCCAACCGTTTAGCCGGAACAAATAAACAGACTTACAGGCAACATTATTTGTTAAAAATTGCTTACGTATTATCTTCTTTTTCTTATTAATTTTTTTTTTGTCTGTCACTAATTTCATTTTATTGTAGGTACTACTTTTAAATGTAGGTATTTTGGGTCGTTTTAAACGTAGGCAATTTAAATATAGATACTCTGTTCTAGGGGAACAGAGTAAAGAGCTCCAGAACAAAATGGGAACAGGATTTCAAAAGTCTATTCGTCTAAATGTTTTTTTTAACGTTAAACGAAAGGAGCCTCTTTGATGCGCACTTTTATTTGGTTCAAGAGAGCCAGTGACATGATAACTTGGAACCAGAACCATTGTTTAGTTTGGCTCCTGCTCATACGTTACCTGCCGCTAAAGGAAGAAATATACGAGTAATAAAAAAACAATTGTGACAACCCTATTTTTACCATAATGTTCGCGAAGAAACTGACATTCAAACTGAAACTCTTATACTCTCCGCATAGAAGACATCAGTAAGAATTTGAACGGCAAACATTAGTTTTGCCAATCGATGGCCACAAATTCGAAATGAGGTTTTTGAGACACGTTGACTCGACATTATACACGACGAAATTATAGATTTTTTACCTTGTCTCATTTGGTTGTCAATTTACATACGGAAAATAAATAAATATTGGTGGACATTTGACACAGCGCCATCTAGCCCCAAAGTAGGCTAAGCTTAGGTATCATGGGAACCAGATAACTGATATAATACTAAAATTCTTTACACATAGTAACACCCAGACAGAACAAAGATCTACGCTCGTCACACAAATATTGTCTAAAGTGAGAATCGAACCCAACACAACACTAGAACGCTGAAGGCAGGTGAATTCAATAAATGCAAAAGTCGTGTCATAGTAAATAATAAGATATATCCTTCGGTGATACTTTTAGATTCTATCAAATATTTTCTGTAACCGAAAACATGTCGAAACCAGCGCTGAGTTAGTACAAAAGTTTTCGAACTCGTGTTGGGACAAAACAAATATTTGTGATATCGATAAATAAATATGTAGTTGGTTGAGTGGGATTTTATTATGAAGAATAAATTTATACATACGTTTTACTAGCCTCACAGACAAGTTGGTAAAACTGCCTTCTGCGTAGGTCTTAGGTTCAAATATTACCCAGGACACTAGGTCTTAGGTTCAAATATCACCCAGGACACATTTTTGTGGCAAACATAGATGTTTGTTCTGTGTCTGGGTGTTAATATGCATTAAATATAAATCAAAGTATTAAATCAGTCGTCTATTTCCCACGCTACAGGCTATGCTTAGATTATTTGGGCTAGATGACGCTATGTGAAATGTACACCAATATTAATGTATTTTGTATAAATCACGTTAATTTCTAGGAGACTTTGACTTTGTAGCGTTGTGCCATCATCCATTTAAACATCGATAAACATCGTGAGCGATTATTACACCCCAGCACATTTCTGTTTGATTCAATTTTGATAAAATTAATACCATCAAAGTTCAGACAAGCTAGTTTAATCTGAGAGACGCTGAAAGCACGCCGCTCGCCATAATCCGCCATTGCTCTGCCATCGCTCCGCCATTTTGTGCCATATCTCCGCCATATCGGCGCCATATCTTCGCCATTCTAACGCCACAACGGCATCAGTGCTGAAGTTGAAAGGAGTTTAATGAATTTAACCTTTTAAGTTTTAATGTTCGATGTCTGAAAGACTATGTGGGTGAAATTATTTTGATGGCTACTGTTTGTTGTTCTCACTAACTCTATTGTTTAGTGTATTATAAAAAAATACGAATGTAATATTGTAAAATAACAAACAAACTTATTTAATATTACTTTTATCCACACACACAGACATGAACACAGGGTATGTACTTATATGGAAAAAAGTAGATTGTAGATTGTGTAAATTAGTTGTTAAGACCTAACTTTGAACAAACAGAATGAGAACAGTTCTTCCGGGAAAGTGCTGCCACCATACGGATTTTTGACACTTTTCTTGTTAATAGATATTTTCTTATCTCTGCTTCGTATATCAGATAAACATTTAAATCAAACTGTTAGTCTAGAGAGCGTGCTGGCCTAGTGGTACAGACCCCGTTTCAATCCGGAGGTGGCTGGTTCAAATCCTGACGTAAAAAAATGAGTTTCACGCTTGAAGAAATTATGTGCGCAATACCAAGTTCTCATACCAGTGAAGGAAAACATCGTGAGTAAACTAACATTTCTTGGAACCAAATATTCGAAGACGTGTGTCAATTGCACGAAAGGAGCACTTTAATCAAAACCCTACTGTATCGGGGTTTGTACGAGTAATACGGGATTGTTGTGTGATAGTTTTTGTGATAAAGTTACAGAACGAGATGGCCCACCTGGTGTTAATCGGTAACCTCTGCCCATAACCAGCAATTCGAATTGGGTACAACAAGATCCAAGTCGCATCGTATGCGCCCGTAACTGTGAGACGTGAAGGTGGAATGTCTTATGCGCCTGCAATTTCACCGGCAACCACACTGTTTGAAGGCAAAAATGTGTTTTTTTTATGTGATGTAGCTGGTAGAACGTGCTGACGGCCCACCTGATGTTAAGTTGTAACCGTACCCATAGACAACAGCAATGCAACTCAAGTCCTCTCCACCAAAGTACGAGATGACTCAGGTCGCATTGCGTTGCGTCTATCACCCCGAGTGCATCACTGCTTGGCGGCAGATTCCCAGGTGTGGTGGCAGTACTTCTCCGGGCGAACTTGGCACAAGTTCTACTGCTACTTTGGGATGCTGCTTTCGCACCACCGGGGGACACGTGTAAGGATTCAAGAGTAACCACTTACGGACGCGAGCAACTTGGGCCCCCAAAATGAAGTCCCAAAAAGGAAATGCAGATGGTGTAAATGCAGGGTAGAATTTGTCAACTCGATTTGTTTTCAAGCTAAGCCGTTTCATATAGTGCTGTCCCACATTTATGATGCAGAAGCCAAGCCAAATGGGACAATGGATTTCGTTGGAATCGAGCCAATAAACATTCAATATTTATTTTCGCGAACGCACATTCGATGGGCCACACATAGAACCGTACAACTTGTACATTTGATTGCACTACGTTTGGCTGAATGAAGGTGAAATGGGCTTTCGGGCTTAACAGAGCTAATAAAAGTATATTTTTATTTAATAAAGCTTTAGGTGATTGACTACGTTTATAATAATAATATTGGTGGACATTTCACACAGCGCCATCTAGCCCCAAAGTAAGCTAATCTTGTATCATAGGAACCGGACAACTGATATATACTTTAATTATTTTTTTGTAAATACATACATGTTATATATAACAATACATACTACATACTAACAATACATATTAACGCCCAGACACAGAGCAAACCTTTATGTCCGTCACACAAAAAGGTGTGGTTGCCGGTGAAATTACAGGCGCATGAGACATTCCACCTACACGTCTCAGAGCTACGGGTGCATATGATGCGACTTGGGTCTTGTCGTACCTCGTACCTAGTAGGTACGGGAGCACCCAAGTCGCATCGGTTATCAGAGGTTACAACTTAACACCAGGTAAGCTGTCGGCACGTTCCGTAACTGTATCACATACAAAAATTGGTACGGAAAGAGCAGATGGCCCCGCCTTATGTTAACCGAAGCCCCAAATATCTATAACAGTCACTCTGAAACTGACACTGTTCCCATTCCTAAAAGTAGGGTAGGAGTCTTACTTTTATATTCCTACCGCTGAAAATCAGGTGAGCCATCTGCTCGCTTCGTCATTATTATACCATACTTAAAAATAAACATGTTTCACCCCGCATTTTTTTTTTTTTTTATGTAGTACATTTACGGAACGAGCCGACGGCCCACCTGGTGTTAAGTGGTAACCTCGGCCCATAACAGCCGATGCGACTTGGGTCCTCCCAAAGTAGGTATGACAAGACCCAAGTCGCATCGTATGCGCCCGTAAATGTGAGACGTGAAGGTGGAATGTCTCATGTGCCTGTAATATCACCGGCAACCACACCTTTCAAACTGGAACACAGTAACGCGAATGCGTCACTGCTTGGCGGCAGAAAAGGGCATGGTGGCAGTACTTCCCCGGACGAACTTGGCGAGAGTTCTACTGCTTTTAAAATGTCGTGGATGTCGCATATGTCGTGGATATATCAAAGACGGACTGATATTTCCAATTATTGTCATAATGACCAACGCAAAATCTGGCGAATGTGTAGTCGTTTTCATAACCCTTTCCATATTACAGCCATAGACAAAGTGAACTAAAATCAAATACGAATAAAAAAACTTCTTTTTTTTAATGTGAAATGTGGCCCAAATCTATATGTATAATAGTAACTAAGACAATAATAGTATATCATATTAAGCTACTATATATTTTAAATCAGGGTATCTTAACAACTAGGGTCCTCACGAGGCCGCGGCCGCTCCAAAACACGGCCACAAATTACTATGCAGGACCCACCGCGGTCAAGTACAAATCGTGCTTTACATAGACAAAACTGTTTACTTATAAATAGTAATTTTGGCAGCGTACTATCATTGCATTCTTAACGCGTTAAGATACTGTTTCATCACCTTCGAGTAAAGTCCTAAGTAGGCTACTGATAATAATTTATGTAGAAAAATTACGCTTCAGCTTACGTCTGTTCTCCATAGCTGTCAATGTCATTGTCATTTTAAAACCGAAATTTTTTGTTAACACTATTTTACTTGACATCACCCATAAAATTTTCAAACCGGGGGCTTAAATGAAATCGGTTGTTAAGGTCTCCAAAAATGGATGTTAAAATATGGATGAAGTTGATAAAGGCCAAAACCGGATGACAGATCACCATGTTTATTTTTATTGGTGTAGAGTTCACACAGTACCATCTAGCCCCATGTTAGGGGCTTGATAGTGCTGTCTGAAATTAAAAAAGCTAAGAGTCGTATCATGGGAACCTGACAACTGATAGCTTGTATAGGTACTTTTTTGGCAAATACATATTAAACACCCAGATATAGAACAAACATCTTTATACGTCACACAAATGTTTGTCCTGGGTGGAAAACGAACCCACGACCTACAGCGCAGAAGGCAGGGTTACTACCAACTGAGGTATGAGGCTAGTCAGTTGGCACAATTTGGTGTATTTTCATGGACACTTTAAATCTATCCGATTTATCTGTGGCAGACAACCTCGAAGGGGTTTTGCTAATAATAACGTAAAAATAAAAATAAGTATTTATTCGATAATTTTAATTTTAATAAGTATTTATTCGATAATTTGCCTATTATAACCTATATTTCTCTTATTCTTTTTTCTCACGTTATAACACGTCGAATCACCAATACCGGACTGATTTTTGCATTAGTTTTATCATTCCCAGTCATTTTATAAAAGTTTTTTTTTAAATTCACGTTACTCCTCGTTTTATGTGTAACCTTACATCTTCCATAATTTGGCATCAAATAATACAATTTTCTACTACGGTTTTCATGATAAATCACATTGTTATTGTTGTCAAACACAGATTTTATCGGCAAACCGCTTCCGAACGCCCCTATTTCGACTAAATCATCAGTTTTTTCATCCAATTTGTACAAACCTCTTTTCCCGCTGTGTACAAAATGAGCCACTTCGTCCTTGTCTATGGACAGTGAGTAAATGTCATTGGCGAATAGAGTAGCGCTGTTCGCGCCTTTTTTCAACCGATAAACCTTCCCTTGGCTCAAAAAGTATGCATCCTCTCGGCTATCGATTATAAAATCATCGATTGTATAATTTGACAGTGGATGTATAATCTGCGACTTTTTATTATCCATCGTAAACAATCCCATTGTTTTGAAAATTGTAAAATAAATTTTATTTTTAAACTGCATATGCCAAATTGTTTTATCGAACATACCGAACTGTGCTGTCACGTTAGAAATAGGGTTGTACTTATAAATGCCCTGAGCCCCGCCTATATAAACATCTCGAGTGGACTGATCGACCGCTCTGGCGAATGAAAAATCAATTCCAGGTATAATCTTGAATCGGATATCGTCTAGATCGAACGCAGCTGTACGGTCGATCGATTTCGTATCTTCATAATGAAAGTAGACTATGTTTTCGGTTCTGTCGATGGCTAGCTGGCCGGAGAAGCGATATTCGTTGATGATCGGTGTTTTTGAGTAGCAAACTCCATCGAAGCACGCGTGGCAATTGTGACCAAATGCGGTGGTTACGACAGAGGCCATCACCACGTTGAAAAGAATAATCATTCTGTAAAAATAAATAGATATTGGTAACAAGCAATCTCGTACAGCGACCGAATCCTTCGATATGTAGAGGTCTATGAAACAGATAACTTTGTTTACAAACACAAAAATATAAACAAATGATAAGTAAGACAAATATTACTGTTGGTTAATCTAACTACTCATTAAAAAATAAATAAATAAAATGCCTTTATTTCTACTACCTCAATAATTTTACAAACAAATTTAAATTTAATCGTTGGTAGAAGTTGCCTCTTCGGCGTTATTCATTAATATGGGTAGAAAACTATCTTTAATTAGCCCATACTCATTACTTAGACGATCGACTGAACATTTTGGGCAAGATAGATTTTTAAATAACTTACTTATCCTAGTCTGAAATATATCCAGGTTTCACTTCTTCAGAAAAACAAACCACTTTTCTCAATAAATTTCCACATAGATTAAATCGCTCGAGCATGGATATGTTCATTACTCAAGGCCACCAAAATTATTATAATTATATTAATCACTTTTTAATATAGGACAATTAAATTACTGTGTAGACTTACGCGTGTGAATATCAAACTGGCAACAAAATATCTTACGCTGCTCAATAAATTATAAACTATAGGAAAGATAACAGATGTGATGGCCTTAGGTCATTCATTAATTGATTATGCAAGATTATTCTTAGTATTAATAGTACAGGCAGAGTTAGAGAATGGCGCGCTAGAGTTGAGCGTAAAGATTTGATGAATTTGGAATAAATTAAATAAATATTGGACATATATAGACTGGCCTCACAGCTCAGTTACTACCTTCTTCAGGTCGTGGGTTCGATTGCCACCCAGGACAAACATTTGTGTGACGAGCATTGATGTTTGTTCTATGTCTGGGTGTTAATATGTTTGTATGTACAAAGAAAGTATTTATAATGTATTCTATCAGTCATCTGGTTCCCATAGTAAAAGCTATGCTTAGTTTGGGGCTAGATGGCGATGTATGAAATGTCTACCAATATTTATTTATTATTATTATTTTACCACACCTGGTAATCTGCCGCCGAGCAGTGATGCACTCGTGTTGCTGTGTTCCGGTGGAAGGGATTGGGTACCGGCGAAATTGCAGGCGCATGAGACGTAACATACCCGTCCAGAGGTGATGGACGCAACGCAATGCGACTTAAGTCATCGCGTATTTGGAGGACAGGACTTAAGTTGCATTGCCGTTGTGTATGGGTAGCGGTTACCACTTAACGGGTAAGCCTTACATAAAATAACTAAGTTGTGAGGCCAGTCAGCCATCTATGTTGCTGACTGTACTTATCTTAACGAAAACATGTTTGTTGGTACTTTCCTACAAAACATGCAATTCCGCGTAGAATCCCAAGGCAGGAAATCTCTAGGGGAACGCGGGGCGCGACGGGGATGCGAGGTAAAAATAATAATATTGGTGGACATTTCACACAGCGCCACCTAGCCCCAAACTAAGCTAAGCATAGCTTGTATCATGGGAACCAGACAACTGATACCTTTGGGGCTAGATGGCGCTGTATGAAAAGTGCAACAGTAATTAAGAATTAAAAAGGAATGGGATATATTAAAAACTAAAGAATGAAAGTATACAATTAATTTATAACAGATAATTTTATTTAGAATTTCACAATTTATTAACACTTTATTTTTTCTCAGCAATATAATTAAATCTAATCCAACAATTGCAGTCTTCTTACTCCCAGATCAAGACGACAGAAAAAGAAAAGACTTCCGTTAACGCTATGGAAAATTCCGAAATAGCTTTTTTGTAAGCAAAATTTCGTAACGACCAGATGGCCCACCTGGTGTTAAGAGGTAACCTCTAAATAACAACCGATGCGACTTGGGTCCTCCCCTACTAGGTACAATAAAACCCAAGTTGCATCGTATGCGCCCCTAACTCTGAGACTTGTAGGTGGAATGTCTCATGTGCCTGTAATTTCACCGGCAACCACACCTTTCAAACCGGAACACAGTAACGCGAATGCGTTACTGCTACTTAATTATACAATTATATTTTTAATAAAATTAAACAATTACACAGCACAAAGCTTTAAAATTTTTGATTCCGCTTTATTATATACGCGTCCTACCTTAATGAAAATCGCCTTTCTCTAGCCTCAAAGGTTTGCTGGAAGAGAAATCTTCTTAGGGTTAAGCTCACCTTAGTACGTGTATTTCATAATCACCTTTTTATTTTATCTTTTTTCTCTTTGGTATTTCTTTTCTTTGTTTTTTCTCTTTGGTAATTTCAATAGTAAATGTGAAAACCTGCAAGAATCCTATGTAAGATGTTCTACTGCCGATGTCTTTTATTTTTTTAAAGTCACTTATATCTAGATTATTTGAATATTTTCAAATATCACATTTATTATATTAAGTTTTAGTATGCCTTAATTTGCCTCTGTCTTAATCCAATGACCCAATAATAATTCAATGATCCAATACTAATCCAATGATCCAGTATTAATCCAATGATCCAATACTAATCCAATCATCCAATATTAATCAAATGATCTAACATTAATCCAATGATCCAATACGAATCCAATGATACAATACTAATCGAATGACCCAATATTAATCTAATGATCCGAAACTAATCCAATGATCCAATATTAATCCAATGATCCAATATTAATCCAATGATCCAATACTACATGACTAATCTTTATTAACTCGTGCTTGACTGTGTCGATAATGACGGACTTCCTCCACAGGCCCAATTAGCCCATAAGTGTGTTTTATATATACCTAAAACTTGCCCTGGTTTAAGTAGTCCCTTTATCCATGGTTCAAATCGTGACAAACCCTTACTTAGTTATTATTTCAATTTTAATTATTAAATATTTAATAAACTAATGCAATTTTCTTGATAACAAAAACATAACATTACTATTTTTCTTCGACTATTTCTAAAGCGTTTAAACTAAGTATTTAGTAATCGAAAAAAAGTGACTGAAATTTGTGAATCCGCAACCATTGACGTTTTTCTACGTGCAATTCTAACGCATGTGAACAAATATCTTCAATGTGCAACAAAATCTATAACGCATAATTAATTTGCAATCGAGAAGACAAACAAATCGGACCTCACAACCATTGCCGTTTTTCTACATATCACTGTAATGCTTGCGATGAAAAACTTTCAATGTACTAAGTATTTATGGCATCGTTATAGTTAAACCTTTCCGGATCGCAACCATTGCTGTTTTTCTATATATCACTCTAATGCTTGCGATGAAAAATCTTCAATGTACGAAGTATTTTTGGAATCGTAATTGATAAATTTCCGAGTTTGTAACCATTGCCGTTTTTGTATGAAAAAATACAATACTAGTAGAAGAGAAACATTCAGTGTGCTACACCCAGGTGCGTTTGCATCGGCGCTCGGTCCATATCTCGTGAATTGGTGCGATGGCTTGATCCTTGATGACCTGCCTCCAGTTAGGGCTTGAACTCTGCCTGGAAAGGGGGAATTACAAGGGGTAAGTCGATTGGTATGATGCTAACTACATTATAAATCAATATTGGTGGACATTTCACACAGCGCCACCTAGCCCCAAAGTAAGCTAAGCATAGCTTGTATCATGGGAACCAGATAACTGATAACTGGTTCAAATCACGACGTACCCTAGTAAATTTTAATTGAAAAGTGTATATTAGCAATAGTTTTCAAAACGGTGATGGATAACATCGTGACCTACCCTCAATCCAAAAATTCGGAGAAAAGTTTTTTTTTTATTTGCGATAGGTTTTGACCGTAATCTCACCTGATGTTAAGTGACGATGTGGTCTACGATGTAGCATGTGCGCTTAAAAGTAACCTATTCACTCTCCTCTTGAAGACTAGAAAGGAGCCTAATTGAGACGCAGTTTAACCATTTCACCAGAACCAGTGACAGTAAGTAGTACAAGAATAATTAACAGTTAGTACGTACGGCGCAGTTGGTTTCATCCCGGTTTTTATTTTCCATTGTTTTATCATCGTATTCATGCTCCAGCCCGAAATGCTGAAAATATAATTAAATAATAAATAAATAAATACTGGTGGATATTTCATACAGCGCCATCTAGCCCCAAAGTAAGCTAAGCATAGCTTGTATCATGGGAACCTGACAACTGATATAATACTTAAATACTTTTTGTAAATACATACATATAATACATATTGACACCCAGACACATAACAAACATCTATAGTCGACAGATAAATGTTTATCCTGGGTGGGAATCGAACCCATGACCTACAGCGCAGAAGGCAGGGTTACTACCAACTGAGCTGTGAGGCCAGTCAATTAATTAATACATATTTTAATTACATATATTCGTTCTGTCACATATGTAATATGGATAGTAAAGAAACATTCTCCACAATAAAACATTTGGATGTGTCATGTGAACGAATTTTGAAAATTCATTTTTATGTATTATGTGTTTTATGTTGGTTGGCAAAGGAGCCTCTTTGAGGCGCATTAAAAATCATTTCACCACACAGGTTCCAGTGAACCAGTGACTCGACTTTAAGTAGTTGTGTATGTTGGTATATTTTTTTTTCTTCCCAATTTCTGTCCCAATCGTTCGAGATATGAGATGCTGAACTAGACCTTACAGATATAATTAAATAGAATTGATTACATAATACGAAAGGTAAAACCTCCAAAATCTCCAAATTTGAGAGATGCTCAACCGACCAGTTTCTTGATATAATAAGTTTTTCTCCCTGTTCCACAAGATGGCGCCACAAGTCTCCACATCTAGAAATATCTACATTATGCGGTACATTGTTTACCATAAAATCTGCAAATTGGAGGGATATCCCCACGAGTCGTGAAATAAGGGAGTAGTTTACCTCCCTGTTTCACTAGATGGCGCCACAAGTCTTCACCTCTAGGAACACCTACATTATTTACCTTCAAAATCTCCAAATTGGAGAGATGTTCTCCGGGGCCGCTTTGTTGGAAATGCCGGAGTAGTTTCCCTCCCCTCTCCACCAGGAAAGCGCCCCCGGTCTGCACCCAATCACCCTTAAGATCCCCGCCTAAGTCTAGTTACAAAACAACCAAATCTAGTCAATACTTATTAATAATACTAGAACTCAAAGTGGCATTTCGAAACTGACCGGAGTATAATAATGAAAATTGATGAGTCCCAACCTTTTTTAATAGTAATTATATTACGGAACAAGCAGATGACCCACCTGCACTACGATTAATTAACCTTTAATATAACCGCGTTGGGCAACCGATCCGCCGGACCGTTCTGAATGAAATGGTGCATTTGTTTCCCATTCTTGACGACGACAAATCCGCCATTTTGTAGTCCGTCACCGACTATGTTCGTTTTGATGCCTGGCATTTTGGGGAATATATTTAGAGTCTGAATAATCTAAATCCGGTTGCAGACCAAGAGTTACTTTATGCCAAAGCCTACAGGAGTATTAGAACTCGCGCCAAGTTCGTCCGGGGAAGTACTGCCACCATGCCCGTTTCCGCCGCCAAGCAGTAACGCATTCGCGTTAGTGTCTTCTGGTCTTAAAGGTGTGGTTGCCGTAAAAATTACAGGCATGTGAGACATTCCACCTACAACTTCTCAGAGTTACGGGCGCATACGATGCGACTTGTGTCTTGATGTACCTAGTAGGGGAGGACCCAAGTCGCATCGGTTGTTATGGGCAGAGGTAACCACTTAACACCAGTGGGCCGTCGGCTCGTTCCGTAAGTATTACATTTTAAAAAAACGGAGGATATTTTCAATATTTCTAGGAAAAAATCATATTTACAAAAGAAATAGAATGGTAAAGTTTTCACTATAAAATAAATGTCGCAAATGAAATAATATTGAGTGTGTTTATTAAGTCAAATACAATTCACACCATATCAACACCCAGACACAGAACAAACATCTATATTCGTCACACAAATGTTTGTCCTGCGTGGGAATCGAACCCACGACCTACAGCAGAAACCTACAGAAGGCAGGGTTCCTACCAATTGAGCTAAGAGGCCAGTCGTTATAATAAGAATACATACTCAGCCTATTCCCCTTCGCCATGGCCTCCCGCGACTGTTTCCACAGGAGAGAAGCCAGTATTGACACCAGGTTGAAACGCTTGAAGCCGAGCAGTTGGTAAGTAGACAGGTTTTCCACGTAGTACAGCTCTGGAACGTAATATATAATATTATATAACATTGTGGGGGACCACATTGCTCGCGTCCGTATGCGATCACCCTTTGAATCCCTACACGTGTCCCCCGGGTGGTGCGAAAGGAGTAACCCAAAGTAGCAGTAGAACTTGTGCTAAGTTCCCCCGGAGAAGTACTGTCACACCTGGTAATCTGCCACCAAGCAGTGATGCACTCGTGTTGCTGTGTTCCGGTGGAAGGGAGTGGGTGCCGGTGAAATTGCAGACGCCTGAGACGTAACATCCCCGTCTCGGGGTGATGGAAGCAACGCAATGCCACTTGAGTTATTTCGTACTTTGGTGGAGAGGACTTGAGTCGTATTGCTGTTGTCTATGGGCGGCGGTTGGGCCGTCAGCTCGTTCAACAACCTAAATTACTTAAAAAAAATGGCCCTGTTTAGGAGATAAGCCCGAACAGACAGAAATACAGATACAAATAAAAGATTGATTTTTGTTTTAGTATAAACTTTCATATTGAGTAAAAAAGTGTTATTACGGAATTACAAACAAACACGTCAATATTATTTATTTGTATAGACAAGACAGAATTTATACAAATAGAAAAACTAAACGACGATTATGTAAATGGACCGCATTTAAGTAGTTGTCGATTTAATAATGCGCAAAGAAAAAGAATATTGTAGTAATGTGTGTGTTTTATAAAATGACCCTGCTTGTGGGTTGTTATAGAATTAATAATGCAGAGTTCAATAGCGGCATAATAGGAATAATTATAGCGATTTTTTTTATTATATATACTGTAAATCCATTATTAGACATAAGAATTAGTAATTAACATATGTTTTCTAAGATCTATGGATCTTCTGTAAAATAAAATTATATAAAAAAAATATGATAATTTTTTGGTAAAATATGATTTTTCACTTTTATTACAAAATCTTACTGAAGAAAATACAGGAACTGATGGACGCTACATAAATTATTTCAATGTCTGTTATCATCGATTCGTAATTCATTTAGAAGAAGTTTTGTAAATATATTAACATAAATATATAATAGTATTGGACATTTCACACAGCGCCATCTAGCCCCAAAGTAATCTAAGCATATATCATAGCATAATCACTGCTTAAAGACACATGAACAGGTGTTAGGTACCCACCTCCATCAAATAATTGGTCTTTGACGAAATCTTTCGAACCCGCTTCCTCAACGCCGATGCCGACCAACTTGATATTGTTCCTCTGCAACACCGCTGCTATCTCACCCAGCTGAAATATAATATGAGATGTAAGTCCAGCCACAGAGTTCTTTTTGGCCACGTGATCAAACTTCTCTTTTTACAACTAAGCAACGGGAAAATGAGTTAGACTCATAAGAGATAAAAAAAAAAAAACTAATTCGTTTTCTTACAATGCCAACCAAATATTTTAGAAAGGCTCAAATAAAGATCAAAAATTATTTTTAATTGGCCCACTGATTTATACATAAATAAATAAATAAATATTGGTGGACATTTCACACAGCGCCATCTAGTCCCAAAGTAAGCTAAGCATAGCTGCTGTCGTAGGAACCAGACAACTGATAGAATACTTATTTTTTTTTTGTAAATACATACACATAATACAAATTAACACCCAGACACAGAACAAACATCTATGTTCGTCACACAAATGTTTCTCCTGGGTGGGAATCGAACCCACGACCCACAGCGCAGAAGGTAGGGTTACTAACCAACTAAGCTGCGAGGCCAGTCGAACATAGAAGATACCTAGTGGCTAAGATAGTATTATTCAAACGCGCGTTGCTTGTGCCTGACTTACTAATTTAGAAAGCAATTTAGATTTTTAGAGGCTATTAATGCTATTAAAAAGAAATCTGTTTAATTAGTACCCTAATAGTAATAGTAATCAATTTGGTGGACAATCCATACATCGCTATCCACTTTTGGGAGAAGACGATGGCTTCCGAAATACAGTTTTTAACTAGTTCAGGAGGCTTCTAAACAATTAATGATACTTTAATGTAAAAAACCATAAAAGATTATTATTATTATTATTATTATTATTTATTCTTAATTGTTGTATTGTATTGTTTCTCCCTTTTCAGGGGATTATCCAGAAACACGGGCTGTTGCCAAATGTTACTGGAGAGACTCTTAATTATTTTATTATTATTATTATTTATTAAAAAAATAAATTGTTGTAACTATGCCTCCTGTTTTAGTTTTGAGAAAACGTATAAATGTTTGTCCTGGTGGAAATCGAACCCACGACCTCCAGCGCAAAAGCAGAGTTACGAACGAGCCGTGAGGCTGCACCAAGTAGCAAGCTAACAAACTACGACGCCATAAAAATGTTGTTGACTATAATTACTTGTATAATGGAGGACTATTAAATAATTATATATTGACTGCACGTAACTTGAAGAACCTTCATTTTATTCACAGCTAGTATTATTAAGATCACGTCTATGTCTCGGATAAGAGAAGACCTTTGAATGTCTTTGACTGGCCTTATAGCTCAGTTGGTAGTAACCCTACTTAAGAATGCACCCATGCACCTGGTTGCCAGGTCGTAAAACCGAAAAGCCGGACAGACTGGCTAGTTTAGCCGGACATTTTTGTAAAAATGTCGGACACCTCTAATTTTTTTGACTTATAACACGACAGTTCTTTTTTTTTATGTGATACATTTACGGAACGAGCCGACGGCCCACATGGTGTTAAGTGGTAACCTCGACCCATAACAGCCGATGCGACTTGGGTCCTCCTAGGTATGACATAACCCAAGTCGCATCGTATGCGCCCGTAACTGTGAGACGTGAAGGTGGAATGTCTCATGTGCCTGTCATTTCACCGGCAACCACACCTTTCAAACCGGAACACAGTAACGCGAATGCGTTACTGCTTGGCGGCAGAAAAGGGCATGGTGGCAGTACTTCCCCGGACGAACTTGGCGAGAGTTCTACTGCTCTAAAAAGTTCTTTTATAACTTGACTTGTTCATCATTATATAAAACCATAATCAATCTACTTTTTCACTTTCTTAAATTCTAATGAAACAGCAATAAAATTGAATGTGTCTTCTTTATACCAACATACGAGACATGTTAAGAAACTGGCCAAATTTAAAAAGCCTAACAAAAACCAACTAATTTGGCCGGACACGCAACCCAAAAGCCAGACTGTGCCCGTCTTTATCCGGACGCCTGGCAACACTACCATGCACCTATGCACTTATGCACCCACCTCTTTGGCCCATAGCCTGCAGAAAATGCATCCCCAACGACGAAAGAAGATGATGGCCACGCTTTGCTCCTCCCATAAACTCTTCAATTCCACCTTCTGTAATGTAAATAGGCTATATAGCTATAGGTAACATTATGTATTATATGTATGTATTTACAAAAAAAATCAGTATCATTTGTCTGGTTCCCATGATACTATTTGACTACCATGAGAATCAAACCCACGTCCTACAGCGCAGGAGGAGTTACTACTGAGCTGTAAAGCCAGTGAATATTGAAATTGACTGCTAAAACCTAACATTTAAAATATTTTTGATAATATATTTTCAATAAAATATATCTTAAGTTATATTCCGTCGTCATAATCTTTTAAGGTATCTCAACACACATTTCGTTATCAAAGCAAATTGATAACAACATATGAACGATACAGAATTATCGTAATACTTCATACATTTTGAACTATTACTAGTTTCTGTCAACGGCTTCGTCCGCCTCTTAATCCAGATTATAATGCTACCAGATCGTTACAATATTCCCATGAAATTGTACACAGCAAAGTCATACTTCATTGTTATTTTTTTTATGAGATCTTAGTGGCGGAACGAGCTGACGGCCCACTTGGTGTTAAGTGGTAACTGCCGCCCATAGACAACAGCAATACGACTCTGAACCAAAGTACGAGATGACTCAAGTCGCATTGCGTTGCGTCCATCACCCCGAGACGGGGATGTTACGTCTCAAGCGCCTGCAATTTTTGAGGGAAAAGTTATATTCAGATTAAAATCTGAAAATTTACAATCCACGGGTTCAAAAAGACTTATGCCAGCTTTGTCCGGGGAAGTACTGCCACCATGCCCATTTCTGCCGCCAAGCAGTAATGCTTTAGCGTTACTGTGTTCCAGTTTAAAAGGTACGCCAAATGTAACATGGTTAAATAACTGATTTCATTTTCTTTTTGGTATGGTTGCCGGTGAAATTACAGGTACGTGAGATATTCCACTGTTACTCTCAGTTACGGGCGCATACGATATGCGACTTCGGTCTTGTACCTAAGCAGAGGAGGACCCAAGCAGTATGGCTTATGCTTAGTATTGTTATGGGCAGAGGTTAACGTTAATACCAGGTAGGCCATCTGCTCGTTCCATAACTTTACCACATAAAAATATGCTGACTTTACTTAACAAGAAGTTTGGCTGCAGAAATAGGCATGGTGATATCAAGATAATAAATGACACAAAACATTTAAATTATAATTTTTCAAAACATAGTTCAATTTGTTTCATACCCCTTGCACCATACAGGTCTTGCATTACTGGCTAGAATAACTAGGCCGGTGGATATTGCAAATATTTTCACCCACTACGAAACCAACAGAGACTTCAAGCATGAGCGAGTTGGTTTGCAATCAGTACCCTAGCTTAGGCCCGTGACTTCACTTGCATTACCTAGACTACAGTAGCCTGCGGGTGTGTCTGACTAACCTAAATATATGGCAGTTTCAGTATGAAAGAGTAACAAATATTCATACATACAAACACACATACTTTCACATTATGATATTAGTCAGATTTGAATCATAAGAGACTTAGAGTTTTTGCTGTAAAATATTTTATGTTTACCACTTATATGATAATAATAATATTGGTGGACATTTCACACAGCACCATTTAGCCCCAAAGTAAGCCAAGTAAATAGCTTGTATCATGGGAACCAAACAACTGAGATATTACTTAAATACTTTTTTGTAAATACATATCAACACCCAGACACATGACAACTATGTTCATCACACAAATGCTTGTCCTGGGTGGGAATCGAACCCATGACCTACAGCGCAGAACGCAGGGTTACTACCAATTGAGCTATGAGGCCAGTCATGTGTATGAGTGCTTAAAACATTACATTTTCAAGATTTTTTCGTGATTTTGATTTTTTTTTAGTTTTAGGTCTCTTCAGGGCATAGATAACATAAATATACAAGACCCAAAAAGAACTTAAGATTATCCATCACATAAGTAATAACGTTGGTCACGGCTGAGTATCCAGTCAGACTCCCCCCTTGGGCATTGGGGCAGGATTACACAGTACCATCTAGCCCGAAAGCATATATGCATAGCTTGTACTACAGGAACCAGACAACTGATATATTACATGTATACTTTTATATTCACACCCAGACACAGAACAACCACCCGTATTCATCACACAAATGTATGTCCTGGATGGAATCGAACCCACAACCTACAGCACAGGCAGAGTTACTATAAACTGAGCTGTGAGGGTGTTTAAAATGAGTTATTATTGCTATAGCCATTATATTGTTGGAAAAAGGTAATAAAACAATATAGTTACTTAGTTCTATCTTTGATAGCATTATGGTAAAATTTTACCACTTTCACTGTGATAAAAAACTAAAAACTATAAAATAGTTATCTCATTTCATACAACTACAATAAGGTATGAATAAAATTGAAAATAATCACAGAAGATGATCCAAATCAGCAACTCAATAATTGTTAAATAATATAAAAATATATATTATATTATTACTTACTGTGATTTGATTTGCCTGTCTGACATTAAATACCTAGTCAAAAACCTCTGAAAATGAAAAATAAATCAAGCACACACTTACCAACAAAAATTCTATGTGTTGAATTAAACAGCACAGGAAGTTTTTTCAGTGTATAAAAGTTTTCAAAACTTTCGTTGCCGACGAAAATATATCTAGTGATAAAACAAATAATTTTCACATATATATTACCTGTCCATTTGAGACGCTTATAATTTTCTGCGCGCCGATCTCTGTGATGTTGTAAGGCATTGTCGTAAAATTTATTTTTGTTAATTTTCCAAAAGATATTATTTTCACTGAAACAAACCGTCAGCTGACAGAATAGAAATGAAATGAATAAAAAAAAATTGAACGTTATATGACAGCGCTGGTTGACATTGACAGCAGAATTTTAGGGTACGGTAAATGAAGCATTGTACATGCAAGGTACAAAACGCTCAAAGTAAATAATTAATACCTGACGCTCATTATATTTCAACGCTTAAGTTTTATCCTTAACTATTTCAATTATAATCTATGTGCGCTCAGAGCAACATACCTGAGGAATCATGGCATCGACGGGTGATCCCAATCGCGGCAGTTACTTTGGTTTTGGGAAACAATGAAAGACGGAATTAGCGTTATCACATACGGAACCAAACTAAAATAAGACAACTCACCCTTGAAATTAATCAGCGATTAAATAGTGATGCACTTAATCATTAAAATAAATTATGTGTTTGACAGAATACGCTTTGAATTTTCAGCCCGACTATCATAATATTAGTATATTTAATGCTCTAATACCATAAACTTCAGAGGTTCATGGATATTTAATAATTTTGTAATGTTTGCTTTTAGGACTATCAAGGCGACCCGATTGCATTTTAGGCATATTTTCAAATAATCGAGAGAATGAGAAATGAATGCTAAGGCAATACGACAGAGAATCTTCTCTTATGGTTAGTATCTACACAATGAAATACATATCCTTATAAATTATATTTTTTTTTCAAAATAATTATAATCACGATTTTTTTTTAATGCTGTGCAGCTCCGTAGTAAATGAAATAAAGTGAAGTTCCTTAAAAACTACACGTCGCGGACTCCTTTGACTTTACCTACTTCTGACCACTCTAAGATATTATGACTGACCCACGGATGAATGACGGAATAAAACAAATCTCTCTCATTTTTTGTCTCATTCAAGGTATTCAGAATTACTCGGGCAGACGAGGAAGAAGAGAAGACATAATAATAAATATATAAATACATAAATACTCTGATAAAAATCCTCAAGCCTTTTCTTGTAGACTTAATACCACCTCTGTTATCACTACAGTTCTAATTTCGAAAAGTGGGTTATTAACTTTTAATATAACAACGAGTGGCCAATTCGGACTGGTGACATATAGTTTCATTGTAATTTATTTTATGTTATTTTAGTGAAGGACGAGCTGAAGGTATACTTGGAGGTAACCGCTGCCCATAGACATCAGCAATACGATTCAAGTCCTCTCGTACGTCTCCGGACAAATTTAAAACAAGTTCTACGAAGGTAGTCAGAAGGTACGAAGCTAGTAGTAGGTAAGGTCTACTGAAGGTATTAAGATATATAATCGATACCTATGAAGAATAGGTATATTTATAACCAATTTCGCTCACAAATTCAATTGAGAAAGGTGGAGTTTTAGAGCATGGATATTTCCTTTTTGGAATCTATTATTATAAATTTGGCTTTCATATTTTTTTTTGTTTTTACTCGTGCAAATAATGAATACGATATTTTTATTGATCTCGATAGAAAGACGAATGAACGATGGACGCTCGCTTTGCCCCATGCCCCCATCCCTATTCTACTTTTTCGTGCCTTGCGTTGCTGTCACCGCGTGTTCTGCCGGTTAAGGAATTATATTTATTTATCTTCGTGTAAACGTGAGTATTTTACATGTAAACTTTCAATGTCTTCTTTGTGATCCCTTGCGATGATATACACAACGATTTCTTTCACTTTGCGACGTGATTTGACCAATGACCTTGTAGCTCAAATCTAGGTCCTTCGATTGATTACTCTACGTTTCTAGGCATTTTGTTGGCAAGTTTTAAGTTATGAAGTTGTTTTTTGTGTATATATTACGTAAAAACTGGTCTTATCCGTATCAGAACACAATGTCGTCGTAAATTTATCTTATTTACTTACATTGGTTGGAGATTACCCTACTTTAGATATTATACTACCTACAAATAAAAAAAAAACAGTAACTAAGTGAAAAGTTGCTTGCTGGTGAAACTACAGGCACTGGAGACTTTCCACTTCAACTTTGGGCGCATAGAATACGACTTGGGTCTTCCCTTGCCTTCCCCTTCCCTTGCTTTGGTCATCTTGCTTAGGAGCAAGATGACCTAAAATGTTTTGCTTTTATTATTGCTAGAGGTTACCGCTTAACATCAGGTGTATGTATTTAGCTCATTTAGTAATGTATATAGAAAAAATATCGTAATGTACTTCCGTCACTCCATCATGAGTCATGACTTGTGTGAAAACTTTATCATTGTTAATCAAATTTTTCTGTCTGAATTTAAAGTTACATACCTATCATGTATATGTACTGCATAGTAACAGGGGAGGCATCTCTTCATCTCCCTATGTCAAGAGCGGATCCAGCTTTGGTGCTAGGGGGGGGTCACATAGTCGTGGTCAAGTCACAAGAAGTTATAATTTAATTTTTTTAATCATAGATACAAGTAAAAAGTAGGTATTTTATTAATGTATATACTTATATACATTATTTATATATATTATTAGTAAGTACTTACTGTACTTATTATATTGAAGGTACTTACATAAAATCTATATTGTGACAAAAGTATATAAAAACATTATTTCTAACAATTTTATTTTTATTTATTTATTTATTAACAAAATCCACAGCTCTTAACTAATACATGTTTATCTTATATACTAAAAAAAAAAGCCAATTAAGGATTTACATTTTACGGTAGGATTAGATAAAGATTTTTGATTTTTATTTCATTCATTAGTAAATTAAACTGTGAGTGGAACTTAGGGCACAGCTAGTAAACTGTATTCATATAACTCATATACTATCTATATTTACACTATTCGATTGCTCCCAGCCTTGGCAGTAATTCTGTCTTCACCACTGTAAGTTGTGGGTTTGATTCCCACTGCAATGAAAATAGGTGTTTGAACTGTGGCTGGGTGTTGATACATGTCAAATATATGTATGTGTTAAAGTATCAGTTGTCTGTTTCCCATAGTACAAGCTATGTTTACTTTGGCACTAGATGCTATGTGAAATTTCCACCAATTTTTATTTACTTATTTAAGTTGATCACCATACCTAGTTCTGCATTTCCTTTTCTAGTCTGTTCTTATTACAGTTTCTTTAATGAAATGACAATGACACTTTACTGTGCCTTATATATAACAAGTGATATCGCAATATATCATAATGATAACAAAACAAACCCAATTGCCAACTTCAAGTTTGTACTGAGTACCGCTTTCTACACATTGTAGTAGTCTCTCGAACATGTGTTATGAAAGGACTCAAAGTGTGCCTCGTAGATGCTCCTTTCTTAACTTAAATTTGATTTGCCTGTTATTACATGGGCACCCACAGCCTTCAAACTAAAAAATGTGAGAAAAAAAGGGTATGTTGTCTACTGACAACATACCCTTTTTATATCATGAACCCAGAAGTATATCATGAAGTGTATTGTATCATGGGAAACAGACAAATGATATAATACTTACATATATACTTATTTTTTTTTGGAAACAGGTACCACTCATACCCAACCCATACATGAATACCATATTAACACCCAGACAGAAGACATCTATGTTCTCACAACAAATACAAATGTTTGTCATGGATGGGAACCTGGAATTGATCCGACGACCTGCAGCGCAAAATCCAGGTTTTGCTACCACCTGATCTGTGAGGCCAGTCAAAAATAATAATATACTTTTTCTTCGTAAGCACATACATATACTTAATTAACTGCCAACCAACTTGAATGTATCATAAATAATGACTCCCATGGTGCTAGTTTAGATTAATTGTCGCTCCCATAGACAGACAGACATATCCCACAATATTTTATTGCCCTTTCAACACAATTGTTCTAATTCATTATACTAATTATCTTTACTTCATTAACACTTCTGATGAATTACTTTCACCTGACTTTTCACAGTAAATTAACTATTACTGGATTGAAACCTTTAGGAGTTCTAAACCTAATGGAATATTCTTACAAATAGTGGTCAAGAAATATCAGTTAGTTTTTGGCTATATGATTCTTGAAGGACCAAAAATTTTGTTGTTTGTTGCTAACTAGGACATACACACCGAAAACCAATAATTATAGTAATGTATGATATGAATCACATTAAAAAAATTACTCTCTTCCACACATATAATTGATCACGCTTGTTTCTGTAAATGGGTAGGCACACGCAAGGCCCTCTTGAAATGACGGGACAAACGGTGAGCTCATCTCAATAAATATACTCAATAATACATTATAATTAGCCCGTATAAGCACTATACAATACTACAGTCACGATTAGGGTTGCCAGGTCGTAAAACCGAAAAGCCGGACAGACTGGCTAGTTTAGCCGGACATTTTGGTAAAAATGTACGACACCTCTAATTTTTAATCTAAATATAACACGACAGTTTTTTTTATAACTCAAACTTGACTTTTTCATCATTATATCAAAACCATAATCATTTTACTTTTTCATCTTCTTAAATTCTAATGATACAGCAATAAAATTGAATGAATAAGTCTTCTTTATACCAACATATGAGAAATTTATAAAAACTGGGCAAATTTAAAAAGCCTAACGAAAGCCAAAAGCCAACTAATTTGACCGGACACGCAATCAAAAAGCCTGACTTATGTCCGGTTTTATCCGGACGCCTGGCAACGCTAGTCACGATTATCCCCAACAGAAATCGTCATCCTATGACAACGCAAAACAACCCAAGGCTGGTGACGTCACCGCTGAACTGGTTACTCCGTTTCACTCACTCGTAGAGCGAGACAGCGCTATCATGACTCACGAAATGATATAACTTGTGTCACAGTGTCCGTCCAGCGTCCACCCACGCTCAGTCGTGATAGAGACGTCACACGCGGTAGACGTGTTTTAAGTCGTGCCTGAAATATAAGTGTCTGTGATATTATTAATAATTAATAACTAGTTTAAATTGGTGAGTTTAATAATTAATAACCTGATTTTGGTAGTAACTCTACTTTCTGAGCTTTATGTAAGTCGTGGGTTCGATTCCCACTCAAGACAAACATTTGTGTGACAAACATAGGTGTTTGTTCTGTGTCTGGGTTTTAATATGTATTTACAAAAAAAGTATATATGTATTCTATTCTATCAGTCTTCTGGCTCCCATAGTACAAGCTATGCTTAGTTTGGGGCTAGATGACGATGTGTGAAATGTCCACCAATATTATATTATTATCACCGTAAATGTTCATGCACCAAACCTTTGTACAGAGAATTATTATTTCTATCCTTTTAATATTCAAAATATATAATACTATGCTTGATAACCAAGGAACTAAAGGTGTAAGTAATAGTTAAAATGTGTCAAGGCGAATAGTTAACGATACGTTCAAGTGATGTCGATTGTACTTAATTCTAAGATGTTAAAGTTGAGGTTTTATGACTCGTTAAAAACTTCGAAGTCATATGCATTTTTTTATTTATTTTATATACTTATTACTACTTTACCTACTTGTTTTATGTTAAGCCAGTCAGCTGGCAAACTGGCTGGTGCATGCTACTTAGTCTTGCGTAGAATTGACTGGCCACAGCTCAGTTGGTTGTAACCCTGACTTCTGCGCTGTAGGTCGTGGGTTCGATTCCCACACATGACAAACATTTGTGTGACGAACATAGATGTTTGTTTTTGTCTGGGTGTTAATATCTATTATTAGTATGTACTTACAAAAAAGTATATCAGTTGTCTGGTTCCTATAGTACAAGCTATCCTGAGTTTGGGGCTAGATGGCGCTGTGTGAAATGTCCACCAATTTATATTTGTGAACCACGGAAGCGAAGCAGCGGTTAAAAGCGAATTGAACTTCAATTGTAGTATCAATGTGAATATAAACGAGAACGTGCTGTGTCGATTTAATGGCGGCCTTGAATACAATTATCGGTATTGTAATTAATACTGCTTTGCGGTTCCCATATACATAATAATAGGCACGCTGTCGACAGCAGGCATTCATGGACAACGCATTTCTGGCTGAAAGTTTTTCTTTTTATACTAGGTAGAATTATTATTTATCTTTAGGTATATAGTAAATTATTATCTAATATATAAAATTCTCGTGTCACAGTGTTTCTAAACTCCTCCGAAACGGCTTGACCGATATTTATGATTTTTTTTTGTGTATCGGTAGGTCTTACAATAGGACGTTAACTATTTTTCATACCCCTAAGTGACAAGAGTGGTCTACCACAAAAATATTTTAGTATTTTTTTGTGCAATTTTGTTTTTTTTATGATTCAGCATTAAAAATTACAACCCCAAATTTTCACCCTTGTACCACCAACCCATATTTTTTTATTGTGATATTAGTACTTTAATAATTTTCAACCCTCGGTAGTCGATTACTGATAAAAGGTTTTTTTTATTTCCAGTTCTCAAAATTGCCTTGCATACTCCTCGAATATCAACTGACCCTACTTGACCCTACCTTTCAGAAAAAGCCTACACTTTGAAAATGGTCGTCCAAGTTACCCTATATTTGACCCACTTACCCCCTAGCTCTTAATCTTATTGTATGGTTTCACTGTTAATCATGTTCTTTGTAGCACATAGAATTCATCACTTACTCATGATTCAATATCAGTTTTTTATTTCCAGTAGTACAAGCTTTGCTTACGTTGGGGCTAGATGGCGCTGTGTGAAATAAATAAAGATTGGTGGGAATTTCACACAGCGCCATGTAGCCCCAAAGTAAGCTAAATAAATAGCTTGTATCATGGGAACCAGACAACTGATATAATACTTATATACTTTTTTGTAAATACATACTAATAATACATATCAACACCCAGACACAGAACAAACACCTATGTTCGTCACACAATTGTTTGTCCCGGGTGGGAATCGAACCCACGACCTACAGCGCAGAGGTCAGTGTTACTATCAACTGAGCTATGAGGCCAGTCAAAATGTCCACCAATTTTTATTTATTCGTCACCCAACTTTACTTTTCTTCCGCAGAGTAGAAAATGTCTATCCACATCAAGGACTCCGACGATCTGAAGACGAGGCTGACGGAGGCTGGTGACAAGCTGGTCATCATAGACTTCATGGCAACTTGGTGCGGACCCTGCAAGATGATCGGGCCTAAGCTCGACGAGATAGCCAACGAGATGGCCGACTCCATAGTCGTTCTGAAGGTAAGCAAACTACCCTCGGAGTAACGCCTTAGTCGCACCCCTTTTTTCACCTTTTACATAACATTTTATTATGTAACTAGCTGTTGTCCGCGTGGAATTCGGTTTTATCATGCACCCCTATTTTACCCCTCGGAAAAGTAGCCTAAGTTGCTCCTTTACATCAGCTATCTGCCAGTGAAAGTCCCGTTAAAATCGGTCCAGCCGTTTCGGAGATTAGGCGGAACAGACAGAAAGACAGACAAAAATTGTAAAAAAAATTGTTTTCGTATATGTTTTGGTATACATCTATATGCACTTAATAAAAAGCGGTTACTTTAATATTACAAACAGACACTCCAATTTTATTTATTTGTATAAATATCTACTCGTCACTACACACAAATTTTCAAAATTCAATAAAAATGTACAGTCCTGCCCCAAATGCAGTCCAAGACTCAATTTGCCCCAACACGACCTGAATACCAAACGTTTAAATCAATTGAACTAACCACTATCGTATCGAGATAGCGCGCACATCGACTACGCCAGGGGTTCCCAAACTGTGCGCCGTGAGTTAGGCGCTACTTTTTACTATTCTAAACTAGAAACTAACTTAGGTATTCGCGGCTACAAAATAAACAATTCAAATAGCTTGCGTTGTACCCTATTTTAGATTGACTAAGGCGCTGAGACATAAATAATACAATAATAAATACTGGTGGACATTTCACGCAGCGCCATCTAGCCCCAAAGTAAGCAAAGCATAGCTTGTATCGTGGGAACCAGACAATTGATATAATACTTACATACTTTTTTGTAAATACATGTATATAATACATATCGTGACCCATACACAGAACAAACTTCTATGTTCGTCACACAAATGTTTGTCCTGGGTGGGAATGGAACCCACGACTAACAGCGCAGAAGGCTACTACCAACTGAGCTGTGAGGTCAGTCAGTCTTAACGTCAGGTATTACTCATAATAAGGAAGGAAAGTTGCGCTTACCAATCGCTAACTATTCGGAGAATACAAACGAATAATACTGAATCATAGCGATCTTGATGACCTATCAAAATGACTTTGCAACAGTGACGAAATAATCTATAAATGTATGGGTTTTTGGATGATTCACGCCATTAGAAAAATTCCGTCATAGTTTATCGGTTTCGGTAAATCTACTCTAGATTGCTAATATTTTCTATTTTAATCGTGAAATCTGTTTGTCAAATTAAATTGACTGGCCTCACAGCTCGGTTGGTAGTGATCCTGCCTTCTGTGCTTTAGGTTGTGGGCTCGATTCCCACCCAGGACAAATATTTGTGTGTGGAACATAGATGTTTGTTCTGTGTCTGGGTGTTAATATGTGTTTTTACAAACAAGTATTTAAGTATTATATCTGTTGTCTAGTCTCCATGATACCAGCTATACTTAGCTTACTTTGGGGAGAGATGGCGCTGTGCGAAATGTTATTTTTTTTATAAATTAATTTACATTTCAAAGTTATCCCTATAAAAATTTTATGGTCATCAAGTTTTTTATTTAAACTCTTCGGGCCTTTCACTGTTTCGAATTCGGCTTTTCGGAATGAATCCAACCGTCCCACCAAAGTCAATGTATTATGCCCGATTTCAGAAAAAATTTGATCGTAAAATCGGTTGTGTGTGTGTGTCGATAACGAGGAACTATTCTCGATAAAGTAGATAAAGTCTGTTTTTTCGTAGTAAGTAATGTTACCTTTTCTCTTTCCAGGTTGACGTGGACGAATGCGAGGACATCGCCACAGAATACAACATCAACTCTATGCCAACATTCGTGTTCGTGAAGAGCACGAAGAAGATCGAAGAGTTTTCCGGCGCCAACGTCGACAAACTGAAGAACACCATTCTCAAGCTTAAGTAAACACGTACAGTGCGCCCCGCGTGTTCGCCCCAACCCCCTGGCCGCATTTAAGTTGTACGTTTGTGCCCCATTCGGTCCTTTCATGCCCTCGTATACGATTTGACGGTACTATAACATAACCTATCAGCGAATAAAATACGGAAACTAATTTTGGGGCATCTTTGAACACGATCTGTGTCCATGCCACTGAAATACGGAAACTAATTTTGGGGCATCTTTAAACACGATCTAATGTGTCCATTGAAGTATACTTACGCTTACCCTATTTGCTGTCCCATACGGGCCTTCGTGGCCCCCTAAAGATGACAATAACAAATTTTGTGGGGGTTAGTACCAGAATAGATATATGCTATTTTTAAATATGGATTCTATGATAAATCTTATGGGGCTCTTTATGAAAGATGGTAAAAGCCAGTCACAAATATTTTTTAGTTTCTATGTCAGGGGTTACTGGATCAGGCATAAATTTAATTTTACATACCAGGGTACCATCACATTTTTTTGTTTAGTATGTAGTATATTTTATATGCTTACACACTGGCAGTGTTGCCAACACTGTTATCTGCCCTATATACTTACATTTATACGTTACTGAGTATTGTTACTTCAATAAAATATTATTAAAAACTTGGTGATTTTATTTATTTCTGGTAAAATTGTAAAAGGATTTTCATGTGCGCCTCAAAGGGGCTCCTTTCGTTTCACATCTTCAAATTACTCTGTATCGGTTTCCTCACGATGTTTTCTTACACCACTTGAGAACGTGTTACCCTTGGTTTACATCAGGTAAAACAGTACGACCACCTGTGATGGTTCCGAGTAGCATCGCACAGCCATCACAAAGACGAAGATGTAATGTTACATGTGCCCGTAATTCCACTGGGTACCCAACCTTTCAAACCGGAACACAAATGCGCGTGCGTTTCAACTTGTCAGCAGAAATATGTGCGGTGGTTCCGCGGAGTAAAAATAAAAATGACAGTAATTCATTCAAATATTTTTATTCAATATATTTACACGAAATAAGATAATTTAGATTTACAAAGAAAATTAAAATAATATACATTCGAGGGAGAAAAGTTCGCGCTTGGAAACGTTACATTAAAGAAAAGCTTTAATTAAAATAATTGTGATTAATATGTTTCCTACAACGATATCAAGACTGCAATGAAAAACTTATGGACCGAATCTTATATAGGTAACTGTTTCCCTTGAAATTGTTCTGAATAATTCACGATTTTATTCTGTTTTTAAATACTTCAATTTTATTAAAAAATACTGTTAGTACCATTAGTAGGTACGGGTGGAAATATATTAGTACTATATTACATATAAAAATTCATTGCTCCTACTACCTTTGATGATTCTCGAATTATTTTGTATTGTAAACGTAATTCGCATATATATATATATATTTGGATAGGTGCCTCGAAGTGAGAATTGAACCTACGCTCAAGGCTACCATTCCAGTATACCGTTTCACATAAGATTCGGACCAAAACTTATCTTAAGCCGGTAACCGTGCGAAATAACATGATTAATATAGTTTATTATAATATATATAAGATAGAGGAAGTACATATCGTAGAATATTGTCAATGTGAATTTGTTTCTCAAAGGCCATTTATATTAAATATGTAATTTAATTTAACGCCGTACGGTAAGCAAGGCTGTTTAAAATTGACTCTTAAAATGAATTATTAAAATCCCTGAAAAAAAAGAAATAAAAACAAAAAACCATCTAGCGTCTACTTTTTTAATTTTTATAACTGAAAATACATAAAAAAAACTGTTTGTTCTATTTATAAGCTATGGCGTGAATTTTTACACTACCAGAGTTTTTTATAAATATAACCGCCTGTAGGATTGTCAGAATGCGTTGTCAATGTCACGACAACAAATGCCAAACGGGAGCATGAGCGAGATAGCTATATGAGAATGTGAATGCTTAGAATATACACCCAAATAGCAATTTAGCAATTGCGTTAACGATACAATCAATATATGGATTTACATCGCAAATATTATTTGATGTAACATAACACTGCAAATGTTAATAAAAAAAAAACTTATTTCCCAGGAATCAAGTTGTGCTAGTCGGGAGTTAATAGACGCGTTAGTTCTAGAACACTACTTCTCCTGGGAAAAGTACGGTTTGCATACGCATAGACGTAACATCAGAACAATCATAATACTTGTACTTTTGTAAGGACAAGAATTATATCGAGTCAACAGGCATAATGATAATAAAAAGTGGAAAAATTACAAAAACACCATTGTTTTTGTGATTTAACGCATTTAATTTAGAACATTTTTTTTGTTAATAAATTCATGTAAAATCTACATTCTAATCGATACAATATTTCATTACATTTGTTTCACTAGGGTATACCTATATAATCATATCAACAATTTTCTCACATTCCTTGTGTTATTACGCCAAACATTTATTAATCTTACGTATTTATAACAATTGACAACTTATCGTAGACGTGATAAGTCAAAGGCAGGGACAGACATCTCGTACTGCAGTACAGTTGTGCTTTTTTTTCAAATTTTAAAACTGCCAAAATTTATTTTGCCATTGTTGAGTATAAACTATCAATTATTTGTAATGGCAGTACGGTTGACACGTAAAATTCAATAATTTCGGCCAAATTTAATAATTTAAAGTTTTTCATAGTTTTGATACAAGAAAGTACACATAAATAAATAATATAAAGAAAGCTAATGCCACTTTTCGCCAACATCACCCTAATAAGATTACCCACGTTTCGATAAACTAATGGAAAGTTACTAAATATAATCATAATTTCTCTTGGAAACACAATTTAAAAATATCATTTTGACAAAGATATACCTATACGACACATTCCACCTACACGTCTTAGTTATGGGCGCGTAGGGTACGACATGGGTCCTCCCCTACATAGGGTAGGGAAGGATCCAGATTGCATTGCTTGTTATGTTAAGAGGTTACCACTTAACACCAAGTGGGCCAACTTCCATCCGGTAGGCGCAAGAAGAGAAGTGGCTATATCGTCACTGAATACCGATCCAATAACTAATGTATCCCTTTTCTGCGGTCAAGGTGTGGTGGGCAGTTTCAGAGAGCTGTTGGCGAAAATAAGTAACACTTATACTACTAATAATAGGTATTCGATTGGACACATACATTTTTAACGCGAATTCAAACGGTGATTTCTAATACATACAGATCTTTGGATAATCCATTAATTAATCTCAGATTTCAAATTAAATAGCGGCCGCTATTTCATAATATGCCGCTCCACGACAATATATGTTTGAAATAATCTTCCTAAAAAAGAAAACTCATTGTCTAATCATAAAACTAATTTATACTTACCTAAAAATAAAAATTATCGTACGTCAAAATTGTCACAATAATACATTTCGGTTGTAAAACAAACAAAAAAAAAGACTAGATCGTTAAAAATAACATTTAAAAAATATTTCTTAGTGTTAGTCATAAATTAATATAAGATACATAATATGTTTAAACGTCCAAATTATTATAATTATCAATAATCTGTAGAAAAACATGAATGGTTAGCACAAACGCAGCTATCTCTGTCGCACTAACGATGTTGGAATGAGACAAGAATATATTACATTTTTATATATTTTTCCATTCCATTAGAGAGCTAAGAAGTAATCAGTTGAAAATAAATAAAAAAAAAGTGTTCCATTAAACTTGTAAATTTCATGTTATTCCTAGTGATGTGCAATTATTTCCTGCTAAGCCATTTTATTAACTAATCGGCGGATTACACAAAAAAGCTACATTATTTATTTATTTATTTTATATATAAAATATTACGCATCATAATTTCAATACACAAAAACAACCCATAACTAAACTGTCGACCTAGTAGTGAAGTAAATAATGTTACATAAAGTCGATCGTAAGCGAATTATATTTATCAGAGTTTAATTTATATAATATAAAAAACATAAAAAAATTATATCGATGCAAAATAGATTGAATTTCCTAACTACTGCTATTTATTCAAATAATATATATTTCCTTTTTTTAATTACTAACAAGATTATTTATTATTAATAATACACAGTTTGCTGTGTGTAGTTCTAGCCAAGATAAGAGATTGCGCTATGATAATCAACTTTATTATAAGTGTATAAGGATAATGTTAGTGGCAGCGTAAGACTGGTATATATATATATATATATATATATATATGTTATGGAGCAAATGATTAAACAAGGTTTTATTTATAATGCCCAGACAATATGAATGATCGGGCTTAATCGTAATACTTATTTAAACCAGTCATGTGTGTTTTGTAAGTTATTGGTGTCGGTATCGAAATCAGTTGGCTAAGTTTAAATTGCGTCCATGCACACAGAGTACGAATTAGAAAAATAAATGGCTGCCATACAAATAAATGGCCGCCATTCACATGACTCCATACAAATTTCAAGGGTCACAACTCGATTCCAATTGAAGGTAGACTTAAGTTGGCACTTTTGTAATTAATTTAAGCCAGTCAATTCTACTTCTATTCGAGTCACCGGTTCTCCGGAAGTAGAAGTTAAAAGATTTTATTAATTGCCTGTTCCTATTTTTCGAACTGTCTGGACATTATGAATAATGCCATACACAATATTTATCACTTTGTTCATAACATGTATTTGTCGGATAGATTAGTAATTCTAGCAAAATTTGAGTTTTGTTTGTAAATGTCATGTTGGAGAACAGTCAGTGTGGTGTGTGATGGCAAGACATTGTATAAGATTAATTAAAATAAATAGTGTAAAAAGAGACAGTTCGACTCAATTTAAGAGAAATTTAAGAGCAGTAGAACTCTCGCCAAGTTCGTCCGGGGAAGTACTGCCACCATGCCCTTTTCTGCCGCCAAGCAGTAACGCATCCGCGTTACTGTGTTCCGGTTTGAAAGGTGTGGTTGCCGGTGAAATTACAGGCACATGAGACATTCCACCTACACGTCTCACATTTACGGGCGCATACGATGCGACTTGGGTCTTGTCATACCTAGTATGGGAGGACCCAAGTCGCATCGGCTGTTATGGGCAGGGGTTACCACTTAACACCAGGTGGGCCGTCGGCTCGTTCCGTAAATGTATTACATAAAAATAAAAAAATAAATAAAAAAAAATCAATTTTTCAATATCTGTATACCACAATGTCCAATATGAGAATGGGCTTCCAATGTGACCTAGGTGACCTAGGTTTCAGTATATCTATGTTATATCTACACTGGACCACTACTACTGATCGGTGTCATTGCCTTTCTCAACCCAGTACGTTGAAAGGGTTAATGTGCGCCCCAAAGAGGCTCCTTTCATGCTGGAAAACTGAGGCATCACAGAATTTCACACCACACGAGACTTGAGTTGTCCACCTATAAAAATCACATTGAAACCAAACGAACCGTTTGGATTAATATTTATTAAGCGTTAGTTTTATTATGAATGTAGATTCAACAAAGTTCCATTATAAAGTTTAAAAGCGTTCAATATACGTTATTAATTATTTATTTATTTCTATTTCGTTCTAATTGACCTAGAAGCCACATCGGGTCTATTATTATAAAAGTGCGTCTACATAAAATAACACCAGGGTTTAGACAATTTATATCATAAATAAATACTTATATACGTATAATAAAATATAAATATTATAATAAAATCCTGGTCGCACTCTATTGCAGGGAAAAACCTAAAGTTGAAACGTGTCTTTTTTTTATAAATTTAATATTGCTCAAAACAACCTGAAGTTGAAGTCAATTTTTTTTAAAATTTATATTATTGTGTTAATTATAAAATAATAATGCAATTAAGAGTTTCCAGCACACAAGTGTTATTTTACGCGGACACTGGTTATATTATCATACTTATTATCATAAAATGGAAGGTACGATTCAGATAACGTTAAAAGTAACGCCCGTTCACCTCACATGCAATTAGCAAACTATTTATAATATATATATTAGGAACCAAATGCTGATAAATAAATTTTATTATAATGCATATAATGCATTTTACTAAAGATTCTATTAATAATGTACGTAAATCTAGTTAGAAGCGTCTCAGCGGAGAATACTCGAGTGTTTAAAAATTATAAATAGTATTATTTATTTTTCCAGAGAAAATGTAAATCACTATCGTTTGTAGCGAAAATATATTATTAAACAAAACATGCGAGTCCTAAATATCCGAATACAATATGCACTGGAGTTATATTTTTTTTAATTCCACCATAAAACTTTAGTGATTTCAATAAATACAAATTAAATAAATAATGGTGGACATTTCATATAGCGCCAAAGTAAGCATTGCTTGTATTTTGGGAACCAGACTTTTATTTTGTAGGATACATACATATAAATACATATTAACACGCAGACACAGAAGAAACATCTGTGTTCGTCACACCAATGTTTGCCCTGGGTGGGAATCGAACCCACGACCTACAGCGCAGAAGGCAAATTGACGAACTGAGCTGTCAAACCTGTCACTCAGTAAAAAAAAAAGTTAATAAAAAATTAATATTAATTAATACCTAACAATAATTTTGTAATTGGTTAGCTCGAGTATTATTTATAGATTCACAATTGTTTTTCCCGTAATATCTTAGGTTATAACAGGAAAAACAATATGGATATTTAGTGCTTATTATACAGTCAAAGTCAATTTTAGTTTAATTAAATGGCTAAATAACGACACTGAATGACTGAATTTCGTTTATAACCACCCAGTGCATATTCTAATACACGATAAGAAGTCCCCTAACTAAGTGTCACCTAAAAAGCTACACTGACTTAACAATCACTTAAAACCCTTCTTAGATGACACTTGTAGATGGGGACAGTCGTAACACCAGTCGTTAGTCTCTATTCTTACGAAGTAAAATAATATAAATCTCGAATTCGATTTACTTCATAGATCTTATTACAAAATCCATTAAACATTATTTTGCAATAGATATACACGCAACAAAGTACACATTTACAGTAAACATAATAATAATATTATAATTTCAATTATTATCATTTCGAACATACTATTTGTATACATGATAATTTGAAATAAATAAATTGTAATAATGTATAAATAAATATTGTATAATCAAGCGTCATTTTCGATGGAATTTCAACAGAAACACGCGTAGAATCGAGACATGTCGAATGGCCACGGCGCGTTCTGGATTTGGCTTCTGTAATCAAATTAGTTATTTATTTATTTATAATTAATTATAACCCATAACAATATGACCAAAGCGATGATATAACAAAATAAAAAACACAATATACATTAATTTAAAATAAATACAAAACACAATTAATCTTAATAACTTAAATTATATACTTTCTAAAACGTCCTTAGCTATTTCCATGAATTACAGCAGGTTGCGGTGGTAGAAAATATCTACATTGTATAAATTAGAATTTTGGTTCATTTATTTTAAAAAATATAGTTTTTTCAACAAGATTTTACATAACGAAATGGTCAAAGAAGGTGTATTGTATTCTGGTAGAAAGTGGGCAGACTGAGCTCGTCAACCAACGCTCATTACGTACCAAGAACTCTCAGAAAATAAATAAAAACGCCATCTATGTAACTGCAGAGTGATTGCGCCATCTATGTATCTACAGAGTGATTGCGCCATCTATGTATCTGCAGAGTGATTGCGCCATCTATGTATCTGCAGAGTGATTGCGCCATCTATGTATCTGCAGAGTGATTGCGCCATCTATGTATCTGCAGAGTGATTGCTCCATCTATATGTTTACAGGAGTGATTCCGCTATCTATGTGGGGAGACAGGAGCGGGTGTGTAGACTGAAGACTCGACTCACCATCAGGGATCCAGGGGGTGCGGCGGCGAGGCGCCACAGCTGCTGTCGCCGGAGTGGAGGCCCTCGCCACTCTCCGTGCCCACCTGGTCGAACACAGAGAACTATGCCAAGTTAGTAAACCGCCATCTATGTTCCTACGTGTCACACTTTAGTGTCCTTACGGGCGCATGGAAAAGAAAGAGTACGAATGCGTGAACATGAAGAAACATTTATCAAAAATTGTATGTAACAGACTTAGAATGAGATGTTACATGGATACGGATTAGCTAACGCAGAAATACATTGCATGGGTTCCAATTCTGGCGCTAACGTTACTAACAACAACCCAAACCTTTTAAAAATGGGTGTGTCAAAAGGCTCCTATTGTTTTTTATAAACTTTCTGTGTCCCACAGTGAAGTCGTCCCAGAGGAACACTGAATTTTTCCGGGATATAAACATTACAAAAATATTCCACGGAGTCCAACGAATATTTGAAAAAATCACCATATTGGTCCTGCCGTTTTAGAGTTTTGGGCGTAGCATCATTTTTTCTTCTTTTTCTTTATTTCAACAACAAATTTAGCCATACACATTTATTTAAAAAGATTATTTTAAAAAACGCTTTTGCAACTACATTTCGATGCATAAGAACCTACCTGTCTCTTACACTTCCTTGCTCAACTGTTAAATGATGAATGAGTCAGTTTATTCCATTATACATGGATAGGTTACCAAGAATCGCGAGCTTACAAATCGAAAAGCATCCTATCGCTACTAGATAAGGTCGAGAATTCGATGATTATATTGAACAATAAATATATACCAGCTTGAAAAATGATTCCACTCGTAATACTTATATTAGACATCGAGATATTGAAACCTTAATCAACTTCAATTATCGATTTTGTGTAAGTTGAAATGTAGTGTTTTACAGATTTAAAGCTTAAAAAGATAACCAAAATAAAAGAATAGAAGAAATAAAAATAAGAAACGAAAGTCGTCCCTTGTTGGTAACATCGTTGGTATAAGATTTATTTTTTGACCTAGTTGTCGAATAATGAGGAACGGTTTTCTGGTGTTAGGCTGGTTATTCGTGGGAATACTATAGCAGCGACAAGCTGACGTCTACGTTCCCATTGCAGCGTAAGGATGAAAATTGTACTCTCCCTCTGCCTATCCCTACGGGGAAATAGGCGTGAATGTGTACTTAAGTTATTGAAAAGTGATTCAATAATTCAAAACCTCGTTTTAACCCCCGGCGTTAATTGAAATCTCCATCCTTTTTTTAAATCTCTGCTCTGATATTGAGCTCTCGGAGTTTTTTTTTCATCATTTAGGTACATTGTTTTTTAAAGGTTCGGAATCTAATCTTGGTGATGGTCTGATTTTTTCTGCAGGCATATGCACGCAACAGATTAACGAGAATAGTTACCTTGAGTACGTCGTGTAGGGAACTCATACTGCCTAGGCTTAGTGGTGTGATGGACCGCTCTAGCAGTAGCGAGCCGCTTCCTTGAGAGCCGCCGCCTATCGATCTGTGAAAACTTTTGAGGTTACATTTTATGACAAAGTTGGTAATTAAATTAATTAATTATGCCCACGCTGCATAATTTATTTGATACCTTAAGTTTGCAACGAGTACTACAAGCGAGGACTGAATTGGTGTATTCGAACAGAATGAACTGAATTCTTAAAAAAAATAATGTAATGTATTTATTTATTGCTGCCGGCCAGTTCCAAAATTCTTGTCCTATGACTCTGACAACCTGCCAGATTAAAATGTACTTCCTCTCCAGTAACACTTGGCCACCGGCCAGTGTTTCTGGTAAATCCCTAAAACAAGGAGAAATACAAAAAAAATGTATTTACCTCTCCATAGTGCGGTGGTGGGACAGCGGCGGAGAGGGGGGCGCGTCGGGCGCGGGCGGGGGACCCTCGCGGGGCCGCTGGCTGCGCCACGAGCCTAACACATACACACAGTACAGTTAAACCTTATGTGAATACTAGTACTTAACTTAAGGATTCAAGTGCGCCTCTCAAAGAGGCTGAACCAAAAATGTAAGGCAAGTACGGGTAACACGTACATGCCTTAAAGTTTTGATTCTAGATCATCACATCGTCACTTAACATTAGATGATAAAGTGGTCAAAAAAAACAGACGATAATTTAAATAATACATATATAAATACAATTTCAAAATTTCACACAGCCATCTAGCCCCAAACTAGGCTAAGCACAGCTTGTACCATGGGAACCAGATGACTGATATAATACTTAAATACTTTTTTTGTAAATACATACATACAATACATATCAACACCCAGACACAGAACAAACATCTATGTTCGTCACACAAATGACCTGAAACGTAGAAGGCAGGGTTACTACCAACTGAGCTATGAGGTCAGCCGATTTGTTTAAGCGTGAAGTCTAAGCGAAGACCAGTAGCCCCGATGGTAGTGACCGGTATCTCACGATCTTTAGGTAGCCAGTCCGAATCCTACTCAAGGTCATCACTTTGAGTTTCCGGTGAAGGAAAACATTGCGAGGAAACGCCAGCCCACAGTCGTGTTGAAAACCTGTCACTGAGCACAGAAGGTGTGTCCCGGTAGCCTTTTTTGAGAGACAGTTCCCGATCCAGGCGTTGCGTTCTTCTATTCGAGTCACTGATTCTCTCGAACCGGTGTGGCGCAAGGATTTTGAGTGCGCCTCAAAGAGGCTCCTTTCGTGCACTTCGACACATGTCTTCGAATTTTAAGGCATTGCGTGATTACCGTTATAAGATCCGGTGCCGTGCGGTATCGTTAGCGGTGAAGTTCGTTTACTGCTTTCCCGACTGCTGTACATCTGAAAAAAGGAGGAAGGAATACAGTCAGCTACTGTGCTGAACATAATTTTTGTTTCCAACTATGTATACTAAGAATTTATTCGTAATCGAATTAACGAGTTTTTTAAAGGAAGCTATCATGATTACATTATACTAGCTGTTGCCCGCGACTTCGTCCGCGTCGAATTCGGTTTTATCACGCACCCCCTATTTTACCCCTCGGAAAAGTAGCCTAAGTTACTCCTTGTTACATCAGCTATCTGCCAGTGAAAGTTCCGTCAAAATCGGTCCAGCCATTTCAGAGATAAGACGGAACAAACAGACATACAGACAGATCGACAAAAATTGAAAATAATGTTGTTTTGGTATATGTACCGTGTATACATCCATATGCACTTAGTAAAAAGCGGTTATTTTAATATTACAAACAGACACTCCAATTTTATTTATTTGTATCGATTTATTAAGATTATATTATAATATTAGTGGATTGGATATCTCACTGCGCCATCGAACCTAACAAAGCATGGCTAATAATATATGGGACTATATAACTGATGGTGAAAGTTATTTAGATCTGTCTGTTTATGAACTCCCAGTAGTAAATTTTTAATATTTTTTTTAAGGTAGAAAGTGGACTCATAGGAGTCAACAATACCGACCTCCTGGGACGTTTATTAGATCTCCTGATTGTTTATGAACTGCCGGTACTAAAAGCAGAGTCATTTAATCGCACACAATATATCGAGTGTTTTTGTTTAACCTCTTTGTGTCGTGAACTCATTGGAGTCAACAATACCGACCTCCTTGGACGTTTATTAGATCTCCTGATTGCTTATGAACTGCCGGTACTAAAAGCAGAGTCATTTAATCGCACACAATATTTCGAGTGTTTTTGTTTAACCTCTTTGTGTCGTGGACTCATTGGAGTAAACAATACCGACCTCCTTGGACGTTAATTAGAACTCCTGATTGTTTATGAACTCCCGGTACTAAAAGCACACAAAAGGTCGAATATTTATGTTTAACCTGTTTGTGTCGTGGACTCATCGGTGTCAACAATATCGACCTCCTGGGACGTTTATTAGATCTCCTGATTGTTTATGAACTGCCGGTACTAAAAGCAGTCATATAATCGCACACAATATATCGAGTGTTTTTGTTTAACCTCTTTGTGTCGTGGACTCATTGGAGTCAAGAATACCGACCTCCTTGGACGTTAACTAGAACTCCTGATTGTTTATGAACTGCCGGTACTAAAAGCAAACAAATGGTCGAATATTTATGTTTAACCTCTTTGTGTCGTGGACTCATTGGTGTCGTCAACAATATCGACCTCCTGGGACGTTTATTAGATCTCCTGATTGTTTATGAACTGCCGGTACTAAAAGCAGAGTCATTTAATCGCACACAATATATAGAGTGTTTTTGTTTAACCTCTTTGTGTCGTGGACTCATTGGAGTAAACAATACCGACCTCCTTGGACGTTAATAAGAACTCCTGATTGTTTATGAACTCCCGGTACTAAAAGCACACAAAAGGTCGAATATTTATGTTTAACCTCTTTGTGTCGTGGACTCATTGGTGTCAACAATATCGACCTCCTGGGACGTTTATTAGATCTCCTGATTGTTTATGAACTGCCGGTACTAAAAGCAGAGTCATTTAATCGCACACAATATATCGAGTGTTTTTGTTTAACCTCTTTGTGTCGTGGACTCATTGGAGTAAACAATACCGACCTCCTTGGACGTTAATAAGAACTCCTGATTGTTTATGAACTCCCGGTACTAAAAGCACACAAAAGGTCGAATATTTATGTTTAACCTCTTTGTGTCGTGGACTCATCGGTGTCAACAATATCGACCTCCTGGGACGTTTATTAGATCTCCTGATTGTTTATGAACTGCCGGTACTAAAAGCAGAGTCATTTAATCGCACACAATATATCGAGTGTTTTTGTTTAACCTCTTTGTGTCGTGGACTCATTGGAGTCAAGAATACCGACCTCCTTGGACGTTAATTAGAACTCCTGATTGTTTATGAACTCCCGGTACTAAAAGCAAACAAATGGTCGAATATTTATGTTTAACCTCTTTGTGTCGTGGACTCATTGGTGTCAACAATATCGACCTCCTGGGACGTTTATTAGATCTCCTGATTGCTTATGAACTGCCGGTACTAAAAGCAGAGTCATTTAATCGCACACAATATATCGAGTGTTTTTGTTTAACCTCTTTGTGTCGTGAACTCATTGGAGTCAACAATACCGACCTCCTTGGACGTTTATTAGATCTCCTGATTGTTTATGAACTGCCGGTACTAAAAGCAGAGTCATTTAATCGCACACAATATATCGAGTGTTTTTGTTTAACCTCTTTGTGTCGTGAACTCATTGGAGTCAACAATACCGACCTCCTTGGACGTTTATTAGATCTCCTGATTGTTTATGAACTCCCGGTACTAAAAGCACACAAAAGGTCGAATATTTATGTTTAACCTCTTTGTGTCGTGGACTCATCGGTGTCAACAATATCGACCTCCTGGGACGTTTATTAGATCTCCTGATTGTTTATGAACTGCCGGTACTAAAAGCAGAGTCATTTAATCGCACACAATATATCGAGTGTTTTTGTTTAACCTCTTTGTGTCGTGAACTCATTGGAGTCAACAATACCGACCTCCTTGGACGTTTATTAGATCTCCTGATTGTTTATGAACTCCCGGTACTAAAAGCACACAAAAGGTCGAATATTTATGTTTAACCTCTTTGTGTCGTGGACTCATCGGTGTCAACAATATCGACCTCCTGGGACGTTTATTAGATCTCCTGATTGTTTATGAACTGCCGGTACTAAAAGCAGAGTCATATAATCGCACACAATATATCGAGTGTTTTTGTTTAACCTCTTTGTGTCGTGAACTCATTGGAGTCAACAATACCGACCTCCTTGGACGTTTATTAGATCTCCTGATTGTTTATGAACTGCCGGTACTAAAAGCAGAGTCATTTAATCGCACACAATATATCGAGTGTTTTTGTTTAACCTCTTTGTGTCGTGAACTCATTGGAGTCAACAATACCGACCTCCTTGGACGTTTATTAGATCTCCTGATTGTTTATGAACTGCCGGTACTAAAAGCAGAGTCATTTAATCGCACACAATATATCGAGTGTTTTTGTTTAACCACTTTGTGTCGTGAACTCATTGGAGTCAACAATACCGACCTCCTTGGACGTTTATTAGATCTCCTGATTGTTTATGAACTCCCGGTACTAAAAGCACACAAAAGGTCGAATATTTATGTTTTACCTCTTTGTGTCGTGGACTCATCGGTGTCAACAATATCGACCTCCTGGGACGTTTATTAGATCTCCTGATTGTTTATGAACTGCCGGTACTAAAAGCAGAGTCATATAATCGCACACAATATATCGAGTGTTTTTGTTTAACCTCTTTGTGTCGTGGACTCATTGGAGTCAAGAATACCGACCTCCTTGGACGTTAATTAGAACTCCTGATTGTTTATGAACTGCCGGTACTAAAAGCAAACAAATGGTCGAATATTTATGTTTAACCTCTTTGTGTCGTGGACTCATTGGTGTCAACAATATCGACCTCCTGGGACGTTTATTAGATCTCCTGATTGCTTATGAACTGCCGGTACTAAAAGCAGAGTCATTTAATCGCACACAATATATCGAGTGTTTTTGTTTAACCTCTTTGTGTCGTGAACTCATTGGAGTCAACAATACCGACCTCCTTGGACGTTTATTAGATCTCCTGATTGTTTATGAACTGCCGGTACTAAAAGCAGAGTCATTTAATCGCACACAATATATCGAGTGTTTTTGTTTAACCTCTTTGTGTCGTGAACTCATTGGAGTCAACAATACCGACCTCCTTGGACGTTTATTAGATCTCCTGATTGTTTATGAACTCCCGGTACTAAAAGCACACAAAAGGTCGAATATTTATGTTTAACCTCTTTGTGTCGTGGACTCATCGGTGTCAACAATATCGACCTCCTGGGACGTTTATTAGATCTCCTGATTGTTTATGAACTGCCGGTACTAAAAGCAGAGTCATATAATCGCACACAATATATCGAGTGTTTTTGTTTAACCTCTTTGTGTCGTGAACTCATTGGAGTCAACAATACCGACCTCCTTGGACGTTTATTAGATCTCCTGATTGTTTATGAACTGCCGGTACTAAAAGCAGAGTCATTTAATCGCACACAATATATCGAGTGTTTTTGTTTAACCTCTTTGTGTCTTGGACTCATTGGAGTAAAGAATACCGACCTCCTTGGACGTAAATTAGAACTCCTGGTTGTTTATGAACTCCCAGTACTAAAAGCACACAAAAGGTCGAATATTTATGTTTAACCTCTTTGTGTCATGGAGTCATTGGAGTCAAAAATACCGAACTCCTGGGACGTTTATTAGATCTCCTGATTGTTTATGAACTGTCGGTACCTAAAAGCAGAGGCATTTAATATATCGAATGTTTTTGTTTAACCTCTCTGTGTCGTGGACTCATTGGGTCCAATAATACTAACCTCCCTGGACATCTCGTACTTTGATGGAGAGGATTCGATTCGTATATCTGTTGTCTATGGGCGGCGATTACCACTTAACATCAGGTGGGTCGTCAGTTCGTTCCGTCACTCAGTCAGTCGGCAATCGGCTCCGTCACCTCACCTTTGGTTCGTCCGCGGTCTCCACGGTGGTGGGCAGGTCGAGCAGCCGCTGCGACTTGATGCCGTCGCCGGGGCCCATGTGCGACAGATGCGTGAAGTGAGACGGCGCCGATATCAAACGGGACCGCCCTTCCGATCTGTGGAGCGAGTGATCATCAAAGTCATACTATTTCCATAGAATTCATTATGAAATGACTTGGAAAACTCAACAATATTAAAAACGGTCGCGCGTACTTAACGCTGATTTGACGCCTGTTCAAACCAGCCCAGCCCCCATCCATCGGGACAAACAAACAAGAAACCCCCAAACGAAAGGATCCTTTTTTTCGCAAGCACTTGTTATAATTTGAGTACTTAAATCTATGTTAGTAGGAAATCATTTGTAATGTTTTTTTGAAGCAAATTTCATTTATATAATCAAGATAACGTTATAATTAATGAGAAATAAAAAAAAATATAATACTTACAATCTATTATGCGCTTCGATAGCCTGATGCGATTGTTCCCGCACTGAGAATCTCCGTTTGTTCGTGCCCCATTGCGTCGCATGTTCCACGCTTAGTGGTCCCTCTGTGAATAAACGAAGCGATGTATATGCAAACACTTCATAAAGTTATTCCACGCATGACCCAATTAAACCCACCAATGGGAGCGATGTATTATTTGTCAAATGATATGATCAATTATCACTGAATTGGAACCCGTTGTTGGTACCCCAAAGTCAAAGTCAAAGTCAAAAACTTTATTTCCATAGAATTCATAAAGAAATGGCTTGGAAACGTCAATATTCAAAACATAAGGTCACGCGTACTTATCGATAAGTTTGACGCCTGTTCAAACCCTATCCGACCCTCCATGGGGAAGAACAGACAAGAAACCCCTAATGGAGGGATTCCTTTCTTTTCGCGAGCACGATCCTTGTAACAATTGAGTACTTAGGTCTATGTTACATTTATGACTACATAATATACTATTACAGGATGTTTTGTGTGTCGTTGAGCAGAGCGACATCAGACCATGGGGATTTATCATTTATATAATCATTTACAGTGTAATAAGCTTTACTTACCAGACCCTTCTTTATGTATGACTTGAATTTTTGGGTCGGAAGCTTCGTTGCTTGTTCAGGAAGTTTATTATAAAAGTTTACACAATTTCCCATAAAAGATCCGTTGACTTTTTGCAATCGGAATCTTGGAATGTTTAATTTATTTTTGTTTCTAGTGTTCTTGGTATGAACATCACTTTTTTTCTCAAAACTAGATATGTTTTTATGAACATATAATAAATTTTCATATATATACTGTGATGACACTGTAAGGACATTTATTTCTTTGAATTTTTCTTTCAGAGAGTCCCTTGATTTCATTTTATAAATTGAACGTATAGCTCTCTTTTGTAAAACAAATATGGCATGGATATCTGCTGCTTTCCCCCAAAGCAGGATACCGTATGTCATAACACTATGAAAGTAACTAAAATAAACTAACCTAGCAGTAACTTCATCCGTTAGCTGTCTTATTCTACGTACCGCGAATGCGGCTGAACTAAGTCTGGAGGCAAGTGCTGCGATTTGATCACCCCACTGTAGCTTTGCATCTATAGTTAAACCCAAAAACACAGTGGAACCAACAAGATTAAGCACTTCTCCATTTATTTGTATATTAGCCGACATTTGCTTCACATTTGGCAAAGTGAATTTAATGCACTTAGTTTTGTTAGAATTGAGTAAAAGATTGTTCGATATGAACCAATCTAAAACTTTAGATAGTGACGCATTTACACTATCGTAATTATCTTTATATCTGTCAACTTTAAATAAAAGAGAAGTGTCATCAGCAAAAAGGACTATATCACACAAAGTATTCACAAAAAAAGGGAGGTCGTTGACATAAACTAGAAACAAAAACGGGCCCAGTATTGAACCTTGCGGCACACCCATGTCAATAGCGGAACCTGTAGACCTTTCACCGCCAATGGCAACTTTTTGGATTCTGTTTGATAGATATGACTGTACAAGGTCAATCGCTTTATTTTGGATACCGTAATGTTTGAGCTTGCAAATCAAGATAGAGTGATCTACACAATCAAAAGCTTTGGAAAGATCACAGAATACACCGATTGCATCTTGTGATTTCTCCCAAGCTTCAAAGATGTGCTTTAAAAGCATTACACCAGCATCAATCGTGGACCGACCTTTGGTAAATCCAAACTGATTACTATGAAATAAGGTATTTCTATTAAAATGTGTTAATAATTGCTCTAAGATTATTTTTTCAAATATTTTACTCAAAGTTGGTAATACCGATATCGGTCTATAATTAGCTGGGTCTTTGTGATTCCCAGATTTAAATAAAGGAATCAATTTACTGTGCTTCATCAGCTCAGGAAAGACTCCATCGTCAATACATTTATTAAATATGTAAGCTAGACATGGAGCAATATCAGTAACTACTGAACATAGAACTTTCGTGGATATTCCCCAGAGGTCTTCGGTATTTTTGATATTAAGTGATTTAAATGTTTTTGAAATTATGGCTGTGTTTATATACCTAAAATTGAATATAACATCACTTTTTGTTACACAGGATTCTAATAAAGATCCAGCTCCACAAACAGAAGACTTCAATGACTGAGTAACTATCTTAGGTATGCTAGAGAAATAACTATTAAATGCCTCAGCAACATCAGTTTCATTTGTAAGAGTTTTACCATCAATAATTAAATTAATCTTATTGTCCCGTGTCTTAAATTTACCTGTTTCATTGTTTATAATTTTCCAGGTCGCTTTAATTTTATTTTTTGAACTTTTAATTTTATTGTTTAAATATAAAGATTTGGCAACATGACAGACATTTTTGAAAATTTTAGAGTAATTTTTTACCATCAAAATGAAAGAATCGTCATGCAGCATGTACTGCTTTGCAGCATACAGTTCATATAATTTATTTCTACTTTTATATATACCAGATGTGGCCCAGTCATCGAAACTAACTCCCGATCTGAATTTACATGTTTTCATTTTAAATACCTCTTTATGCTCATTATTTATCATATTTGACAAGGCGGTGAAAAGTTCGTTCGGGTCTTCAATGCACGGAAATTGTGTCATTCGTAGCTCAATGTTACCCTGGAACCGTTTGATGCGGCTCTCAGTGATAGGCCTGTATGTAAATTCTCTAGGATTCGTAACAAATTTTGAAGCAAACATAGCACTCTGGCCATAGTGGTCTGAGCTTAAGTTCATAATTATTGATTTACTGATGGAATTACAATTACAGAATATATTGTCTAGACAGGTAGACGACGACAAAGTTACTCTCGTAGGTTCTCTAAAAATATTGTTTAAGTTATAGCTCTTAAATAAATTTAGTAATCTCCCAGACAGAACAGAAGATTCATTCAACATATCTACATTAAAATCTCCACAGACAATTACATTTTTACTAGTCACTGTCTTTATTAATATATCCTCCATGACAGATTCAAATACTGTAAAGTCAGCACCGGGGGGTCGGTAAACGCACACAACGATATGCCGCTCCAGCTCAACACACGACACCTCAATAGTTCTCTCTATCGAGAGATTTGCAATATCTTTTCGCTCCTTATTTTTTATAGTATTTTTAACAATAATCAGTGAGCCTCCATGTATGGCTTTTTTTCTTTTGAAAGAACTGACAACATTATAATTTAAATAATAGGGGAGCAGATCCAAATATTTGACCCAATGTTCAGAAATACACATAATATCTACTTTGAAAAATGTCAAAAACAGTTCTAATTCTAATATTTTGCTGGAAAGACCCTGTATATTTTGGTGAACTACATGTAAGAGGGCACTGGGCTTTTCCGCTGTCGAATTAGTCAGTTTAAATTATTAACTGACTCATTTTCTATACCCTGATTAGTATTACTACTAACAACGGGGTCGTCACTAACTAACTGAGTTATAATATTTATAACCGAATTAAAAACATTATATGCTAACAATTTAGCAATCATCATTTTCCTACGCCTACTTAGATACATTGTATCTCTAGTCAAATAAAATTTACTAATAAAACTATTAGTATCAAAAAATAATACATTGCTATGACGGCATGTCATATTATACATTAACATATTTAATTTGTAAACCATTTCCAATGTCACTTGACTTGAAGAGTAAGAGTATGGAAATGCACATAAAATTAATTTACCTAAACCTAAATCTGCCTTTTCTAATAGGGCGTCAACAAACTTCAACAAATCTGCTCGCTTGACAAAGGTACTGTCCCCTAACTGAACAATCAAAGTGGTGTTCCCATCAAACGAGTCATTATTTATGCCATTTAAAATTTTTTGAAGTGGGGCATTTGGATAGCAATTATTAGTTACCACCTGACCTAGCTGGTCACCAAGCAACAATCCCATTCCTATACCTATCTTGTCAGAATACAATATTGTTTTCCTAGTTGCCACATCATTTGTCAGTTTACTAATTTGGGGCCCCTCTTTGTGGAGCAGCTGTCTAGAATCAGCTGCAGCCACAACGTGGCTGCCCTCATCAGGGATAAGTAGAGGTGTTGCTGGTGTCAGTGAGACAGGGACGAAGGTCTGCTGATCTGAAGTTGGCTGGTCTGTCTGCGAACTAGTATTACGTACTTGAATATATATACTACTGTTATTAGCATATAGTGATTCTATTTGCTTTACGCTATTAGCAAGGTCATGTTCAGCCCGCTTATACTTATGAGAAATGTCATGAAGTGACTTTTCAAGGTATAATATTTTATCAGACATGTATTCCATATCCTTCGTATTGCGTCCTAATAAATTATAACATGAATTTAATTGTTCACCTAAATTAATTTTCTCCTTAGTTAATTTTACATTACTAATAACATTTTTCTTTTGCTTCAGAGCCCTTTGCGTTTTCTTTATGTAGTGATTAAGTTTTACATATTTTTGAATGCAAAATCTGAATGCAAATATCCACACACTCTCGTCCAAAGGTCATGTGCTCGCTACAATACAAACAATAACTTACGCGCTAGCAGAGGCCTCAGGTAGATGATGAAAGGTGCTGCATCGCTGCTGAATGGGAACCCGTTGTTGGCACCCCCGAACGCACATATCCACCCGCTCTCGTCCAAAGGTCGTGCATTCGCTACAATATAATCATTATAATAATAATAACATTGGCGCTCAACAATAACATTTTATTAATAAACAGGCTGATACAGCAAACGATGTTCTTATGACATAGTTTCGTTATGATAGTGAGTTATAGACATGAGTTCAGACAAAAATCCCTTGTAAAAACATCAATTTTAGACAAATTTTCTATTTTTCCGGGCAACTTGTCCCATAAAGCCACGAGGATGCAAATGTCAATAGGCGACGGTAACTACTTAACATCAGGTGGGCCGTCTGCTTGTATGCCTACAATAACATAAAAAAAGTTATTGTGACTTTTACGAACATTAAAAGAAATTTATAATATGGTCCAGTCGTTTAAGTGACACGTTCAACAACAAAAAGCATTTAATTTTTTTAAACTCTAATAAAAGAAATAGAATAGATGGATCTACAAGAGCAGTAGAACTCACGCCAAGTTCGTCCAGGGAAGTACTGCCGCCATGCCCATTTCTGCCGCCAAGCAGTAATGGAAACGCGTAATTGTGTTCCGGTTTGAAAGGAGTTGTTGTCGGTGAACTTACAGGCACATGAGACATTTCCCATACACGCTCAGAGTTACGGGCGTATACGATGCGACTAGGGTCTTATCGTACCTAGTAGGGGCGGACCTAAGTCGCGTCGCTTGTGGGCCGAGGTTACCACTTACACCAGGTGGGCCATCGGCTCGTTTCGTAACTGTATCACATTAGAAAACCTAGGTATACTCACGTATATTGAGTGTCTGCACCCATTCACCCGTTTCTATATCGTATATGTCTATGTGCGTCGTCGTGAATATTAGTAGGTGGGTTTCGTTAATTGCTGGAACAAAGACACAACATTAAATCAAAGTCTATAACTAAGTAGCATAGCAGTAGAACTTATCCCAAGTTAGTCTGGGAGGTACTGTACCTTACTCATTTCTACCTATTCTATTGATCTCTTTTGTATATATAACACGGATATCTGCTGTTTTCCCCCAAAGAAGGATACCGTATACGGTATCCTTCTTTGGGGGTCATTATATATAATGACACTATGAAAATAGCAATGTAGCGGTATAATGAAATCTACACTAATATTATACAGTAAAGATTGTAACTGTGTGGGAAGGTAATATCCGAATGTACAGATTCGATACTGAAAATTCTTTCACTAATAATAAACTGCATGAGGCTATTTTTTCAATCTGATAGAGATGAGTTCCACCCGTAAATACTGAACGCGACCCGTGCGAAACCGGGACGCACCGCTAGTATGTTATTGATATAAAATAATAATATTAGTGGACATTTTATACAACGCCATCTAGCCCCAAAGTAAGCTAAGCATAGCTTGTATCATGGGAACCAGACAACTGATATAATACTTATATACTTTTTGTAAATACACATACGTATTAAAACCCAGACACAGAACAAACACCTATGCTCGTCACACAAATGTTTGTCCTGGAATCGAACCCACGACATACAGCTCAGAAGGCAGCGCTTCTACAAACTGAGCTATAAGGCTATACAAAGTCAAAAATTATTTCCATAGAATTCATAAAGAAATGTCATGTCCTTATCGCTAAGTTTGACGCCCGTTCAAACCCTATCCGACCCTCCAGGCGAACAGTCAAGAAACCCCTAATGGAGGGCATCCTTCCTTTCCTACACGAGCGCGGTCTCACCGTGATGTCCGACTTGCGCGGTGTACATGAGTTCCGTGTCGCGCGCGCGGTGACCCGCACTGTCCACGTACAGCGCGAGCGTGTTGAACACGAGCAGCGTGTCCGTGCTGTTGGGCACGCCGGCACAGGCGAGCGGTCGCGCGCCCGAGTGACACAGGAATATGTTCACCTGGTTCTCAGGGTGCACGAGAGCTGTCAACAAACGACCTCTTTACTCCTTGCATGCGTCTGTATTTATAATCTGGAGGTCTTAAAGAGGAGAGTGAATAGGTTACCTTCTAGGCAAGCATGCTACATCGTAGACCGCATCGTCTACGTTAACATCAGGTGAGATTGCGGTGAAATGTTAGCCTATCGCAAAAAAAAAATACTATGATATTGGGACGAATTATGTGTTGCATAATTTATTTTTAATGTTACTGAGTGGGAATATAATAAGATATCTTTATTATCATACTTAAGAGCTATCTGAACCCGCCCCGGTAGCCCAGTATGAGCCGCCCGTGCGTCAGTTGCACGGAGTGGACGGCGGACGGGTGCAGCGGCATATATACTCACACAAGGCGGGCTGGTCCACTGTGGGCCGCCTCGGGTCGGGTAGCGAGTGAGCCGCGAACCCGCCCCGGTAGCCCAGTATGAGCCGCCCGTGCGTCAGTTGCACGGAGTGGACGGCGGACGGGTGCAGCGGCATATATACTCACACAAGGCGGGCTGGTCCACTGTGGGCCGCCTCGGGTCGGGTAGCGAGTGAGCCGCGAACCCGCCCCGGTAGCCCAGTATGAGCCGCCCGTGCGTCAGTTGCACGGAGTGGACGGCGGACGGGTGCAGCGGCATATATACTCACACAAGGCGGGCTGGTCCACTGTGGGCCGCCTCGGGTCGGGTAGCGAGTGAGCCGCGAACCCGCCCCGGTAGCCCAGTATGAGCCGCCCGTGCGTCAGTTGCACGGAGTGGACGGCGGACGGGTGCAGCGGCATATATACTCACACAAGGCGGGCTGGTCCACTGTGGGCCGCCTCGGGTCGGGTAGCGAGTGAGCCGCGAACCCGCCCCGGTAGCCCAGTATGAGCCGCCCGTGCGACAGTTGCACGGAGTGGACGGCGGACGGCGCCCGCAGTTCCGCGATGCGACATCGCCGTGCGGCCGTACGGGTTATTTCGTATACGTTCACTATGTATTGGTTCTGGAAATAATATAATAGCTTTAGTTTCTTGAAATACATGAAAGGAGAATCAAATGTTTGTTTGGTACTGGAACTCACAACATCTTTCAAGACTACAATGGAATAATACAGGAAAGTACGATGTCCACCAATATTATTATAAAGTAATATCATCAGATATTTTTAACAGTTTTGAGATTTTCTCAGTGAGAGGAGTCATGTACGTGAACAAATAGCGCTGATGAAGAAAACAAACGAACGAGATTGCCATGTTCATTTAAGAGGCCCCCGTATATAATTAAGGCTCCCTTACTCCCCGTTATTATAATAGGGCCCGTGCAAATTATGAGGTTACTCTCCCATAAATTAATACATTTTACTACTGTTTGAAAATTCCCCTGTCAAGTTTACAAAGCAGTTTTGCCTACTCATTGTCGGTATGATTTCTCACCTGTTTTTTGCACAGCACAGCGAACCCATACGAGTTGGTGTGTAAGGGGCCCCCACATATCATAAGGGCCCCCTTACTCTCCGCTAGCTTGACGCATTCCACTTCGGAACATTCCAGTGCACGGATCGGGACGAGGCGAACGTAACGACCTCTGCCGGCGATCACAACTGCAAGAAAATTATTTATATGTAAAATCGAGGGTCTGGAACCAACAGTTATCGAAATACAGCGATTGTTTTACGGAACGAGCCGACAGCCCACCTGGTGTTAAGTGGTAACCTCTGCCCATAACAACCGATTCGAGTTGGGTCCTCCCCTACTAGTTACGACTAGACCCAAGTCGCATAGTATGCGCCTCGGGTAACTCTGAGACGTGTAGGTGAAATGTCTCATGTGCGTGTAATTTTACCGGCAACCCCCTCCCCATAGAGACACTCACCGAGCAGTTGCTCCTTCTGTATGTAGACGGCGCTGGCGACGGGCGCGTGTTGCCGCCGCGGCGTGATCTCCCCCCGCTCCAGGTCGAGCAACGCCAGCCCCCCCTCACCCCCCACCACGACGCGCGTGCGCTCCAGCACGCACGCACACAGCGCGCCTCGGAGCGCACCGGCCGAACTCGAATCCACTACTACTACTGCGCTGTAAACCTGGAATTAAAACAGGACATTTTTACCACGAAACGAAAAAGCTGCTCGAGAGTGATTGTCAAATGGAAATTACCTTACCACTACAACTTTGATGCTCATCAGACCCTAAACTCTCTAACTCTAATAACCACCACGAGCATCAAACATTATACTTACACATTTGTCTGGCAAATTGTTTCGTTTCAATATCCTATGAAGTTCGCTCAACGCCACAACCCATTTAGTCTTTTCCGATTCAGATTCTGCTAGCATTAACGTGTGAGATCTCCTGCCGCCTTCTATTTGTGATGTTGATATCTGAAAACAAGAGTTGTATGAGAAACGTAACAGTACAGTTCTGGCTTTTTTCTTCTTCTTTTTCTTTATTATTATTAGACCATGACAACTTGAAAGTTAAACTGCAAAAGGTTCTATCACTTACCATACGTGAGATAACAATATACTTTCAACCTTTTCAGCTAACTTCAGAGCTATTATTAATCATTATCTGAGATGTTAACCTTTTTTGTGTCGTGTTCATTGTAGAGCTCAGCCCAGACTTGTTGGCAATTTTGAGAAACAGTCTAGAAATATTTGATTTGTAAGGAATAATTTACAGATTCAGATAAATTTACATGATGTTATCAGCGTAATTATATGGCCGGAACGTTGCAAAATATCTAAATGGACAGGAACAAACAATGTGCCAAATTAAAATATTTGAGGGAACATGTCGATAGGGACAGAAAACACAATACAAGGTCAAGGTCACAGTCAAGGTCTTTCTTCTTCTTTACATACAAAAGAATCACAAGAGAATAAAATTTCCTTCGAGCACCGGTAAGAACGATTGGAGCTATCACTCACTCGGAATATGCATGGTATGTCCCGTTTGGCGGCGTGTATGACGTCACTGTCGCGCACCGCCGCCACGCTGAAGTGAGGATCCCGCATATCCAACACTTGGCTGACGCACAGCGCGGGTAACGCGTTCCTATCCGCTGATATGTCGTACAAGAACAGCTTGAAGTCACACACGACCACGAATTGCCGCATCCACCCTTTCTTCACGCCTCCCGGTTTGGGGACCTGGGTACGATAGTTAAATAATTTTATTAGAGACAAGGGTCTAAAAGGGTACAGAGTCTAATTTTAGTGCGCGTGCTTTTCAAAACCGGTTTCATCAAGCAAAGGCCAGTTTCCTTTATAGATGGCGCTGGATTAAACAATATTTGATCGAACGACTGTTACATAGTAAGTCATTTTGACACATACTTGCATAATGCTTGTATATGTAATGTGAAGTATTTGTGGCAGGCGAAGCCCTCTACACGCGCGGGGTCGATGCCCAGCGGGCGGCGTCCCCCGGGTAAAGCCAACGAATCCTGTGAGTTGTGAGACGCACCTTGACGTATCCCTCGTAGGCGGTGCCCTGTCCGCGCGCGGGGTCGATGCCCAGCGGGCGGCGCTCCGAGAGAGCGGGCAGCGGGCAGCGCGGCGGGACGCGTGCGCAGCATCGTGTGTGCACGGCGAGACCGCACCGCTCGCAGACCACGCCTTGACGCGTCAGACCGATCTGTGAACAACGCGACACGGACATCTGAGCATTTCTCTGAAAACGTCTTCAAGAGAATATGGAGATATTTCCTGACAATCTCCCCTCCTAAGTGCATCTTCACCTTTTCGTATCAGTGACTCGTTACTAATTGAGAAAAATATTTTCTAATAATAGGTGCCATACCTATTATTATATCTAAGTGGTATATGTATATATTGATTTAATACGACATAAGAAAGGTTTCTTCTATTCGAGTCACTGGTTCTCTCGAACCTGTGGTGAAAGGATTTCAATATTTTCGAAATTTTTTCGATTTTTTATTTTTAGGACATGTCGGTTTCCTCACGATGTCTTCTTTCACCGTTTCGAGAACGTGGTATTGCTCACATATCTTTCAATCGAAAAACTCATAATTGCACGTCGGGATTTGAACCGGCTACCTCCGGACCGGTCAACATAGTGCAATAAATGCATTGAATTTATATTTGATGTAGACCTAAAAATAGAATTCCATCCTACATTGACAACATTAACATGAATACAAGTAATGCAATCTAAGTCTTACCATAAGAGACGTGCAGTGATTGCACTTGGTGGGACTGCTGAACGTTCTCACGAGGAACTGGTGAATCTTCTGCTTGCCGGGCACCGCCGGCCCCAACGATGGGTCCTGGGGAATTACCGTCACCTTTTAGTTTGCCTTACCGACACATTGCGTAGCTATTTGGGTTTATATGAATGACAGTTAGGGCCCGGGGATCCAAAAGATGGCATTGCAGATTATTTTCGATCTTCGATCGATTCTTAATTAGTAAACTCCAATAAATATGTGTGACAGACTTACAGTAGACATCTCGCTGGGTGAGCTCTTGCTAGAGGCCGGCGAGGACGCCCTGGGACCTTCCATCTCGTCCTGTGACTCCACGGAGCCACTGAGCGCGGCAGACTGTTGAGATCCGTACATGAGCTGTGGAAGATTGTTTACAGTTTGTCGTCTACAAGTTTGCATGATAGTACTCGAAGGCGAACTTCCAAATGAAAATAATGAAGTAAAATATTCACTAACAATTAAAACAAATAGCCACCTAGAATATTGCTGTGCCCTAACAGGGTTTATGTTTGTATCCTATAAATATATTAAGATCTTTGGAACAAAATAGCGCAATAAATGCTTTGAACATGAAAAAAATTATGTATGAAGGGGGGTATATAAAAAAGGCAAATCAAATCTATTAAAATTAATAAACGAATCTTTTGCGACAAAATAACAGCTTTTTTAGTAAATGCATATAAAAGTATATTCTGTTATACATAAGATATGTATAACAACAATCTTAACTTTATTTCAGGCTACTTGCCTCGGATACCTCAGCGACTAACATATAATAACTTAAAACTACAATAAGTCTAAATTAAGTCATGCGTGGATTTTAAGTAAGATTTGTTCTGCACACGAAGTAAATTATTTTTCTACGTCAATGGCACAAAAATAAACTAAAGGTCATCTATTTATTTATAAAGGAGATGGCAATCAATTTAGAGATGTTAAAATTTGCTTTAGCTTATTACGTCCAGAATCTACACTAATTACCTCAATAGGAGGAAAGATTATGATCAGAGATTAGCACACAACAGATAGAACAGAAGAATCGATAATTAAAATAATAAATAAATAAATATTGGTCAACATTTCACACAGCGCCATCTAGCCCTAAACTAAGCTAAGGACAGCTTGTACTACGGGAACCAGATTACTACTAGAATACAATTGTCTTTTTTGTAAACACATACATATAAATACACATCAACACCCAGACACAGAACAAACATGTATGTTCGTCACCCAAATCTTTGTCCTGGGTAGAATCGAACCCATGACCTACATCGAAGAAAGGCAGCAGGGTTACTACCAACAGAGCTGTGAGGCCTGTCAGATATAATACTAGAATACAATATATGTTACGGTTATTATAAAATATAACTAATGCAATATGAACCTTATACCAAACAAAATAATAACCATGCATAACAAAGCTAAAAGTCTATCATACAACAAACAACAAAAAGCAAAAACATAACGATACCTTTGCGTTACAACAATGTTGCATATTTCTGTATCGGTGGTACTGTGGCGACATCTGTGCGGAAATTAATAATAACAACTAAAAATGGAAGCGAAACATAATATTAAAAAGCATACGATATACAACCGCCATATTCTAAACAAACTTTACTGAACATCGTACATATTTAAAAATTAAGTTCTTTGTAACAACATAGTGCAATAAATGCTTTGAATTTGAATTTTATTTGGTTAAGAAACGAGAGCTTATGGCCCACCCGGTGGTAAGTGGTAAACTCCACCCATACTAATACAGATTTTTATTTTATTTAAAGAGACTTTTACGAATTCGTGATACATGTGTACTCCAACTTTTATTCCTGATATATTGAACTATTCGACTGGGCTCATAGCTCAGTTGGTAGTAACCCTGCTCTCTACGCTGTAGTTCATGGGTTCGATTCACACCCAGAACAAACACTTGTGTGACTAACATATATGTTTGTTCTGTGTCTGGGTGTTGATATGTATTATATGTATTTACAAAAAAAAGTACTTTATGTATGTATATCAGTTGTCTGGTTCCCATGACACAAGCTATGCTTAGCTTACTTTGGGGCTAGATGGCGCCGTGTGAAATGTCCACCATATTTATTTATTTTATTTAAGTATCACCACCGACACACTTAATATTAATACTTCTTCGATTCCTAAAATATCAGCACTCAAAAGTTTGATCTTAATATGGCAAAGAAGTAAAAAACAATCACCTACATATTAATCACAAATGTATATGAAATACAACAGCACATTCCATATATTAACGCTAAGTCACCTAAGGGGAGTAATTACCGCAAAATGATCCAACCTTACCAAATAGTCACGTAATAAGGGATGAATTACGTAAGGGACACTAAATATGATAACTAAATATGATAAAAACAGCAGCACTCATATTATTTAAGAAAAAAGTTTTACATCAACCCATTAAAAAAATATGTAACCTATGGAATGCACTTTTGTACTAGGATTTTGATGAAACACTTTATGTACAACATTAATAGTACATATAAAATAAAACCCACCTTCTGTTCGGTCATAGATGCAACATTGTCGTAATGTCGCTCGCTGGACGTATCCTTCAGGAAATCCACGGATTTGTTCAGGAGGTCTAGGTAGCTCATTTGGGAAGGCGGCCGGTCTAAGACTGAAAACCACAAATATATTCATTAGTAGAATCGACACCTATGCGGGTTTAACCGGGATGTATGTTTTAATTACTATATAATTAATTAGAGTATTAATTATGCGTTTGGGCAGACTTAAGTCGAATTTATTTCGCCCATTGACATGACAATGGAACGAATAGTATGCGTATAATGTCTATGTAGAGCATTGAGGGTTGCGTACGGATAAAGCTGAACCCATGACCTTCAAATCGGATGTAAAGTATGACGTATACTTTGCACGATGAATCTTAGGATTAATAATAAATAAATAAATAAATAGTAATTTAATTTAATATTTGTAGCATTATGCTACAAATATTAAATTAAATTACTCAGATAAATGGGCAACAAATTATGACTAAGTATTAAACATATTTAAGGAAATAAATATATTATTTGTAAAACACATAAAACCAATCCCAACCGCAACCTTATTAAACTAATCCAGCTAATAACATGACAAATTAGGATATGTATAGTCGTAAACAAAAGTGTTAATTTTTTTTAAATATATTTTTAGATTGTTAGTTCAATCAAAATATATGGCGAATCTGCTTGTTGTTCCCGACTATACACAGACACATTTTAGTGATATAAAACAGGATACATGCATATTGGACGTATACATTTGACCGCTGTACATAATATACCCTCCAATCGGTCGAGGTGACATTCAAACTAAAAAACAGGGTTCCATAACCTATAAAAACCATACTGTTTTTTAAAAACATAATTTAAAAAATATATATTTTCTGAATATTTTATTTTTATGTTTTTTTCTTATAATAATAAAAAAAAATTAAAATAATAATTTTTATTTGTTACAAAAACTTCTAATGTAATAATTAAAAATTCTATCGATACACCAATGGTGTCCTAACTAAGAACCTAATCATCAAAACGGAATGAATGTTCCCTCGCCGTCTAATCTAGGACAAATACAAAACTAAGGTACAAAATGTAAAAGAAAATAACAAAATAAAACATATTAGTAAACTTCCTAAACGATACAAACACGTGTTAAAGGAAAACCATGTCGTTAAGTGCGTTATATATATATTATATATATATTACGGATCGTGACGTCACGCTCATTACCGTAGCAAGCTGAAGCAAGCGAAGCAATAAACAAGAAAAACGCTTCATATTTGTACATATTGGCCAAATGGTGAGCAATCACTGTTTTGGTGAAAAGGTATATTTTGTATTTTTTTTAATTATTTTTTTATATTCGAATATGTTACGGAACGTATAGATTTTCCACCTGATGTAACCTATGTCTATGGCTACTTGGGTCTTCCCCAAATTGGGTATGAAAACCCAAGTCGAATCGTAACTTTGAGACGTGAAGGTGGAACTGGCAATCACATTTCTTAAACCGGAACACAGTAATGTGATTGTTTTACTGCTTGTAGAGCAAGCAGTAAAACAATAAGTATAATACAAGTATAGAGAATAATTTAATTTAACTTTAATAGTTATATTTTGCTAGCTTATAAGTTTATTGGAAATTATTAACAACTAATAAGAGTATCATTGTAAAAAAATACTGGTAATAACATTGGTGTTTTTTTTATATTGGTATGTGTTACAAGGTCTGTTAGTGCAGTTTTTCCCAGTAAAAAGGAGGATTCGGATGGAAATATAAAAAAAAATGCCTTTTACCCTCAAAACAGTGATAATGCTATTCATAAATAATTTTAACTTTCCCTTTACACTTGATTGTATTTACAGTGGAACAGTTGATACAAAAAATGATAAGAATATTAGGAGCTACTTACGGCACAAGGACATAAAACTCAAAACTTGCACCTATAAAGTTAACACAATCTGTTTAAAAATTCATAGTACCTCGTATGAATGTGAAAACAGACAATTATAATAAGCTACAACAGGACATAATTGACACACAATCACATACAAAACTACTGTAAAAATTATAATTTAATTATTATTTAAAATGAACGAACCGTTTTCGTCTTTGCCGCTCCAGTAGTTAGATCCTTTCGTAGATCCCTGCCTCGCTGCTTGCGCATCACTTACCACTTAATACGCAGTATTTATACTGTACAACCATTATGTGTAGCAATATATGTATTGAGTATTTAGAGCAAATAGTTGTGCAAAAAATTATATAGGGAACATTAAAACATGCACAACATAATCATTAGTCTGTATTATGTTTCACTTTGAATTTCTATAAGCGTTCATCACGTCAACACATGGCAGATATGCCTCGATAAATTTGAAAAAATGATTAAAAACAAATGTAACCATTCAAAACAGTTTAATAACATATGTACATAAATACTGCAATTAATGTTTAAAGATTCACAAGTTATGCACCGTTTAAAGTAACTTAAACATTAACAAATGCAGAGTAAATGTGCCAACGTTGCCTAAAATAATATTAAAATGGCTAAAATAATAAAACGAAAACTTAATCTGACAGTTAAGACACCCCCACAGTACATTTTATTAAATACTTTTGTTTGTGATTGTATTTTGTAAATCAATCCATTGAAGTTAAAATAAAAAAACTGCAGAATGACATACTTATATAAATATAATAATTTTCTAACTCAACAAAATAAATGAGATTCTACACAACTAAGAGAAAACTTAAAGTATGTAATAAATATTTTAAAAACCTGCATCGTGCGTAAATTAAACAGGGAAAATGGTGACCCCCGAAAAAAGTCACCAATGTCTTTCGACTTTCCTGTGGTTCTTAAGTTTAACCTCATGTTACAAGATTTTAACTGAAACTATCAGTATAAACGCATATTTACACAAAATGCAATTAAAAAACTCTTGCATAATAAAAATTTCAAAGCGTAAATCGTTAAATGACTAGTCGAATGTCTGAGGACGACACCATTTTTTAATATCTTTGGCTGAGTAGTTTTTGACTAGACGTAAGGTTTTAAGGACTAGAAAATAATTACCGTACTTTGGTTTATATTTTTATAGCGAATATAGCGAATGCTAATGATTTCATTCAAATAAAATATGTATTTACATGAAAATAATATCCAATATTATTTATACTCACAATAAAAAGAATGCTGCGACTCTATTTAAAACGACGTTTATATAAAACAATATAATGTCAAAGCCACATTAATATGTCATTAATGTTTTATGTAGTATTTCTTGCAAATGTCTAAATATATTATCATGTATTACCACTATGGTAAGGAAAATGTAATGTACGGAAAAATGATCAACGTATTAAAAGTATTTTTAAAGTTGAAGTAGTAGTAGTTACGACAGTTTATACATAAGATTTTATAATAATTTCAATCATTTGCGACTAGTATTTGAGCACTAATTCTCTAGGTGCGGACAGATTATAAAACAATAATCGAACTTCTCTTCCAACCGAGTGTAAGATATCATAAGAATGGGAATAAATGTATTTGCCAGAAACAGTAGGTTTATGACTGAATGAAGGCTAGGCTTGTGTTTTGATATTACGAACACATGGCCAAAGTTTACGAACCACCCGTATGGATAGCACTAGAAAGGTACGCATAATTTTGCCGAATTGGATAGAAGACAGAGTGAAGGGTTGAAGAGTGAAGAGGAGTGAAGGTTTGCCCGAGTAGGGTTAGTTTGCCTAGAATCCGGGTTGGACGAGTCTACCTGCACCATAACACTAACAGCATTTCAATTAAAGCGATTTCTTATATAACTATTTCTATAGCCTTTATTTGTTTCCATTTAATAATATATTAAGGGAGTTCCTACGGACGGGCATTGGTCACTGTCACTACATGATACGCGCAGTGCGAGAGAGCACAAGAGCTTGTCTAAAAGTGAGATGTGGCAAAATTAAAGGATTTCTGTTCTACTTTTAAATGTATTATATTTTGTTGCGTGCAAATAACCATGGCGGTGTCATATTGAGTTGCGGATTGAAATATTAGGACAGAACAACAAATATTAAATTAATAAATTATTGTATAGAAAAATATAGCATTTTCTTTAAAACATCTTTTGTATGTTTCAAGTTAAAATTTTTACAACTCAATACATATTGACAGCATTCCTATAATTGGACTTATTGTACGTACGTACATCCGTACACTGAATTAGTTACGCTAGTACGCACGTGATTTGATCAGCTGTGCATTACTAATTTCAAAATCTAACCTATTAAAACATAACTATAACAGGAATTTTGAACACTTAACTAGATTCCAATGCCACGGGTAAATTAGTTACGCCAATTACTTTTAGTGTGCCTACCATAACCTCTGCCCATAACAAGCAATACAACTTGGGTGCTCCTCTACATAACGAAATGAAGACTATAGAAATAAAAACATAACATCACGGGTAAAAGTGATGGTAAACCAAAATGGCGACGCCCCATAGACAAGATGTCACGCCTATAAACAGAGGTATGTACGGCCTCAGCCACGCTCGAACTGTGCACACAATGCAGGTTCCAAAATATCAATTAAAAATAATACAAAATAACAATAAAACAGCGTTTCACGCAGTAAATTAATAAATGCCGCAATAAATACATGATCGTTACTCCATTCATCGCGATTGCGCATAACACACCATTTTCGAAACGGTCCAATCGAATCACAGTTTCAAATTTTTCACATAATTCATAGCCAATAAAGGTAAAGCGATCCATTTTTTAATATTAAAATTAAAGAATATAATTTTTGCATATAATTTAGATAGGACGGAATAAATTGTTCCAAAAGTTTCCATGGTATTCCAATTTCGAATAACAGTCCGATATTCCAATTTCAAAAGTTGATGTGTCAACAAATTATGAAATGGCACAAAAGAGTTCGGTTTATTTCCGTTTTTTCCGTCGCGGTCGACGTTGGACTTTGTGGTGGGAGATCCAGTTCCATTTGACATTAGCGTATGACGTCACAGGAATATACGTGCGTAAGGTGGGATTGTGCGGTAACATGTAATAGAAACAAAAAGAAAAATGGTGCACTAAATAAACATAAAGAGATATATAACGTTGTGCGCTGAAAGTTGTGTATATAATATTACCATAAATAAACACATATAAAATCGGAAGCAAACGTCGAGAAGCCAAAAAAAATAAATCATAAATTCCTGTCAAAATATCTGTAAATCCACACTTTCATAATTATCTCATACATTATTACATACAAGGCAAATTAAACACGTAATATTAAAATCCATACTTGATTTCAATTTTGTTTATAGTACGTCTTTTGGTACAAAGTCATAGGCTGCGCCAATCTTTTTCCCTTTTATCCTACCGGCTGCGCCAATTGCAAAACTATTGTGAAGACGTATCCACGTAATATAGATAAAAATAAATAATGAATAAACACTGTAATAACCAACATCTGACATCCGTTCACTCTCTTCTGTGTATTTTAACTTTCGGTGACAAACATAATTTTTGCAACCTCCTTTCAAACTTTCAATCTCAAATTTGAAATTTTCTTTCGACAAGTTACAAAACCTCTTGAAACCATATTCAGAGTCAGCAGAAATGTCATCAATCAGATATTTCCTGTCATACTTTCGATATACACCAGATAAAGCTATATGTAGTACTCACACGAGTTGCCCTGGTGGATTGGCGGTGTGTCGATACGGGCTTGCATCTCGCGTATGTGCTGTTCCTTTCGTTTCATGTCGTGCGCGAGACTGTCGAGACGTTGCCTGGTCTCCAGGAGATCTCTGTTGAGAACACACATTTTCGATTTGTTACAATTAGAATCTACTTAATGTTTTTGGTCTGTTACTTATTTATTTATTTAAGATCACCAACAAAATTACATGTAAATACGAAGCCAATAGCAAGTTTAAAGTTTTTGAAAACACTTAATTTCACTTACAGGTAGTCATAGCATGCATTACTGTTACGGATATTAAGCTGTACTATCTCCCTACAACAGCAGCAATATGACTTGAATTATCCCATACGTCATTCGCCGATTACCCTTCAAACATTCACCAACTTAACTAAAAGTTCGGTAGTATACAATTAGACTCATCGATTTCAGGCGTATATGCTCTGCTACTCGAGCAAAGTCGGATCACCAATAATATAATAAACTAAAGTTGTGGCAACGCGTATAAGAATTCCGAGCCATGAAACAACTGTCTGTAAGTGAATAAAGAGTAGGGAGTGGTCCGGGTTGTACCACTGTGAACGGTGTGCACCACTGACCTCTGGCTGGCCATCAGCTCGGCCCTGGTCCTGCTGAGCTCCTCCCCGACCGCCTGCTTCGCCTGTATCTCGGAGTGCAGCGACGACTGCAGAGTGAGGATCTCCGGGTTGTACCACTGTGAACGGTGTGCACCACTGACCTCTGGCTGGCCATCAGCTCGGCCCTGGTCCTGCTGAGCTCCTCCCCGACCGCCTGCTTCGCCTGTATCTCGGAGTGCAGCGACGACTGCAGAGTGAGGATCTCCGGGTTGTACCACTGTGAACGGTGTGCACCACTGACCTCTGGCTGGCCATCAGCTCGGCCCTGGTCCTGCTGAGCTCCTCCCCGACCGCCTGCTTCGCCTGTATCTCGGAGTGCAGCGACGACTGCAGAGTGAGGATCTCCGGGTTGTACCACTGTGAACGGTGTGCACCACTGACCTCTGGCTGGCCATCAGCTCGGCCCTGGTCCTGCTGAGCTCCTCCCCGACCGCCTGCTTCGCCTGTATCTCGGAGTGCAGCGACGACTGCAGAGTGAGGATCTCCGGGTTGTACCACTGTGAACGGTGTGCACCACTGACCTCTGGCTGGCCATCAGCTCGGCCCTGGTCCTGCTGAGCTCCTCCCCGACCGCCTGCTTCGCCTGTATCTCGGAGTGCAGCGACGACTGCAGAGTGAGGATATCCGGGTTGTACCACTGTGAACGGTGTGCACCACTGACCTCTGGCTGGCCATCAGCTCGGCCCTGGTCCTGCTGAGCTCCTCCCCGACCGCCTGCTTCGCCTGTATCTCGGAGTGCAGCGACGACTGCAGAGTGAGGATCTCCATCTTATCCAGCTTCTGCGAGCGCCGGTTGCGCCACCCGCCCGTGCCGGTGTTAGTGCCGGCGCCCACGCCCGGCCCGCCGCCCACGCCCGGCACAGCGGCTGGGGACGCCGGCGCCAGAGACGTGCGGGACGCTGATGCTGGGAAACAGATATATCAATATTAAATGTATTACATTTTTGGTACAACGTTATAGAGGGTGCGCCAATTATTTTACCCTCTATCCAACAGGCTGCGCCAACGGCATAACTATCGTGGTATCTACCAGCAAATACAGGAAGATATTCTACGCATACAAATTTATGTACATGTATCCAGATATTTGGTGAAAATTGAAAATAAGTTGTTTTACTAAAATATTGACAAATGCACAAAAATGTTCTAATAAGTGTGGTCACTACGCCGCCGACCCCGCACAAGGTTTTTAGCAATAATAGACAGTTTCGTCCACATAACTGTTATACATCCGGCCCCCATCAACGTAGTGAGATAAAACAACCTTATTTGGATAAAAAAGTTTCACCACAATTGGCTCAATGCTCAAACACGAACACAATCAAGGGGACAGAAAATATTAATTGGAGAAAGCAAGCCTCCTAGCTAAAATTGAATAAATATATATATAAATTGAATATATAAATATATACTATAAATTGAATAATTTATTTTTATTTATAATCATAAATACACAATATGAATAAGCAATATAACACAGAAATGAATATTATTAATTCGCCTTCTTTGGATTTGATTAGTAAAACTTAAAAATTATTGCTTGAATTTACTAGCGATTTGAAAAAGCGCCAGATTTAGTTTTAAATATTTGTAATCTTGTTATTTTTAATGGTTGACACATCCAAGCTATTTCTTCAAGAATTATTCAATGGTTTTTTTTTGTCTAATGTCTATTAATACCATGCTTCAAGTAATCCAGTTCCTCAGTCATTTTGGTCGCCAACGCTTGAAGATAGCCTCTCGCTTCCTTCTCATCAGACACCCATCGGATGATATCTGCTATCTGGAAATTTATATTGTACTAATATTATAAATTTGTTTGTCACTATCAATAATATCATTATCTGTTTATTATTTGTTTATTCTTTCAAGCAGCCAACGATTAAAGGATAAAGATGATTTTTTGGACAGAGATAGTTTATGTTCTTAGAGCGTAACGTGACTTAACTTACAACCCAGACATGAACTTCCTACAAAGAGACATTAACTTAGGATAAGTTCTAATGGCTATTGTGCGTATGTATTGAAAAATTTATGTGCGCAATACCACGTCCTCAAAACGGTGAAGGAAAACACAGTGAGGAAACCGACATGTCCTAAAACAAAAAATTACAAGACACGTGTCAAGTGCACGAAAGGAGCCCCTTTGAGGTGCACTTAAAATCCTTTCAGCACACTGGTTGGAGAGAACATTTTTTTTATGACTGGACAGTTTGCTGTTGGCCGCAGATGGCCTCGACAGCGTTTACACGGACTTTTGGTGAGAGCAGACGGCTCTCAACCGGTTGGAGAGAACCAGTGACTTGAATAGCATAGGAGAAAACTACACGTGTGGTCTCTTGCCTGTGCTTCCCAGTGGTGCATGGTGTCCCTCTTGGCCCTCAGCTCGTCCAGCTCGAGCTCGAGCTGCCTGCGCTCCTGCTGCCACCGTCGGCCACTCTCCGCCATCTATACCACACCAACAGACGGTCCAATCAATACTACGGTCAGACCAGTTATATGTCATGTACGGAGTTGACAATGAAAGACACAGAATATAACACACATTTAAGAGCAGTAGAACTCAAGCCAAGTTCATCCGGGGAAGTACTGCCACCATGCCCATTTCTGCCGCCAAGCAGTAACGCATTCGTGTTCCGGTGTTCCGGTTTGAAAGGTGTGGTTGCCGGTGAAATTACAGGCACATGAGACATTCCATCCACACGTCTCAGAGTTACGGGCGCATGCAATGCGACTTGGTTCTTGTCGTGCTTGGAAGGGACCCAAGTCGCATCGGTTGTTATGGGGCGAGGATACCACTTAACACCAGGTGGGCCGTCGGCTCGCAGAAAGTCCATGTTATTCTACTGTTACGTGTATAAGTAGTAGTGTGGGGAATATATTTACCGAGTCGAGATCTTTGGCAAGTTTCCTGTTCTCGTTGATGAGTATCTGTTTGTCCTCGGAGTCGTTCAACTGTTCCAATCTGCGATTTTCCAACTTCTCTTTGGACGTTTGAAGCTGAAAATATATACATTGATATGAAACGCTAGTCCACATTGTTCTGTTATTAAATATAATAATAACAATAATGATAATATTGGTGGAATGGCCCCAAACTAAGCTTAGCTTGTACTATGGGAACCAGACAAATGAAAGAACACATATATACATTTTTTGTAAATACATATTAACACCCAGACAGAATAAACATCTACATATATTCGTCACACAAATGTTTGTCCTGGATGGGAATCGAACCCACGACAGCTCAGAAGGTAGAGTTACTACAAACTACCAAAATAACTACAAATAAATAAAGTTGAAGTGTCTGTTTGTAATGTCAAAATAACGGCTTTTTACTGAATGCATATGAAAGTATATACGGTACTTATAACAAAAAAAAACTTTAATCTTTGGTCTATCTTCTAAGACAGAGCTATTTTTGAAGCAGTAGAATTAACGCCAAGTTCGTCCGGGGAAGTACTGACGCTACGTCCATTTCTACTACCAAGCAGTAATGCATTCCGGTTTGACAGGTGTGGTTGCCGGTGAAATTACAGGCACGTGAGACATTCCACCTTTACGTGTTACGTTCCGGGCGCATGCAATTTAACTTGGGTCTTGTCTACCTAAGTGTGGTAAGACCCAAGTAGCACTGCTTAACACCAGGTGGGCCATCTGCCCACTCCGTAACTGCATCGCATATAGCATATATAAAGTGCGTGCGTGACTGACCTCCCTGTTGAGCGCGTTCCTGTGCGCGGCAGACTCCTGCATCTGTTCCGTGAGCGCTGATATCTCCGAGTTGTATCTAGCCTGTTGTTGCGCCAGGGACTCCTTGTATTGCATCTGTGGTACATACTTATGGTTATGTATATACAACGGATTTCGACACTTAGATTTTTACTACTAGAAAGAGCCACACATACAAATATAAGTAGCAAAATTAAAAAACTAACCTCTAACGTGTCCACTTCGGCTTGCAGTCTCGCCACTTCGGCGGCGGCGCTAGACGGCGACGGCGATGGCCCACCTTCTTCCCGCTGCGAGCGCAATGTCTCCTCGCGTAGTTTTCGCTCCTGTGACAAATATTATTTCTGTGATATATATGGTTATAAATGTGGCCAATATAACATTGAGAAAAATGAATGGCTAATATTTATGGCGGTAACGAAAGCAGATAAACCGCAAAATTTTGTTAACAAAAATATCGAACGAATCGGTATAGTATTGACGGAGTTCATGTTCTGAGAAAAATTTACAAACATACTTTTACATTTCTTTTTTCTTTAAACAGACATATTTTCGGATTAATATTAATATTTTGACTGGCCTCACAGCTCAGTTGGTCAGTCTGCCTTCTGCGTTGTAGCTCGTGGGTGGCGATACCCACCCAGGACAAACATTTTTGTGACGAACACTATTTGTTCTGTGTCTGGGTGTTAATATGTATTAGGTATATGTATGTATTTACAAAAAAAGTATTAATGTGTTCTATCAGTTGTCTGTGTAACATAGTACAAGCTATGCTTAGTTTGGGGCTAGATGGCGCTAGAATTGTCCTTCAATATTATTATTACAAAAACATTTTTTAAGCTATTACATAGCTTCTATCGCGGGCCTTGACCGTGGAGACCGAATCCAGAAATTCCGTAATGAAAAAACCTAACACCCCCCCACTCCGACCGGCACAGCGGTGATACTTTTTAGTTTTTCCATCTATCGATAAATACCAGAACTTTTAATGACTTTTTGAAATATCACGCGCAATAGCTTTACCGCGGCAGTCTCCGAGTGCCACACGTCTTTTTTTAGTGGTAGGTAGGATATCTAGTCTGAAAATGATAATAAATAATAAACGAGTACTCACTTTGGTGGCCTCAGCGATCGCTGTGTCGAGTCTCGCCTCCAGTTCCCGCCTTCCTTTTTCCGACCTCCGGACATCCTGCCTTAGCACGTCTATCTTCTGCATGGCGACCTCGACCTCTTCCTCTTTGTCGCGGACCTACCAACACATTCATTTTGTGACGTGACATATTTTTATCATTATGATTAGTTTCATAACTCACCATTATTATTATTATCATTATTCATTATACTCATGGTAGAAATAAATGTTACTGCGTATTTTTTTAACCTTTAACCTTTTAACCTTTTTTGAATCAATCAAGGTACTTAGGGGACTATTTCAATTTCTTTACAACACTTAGAATGCATTTAGCTGTAAAATAATTAAAATAATTTTTAAAACAATTTAGTAAAACTCAAAAACAATTACTCAAAACACAATTTATTATTATTAAAAACAAATTTATTAAAAAAACAATTACAAAATATATATTAGAAAAAAAAGCTACTACTCACTGAAGGAATATTTGGATGACTAAGTAAATAAATTTCATATTATAATTATATTACTGTTATTATATTATTTTGTGCAGGCACGTTATTTCTCTACGGCCTAACAGCCCACGACAACATAGTAATTTCCGGGATAACATTTATGACATACATATACATTTCACCCCGATCCGTTCAGCCGTTCTGGCATGACTGAGTAACATACATACAAACGTTCGCATATATTATATTACAGTTAGATTACATGCAATGGTTGCACTGACCTGCCGCGACAACTTCTGCTTCTGCTGCCTCAGCTCTGACAGCCTCTCGGTAACTTCATTGTACTCGGTCATGGCCAGTTTACGCTGGGACAGCGCGTCCTTCAACTCTTTGTCCTGTCGAATTACACATTATTTAATTTTCTTATGATAATAATAGTAGTAAGCGTTTATTTCGTCACAATACAAGACAAAAGCAACATAAAATTTTTATAATAATAAATATTGGTGGACATTTCACACAGCGCCATCTAGCCCCAAAGGCAGTCAAGCATAGCTTGTATCATGGGAACCAGGCAACTGATATACATACTTATATAATTTTGTTTGTAAATACATACATATACATATCAACATCCAGACAGAAACAAACATCTATGTTCATCACACAAATGTTTGGTCGTGTGTGGGAATCGAACCCACGACCGACAGACCATAGGTTACTACCATCTGAGCTGTGAGGCCAGTCAAAATAAAATATAACTCACTTGCAACTTCAACTTCTCATGTACGTCCATCATTTCCTTGAGCAGTTCTTCCTTCTCCAAGTTGATCGCTTGAACAATAACCTCCATCTCGCGGACGCGCGACGCCATCCCTTGCAGTGTGTCGGGCAAATCCTACAACGTAAATAATCACTCACACACCTGCACTCGAAATGCCTGTGTCGCAGGAGGCACGGCGACAAACACAAACATGTGAGAGCAGTAACAATATTTGTTTTTGTACTTGTATTAGAGCCGAGAACGAATTTCATGCTCATCTAACATCACCGGAGATCCTAGCTATTTCCTGTGTCGCAGGTGTCACGGATACAATCACAAACATACCGAAAGCCGAGAACGAATTTCACGCTCATCACACCTCACTGCACTGTAATTATGTGTCGCAGGTGGCACAGCCTCAAAAATAAACAGTAACGAGTATAAGCAGTAGAATAGTTACAGTTTGCGCGACGCCACTGCTCAGTTGTTCGTAGCACCGCACTTGAGCTTCCAAATCTGCGTTCCTACTCGACACCGCGGCCAATTCATCCTTCAATTGTATATATTCATCTGAAACGAAAATAATATAAATTAAAATATATACAAAAGATATATTAAATACAGTACTAATTTTCCTTCCAAAGGACCAAGAAACCAAAAGCAGTAGAACTTGTGCTAAGTCGCCCGGAGAAGTACTGCCACCACACCTGGTAATCTGTGTTGCTGTGTTCCAGTGGAAGGGAGTGGGTGCCGGTGAAATTGCAGCCGCATGAGACGTAACATCCCCGTCTCGGGGTGATAGATGCAACGCAATGCGACTTGAGTCGTGTTCTTGTTGTCTATGGGCGGCGGTTACCACTTAAAATCAGGTGAGCCGTCAGCTCGTTCCATCCCCAACATTACATAAAAAAATGCCGCGAAGCAGTAACGCGTTCGCGTTACTGTGTTCCGGTTTGAAAGGTGTGGTTGCCGGTGAAGTTACAAGCACATGAGACATTCCACACACATGTCTCAAGAGTTACGGGCGCATACGATGCGACTTGGGTCTTGTCGTACCTAGTAGGCATCTGTTGTTACGTGCAGAGGTTACCCCTTAACACCAGGTGGGCTGTCGGCTCGTTTCGTAACTGTATCACATAATATATATTGTATTATAGACACATACCAGTGGTGACGTCTAGTACGGCGCCGCCCGCCCTCAACTCGGCGATAGTCTGCGCTAGAAGCGCGTTCTCACGCTCCAACGCCTTCAAAGCCGCACGATCGCTGGCATTTGATGGGGCCTGTCAAATAATACAAATATATATTGGTAACCATAGCGCCAACTAGCCCCAAAGTAAGCTAAACATAGCTTATACAGAATAAACATCTATGTTCGTCACAAAGATGTTTGTGCTGGGTGGGAATCGAACCCACGACCTACATCGCAGAAGGCAGTGTTCCTACCAACTGAGCTGGCCAGTCAGCCGTTAATTAGGTGTGAGACAAGAAACACGACTGATCTGATGTGTAGCAGTATCCTCTGTGCATGAAACAAGCAAAAGGTTTTAGATCTTCTATCTTATACATCTTAGCGATAGATAAGTTTATGTTTTGAATATAACTGACGTTTCCAAGTCATATCTTCGGAGCCAATTCTATGGAAATAAAGTTTTTGACTTTGACTTGACTAACAGCTCCCTTTAACTCAACGTTGTAGAGCTTTTTTTAAAGTGAATGCTTTACAGTACTTCCGATGTTTCTTTCCGTCGTGTACCTGACAGACGGCGTTCTTGGCGGGGCTGAGGGGGGGTGGGGGGGGCGCGAGGTCCCCCAGGTCGGAGTGCCGCGACCCCGCCGTGAACGTGAACCCGATGAACGGCAGGTGCACGCCAGAGAACGCGGACGACGCGGACGCCGGCGGAACCGCCTCCGACAACCTACAACCACGCACGAAACCATTAATTAATTAATGAATTGATAATTTTTTTTTTTTTTTTTTTTTTTTTTTTTTTTTTTTTTTTTTTTTTTTTTTTTTTTTTTTTTATGATGATTTTTTTATGTGATTCTGTTGGCGAAACCATCTAACAGCCCACCTGATGTTAAGTGGTAACAGCTACCCATAGACAACAGCGATACGACTCAAGTCTCCTCCACCAAAATATGACTTTTTTTTTATTACGATAACATTTGGCCGCAATCTCACCTGATGTTAAGTGACGAAACGGTCTAAGATGTAGTATGCGCGCCAAGAAAATACCTATTCGCTATCCTCTCGAAGAACTATGTCGCATTGCGTTGCGTCCATCACCCCGAGACGGGAATGTTACGTCTCATGCGTCTGCAATTTCATGAATTGAATGAAAATTCTTTATTGTACACTACTAAAATACAGTTATAAACATCAGGTGGGCCATCAGATCGTTTCGTCACCTATATGACATAAAAAACATACCTAATATCATTGTCGTCGACGTCGAAATTGGAGGTGTCTGTGGGACTCGATACGTCGGGTACGAAAGGAGCCTGCATCTCTCTGAGATTGTCCCACTCGAGCCCCGCGAACCAGCCGTGCTTCTGTAACGTGACACAGCAACGTTATCATAACTCGCATCACTCACAGCTCATTTGGTAACTCTGCCTTCTGAGCTGTAGCACTTGTGTTCATTCCAGGACATGCATTTGTGTGACGAACTTAGATGTTTATAATTAAATAAATATTGGTGGACATTTCACACAGCGCCATCTATCCCCAAAGTAAGTTAAGCACAGCTTGTATCATGGGAAACAGACAACTGATATACATACTTAAATACTTTTTTGTAAATACACATATAACAAATATCAACACACATAAAATAAAATAAATATAAACAAATATTTTCAAAAAATACGTATTCTAACAGTAATTTGGTCTCATAGTTCACAGGTTATGCTTAATTTGGGGCTAGACGACGCTGGGTGATATTTTCACCATTATTATTATAATTACTATTAACACTACTGGTGTTACCAGCTCTCTCGAACCAATGTGGTGAAAGGATTAAAGTGCGCCTAAGACAGGCTCCTTTCGTGCACTTGGGATGTGGGCTAATAGATAGATAGACGGTACCTTGAAATCTTGCAGACCACTCCTCCCGAGCCTCGTCTCAGACGCACATATCAGTCTTCGAATCAGATCTTTGGCTTCATCCGACACCTGGGAACAGATCACACCGATATTATAAATGCGAAAGTTTGTTTGTATGTTTGTGACTATAGACAGAGTCAAAAACTGTAGTTACCTGCGCTGCTTGTTCGTCCGCGGGCGGGCAGTGGAACGACCTCGCGTGGTTCATTATCTTCCCGTATGTTTCCACTAACGACTCGGCGTAAAACGGCGTCTCGCCGAATAACATCTCGTACATGCACACCCCTGATAATGTTAATAAACGTTAATAAATGTAATAAAACTGAAGACATACTTTTAAATTATGGGCCGAGGTTACCGCTTAACAACATAAAAACAAACTACATATTGGATGTATAAAACTTATCTACCATCAGATACCAATTTTCGAACACCCAAATGGTATATACCTACTTACTAATAAAATCTCTGTTTCATAACCAAAATTTAAATCAAATATAATTTTTTATGAAAGTTCTTAGACGATAATTCGATAATCGATAAGTGAATGAGTATTGTGAATAAAATTTTAAGGACACGTTTAGGCACATTTCTTTACATGAGAGAGAAGAAAGATAATGACGTTGAGAGAAACAGAGAGGGCGATATATATTCTATGTCACGGAAGTGGAGCAAAAGAGAGCGACTTTTACACGATAAAAAGAGAAAGAATAAGAAAGTGTCCTTTTTAAGAAGTTTCACTTGGATCACGTGAACGAGCAATTTTAAAATACTAAAATTCCGATCGGGAATCGAACCTGCGTCCCATTCGGGTACTCGAACCACTATTCTCTCTTACCTTTTCAACTTAAGCAACTTACCTAACGACCACCAATCACATTCGGGCCCGTACCGCCCCTGACCGTCTTCCATCGCCTGTAAAACGAATTATCCAATTAAAAAAACTTCACACATATCCGTATGGCTGCGCCAAAAAAATGTAATTGTCGTACTACGTCATAAACATTACCAAAGTTATTTTTATATATGAGCTTATTTAATGCTTAAAACTGCCATACCTATATAATTTTTTTGTATATACATATTAACACCCAGACACACAAAAAAACATCAATGCTCGTCACACAAATGTTTGTCCTGCGTGAGAATCGAACCTACGGACTACAGCTCAGACGGCAGATTTACTACCAACGAGCTGTCAGGCCTGTTATCTGTGTGTCTGATCTTTTTTTATTTCTGTCACTAACACACATCTGGTCAAAAATTTGTTTAAGTTCGCAGTTGGACTACACAAGTATATAATACATACCCTCAATATTTCAGGCGAAATGTAATCCGGTGTACCAACAGCAACATTACTTTGCACCTGAAACCAAATAAGTAACATCAGATCCTTTAGAGCCGGTTTTAAGGGATACCTTATATATATATAAGGAAGCTTAAGAGCAGTGCAACTCAGAGCAACTTCATCCGGGAAACTACCGGCACCATGAAAGGTGTGGTTGCCGGTGAAGTTACAGGCACATGAGACATTCCACCTTCACGTCTCAGAGTTACGAGCGCATACGATACGACTTAGGTCTTGTCGTACCTAGTATGGGAGGACCTAAGTCGCATCGGTGGTTATGGGCAGAGGTCACCACTTTACACCAGCTCAGGTCAGGATCATCTTCCTCGTTCCACAACTTATTTAAGTAAAAATATATTTTAAAAAAACTCACTTTGCCATCGTCCCCTAACCGAAGACAGGAACCAAAGTCAGCCAGCCTGATGTGACCGCTCGCGTCTAACAGAACATTATCTGGCTTGATGTCCCTGGAAATATACAATACTACTGGATCAAATACCATACACACAGATGTAAGTGAACTAAGCAGTAAGTTATCATTTAATGTAAATGATAAAGCACACAAGCTGACGGCCCACCAGATAGTAAGTAGCTGTTGTCTATAGATGCCTATAACACTCAAGGAATTGCCAACGCAGTGCCTATCAGCTGTTATCCTTTTAAGAATTAGTTATACTACTTAAGAAAGTAGAATATAACAACAATTTTAAGGTTATATACCCTACTTAGGTACGTCAAGACCCAAGTCGGATTGTATGCACCCGTAACTCTGAGACGTGAAGGTGGAACGTCTCCATTGCCTGTAATTTAACCGGCAACACCTTTCAAACCGAAATACAGTAACGTGATGCAGTCGCTATTACTGCTTGGGGGCAGAAATGGGTGGTCACTACTTCCCGGGATGAACTTAGCGTAAGTTCTACTGCTGCTAGAAGTGAAAACTGTTTGCTGTACTGCGTATGTAAGTCGGTATAGTCGGTATATTTCTTTGATGTAGGTTTGCTTATTCTACTAGATGTGTGTATAGGTGGATTTAATACTGACCTATGAACATATCTGAGCTCGTGAACGCTTTGTATGGCGAGCACCATCTCTGCTATGTAGAATTTGGCCATATCTTCCGGAAGCCTATCCTCGAACTTGGAGAGTAGCGTCAGCAAATCGCCCCCACAGTAGTAGTCCATAACTAAGTACTGAACACAAAAATTGATAAATTAACTAGGAAATTGGCAAATGATGGTTAAACTTCATATGAAACAAGAGTCTTGATATATGGCTCTGACACAACAGACACCTAAGAGCAGTAGAACTCTCGCCAAGTTCGTCCGGGGAAGTACTGCCACCATGCCCTTTTCTGCCGCCAAGCAGTGAAGCATTCGCGTTACTGTGTTCCGGTTTGAAAGGTGTGGTTGCCGGTGAAATTACAGGCACATGAGACATTCCACCTACACGTCTCACATTTACGGGCGCATACGATGCGACTTGGGTCTTGTCATACCTAGTAAGGGAGGACCCAAGTCGCATCGGCTGTTATGGGCCGAGGTTACCACTTAACACCAGGTGGGCCGTCGGCTCGTTCCGTAAACGAATTACATAAAAAAAAAAAAAAAAAAAAAAGACACTGAAATAGGGTTATTAATAACTCAGTCCTTCTCAGATACTTATAGAAGCTGGGATGGCTAGAGTTAGCTAATGGGCGAAATGCACAAAGCACCCCCCATATTAAGGGGAAGTAACTCCAAGATTGTTACCCGCACTAAAAATGAGAAGAATAAATAAAGCATCCTCACCAAATTGTGTTCATCTTGAAACGCGTAGTGTAGGTTTGTTATCCATCTTCTGTCACCAAATACAAGGACGTCCCTTTCTTCTTGAAAACAAGCAGTCTCCGCTCTCTGTAAATACAAAATATACTTAATATTGTAAACGGGCAAGTGTCTGTCGGTGTCTTTATAAGTGATTATTAGCATAGATTGAAGTTTAGGAATGTCAGGATCGTAGCAGGTGGAAACCCTGATCTCTGCCTACCCCTCCGGGAAACAGGCGTGATTTTATGTATTTATGTATTGAAGTTTGATTAAGTTATTACCTTCAGCATCTCCCACTTATTGAGTATCTTCATCGCGTAGACCCGTTCCCCGGCGGTGCTGGCGGCCGCGCCGCCGCTCGCGTTCGTGTTGCTGCTGCCATCTGTACCCTGGACAAACATAATATCGTTTACCCGACTGCGAGCTTGGTGGCCCAGTGGTACAGAACCCTAGCTACAATCAAAATAGTTAATCCTGGGCGGGAATCAAACCCACAACCGCCAGTTTAAAAGGCAGAGTTGGCCAGAGCTGTGAGGCCAATCAGAACGAGTCATCAGCAGCCATAAGTTTTTTTATGTCATGTAGGTGATAGAACGAGCTGAAGTCCCACGTGTATTAAGTGGTAACTGTGTAGTGCTTGGCTGCAGTGTTTCACTTACTTGCATAAACGAAGCCCGGACGACGCAAACCTCTCCGAAGGCGCCCCGCCCTATCACTTTGACCAGTTCGAAGTCGTCACGCGTCAGTCGCAGTCGCTTCAGGGACGTCACTACAGGCTTCACTGGAATGAGATGGTAACGTTGAATATCTCAAAGGACATAAGGACCAAAGTTACCTAAATTGTCTACTAAAATTGTTGGTATTTTTTATCGAATCCAGCTGTTCGAGGCGTTTGATACCAGACAAAAGTCTACCTTACGCTGCAGGTGTTAAAGTAAATTCTCACCATATCTGATGAAGTCCGCTACGGGCTTCTCCCTCCGCAGACTGCTGTTGCAGCATTCGTCGTACAGCACTAGCAGCGCGTCCACCAGCGTCTCCACGCTGAGGCCGGCCCGGAGAGGCACGCTGCGCCCGCAACCGAACATCGACTCCAGCTGTTTGAGCCGCTTGGTGCCGACCACTGGGGGACCGATCGCTAAATTATAATCTTGGCTGTCAGAGGAGGAGGAATAGGAGAGGGAGGAATCAAGTCGCTTATTACGGATAGCGGTTACAACTTAACACCAGGTGGGCCATCTGCTCGTTCCTTAACATGATCACGTAAAAACGGGCAGGGCCATTTTTCACAAAACTCACAAAAATGACCCTGACTGACACCTTGATAGGAAACGTACAACATAAATCGCTGGTCTTAGAAAGTGGATATTTGGAAGGTTTTTATGGGATAAAGTTATGGAACGAGCAGATGGCCCACCTGGTGTTAAGTCGTAACCTGTGCCCGTAATAAGCAATACGACTTGCTTCCTCCCCTAATCAGGTACGACAAGACCCCAGTAGTCCTGCGCTAGTCACTCTGAGACGTAAAGGTGCGATGACACATGTGTGATCATTGAAAGCGTGTGTGAGGTCTGTAACATGCTTCAAGTCCCCCATACGGATTTGAAACGTATCTGCGTTTAAAATAAAGCAATTAAGGAAACTCCAATTATAAAGCTATTTACCCTACTGACCTAATAACGTCATTGTGGGGGCAATTTGCATTATTCTAATTGGGTTTGACAGCGTGGTGGTCTAGCGGTACTGACATCGAGTTTCAATCCGGAGGTCGCCGGTTCAAATCCCGAAGTGCACCTATGAGTTTTTCGATTGAAATATTTACGTGTGCAATACCAAGTTCTCAAAACGGTGAAGGAAAACATCGTGAGGAAACCGATATGTCGTAGAACTAAAAATTCGAAGACATGTGTCAAGTGCACGAAAGGATCCTCTTTGAGGCGCACTTAAAATCCTTTCACCAAATTGGTTCGAGAGAACCAGTGACTCGAATAGAATAGAATAGAGCGACTTGGGTCTTGTCATACCTAGTTGGGGGATGTCATACCGCATAGTGCTTGTTATGGGCAGAGATTACCACTTATCACCAGGTGGGCCATCTGCTCGTTCCGTAACTTAACATAAAGAAATGTGTGAAGGAAAAATTTTAAATACATACATATAATAGAAATTAACACCCAGACACAGAAAAAACATATATGTTCATCACATAAATGCTTGTCCTGGGTGGGAATTAAACCCACGACCTACAGCGCAGGAGGCAGGGTTTCTACCAACTAAGCTGTGAGGCCAGTCAGTTATATATTTATCATAATTTAGTTAACACATTTGGCGATACCACGGATGTCACACAGAATTTCGTTTAACGAATTCACATCACACAACGTATAGTAACCGAATACCATTTTATCCCGACAATGTGCAGGAAATGCGTTTCATAATGAAAATGGATTGCGTTACCATAGAATACGGAGGCCGGCCGATGTATGAATCAGTGCTTGTGATAATTAGTTGTTTTGACGAGTTTTTAACGATAAGGCAAGGATATAGGCGCAATCTACTAGTTATGATTTGACTGGCCTCACAGATCGGTTGGTAGTAACTATGCATAATGCGTTGCAGGTCGCAGGTTCAATTCCCACCCAGGACAAACATTGGTATGACTAACATAAATGTTTGGAGTTAAGACGTATGTTACTTAAAAAAAAAACAATTATCGGTTCCTATGACACAAGTTACTTACTGCTACAAGTACTGCTACAAGTTGCTTACTTTGGTGCTGTGTGAAATATCCACCAAAAGCTTATTATTATTATTTATCTTGTTTAGGTGTATGCTGTACCTAATTAGGGTAGGACCCAAATCGTATTACTTGATCAGGGCAAAAGTTAAGTCAAAGTCAAAAACTTTAATTCCATAGAATTCATCAAGAAATGTCTTGGAAACGTCAATAATATTCAAAACATAAGATCACGCGTACTTATCGCTAAGTTTGACGCCTGTTCAAACCCTATCCGACCCTCCATGGGGAACAGACAAGAAACCCCTAAAGGGGTTACCACTTAACACCAGGTGGGCTATATGCTAGATTGATAATTTTATTGCATAAAGACAATAACTCACCAGGCACATTATTGCTCGGCACGGCCACGTCAGTGGAAGACTCCTCCTCATCAGACATCTCAGTTCACTTCATGTCCAACTACGCTACGAGATTCAGTACAAAATCTACTAAGGCAAACTTATTGTATTCACTTCATATGTATTCCATGGTATGCATCTGAAACAAATTTTAACATTTTTATTTTTATGTGATTATAGCCAAACAAGCAGACGGCCCACCTGATGTTAAGTGGTCACCGTCGCCTATAGACATTTGCATCCTTGGGAATGCTAATCCATTGCCTAGCCTATAGGTGCCTCTTCACATTTTTTTATGTTGTCTATCGTACCTATCGGCCTATCATACCTCGGTGGGAAAGCCTCAGGAGGTAGCTCATTATTATCAACATATTCATTAGTTATACGACAGGGCTCACAGCTCAGTTCGTAGTAACTCCCTCTGCCTTCTATGCCGTAGGGGTTCATTTCTAACCCAGAATAAACATTTGTATGATGAATAAGATGTCTGTTCTGTGTCTGGGTGTTAATATTCATCTGTTTACAAATAAGTATTCTATCATTTGTCTGGTGCACATAGTACAAGCTATGCTTAGTTTGGGGTTAGATGGCGCTGTGTGAATTGTCCACATTTTTTTTTTTTTTTATGTAATAGAGTTACAGAAAGAGCTGACGGCCCACCTGGTGTTAAGTGGTAACCTCAGCCCATAACAAGCGATGCGGCTTGGGTCCTCCCCTACTAAGTACGACAAGACCCAAGTCGTAACGTATGCGCCCGTAACTCTGAGACGTGTTATATTATAGGAGACTGACTGCGGCAGGTGATAGGTCCTTTGCCATCACAAATTAGTGTTAAAATGAGACTGTATATATGCAGAAATAAGTATAAGAATCAGAAGTAGTGTAATGAAGGGATAACAAATTATTCCAAAATATCACTGACTGTATTAAGATTTTGATCTAAGTACATTTATCAAGGTCTTTCCCGTCCGATGGTCCCATTCGACCCTATCCTTATACACTTGTTTTGTCAATCTTTTTTCATTCATTCTACATGCCCAAACCACCTAAGCATACCAGGAAATCAAGTGACAAGCCCGCCACTTTTCAAAGTTATATATTGCCTATACCCAAGTATAAAGGTGAAAGATTATTATTAATAAACTTGTCAACTGCTACTTGCTGCTTTAAATGTAATGCAATAGTTTTATTCATATTACTATCGTCACAATGATGTGAGTTTTCCTGTCTCACAGCCAATTCATACATAAACAAATACATTATAAACCATATTATAAATCTGGACAAAAAAGGTAAATATGTACTTTGTTTGACAATCAGTATTTTGTTAAAATGTGTGAGACATAATTCGTCATAGTCGTAGAATAAAGACGGTTTAGATTTTTCTCAAATTTAGTTTTTATGTTTTAAACAACCTTAAATATAATAGAAAATTTTATTACAGTTTTACATATCCAAATTTGACGATGATAGGACTAGCCGGTATCAAAATATCTAATCAACTATAATTCAAAAAACTTTAAAGTGCTCTACTGTAAAGTTAGTGTATTGCAGATCCGCCTTTGTGCTACGACAATGATGAATTGTAAGTGTTTTAAGTTTTATTCACACTTATTTTACAGCAATTTAAGTGATATAAGATTTGTTCTAGCTATTGGAATGACTTAGTTAAGAGTATTAGTTAAATTTTCTTAGAAAAACAAGTTATATTAAATATATATAAATATTAGTGGTCATTTTTCACAATAATATTATGGAAAAAGAAATAGGAATAATCAAAGAATACTAGTTAAAAAATTTAGATCAAGCATGACGGTTCATGGAGCAAATGTTTACAGAAGGGATTTTTAAAAAGAATTATGTAAATGTTTCACAGCAAAATTGTGAATGTAAGGTAATTTATTACATTTCTTGTAATAAAACCAAGGGAACTCTATCAAAATCCAATTCTCAACAAAATCACATTCAACACCCACTCAGTGTTGACTGAGATAAATATAGTGTTGAATATTTTGTTTATTATTTTATATTTATTTACTGAACTTATCATTGGGGAATTCTTATTGCTTTTAATATGTTTATGGATAGTAAAGTTGGCAAATTCTCAGATAAATATTCATTTATCATATAGTAAAAATAGCAATATTGGTTAAAATTTCGATAATAGATTCTCACTATTCGTAATTTGACTTATTTTTAAACAGCAGCATCTAAAAATGATAAAAATTATAAATGGTACCTAACATTTGGTGGTTTACCCTGTAGGTCAATGCACTCAATACATGCTTTTGACAGCATGAGATTATGAATGACTATGTTATCACTCAACTATTTGTTGTCATTACCACTGATAACTCGGCCGATAGTATTGCATTTGTTATTTTGGGCGGAACCAGTGCTCGGTCGGCCGTCGCCCACAGATAGTGAGGCAGGAAATAAACCAAAATTTCACTATTGTCAAATGATACCCACACCGCTAATGCTTTCTATTCGCTCATTACAAGGTTGCTGGTGTCATTTAACACCACTTCACTTTCGCAATCTCCCTATTCGATCGTTTATCTACATTTTATACCAACAAAAAGAATATGAGAACCACCATGACATATCACCGATTTCCGCATCGAACCTATAAATAAACAATAACGTATACTTGCGCGCAGCTAATATACGATCTAGTGGTTACTTTTTTATTTCCATCATATTTTTAAATCGTTCCGAACTGAATACAATAGCACCGAGATCTTAACCTATATTTTTTCTATCGATTGTTATGCAAAAACACTGGAGTGAGTCATCGTTTTCACTTTTTTATCACTACAATGTTATCTACACTGTATTCACCTGATAATCCAGTAAAGTTTATTTGATTTGTACTATGGCTACTGTATCATTTTGATAAATTATTTCTTGTACTCAATCGACATCGCAGACATTTTACTGGAGTACTGCCAGTGCTGCCCACTACAAAAACCATTTACGTCTTTTCACAGATAACAAAACCGTTAGTTTTCGAAAGCTTTATGAAGACCGGTGAATATATTTGAAATAATCCATATAACATATACAATTCAAAAATTAAACACGAAGTAATTAGGCATATTATAATAATAAAACGCATCATTGATTCGAAGTTTAGAATGCTCTCTCGTTTTCCCTTTGGAAAGAGAAATGCTATAATGCTACTTGATTAGCTACTGTTTGCTAAATTCAGAAGTCGTCAAACTGGCAATGACTGTACCGGATACAAATGAATATATTTTAGGTCAGTTTACTATCGTTTTATCTAGAAATATTCTACATTTCCTCACAGTTACCTTATAAGGCTGTAATAATTTATATTTTACATTAAGAAGAAGATAATACTAAGTTTTGATTATCTAAAAATAATGTGGATCATAAATTCCTACGTTATTGGTAGTTTTATTGACAGAGCGTCATTTGTACGTAATGGAGTCGATGTTCCTTGCGACAAGTTGTAATTGAACAAATTGTGAATTATTCCGAGAAATCTCACATAAAACTGTGTGTTATTGAGTTCCATTGGATTGCAGTGAATGGTTATAAACTATTTATGGATCCCAACGACAGAGTTTGTCTTGGAAACAACCTCATTACTTCAGTGGTATGTGTGACATCAAAATATTTTGGAAAGTTCATTGAATTTCACATGGAATCTGTTATTTCCCGCATTGTTTTGATCAAACTATCAAGTTTTCAATGTAAACAGACAAGTTTACATATTCTTTGTGTGGCTTAACGTCGTCGTAGTTGAAAATCACGAAGGCTTTGTCGCGCGCGTAATTGAGTAGCTGATCCGAAAGGTCATGCATTCATGCCCACCTTTTTGTTTCCAGAATGATGTTCATAACGCAATAAATCTGTTACGCGTGTACCACACGGCGGAAATAAAGGTTTAGAGTGAGAAAATTTGCGAATGGTTCTGAGGGGGCAGATCTGTGAACCTGTGACTGATGCTATGGCCTCAGACCAGCCAGTGAAGAAGAAACAACGTATCGACGGGCCTGATATAGACGATGGGAGTGATCGTTCAGCGGAAGAAGTCTTGACTGATATCTTTGATTCGGAAACACCAGTAGAAACCTCTGAGGAGTTCCCCTCAAGGAACGGTGAGTCTCCCGATAGTGGTACCGTAAGTGAAGATGCCGTCGATTGCTCGAGTATACTCAGACTTCCCATTGATTCTGGAGTGGAAATCATACCATCCTGCTCAAGTACAAACCAACAATGGGAATCGGAGAATGACAGTCTGCTTGCAGAACTCAGGACACTCCAGGATGCCTTAGTGGGCCAATGTTTATGTAGATTTGATGAGACTCGTATCAATGGACTTTTTGATAGACAGCTAAATATTGTATCGTGGCCGTTAACATGTTCTCTCACATATCTTTCCACTATGCAGCTTATGTTCGACATTTACCTGAAACAGAATAATACAGGGACAATATGTTCGAAGCTAATGCAGGCGTGCGATCTATATGTAAGAAATAGACATGATTGGATCACAGAAGTTATTGAACTAGCCGACCATAAAAGTAAATTCATAACGTTTGTAGCTAGTAGGGTACTGGCGAGCTTTCTCATAGTTTCAAAAGATACTGTAGATGAGAGTTGGCTTCAGCAAATTGTAGAAAATATTTATCTTTTTGATAGGATTAATAGGATTACAGTACAAAAAATTAACTTCAGCCTAGATATTATAAAAAGGATAGTGGAATGGAAGGACGTAGAACAGCATCCTTTAGAAGAAAGCACATTCTCGTCGAGTACGGTTCAGGAAGACAATCCATTCAGAAGTAGTGTTGGTTATGGCACCAATAGCAGCACAGAGGCACCATCTAGCTCACATAACAATTCTCTTAATAATGCTTTTTCTAACCTACAAACGCACGGTGCACCATCCTCGTCATCAGAGCAGGAACCAAGTTCCACATTCAAACTCCAAGAGCCAGTATTAAAACTACCCACAGAGGAAGGACGAATGGAGGAACCTGCTCCCCTAGAGCCTCCTCATTCAAGGATAGAACGAACGAATGAACGTGGTTGTGTCACCATTGTATTAACTGACTCTGAATCTTTTGACACATCCCACATAAAATGCCTCACAATAAAGACTTTGGAACATCACTGGCCGGTGTTAGTGAAAAACATGAAGCTTCTTTTGCTACGGTACCTGAATTTACCTAACTCTGAAAACTGTATACTCACTTTCTTCTCACTGTGGGAGAACATAATCAGCGTAAAAGCGAATCTCTCTGTCATAGACACTAAACCATTCTATGGTGACTTGCAAAGTTTTGTTGACTTGCTAAGAAATACATTACTTCCGAGCCTAGTTTATACTCATTTGCTGAGTTTATTCAATGAAGTGTTATGCTACGGCTCAACATTAGCCCTTCAAGATATTTTGCCAGAAGAAATTTGCTGTCTTGCTCATTCAATAGTAAGATATGTGAAAGACTTCCGGCTACTTAGTGATGTAAGGGTGCACAGCAGTAGAAGTGGGTTTGGCTTCTTAGCTCATGATTGCCAAGTCGTTAGGGACTACTCTTTAGGCCCTGAAGTTACCCCTATATCATCTATGCAACTAGTCGACCAGAGTTATGGTGAAGACGAAAATGATGATGCCACACAATCCAGAAGTGAAGTTGATAAAACTATGTTACAAAGAATGTCACTATTAGTACTAAAGGCTGTTGCGGTAACGGTGAAGGAAATGCGGTGTGATTCATCCGATAGTTCCATAGATTCCTCAGATTACAATGCCATTCAAGACATGCAAATTGTGGAAAGATCAATACGAGACGTCCTAAAGAAGTTGGATGTATTTATAAGAGGAAGTCTAGAGTTTCATCCAGAAACGCCTTTCACAAAAATGCTCATACACCTCTTTAGCGAACAAGACGATTACCTAATTGAGTCTATGGTATGCACGTTGGATATTACAGTGGGTATCGTTTACAGAAACTCTGTGTTTCCTGATCTGATACCAATGCTCAACCCGATATCCTCATTTATTGAGTTTCTGAAGGTAGTCTCACATGATAGCGATGTTCTGTTGGACTATCTAGTTAGCAACGAAACATGTTTTCTACTATACCTGCTGAGATTCTTGAAGTATGTTAGAAGAAACTGGCCCAAGTTCCTGGAGACGTGTCAGCAGACTGACTCGGGGAGCAATCGAGGGCTAGACGACACAATGAGAGTTCTGATCCGCCTCAGGCTTCAGATCAGCCGACTGGTCTCCAAGTCCCTCTTCCCGTACAATATCAGCCCAGTACTGAGATTACTAGAAGTCTGTGAGAGCTTGTATGAAGGGAATGAGTTTAGCTGAATTTGTAGCTAAAATCTATTACAATACTATGGTGAAGTGTATCAAAACAAATAAGTAACACTTGTAAGAATTCAAGAAGAAAATTAAGAGATGTATTATATTTAAAGATAAAATGTAAAATGTATGTTTATTTGACATAATATTGTGTTAATTTTTGTATGGTGACGGAGATCAAAGGAGAATATGTGTCAAATTATATTGTGTATTATATAAGTCCAGTGCTGGATTTTAAAAAGGTCTTCCGTTGAGAGGCTATAATGTACAGTTTAAAAACTGAACTTTTAAAATTATTTTTAAACTCAATTAATTTAATTGTTCAACATTCCAACTAAAAGCTATGTTATGTGTTATTTGATGTATGCCAATATTTTAAGTGGTGGTTTATTAGATAAGTGTCTTCCGAAAATAATAATAACTAATTTTATAATTTAGTTTCTCCATTAAATATGACCACTTATAAAAATATTTAAATGAAATACCTAATTTAAAACCATTAAATGTGCCTTACCACAGACTAATAAAACTAAGGTGCTCACAAGTTATTAAAAAAAAAATTATATTTATTTATTTCACATTTTGTATAAATTACAATATGAATAAAAATATACACAATTAATTAATTGATATCGTATTTGGGGCTGATTGAGCTTGCATAATATTTTAGCTAAATTAATATTAGAATTTAGTGTTAACTTATTTTAGTACATAATAATTTGGTTGTATTATAGTTAGTTCCATATTTTATTGTAGCATATTATTAATGCGGGTTTAATAAGTTTTATTTTACTAAATTCATGCCACAACCATGTAAATATATTTGCCATCATTACCATTTATAATAAAATATAATCAGTATTAATACAATTAACTTATATAAACATTTGTATGATTAATTTGGAAATGTAACTTGATTTTGTCGCGCCTATTTGTGCTACGAAATTAAAATACCGTAACAATTTGAAAACACTTGTTCTAGATCAGAATTACTTAATACGGTATACATATATATTTTTAAATGTAAACTATAAGTTATGAAACAATACAGACTGTTATGTAAGTAATATAAGGTCCATTTTGTTACTTCCATTTAGATGTAGGTTACTAAATAAGTATTTTGTTACGGCTATAATCTTCTTGATGTGAATCTCGTTTTTGCAGTTTTTTATAGCATTACAAAAATGTGGATAGATGGATGTTTGAGTCGGATACAACTTTAGTTTACCACTTAATGCCAGGTGGGCCATCAGCTCGTTCGGTAACTTAATCACATAGAAAACAGTTTTTTATCTTCACCGAAATGCAGCCATTGTGGTGCACATTTGAAATAACGCAAATGTAATAATTGTTATTTAGGAAATCTTAACTTTTCAATAAATATAACAATTTCTTGTTTTTTTTTTCAAATCATATCATTGTATTATAAATGTAAATTATAGTCGTGTTTAGCTTACATTTTTTTTTTGCAAAAACTATCTCTTCTCGAATAGGAGTTTACCAGCATGTGCTAGATTTCACCACTGAAAGCATCCGAGAGAGAGTACAGATATATTATTATTTAATGAATATAAATATATTGTTATTTAATAAATATAAATATATTATTATTTAGTATAGTTGTCAAAAGCATTCGTCTCCATGCATCTATTTACATTTTTACCATATAAGGATTAAATCTTGCCATATATTTGTAAATGCAGTAAAATCCTATTTCATCATTATAATTTCGTTGTTACTAGATTTGGCTGTTGATTATTCGGTGACTCATTAGGGCTCAAAATTTACACGACTTATAAAATACAAGTTTATAACTAACTAAGACTACAAGTATAATAAAAATAGTAAAATAAATATCTTATGCAGGGTTTACATAAGTATGTGTAGTGTAATTTCATATGTAGATACTACCTTACCTGCCTATAATGTTCTGACTGCAGGCCTACACTCGACAAGCTAGAGTGAACGGGATTTAAGTGCTTGATGGGCGTGTAGATCGGGCCCAGCTTTCAATCTGAACGTTGCAGGTTTGATTCCTTATAGACTTGCACTTGATACCATTTACCCAACCCCCCTCCCGAAGCTGGGAAGGAGAAAATCAATAACACTCAACATCTATCTGTCCGGATTGGTCTCACATGGTAGATTAGCACTTGCCGACATTATTTGCCCAACTCCAGTCACAAAGCTGGGAAAGAGTATCTCGAGAGAAAGCAGTTTATATCTACCAGTCCGGATTCTTCTCACATGGTAGATTACACATACATATTTGTCTATGACACTTCAGTAAGAATTGAGTCTATTAAGTTATGAATAGTAAGAGTTAAGGTAAGGCTGGTTGACAACAGGTGGGCCATCCATAATTTTCAAAAAAAATCTTGGTCATTAAGAAATGAGAATAGTTTTGACAACTTCGTAATAACTTGAGCAAATAATAAAATAAGCGAAAGTAAATAAATATGTCTTAATAGAAATTAACTCATAGACAGCCATTTTAGAATTGTTGAGATCACTTAAAATCCCATTTATAAATATGTAAACTTGTATTATATAAATGGACAGTAAAGTTGGTTAAATTAAAAATGTATCTGTTGTGTGTTAGCTAAGCTCTTGTTATTTGGTAACATAATTTAATTTAAATAACGACAATAAAATGAAATATTTTTGTATATGATGATAACATTTTCTTTTATTAACAAAGCCCTTTTCTGATATTTTTTTAATGTGTACACACTGCCCCTCGTATTTGACATGATTCTTACATTTACAACACTGGCAATACAAACAACAAATTCCAAGAACTAGCTTTAGGGTAGCAGCAGAATTTATGCAAAGTTCGTCCGGGGAAGTACTGCCAACATACCCATTTCTGCCGCCGAGCAGTAATGCATTCGAGTTACTGCGTTCCGGTTTGAAAGGTGTGGTTGCCGGTGAAATTACAGGCACTTACTTTCTCCACCTTCACGTCTCAAGTTACTGGCGCGTACGATGCGACTTGGGATGTTCTACTAAGTAAGAACCCAAGTTGTATTGCCCATAGGTAGAGATTACCACTTAAAGCATGGGCCATCAGCTCGTTCCATAATTTTATTACGAAAAACTAAACTTTAAGGTCAATAACAGCCCCCTAGTGTTTAGGTATACCTTTAAAGTAATATGCGGTAGTAAATTAAGTCCAATTTAAATTGGATTGCTCGCAGCCTCGAGCTCAGGCCTCGCAGCTCAGTTGGTTAGTAACTCTGCCATCTGAGCCGTAGGTCGTGGTTTCGATTCCCACCCAGGACAAACATTTCTGGAACGAGCATTGATGTTTGTTCTGTGTCTGTGTGTTAATATGTACAATGTATTTATAATACATACAAAAAGTATATAAATGTATTCTGTCAGTCATCTGGTTCCCATACAAGCTATGCTTAGTTTGGGGCTAGATGGCGTTGTGTGAATTGTCCACGAAAAAAAAGACCAGACAAATGAATCAATTCCCGCGGCGTGGAATTTGGACGTACCTCGAGGCTTGATGACGGAGTACCAGGAAGGAGTTCAAAACGGGTTCCCGTCGGTGAGAAAAACTGTACAATTTAGATGACCGAATATATAATATTTCTATTATTGGGGACGATACGCTGGTTGAGGCTAGACTCCAAAGTCTCGAACACCGACGCAAAGTAGCCAGTCTACCGGTATTCTATAGGTTACATTACGGGGAGTGCGCGGCTGAGTTCCACGATCTAATTCCCCCATCTCCATTCTACCACTTTACATCCAGACGTACAGCATCGCGTCACCCTTTCTTGGTCCAATTACCTCACATCCCTACGAAGCGATTTGCTTCCACTTTCATAATGCGGACAGCCCAAGAGTGGAACTTCTTGCCTGCATCTGTATTTCCCGAGAACTATAATCTGGAGGTGAGTAGGTTACTTCTAGGCGCACATGCTACATCGTAGACCGCATCGTCACTAAACATCAGGTGAGATTGCGGTCAAATGTAAGCCTATCACAAATAAAAAAAACAGATGACTGAGTTATCTGGTTAGCCTATTACTTGGCGCTGTTTCTCCAAAAATACATGGTAACATTCAGTTACATAATTTGGACAAATGATTACCCAAATATGCTAACTATTTCAGTTGAAACACAATGCTAGGTTTAATAAGTATTTCCTGCATAATGCCATGAGAAAAACTCGAAATATTTCTATTATAATACTGTCATGTGACGTGGTGAACATTTTAATTGTTATATATTTATGCTTAGTTAATTAGTGAAGTTTATGAATGATTCCTTTAGGACTTAGTAAGTTGTTAGGAACTTTTGGCCCATCAATTTTGGGCTTATTCTAACAATAGCAGTCATACAGCCAAAAATAAGAATTTTTAGCCGATTCTTCATAGAATATTTCTGTAACATAAAATCAAATGAACGATTGCTATATATAAAAATATAATGACTATAAATGAAGAATAATGTAACTATAAGCGAAATAGTTTATTACTCTTTTTAGACATCGAAAAGGGTTTTTTTTTACCATCAGTCAATCAATCAGTCAAAAGATCAAATAACAAAAAAATAAACTTTTTCATGCAACGTTTACTCCAAGACGTCCATAGCTCATTCACAACGGCACAAAATAATTGTAATAAAAACAAAACATTATTACCAGGTAACTTAAGGCTGCTTTTATAGACAAAGCGGCGTCTTTTAGCGGCCGCTATTACAACACAAACGTAAACAAACACGTTAAAACTGGAAAGGTATTGCGCTGTTTACCTACGGAGTCTAAAAACGCTCTCCAGGGAATCCGCCATCTTGTTTTCAGACTGTAGTCTATGAAAACAAGATGGTGGATTCCGTTCGGTGACGTCATTCGACCACATGCGGCTACTAAATAATGGCGCCACTATTCTACAAAAGCAGAAGTAGTCATTCATCTACTTAACACTTATTTGATATTCATAAACATCTAAAAACTGAATATGTTTTATGCAATGTCGATATTGTGTTGTACGTTATGCAGATATTAGAATATTTACTTAATTAATGTGTGATGTGCTAGTTGGCAATAAGTTCATAATAATTAGTAAGTTTTTTATGTAACAAGGTTACGGAACGAGCAGAGGGCGCACCTGGTAAGCGGCAACCTCTGCCCGTAACAAGCAATACGACTTGGGTCCTCCCCTAATTAGGTACAACACGACCCAAGTCGAGTCCTATGCGCCCGTAACTCTGAGACGTGAAGGTGGAATGTCTCATGTGCCTTTCTTTAATATCACCGGCAATCATAACGCGAATGCATTACTGCTTGGCGTCAGAAATGGGTACGGGACAGTACACCCCGAATGAATTGGCATAAGTTGTACTGCTACTAATACTACGTAGTTTTTAGATAGTTTATGAATATCATAGTATTTCCGCGTACAAAATGTTAAATAACTATATAGTATACTTAACATACCTATTGGTAAACATTTTAACTTAAACGCGACAAATGGTAATAAATTAAGCAGAAAAGAAACAGGGTATTCCTTGCTGCTAACCCAGCCACCCGGGTACAGTAGCCCCGAGATGAATCCCGGACAATAAATAACTATTGAGGCCCGTAACTAAAAAGGAGCCAAAATACCCAGCGGTACAATAGAAACAGAAAAAAAACTGGTTTTCAACCCCAACAAGAAGGTAACAAATATCGCGCCCCTAACAACAAACAAACAAACATTCAAGTATCGTAATCCTCGTCTATTTGCAGATTACCAGAATTCAAACTGTCTATATCGACCGGTATTTGTTGGGAAATGGGTTTGTCTATTTTTTTCACCTCCATTTTGGATTTGGAATTCTGTCTGTACACTTTAGTCTTGGGCGCCGTATCCAGCACTTTTATCTCGGGGTTCGATAAGTTCTTTGAGAAATCTATGTTTATTAGGGGTGTGACGGGGGTTTTGGGGGTGACGGGGGTTTTGGGGGTTCTAGGGGTGACAGGGGGTCGAACAGGGTTGTGTCTCTCGAAACTGGGCTTCGGCACGGCAATATCGATTTTGTGTAACGCGGGCACAGGGTTCAGTTTGGTGAAGCTTGTCGAGGGCTGGGGGCTCGCGTATGTGGGGTTAGGTTTTATGACACTTTTGTGCTGAGGTTCCTCAGTCACCAACGTTTCTTGGTAAAAGTTGGCGGCGGGCCTTTTGGTAAGATCTATGGCCTCCGGCATGGTCGGTGCAATTTCGGGTCTTATCCCCGCGGGGTAAGGATCACTTTTCGGTTGCGCCGTGAGGATCATGGGTTCGATTTTGATCGTTTTGCTCGCAATGTCTTCGACCGATGCGGCCCGCTTGAGCGGCGCTGCGGGTTGGGCCTTCGATTCGCAGTTGGACGGCGCGCTTGCGTCTGAAAACCTGATGGAAATTACACATTTTAATATCTATATTGAAATTTTATAAATAGGATAAACACACATAGATGTTTAGGAGCTATAGATAAATAAAAAATATTGGTGGACATTTCACACAGCGCCATCTAACCCCAAAGTAAGCTAAGCATAGCTTGTGGACCAGACAACTGATATAATACTTTAATACTTTTTTGTAAATACAAACATATAATAAATATTTACACGCAGACACAGAACAAAAATCGATGTTTGTCACACAAATATTTGTCCTGGGTGGGAATCGAACCCACGACCTGCAGCGCAGAAGGCAGCGTTACTACCAACTGAGCTATGAGGTTAATCATTACAGCCAGAACGTAGTGCCCAGTAGTACTGTCCACGAAGTCAAGAGAAGATTAAGAGTTCGACCAGGCGCCTGACTTAGCTATGACTACACTATTTTTGACTGGACATTTCGAATTTTCCCGCAGATGGCCCTGTCGAAGTTTACGCGGGCTTTTGTTGAAAGCGAATGGCCCTCAACCGGTAAAAATGTTATTTATACACCTTAACACCAAGGGCAAACTTAGGTAAGGACCTCGGCTTGGGGCGTTGGAATCGGGGGTACGCTATAAGTAAGCGTAAACTTATTTTAAGTTGCCCGACTGACGCTTCCAACTTTTAGTCAGTTCCGGAGTCAAACACCAACCAACAGCCATCTGTATAAACAAAGAGTATAGAATTCTAGCCACAAGTCTTGTGCAAGAGGATCGTGTTTACCTTGAAGAGTTCGGTGAACTCTCGGCGCTCATCAGCTCCTTCTCCTCGGCCGCTGATACGTCCGGTATGTTTTTCACCTGGTGATAGAATATATACATAAAGTTAATATATATATTTCTTAAAATTAACTTATCAATTTTATAATTTGTATAAAATTTGATGAACTTAGCATCTAAAAACCACTAAGATTTGTATTAGTGTTACGCGAGTCTACTTAAATTATAAATACAAAATCAAGAAAATTATCATTTAGTGCTGTTCGAAAAACTAAAACAAAACAAAACTTACGAAGGTATAGGAATACAGGAGTTAGGTACTCATGTAGGTACTCAACTTATACACCACTCATATATTATGTAATATATATTTTTGTTATATTATATGTTTGTTTGGTTGAAATTGCACAGCGCCATCTAGTCCCAAACTGAGCAAAGCCTGTGCTTTGGGAACTAGACAGCTGATAAGATTTCTTAGAACCTTTTAAAGTAAAACACGATTATTATTTTTTTGGTACAGAACGAGCTGACGGCCCACCTGATATCAAGTGGTAATCGCCGCTCATAGATAACTGCAACACAACTCAAGTCCTCGCCACCAAAGTAAGAGATGACTCAAGTTACATTGCGTTGCGTCCATCACCCCGAGACGGGGATGTTACGTCTCATGCGGCTGCAATTTCACCGGCACCCACTCCCTTCCACCGGAACAGCAACACCAGTGCATCACTGCTTGGCGGCAGATTACCAGGTGTGGTGGCAGTACTACTCCGGGCGAACTTAGCACAAGTTCTACTGCTACTTAATCTATAGGAAGAATGGGGTAGCCATCATCATACCAGGTCCCTGAGGAAGTCGAATCTGGACTCGGCCAGGATGCACTGCTTCACGTGCGAGGGGCTGAGGGTCTTCGCGTTGCGCGCCACCGTCACCTGCAGCGCCTTGCTCAGCAGCGACTCCACGAACAGCTCCAGGGTGCGAGGTGTTGGTGGAAACTGGTGCAGTTAAGGAACTCTTGCTTCTTTCAGAAGAAAAGTCAAAAGTCAAAGTCAAAAACTTTTTTCCATACAATTCATAAAGAAATGGCTTGGAAACGTCAATAATATTCAAAACATAAGGTCACACGTACTTATCGCTAAGTTTGACGCCTGTTCAAACCCTATCCGACCCTCCGTGGGGCAGAACATCGTGAGGAAACCGACATGTCCTAGAACTAAAAATTCGAACCCATGTGTCAAGTGCACGAAAGGAGCCTCTTTGAGGCGCACATAAAATAATTCTTTCACCACACCGGTTCGAGAGAACCAGTGACTCGAATAGAAGAAGACCTACCCGGTGTTAACTATAAATAGCAAAAACACTACTGAATCACTTGTTTCAATAATTTTACAACGTATTCAAGCCACAATGGACCTACAACAAACGACATAAAGCTCAATTTGAGCTGTAACTTTTCAATGTTCCAATGACGATGCCATACCCTTATTTGTATCAACAGTCAACAAGCGTTTGATTGACCCTCGTGTTTATTGAAGGAACTAGCTGCGCCCCGCGGTGTTACCCGCGGTGAATAAGTAATCCCATGGGAACACTGCACTTTTCTGGGATCAAAGTAGCCTATGTGTTAATCCAGGATATAAGCTAGCTTGGTACCAAATTTCATCCAAATCCATTTAGCCGTTTGAACGTGAAAGAGTAACAAGCATCAATACAAACTCTCACGTTTATAATAGTAGGATAATGGCTCGTCTGAGGGAGAATTTAATAACTGTGGGTAGAATCACCTATACTACAGCTGTACAAAACTGACCTAGTTAGATCAACGATAAGTCTTTTTTTCCTGTTACATAAAGCATGTGCGTTATGATTCCATTACTTACAAAAGCGCTGCTTAAGCTAACCCACTTATCTTTTGTCAACTCCTTATTAACAATGCTGTTGGTTCTCCATATAACAAACAAATTAGTTAATTATTGTGTGACAATGTGACACCATACAGCAACCCAAGCTTATCAACAAAAAAAAACGTTATTCATCTCACGAGATAAGCAGCATCCTTTGATAAATCCAATGTTATTTTCATTGGAGATAAGTGGTTGATGATGTCGCGTTTAAGTTCATTTGGAATTAGTATATTGGTAGATAAATGCCTTCAGCCTTTCTTTTTAACTTTATTTATTTGTGTTTTAATTCTTTAAAACCATTACAGATATTACAGACATACAGCCCTCAGTCTATACTAATAATATAAAGACGTAAAGTTTGTATGTTAATAATTCTTCAACAATGTTGAGAATGGCGGGGACATATTCCCAGAGACATTTATCCTATTAAAATAAAAAACATTCTCGTGGAGACCAATCTTGCAAAGTAAGTCAATGAAAAACAGTTGCCGAATATGTTTTTTTACGAACGCTGCCATTATGGTGAGATATAGTTCCTTCATAGGTAATTAATTCATAAGTTACAAAATATAAATTAATATATGGATGCTTGCTATAGAGAGAGCTTAAAAAAACCTGTTAAAAAATTCAGGATGTCATATATCTTAATGTCAATTCACAAATTAAAATATGACAAAACATGTTACAATTACAGCACTTAAGAGCAAACTGAAATGTGACTATAGATACTGATCAAGGCTCTTACACAAAGCAAAATTCATTGTTATCACCATAATGCTGCATTACTGTTATTAGTATCATAATATTAATGATACATGTAAATTTCCAGATTAAATTACATTAAAAGCATTAATTTGCCAATTGTTCATAGAAACAACAAATTATTTGGATAACATTGATAATAATTGAGTCTCATTTTTAATCAATTATTTTCAGATAACTGGTATTCTTTGTTTAAAATCAAGTCAATTAAAAAATGAAAAAAAAAAAACAGTGTATCACTTATCCTTAAATATACAATCAACAACTTTTCATCATAGTAACTGGGCAATAAATGTTTGTCATAAAACTGGTCTATGATTGCATAAACATACCCAATGTTTTTAATTAAACAGCAGAATTCACATCATAGTAACAAGCTCTTACATCTGTTCAGAACCAGATTTGATCTATAGGAGATATTTGAAGTGGTCCAGGGCAATTTTTACCCAAATTGCATTGTTTATTTCGTCGTTTTCGTCAGTTTTTTGGAGATATTATTTGAAAAGGATATAGATTATGATCGGGACAGCCTGTGCGACTTTCCCCACCTCTTCATCAGTCTGCATTATCTTCTTGATTCGCCCCTACAAACAAACAATGACATGAATCAAATTATTGTGAAAAGTATCAACGAAAACATCCACATATTTTTCATGTTTGAGGGCATTTTCTTAACAATTTCGACTTACCGCCGGAAACCTGGCATTGTATTTTCTCTTTTTCGAAGGCATAGTAGCAATTTGTTCACTTTAACTCCAAATAAATGATTAATTTATAACACTATCACCAAACTGTTCACTTCTCGCGCATTTTTGAGGTTATAAATGGGAGACGTCCGCAGACCAGACAGTTTGATATCATTTACTTCTCGGAGTGAATATTATATTTTTTTATTTCCTAACGATTTCCTTTGGGATTTCCAAAAATTTATAACTTTGGCAAACAAAAACTTTCAAAGAATTTATATGGGGCAGAAAGTTATATTCATAAAAAAATCCACTAAACAATAAAATTGTTATGATTGGGTTGGGTAGAATGGGCATAAAACCATAGCCGTAAGTTTTCATAGAAAAAAAAACAATGTTAGATTTCGTTCAAAAACAATTAGACATAAAACTTTTTGAATAAGTTCAGCGTCAGTACAGCGCTAACAGCGAAATAAATGATTCGTTTTGCGCTCGTATTGCATAGCGAACGACACGCTAAATAGAAAAAAAAAACGCTTGTAACTGACAGAAGTATCTCTTTATCTGTGTAGCTGTAGACCACGGACGCGACGGAAGATGGCGCGATGATAAAACATCGTCATAAAACGTTGCTCATGAACAACGACACGTTATCGATGTTTTGGTTTTCAGCATCGATGTTAAAACATCAATGTTTATGAACGATATATCGATGTATCGTTCCGTTCACAGTTCACGTCATCCCTAAGAAAAATGGCGTCGTTGACGAGGTGTGTTGTCTAAATTTTATTATTGATAAAATATAGTGAAATCATACAAAATTAAGTTCATATCTAAGTAAATTGAAACTAAAAACTCACATTGACATTGTGAATAAGTTTTTGTGTCATATAACTTGCCCGAACACCTATTATTGAGCTCTCTTGATATGGGCATTTTAGTAATGTTTAATTTAATGAATTACCTAGAAAAAGCCTTGCTTTACTATGACTTGACGTTTTGAGATGTTCATTATAATTGTAATAACTTGAAAACATCATTAATTGTATGTAAATATCATTATAACCTCTTAAATATCATTGATATGTTCATTTTATTTATCCGTTTTAACAGTCTCTTGCCAGCGCCGACTCAGCAGATTTGGGACAGAGATGATGAGATAAAGGCTAAGAGAGTGGGTAGCGCGCTAGTGTTCTCGCAATCTAGTGTACCACCGTATGGGGAGAGAAAAGGATGGATTCCACGAGTGGAGGCAGATTTTGCAGGTACATCATATAATAATAATGACAGTTTTAAAACTAGAAATATACGTACATATCATATAGTCATATTTCTTGTAAGCATCTTATAGAGTTAAACGAGCAGCCCTCTGTGTCACTTACTAGGGCCTTAAAAGAAAGTTTACTTCTGGCACATTCTCCTTCAGTAAAGTGTGATGTAAACTTTTCATCTGAACTCTTTAGATGAATGTGCATTTCCCAAATTTACACTCATTCCCTTGTAATGTACTAATAGAAATGTTTTTTCAATCACCACTAAACATATTTGTGGTTGGATTGCATTGCTATATACTATTTGGGGCTAGATGGCATTGTGTGAAATAATAATAATATTGGTGGACATTTCACACATCACCATCAAGCCCCAAACTAAACATAGCTTGTACTGTGGGAACCAGACAACTGTTTGTTTTTTGTAAATACATACATATTAACAGCTAGACACAGAACAAACATGAATGCTCATCACACAAATGTCCAGTAATATTTATTATATATGTCCTGGTATGTAGATGGAGGTGCATACCCGGAGATTCACGTGGCCCAATACCCCCTGGGAATGGGGGCACGCGGCAAGGAGAGCACATCAAATGCGCTCGCGGTCCAGCTGGATGAATCAGGACGGGTCAAGTACTCCGCTATAGCAAGGCAGGGGCACAGTGCTGATAAGGTAAATCTCACCATGTATTCGAATAGTGCACGAAGGAGCCTCTTTGAGGTGCACTTAAAATCCTTTCACTGCACTGGTTGGAGAGAACCAGTGACTCGAATAGAATAGACCATGTATTCACACTATGTATCATCACTTTTGCCTATGGTAACCGCTGACCTAACAAGCCGTATGACTTGGGTCCTCCCCTTTGCATCATTTCATTCATGTACCCATAACTCTGAAACGTGAAGGTGGTATGTTTCTTGTGCCTGCAATTTCACTAGCAACCACACGTTTTAAACTAGAAACAGTAACGTAAGCGTTCTGGTGGTGGAAATGGGTATAGTGGCAGTACTTACTTAGACAAACTTGGCATAAGTTCTACTGCTTCTAAAAATTATGAGATTATTAGTTTAAATGGGTGCTTTGTGCAGATTTACGAAACATCTGTAGCAAAATATAGTTTACTCAATGGATACTTTGGGAAGCTTTCCTATATTGGAGGATTGGAAACTGACACTACTTTGGTTCTCTATATGCCAACTACCACACAATCTCATAAACTCCCTGAGCGCAGCTGGGTACCCCAGCTAGTACATAGCTGTACATAATACATAGCAATACATAAATAAATAATAAGTTAGATATACTTTTATCGTAGACCATGAATATAGTACATATTTAACAAACCACTCTTCCAGATAATCTACTCGAAACTGACAGACCTTCTGCCATCGGAGGTATTGGCTGAAGATGACCCAACACTGCAGAAGCCTGACGATGAAGAGATCATGGACATTACAGAGAAAACCAAGCTAGCGTTGGAGAAACTGACAAACGCTAAGATATCTGCAGCATTGCCCGTCAAATCTGCACCTAAAGCTGTAAGTTGACATTTACTTCAAATGAGATTCACAGTTATTATTTTGATGTGAATAAGTTACAGAACGAGCGAAATGGCTCACTTGATATTAAGCCTTAACCTCTGCCCATAAAAAATGAAAACGTCTTGTCTCTTCCCTTACTTAGGCATGGAAGAACCTAGTCGCCTGTAACTTTGAGACGTGAAGGTGGAATGTCTCATTTGGTTGTATTTTCACTGACAACCAAATCAACCTGGGACACTGTAATGCGTATGCGTTATTTAGTGGCAGGAAGTGTGTTGAAAGAAGTTGCAGAAAGTTAATAGTGTAGTGGTACTGACCCCGAGTTTAAATCTGGAGGTCGCCCATTCAAATCCCGATGTGCACCTATGCGATTTTCGCTTGAAAGATTTATGTGCGCAATACCACGTTTTCAAAACGGTGAAGGAAAACATCATGAGGAAACCGACGTGTTTTAGTACTAAAAATTAGAAGTCATCTGTCAAGTGCAGCAAAGGAGTCTCTTTGAGACGCACTTAAAATCTTTTCACCACACTGGTTCGAGAGAACTAGTGACTCGAATAGATATGGTTTAGATATCACAATATATTGATTGTGTCTTGGATGGGTTATATATGTTGTGGCTAGTAATGTGACGTTGGTTGGTTGCAGGCCCCCGCCCAGTACATCCGGTACACTCCCGCGCAGCAGGGGGGCTCCTTCAACTCCGGCGCCAAGCAGAGGGTCATCAGGTATGTCATGCTGGTGTACTTGTCGGTGTAATTATAATTATTTATTGGAAAACACAGGTGATACTTAATACATATGTAGTTTGCGAAACTTGGGAGTGCTTGCGGTCTGAAATGAATGTATAATTACTAGTCCCCCCGGTGGTGTACAGGATGGTGGAGGCGCAGTCGGACCCGATGTCCCCGCCGCGGTTCCAGATCAACAAGAAGATCCCGCGCGCGGCGCCCTCCCCGCCCGCGCCCGTGCTGCACTCCCCGCCGCGCCGCGTCTCCGTCAAGCAGCAGCGCGACTGGAAGGTGCCGCCCTGCGTCTCACACTGGAAGAACGCTAAAGGTATACACGCACGCACACGCACACACGCACGCACGCACGCACACACGCACGCACGCACACACTCCATGATGAAGCAAGGCAGTCACTGAATGGTGGGCAAGGGATATGCGTCGGCCCCAGGGCAGACCACCAGCCCGATGGTCAGACGATATAGTCAAGGCAGCAGGAAAACAGTGGATGAGACTTGCCCAAGACCGGCAACAGTGGAGTGCCAGAGAAGAGGCCTATTCTCACCAGTGGGTGTTACGGGCTGAATAGATAGATAGATAGTATATTATAATTGTAACACTCCCCTCCCCTCCCCAGGTTATACGATCCCCCTGGACAAGCGGCTGGCGGCGGACGGGCGAGGCTTGCAACAAGTTCACATCAATGAGAACTTCTCCAAACTTGCCGAAGCACTCTATATAGCTGACAGGTAAATAAATTCTACTTAAACATAACATTAATTAAGTAATAGTAGTTTATAAGAATAAAAGATGTGATAGAATTTTGTATGACTGGCCTCACAGTTCTGCCTCCTGTGCTTGTCCTGGGTTCGATTCCGACTCAGGACAAAACATTTGGGTGGCGAACGTAGATGTTTGTTCTGTGTCTGGGTGTTAATATGATGTGTTTTAACAAGTACGTTATGTGTGTTATATCAGTTGTCTGGGTCCCGTAGTACAAGTTATGCTTAGTCCGGGGCTAGATGGCGTTGTGTGATAAATTTTCAGTTACAATGTTTCAAATACCTGTTTGATTCGTCTCATTGCAAAGCTCTTCTGCAACCAATTGCCAATTTTTTTATCGGAAATTACACAGCGCCTTCTAGTTCCAAATTAAGCATAGCTTGTGTCAGACAATTGATAGAATACTTACAATTTTTTTCTGTATATATGTAAGTACATATTGACTAATGTGTCAATCACAGAACAGACATCTGTGTTCGTCTAAAAAAACGCCTTAACGCATGTCCTGGGTGGTAATCAAACCCGCGTACTGTGCGGTGTTGCAGGAAGGCACGCGAGGCGGTGGAGGCGCGCGCGCAGCTCGAGAGGAGACTGGCGCAGAGGGAGAAGGAGAAGAAGGAGGAACATCTCAGGATGCTGGCACAGCGCGCCCGGGACCACAGGGCCGGTAAGTCTTACACACACACATTACACTGACAACTGCGACACAGTTTACACTTTAGTATTTGGCCTCACAACTCAGTTGGTTAGTAACTCTGCCTTCTGAGTAGGTAGTGGATTCGATTCCCACCCAGGACAATCATTTGTGTAACGAACATAGGTGTTTGTTGTGTCTGGGTGTTGATATGTATATACAAAAAAAGAAGTATATATGTATTCTATCAGTCTTCTGGTTCACATAGTACCAAGCTACGTTTATTTTGGGGCTAGATGGCGCTGTTTGAAACATCCACCATTTTTTTTTTATAAACCAAATAAAATAAATGTAAGGAACATTGTATCCATTACCCATGTAACAGCTAGCGTTGTGTTCAGGTATCAGAGCCCCCGAGGAGGATGGCGGCGAGCCTACTGAGGTGGACGAGAGCGGACTGACGGCGGCGGAGCGAGACAAGCTCAGACAGGAGAGACACAAGGACAGGCAGAGGGAGAGAAACATTGCGCGCGCCGCGCCAGACAAGAGGTAACACATCACTGGCCTCACAGATCAATCGTAGTAACACTGTGGTGGGTTCGATTCCTACACAGGACAAACGTTTGGGTGGCGAATATAGATGTTTGTTCAGTGTCTGGGTTTTTAATTAATATACAGATTTACAAAAAGTATAATAATTATAATAGCACAGCGCAGTTGTTAGTAACTCTCCCTTCTGTGCTGTAGGTCGTGGTTTCGATTCCCACCCAGGCCAAACATTGTCTGGAAGAGGTTGCTCATTGCAATAAGACCGTCCATTGTCATACCACATTTTTTACACACTTTTTTTTAATAAGTATTTTTTGTGTTGTGGCTTCAAATAAGGATTATTGTATTGTGTGACGAATATAGATGCTTATTCTGTGTCTGGGTGTTAATATGTATTATTTACAAAAAAAAAGTATAAATGTATTCTATCAGTCATCTGGTTCCCACAGTACAAGCAATGCTTAGTTTGGGGCTTGATGGCGCTGTGTGAAATGTCCACCAATATTTATTTATAAAGTACCGTTTACACTGCAGATCTAAACTGGTGAACCGCGAGCGCGACATATCCGAGCAGATAGCGCTGGGGCTGCCCGCGAAGACAGCGCAGGGCGGCGAGGGCATGTTCGACCAGAGGCTATTCAACACCACCAAGGGGATGGACACCGGTATGTATACTGCTATATCACATTGTAACAGTTTCATGTTTATTTCCCGTCAGTAAACACCAGCGTGTACGCTGCCTTATCACATTTTAACTAGTTCAGGTTTATTCCTACCTGTAAACTAGTACTAGTCTGTACTCTGCATTATCACAGTTTATGCCCGTCAGTAAACACCAGTGTGTACGCTGCCTTATCACATATTAAAAAGGTCAGGTTAAGGTTTCGGGTTTATGCCCGAATTTTGTACCAGTATATAATGTATGCCCGTGTGTGTGGTGCGCAGGTTACGGTGACGACGAGGCGTACAACGTGTACGACAAGCCGTGGCGCAACCAGGACGGCGTCGCCGCGCACATATACCGGCCGGCGCGGCGCGCGGACGCGGACACCTACACCGCACAGGACCAACCCACCACGCACAACCAACGGAGGTACACGCACACACACACACACACACACACACACACACACACACACACACACACACACACACGCACACACACACACACACACACACGCACACACACACACACACACACACGCACACACACACACGCACACACTCAAACTCGCACACGCACACACGCGCACTCACACACGCGCACACTCAACTCGCACACTCAAACTCACACACTCAAACTCGCACACTCAAACTCGCACACGCACACTCGCACACGCACACTCGCACGCACGCGCACGCACACACAAACACACTTATATAATAGGTAGTTCAATAAGTCCCGAGACTAACTTGCGAGATGGCGCACATATTAAAAACTGTTTTTGATTTTTAGAAAGTACCGGCCATTGATTTAAAATATTTTGAAAATCGATTAATTTATTATTGAGTTACAGATATTTAAGTGACGCTACTTTTTTAATTCCGAAAACAATGGAAAAAATGAGTTGCGTGTATTAATTAAACATTGTTTTTTAATGGGAGAAAACACCGTTCAAGTACAGCAATGGCTTATAAAGTGTTATCCGAAATCTGCTCCATCTAAACCAACCATTTGTCGGTGGTGTGCCGATTTCAAACGCACGCGCAAACACACATATATATATATTAAAAGATGTGTGTATATGTGTAGGTTCGTGGCTGACAAGGAGTTCGCGGGCACGGGCAGTGCGAACACGCGCACCGGACCCGTCCAGTTCGAGCGGAACAACGCGCACAGGGACGAACCGGTGAGGATCAACACCGAACATAACTACTGTGTGCTGTTTATACAGGGTGGCTCTTAAGTGTTGCAGGCTACGGTTGCCACTTACCGTTCTGGTGGGGCATCGGCTTGTTTGCCTCACCATGAAAAAAAGTATGATAATATCATACAATTTATTTCTTCAATCAACGCTGTTTACTAATGTTACAATAAAAAAGGCTCTGTTTTTTTTTTATCTTCTTCGAGTCACTGGTTCTGTCGAACCAGTGTGGTGAAAGGATTGTAAGTGCGCCTCAAAGAGGCTCCTTTCGTGCACTCGACACATGTCTTCGAATTTTTAGTTCTAGGACATGTCGGTTTCCTCACGATGTTTTCCTTCACCGTTTTGAGAACGTGGTATTGCGCACATAAATATTTCAATCGAAAAACTCATAGGTGCACTTCGGGATTTGAACCGGCGACCTCCGGATTGAAACTCGGGGGTCAGTACCGGTAGACCACCACGCTTTTTTTTTATGATATTATCATTCTTTTTTTTCATGATGACAGGCCGCACAGCTCAGGTGGTAGTTACCCTACCTTCTGCGCTGTAGTTCGTGGATTCGATTCCCACCCCGAACAAACGTTTGTGTGACGAACATAGATGTTTGTTCTGTGTCTGGTTGTTGATATGTATGTATTTAGAAAAAATTAAGTATATCAGTTGTGTGGTTCCAATGATACAAGCTATGATTACTTTGGGTCTAGATGGCGCTGTGTGACATGTCCACCAATATTTATTATTATTATGTGTATAGTATCCTTGTGGTGCGTACAGACGGCGTCGCGCGGCGGGGGCGGGAGCGGGGGCGGGGGCGGGGGCGCGGGCGGGGGCGAGGCAGACGCGGATCCGTTCGGTCTGGATCGGTTCCTGAGCGAGGCGAAACGCGCGGACAAGTCTGCGCGCAAGCGAGACCACGATCGCCGACCCCAGCATCAGCACCAGCATCAGCATCAGCATCAGCACAAGAAGCGACGAGACTGACGCGCGGACACACCTACGTATGTGTTCTTACTATTCGAGTCACTGCTACTCGCGAACCGGTGTGGTGGAAGGATTTTATGTGCGCCTCGAACAGGCTCCTTTCGTGCACTCGACACGTGTCTTCGAATTTTTTGCACATGTCGGTTTCCTCGCGATGTTTTCCTACACCGTTTTGAGAACGTGGTATTGCGCACGTATATATTTCAATCGAAAAACTCATAGGTGCACGTCGGGATTTGAATCGGCGACTTCTGGATTTAAACTCAGTCAGTCAGGGGTCAGTCGGGTTAGAAGCTTTCTGACTACATCTCGTTTTGACTAGATTGCTTTAATATTAAATCGAATCATGAATGTCTTATTAATTTAATATTTGTTTTTGACGTGACAACGTCTTATAATTCGATAGAGCCGGCTGCACGCACGAAAAAACATGACTCATGCGGCGTTACCTCGCTCTGAGGCGTTCCATGTAAGGCTTGTGCAAGTGCAAGCGAGAGCGCGGAACGAGCGACAAAGAAGCACAATCGGCCTTTGCGTTCGGCAGCGTTCGACATCCGTCTCTCTCCTACTTGAGTGAGCGATGCGTCTGCGTGGACAGCTGCTAATACTTACATTTACATGTTTTGATCGAGTATCACAAATAAATCTAAGTTGATCAATTTCATTGTGATTTCCAATTACCTCCTTCTCTATATACATACAAATCTATTAAACAAATGAAATTAAAATTTTCTTTTGAAAAATGCTACCATTCCATCAGTATTTTCTTAAGACGTTGTCACGTTCAACTATCGTCAGTAAACCGACTTTACAGACAACCATTTTTTTGTTTCAGAATCGCTTTGTTTGCTCCACAACGTATCGAGTATATATACACGTTATTTTCCATTTATGTTAAAAATTATTGTTTATTTGCCTCGCCGTTTCGTCTGCAACATCTACGAACACTTATCGGACTCTGGTGGTAAATTAAAAGCATTCATTTCACTCTCGCTCGCCGAGACTACGCATGTCCTAGAGGTTAGAGATACAAGATGTATCTTGTATCTCTAACCTAATCTCTAATATATCTTCTTTTAAGAAATTGGATTACTAAATATGTATTTCAAATTAGTTTTTATCAAACATAGATTTTGCGGATGTGACAATTTTTTGAAGTTATCAACTTCTGATAGTTCTTATTACACTATTCAGTATCCGGTTTTCAGATTCGAGTAGTGTAATAAGTATCTGAAAAACTCGTGATGATATTTAATCGTGTAAAAAGGAAAATAATTCGTACTTTTAGTTATGCTTACTTTATAATAAATAAGTATTGATAATCCATTTGGACCTTGACTGTTATCCAACACTTCACACGTTTTCTCTTATTTACTTATGTACATATTGATACCATAATTTATTCCGCGAGATTCGAACCAACAGCCTTCAAGTCAGGCTCATCTACTAAACCGCAGAGGTCACTATGAACAATTTCTTGAGCAATAATCATATTGTTGTTGCAAATGCAACTGATGTTAGTATAAGTAAGTTAAATAATGTTAATTTAGTTTTGTAATAAATGAGTTAATAGGAGTGCTTGATTGATTTAATTTAAAACCCCCTGAATATACGTAGATATCCTATTAGGGTTTTTTTTTAACAATAAATACCTCAAAAACTATGTGGTTTCACACAGCGCCATCTAGCCTCAAACTAAGCTTAGCTGTGGGAACCAGACAACTGATAGAATACATATACTTTTTGAAAATACATATTAACAACCAGACAGAACAAACATCCACGTTTGTCCTGGGTGGGTATCAAATCCACGTCCTACAGTGCAGCAGGAAGAGTTTCTACCAATTGAGCTGCGAAATCTAATATTTCAGTATTAAGCGAGCCACTAAGAACATGATCGAACTTCACAGACACGTCAAATTACTAGTGGTACAAATAGCAAAAAAATCGACACAGACTTGAAAATAAGTAATAAAAAAAAACTGATATTTAGAGTTCTGTACCAAATGCCTACATATTTAAATAGAAAAATAATAAATGTGGTTATTTCTTGCTTTATTTTTTTTGCACACCTTACATAAAACTTAAGTTTGTAATGCGGAACGTATGGCGCCTTGACAGTCCTATCCTTAGTTGGCTCGCATAGTACAGGAGTAGCTAGCTCTGTACATAGTACAGATATAGGCTAGATATATTACCCGTGTTTAAGTGTATAGAGGGAAATTAAAATTTGTTGTTATTGAATGAAATTCAGTTAAGTTACAAATACAATTTATTTCAGCAATCACTACGTCAATACAATAGTTAATATAAACGCAACACTTAAAACAATCTTAAGTCTTTGTACAAGGCAATTTCTTGTTAACATTACCGTAACTTACCTGACGACTGGCGAAAATTTACAAACTACAATTCAAGACACAAAAATAAACACAAATTGATTTATTTGCTGATAGACAGAATAAATATTGATATACGTATATTTCAAAAAAAATTATGTTTTTTTTCTTCTAAAAAGACATTATACAATAATTTCAAAATATATGTATACGCTATATTTTGAAATTTTTGCCCTATATTTTAGGCCAAACTAATCGCAATGCTTTTTACTCGGGTAGATATCTAAAAAAAAGTCATAAATTTTCGCATTTCGTCAACTTTTATCTACCTCTACGATCTGTCGGTTAATTATACCTCTACAATCTCTCGGTTAAATAATTACTAAAATGTGTTACATCTACATTAGAAAGTTTCATACAACTTCGTATTGAAAGCGAATAGTAGACCGCTAACTGAAGTTCAACACGTACCTAGACACAAAAGTCGAAGACGAAGAGATTACTAAGCACGCTTAGTAATCGATAGAGATTAATGTCGATTACTAAGGGTTAAAATATTTTCCCCTAGCAATCGATTCTGACCGCTAGGTATTATATTTGAGGCATTGAAATGCAAGCTATGAAGTCGTCGCAGACGCAACGCTGACGAACCAAATCGCTTTAATTTCTTTTGATGTGAAACATCTATAGCCGCACGTAAAACCGATTTCTGGCTTGGCGACGCGTCGCCACGGCATGAGCGCTGATTGGTCCGTTCAAATCATAAACATTATTAGTGATGGGGTACTTAGTTTCTTACAAAATAATGTCGATGTTTCACATCTGCCAGGCGTCCCGTGACGGCTCACATTTTTTTAATTTAATTTTATCTATCACAAATAATTCATCATATAACCAAAAACAGTTTTTTTTTATTATATATACTTTTCAACATGGTTTTTTTTTGTTATACAATTATGGAACGAACCGACAGCCCACCTGGTGTAAAGTGATACCTCGGCCCATAACAACCGACGCGACTTAAGAGAAAAAATAAATCCTTAAGGAGAAATCCATCAGTTTTAGGAAAATATTAGCTCCACAAAATGAGTATTAGACTTCAGTTAGCGAAATTGCGAGGCGAAATTAAAATTGAACATTATATTAAAATCTCGTAAGTACGTACACATGGAAAATATTGAGCGAATACATAACGGGAATGTTATATTGAAAAATATTACATTAAAATAGATCGATTCATCAATCCGGAAGATAAAATCAATCGTTCGCGAGTGTATGGGATCGTTCCGTTAAAATCTGAAATTAATAATTCAGAGTGAAGACTTTATTTTCGGTCATTCTTAGGAACAGTTCAATTAGACTTTGTATTTAATTAAAAAAACCAAAAAAATAATTATTATTATGTATTTAAAATACTATTTTAAAATTGTAAGTAATAAATGCGCGGCGACTTTTATTGTGAAAACAACAAACATTTTGAAAAATAAACAATTCTAGATACGACATATTCACTTAATACTTTTAATATAAAAAAATATACAAAAATTGATGAGCGTTATTTAAAATAATTACAAATTAATATTTCATTATGGCTACGATAAGATATTAAGATGGATATAAAGCTAAGTTCAGTTACAAAATCTTCCACACGTTATGAAATACCTTTTTATTTATACCAAGATAAACAGCGGTTACAAACAAAATATATGCAGGTAATGTGTGTATGTTTGTTTATTTATAAATATATATGTATGGACTTCAATAAATAACGAAAGTGCTGCTATAGTTATCTAACAATTTACAGATGAAACCATCTGCATATAAGAACCCAGCATAAGTCTACGTTTAAAAGCTTTAAAAGTTATAATGGCATATGTTCGCCAGTCCAAGTACCCTTTATTTTAAGTGACACTTAAAAGACAATCAGTGAATTAGGCCCATGTCTTCATCGGGACGATTAATTCGTAAGACCTTAGGGAACAATATTTAAACACTACATTTGGTGCAAACGAAAAGTAAAACAATTGTGAGTAAATATAAAAAACAAGGATGCAAATATAAAACTACCAACGCTAGAGTGAGACAAAAACTCCAGTCTTGACGAAAGATCCGTTATGATATCGTTATGCAATTACCACTTCTATCTAGTAAGCATGTTCAGGGGAAAATATTTAAAAGATGCAAGAGTTGGTTTGCTACGTCGAATAATCAGCGGGTAGTAAGAGTAGGGTAGGGGTAGGGTAGTAAGAGTACTACTCAGACCTGGGTCTGGGTAGCAATATTTAAAGACCGGATTAAGATTGTTTTCCTCGATTGAACATGTAATTAATGAAAGAAAATATTTTATTCTACTATATTTTATTTTGAAATGCTATGTAAAGTTACTTTATTATGGTGTAATACGATTTTAGCATATTTTCAGATAATGTATTCTGGACTTTAAATTAATATTATTATTATTAATTCGTAAACAACATTGTCGCGGTCTCTCACCGAAAAAACACCCGCAAATGGAAATGTCAATGTCACTTGAGGCCAAAAGCAACATGTCCATCCCAAAAAAAAAATGCGGTGTCTCTGTTTGGCCCAGTGACCGGCGCGTAGTCATAAAGTTGTCAATGTCAATTGGAAAACTAATGGAAGAAAGGAAATCCGTGATCATAATGAAGCAGTATACAACATGTTTCAATTATTTTATATTCTGTTGCCAAACAAATATTTGCATTTTTAAAATATTTTCCCTTTGACTACGCAATGTAATAAGCATATAATTTATGTATCTAGTCTATAACGGAATAATTACAAGTTCCCAACTAATACCTGAAGGAATCTAACACAGGCATGGGACGTAGTTTAGTGTGACTGATCTAGCGAGGGGGTTAGCTGTTAGGTCTGTCTGTCTGTTGAAGTGTTAGGTTGATGCAAACCGATGTAATTCCACCGGATGCGGTTAGTCCGCCTTCCTGGGCCTGCGCTTGCGCACCTCACCCCCCGCCTCCCCCGCCCCCGCCGCGCACTCGCCCGGGGGCTGTTTCTCCTCCTCGGATGTCTGCAACACACGAGAATACTATTAAACAATAATAATATTATTTATTTATATCTGATTATTTGACTGGCCTCATTAGCTCAGTTGGTTATTACCGTGCACCCTTTTTACCTAATTATCAATTACGTAGTTAATTTATAAGGAGGTTTATTAACTGCTTTTGTACATAAACTACAAAAATAAATTATTTGACAGGCCTCACAGCTCAGTTGGTAGTAACCTTGTCTTTTAGAGGTCGTGGGTTCGATCCCCACACAACACAAACATTAGTGTGACATTTGTAACATTGATGTTTGTTCTGTGCCTGGGTGTTATATGTATTATATGAATGTTTTTACAAAAGAAAAGTAATAATAATAATAATAATAAACTTTATTTATTTGGAATAATAACAATGTACACTTTAGATACAGACACGATGATGCTTGCAGGAGTATAGAACTGTGTCGCAAGCATCAACGCCCCGCCTCCGAATACAGTTATACAATTCCACAGGAACAATATAAAAATTTTAAAAGTTTCTAAAGTTATATATCTAAAATCCAAATTAAAAAGATTATTGTATGTGTGAGTGTGTGTGTGTGCGTGTGAGTGTGTGTGTGTGTGTGTGCATGTGCGTTTGTGTGTGTGTGTGTGTGCATGTGTGTGTGTGCGTGTGCGTGCAGGTGCGTGTGCGTGCGTGAGTGCGTGCGCGTGCGTGAGTGAGAGTATATAAGTATGTATATCAGTTGTCTGGTTCCCATGATACAAGATATGCTTCGCTAACTGTGGTGCTAGATGTCGCTGTGTGAAATGTCCACCAATATTTATTCTACATGATGTCTGTTTGTGTGTCTATTTGATTTAAATAATGTATGTATGTGTGTGTACTCACGTCGCTCTGTGAGTTTCTCTCAGCGTCGCTGTTTTCCTCGTTGACTGCGTCGTCTACAATATCCTCGTGAAGCAACTCCTGATAACATTGTTATAATAACAATTATATTAGGTTTTTATATTGGTGCTCAATTCGTAGTGACTCTGCCTTCTGTAGGTCGTAAATTCGATTCCCACCCGAGACAAACGTTTGATTAAAAAACCCATAACTAAATTTACTGGCCTCATAGCTCAGTTGGTAGTAACCCTGCCTTCTGAGCCGTGGGTTTGATTCCCACCCAGCATAAACTTTTGTGTGACGAACATAGATGTTTGTTCTGTGTTTGGGTGTTGACATGTATGGAATTACAAAAAAAAATTGTATATCGGTTGTCTGGTTCCCATGATACAAGCTATGTTTAGCTTACTTTGTGGCTAGATGGCGCTGTGTGAAATGTCCACCAATAGTTATTGTCTTTAACAGCGCAGTGATGCCAGGTAGTTGGCAGTACTTCCCCGTTAGTGACACGGTAGCATGGTTAGTTCTGGTGGTACACGGCTCCGTACCTGTTCATCATCAGACTTCTTGGCGTCGTGGTCACCCTTAGCCAAGCGGTCAACTTCTGCCCGGGGTATCAGCACCCTGTCTGACCTCCGGGGCGGGTGCAGCAAGTCTATCACACACACAAGCATCTGAAATTATATGTTAATATGTTAAACTATATAAAGTGCATATTATATATTAATAGTAGTGAACTTTTATCGTTAACTATCTATTATGTGACTTTACTGCTCAATAATAACACATAATACAAAAAATATGCTATATAATCCGCTTGTATATTTACAGTATAATTGTACATTTTTTTTTATATAAGTATATTCTATCTATTCGAGTCACTAGTTCTCTCGAACCGGTGTGGTGAAAGGATTTTAAGTGCGCCTCAAAGAGGCTCGTTTCATGCACTTGACTCCTGTCTTCGAATTTTTAGTTCTAGGCCATGTCGGTTTCCTCACGATGTTTTCCTTCACCAGTTAAGTCTTCCTAAAATAAATAAATAGTTAAGATTTCAGATCAGGGCTCCGCTAGTACAAGCACGATGGCTCACCAGTCCAAGCAGGGCTCCGATGAATATGGTGGCCACGGCGAATATCAGGTAAGAACCCCACGTGGGCAGACCGTACGTCTCCATCAACATGTTGTGGACGCTCTGAAACACAAACCAACACCCTGCTAAATACACTACCAATGATAACTACATATATAAAGTTAATAATAATAAAGCCACAGGGTGCGCTTGTGGCGCGCCTTCCCCGATACTCGCTGGGGTCAGTAGAGGCCCCTAACCCTTGGCTTGCCTTAATTGGCTGGGCAATGCTCCAAAAGTAGAAGTATTGTCGGCCATAACGCCGAGAGTACCTCTCAGTGAAACCGCAGCACACCTATCCACAATCTTTTGATTTCCTCACCAACATATTTATTATGTAATTACATACATATATGTAATAGACCCACACACATACCAAACATCTATGTACCTCACACATGTTTGTCTCGGGTGGGAATCGCATCGACGACCTACAACGCAGAAGGCAGAGTTGCTACCAATTGACCAACAGAGCCGTGAAGCCTGTCTAATATCTCTCAGATTGTAGAACTTTGCGCAGTCTTGGATTTACCCTACTGTTTTCTCAGAAACAGGTATGGTAGCAGAACTTCCCCGGAATATCTTAGCACATGTTGTACTGCCTTCAAGAGGCTGATGATGATGTTCCCACTTACCCTGAGCGCTTGGCTGAGCTTGAAGAACTCAGCGACCAGGGTCATCTGCAGCGAGTGGGGTGCCTTCCACGAGGGTATGGGCTCCGTCTGCTTCCACCGCTTTTGCTCCAAGTAGGTCAGCATAGAGTCCGCGTCGCGAGGACCCTTGTACTGACGGAACTCACCGTCTTTCACGCTGGAAATGATAAAGTCACTATTAACATCTTCATACACAAATAATAATATGGCTATTACAACATAAAGTTTTATTAATGTACTAACATTATTAAGTTATTAATTTAATTATCTACAGTGTTGTGTTATTGTATCTTAATAGCTACCAATAAAGATTATCTTTTTTTCTTTGTAACTTTATTTAGTGAGGACTCACTGGAAGATAGTGGGCAGCGCTGTGACGACAAACCGGCCGCTGAGGCCCGGGGACTGCGTGACGTCGACGGCGCCCGTGCGGGTCTCTAGCCCCTTCCTCTCCGCGCGGGCGGACAGCTCCTTCCACGCCGGGGCGAGGGCGGTGCACGCGGGGCACCACGGCGCGTAACTGAATACAAGTCAAAGTCAAAAACTTCATTTGTATAGAATTTATAAAGAAATGGCTTGGAAAGGAGCCTCTTTGAGGCGCACTTAAAATCATTTCACCGTATTGGTTCGAGAGAACCAGTTACTCGAATAGAATAGAATTGTTCATATCACTTTATATTATAAATTAATTACTTCGCGCAGCAAAAACAGGCTTCATCGCCAATTAACGAATATGTTCCACGTTATCTCGCACTTAATGACATATTTTTTTTATAGAAATTTCTTCAAAATTGGTTCATTAGTTTGGCTTTTAAATCAAAATCACTGGAAAAAAAATCATCGTTAATTGGCGACTAAGTCGGTTTTTCGTTTTGCTGTGCAGTTATTATCTTCTTTTTAGGCATATAATTATGCTCTGCTACCCGTGCGTAGCCGGGGTGCATCACTAGTTAATACATATTATTGGATTCATAGACTAAATTGGTTTCGAACCCACATACCGCAGAATTAGGTCACCACCCACTTTGAAAACATGTTAATTAACATAGTTGAATGTTTCTCAATATCAGTCTCTGCTAAACAAACGGAGAGCTGATGAAAAAACGGTGTACCTAATTACAGGCACTTGACACATTCCACCTTCATGTCTCACAGTTACGGGCGAATGTGATGCGTCTTGGGTCTTTTTGTACCTAAGTAGGGGAGGACCCGAGTCATATTGCTTGTTATGGGCAGAGGTTACCACTTTACATGAGGTGGGCCTGGAGAAAACAAAAATTAGTGTCACATGTAAAACCTATGTTCAAAGTTTCAGTCAAATTGTTTTTGTAGTATTATTGCGAAGAACTAACAAATTCACATTTATAATATTGTCTGAGTCAAAAACTTTATTTCCATAGAATTCATAAAGAAATGTCTTGGAAGCGTCAATAATATTCAAAATATAAGGTCACGCGTACTTATTGCTAAGTTTGACGCCTGGTCAAACCCTATCCAACCCTCCATGGGGAAGAACAAACAAGAAACCCCTAAAGAAGGGATTCCTTTTATTTCGCCATCATATCTATTGTGTTGTTTTGTTAACGGGCTCCTGGACTGTGGACTGGCTGTATCACCTCATTATTTTATCAATGATGTCATAACTATTGGTATGTAACAACAATTCATACCTGTTTTGTTTATCTCCAACTTATGAATGTTTATATTTGTTATTTTGAAACAAAGCTTCATGATATCATATTTTTTAAATACAAAAATAAATACTGATAGACATTTCACACAGCGCCATCTAGCCCCAAAATAAGCTAAGCATAGCCTGTATCATGGGAACCAGATAACTGATATAATACTTATACTTTTTTGTAAATATACATATTAACACCCAGACACAGAACAAACATCTATAATCTTCATACAAACGTTTGTCTTGGGTGGCAATAGAACCCACAACTTGGCACCGAAGGCATAGCTACTACCAACTGAGCTGTGAGGCCTATCAGCTACATAATATAGCTTACATGATATGTAATAAATACTTAAGATCACATCTGTTACCCAAAGGGGTAGGCAGAATGCATGGTTTCACACCTGCTACAACCCTGACATACATTAGATATTGACATTATAAATATCCTTGGTATATATGTTGTAAAGCAACATACAGTTTTTGATAATGGATTGAGTTTTGAGTTTGAGTTTTTTTAAGTTTTACACCAAAATGGTAGGATTTAGAACAGTAGTATTACATTAAACTCTGCTACAGGAAGGTATGATGGTTGTATCAAGCAGTCTGTGTACATACAGCTCAAATGACTTGGACTGGTAATGATTTCAAAGCCATTGTTAACATTCTTGGCTTTTGACAACAATGGGGATTGTCTTAATTTGATTTTTATTTGATACAGTTGCTGAACGAGCCGACGACCCACCTGGTGTTAAGTGGTTACCCCTGCCCATAACAACCGATGCGACTTGGGTCCTCCCTTACTAGGTACGAAAAGACCCAAGTCGCATCGTATGCGCCCGTAACTCTGAGACGTGCAGGTGGAATGTGTCATGTGCCTGTAATTTCACCGGGAACCACACCTTTCAAACCGGAACACTAACGCGAACGCGTTACTGCTTGGCGGCAGAAATGGGCATGGTAGAAATACTTCCCCGGACGAACTTGGCGAGAGTTTTACTGCTCTTATACGTAAACATAAATCACTATAGTTGCAATTCAAACTGTCACAGAAAACTGTCTGTATTATATACATGCTTAGTTACTCAGCTATGAGAACATTCTGGTACTGGAGTCAGTGCTGTTTCTGAGCGGTATCTGTTTATGATGTTACAAAAATCACAGTCAAAACTACCTATTATAGTTAAGATTACAAACTTATGAAGTTAATTTGATATACTTTAGTAAATTTTACATTTAAGATAATTATTCTTATTGTTTTCCTGGTACTTAGTCGTTTCGTTATTTGAGACTAGGGTTTGGTAAATCCAGCAAAGAATGGTTGGGAAGTTTTTACTAGGGAGAGTAAAACAATCTTATTCTGCGTAATTTTTCTACCATTGTAAGCTTTACGATAGCAGGCGTTACATGGTCCAGATTCTGCGTATTACTAAGAGATCAGTGACACAATAGGCCATGCGTCACCGCATTTCAAAACGGTTCTATGGTTGGACCCTTTCGACCTTGCTTGGTTGTTGAACTCAGTGTGCGGGCCGTACCGGCAAAGAAACTCTAGCAGATCCATTTAAACTACGTCAAGGCCTCAATTGTGAGTTTTAATAGCTCTCGACCTGATCTTGAGACAAATCAGTCACGTAATTCATGAGTAATAAATTAGAGAAAAAATCTGACACGTTAAATGAATACCGAGCGATGCCGGCACTACACAAGACTCACAATTCCACCATCCATTCCCCTTCCAGGATGTCTCTCCAATTTTCTTCATTTAAATCACGGTTTGCACTTTCAACGGAATTAATAAAACAGCCTAAAACAATAGATGTAAAAAGGAAAAACTGTAAAAATTGAGACATCTTGCGTTCACGCGCCATGATTGATTCTAACTGCGTGTTGCCAAGTTAGAAAGTTTTTATATAATTCGTATAAGGTTGCCTGTACTTAAATTTTATTATACTGACCGTTGTGTAAAATATTTTAACAAGCATTCTCGTAAATCCGTTGTTTAAACTATTATTTAAACAAGGAAAAATAACAATATTAATGTGATCTTTTTTTCTATCAGGTGACTCTCAACTACATCTAGCTTGAGGAACATGTACTGCTGAATTTACAGGTTGCCATAGAAGTCATTAGATGGCGTTACATGGCACGAATAAAAAAATACAGTGGTATCAATAAGTCCAACAAACACTTTCATAGGTAGGGGGCGGCCACAAGTAACTGATACACGTAATGTCGTGGTCTACCTGATCCAAAACAAAAATGAAAAATATGTAGATTACTGCCAACAGAGAACTTCTTTTGAAATCTAGTATTTTATTTGAACATTCAACATTTTGAACACATTTTATACTTTCGTAATAACTATCTGAAATAAACTGAGTTGAAACTTGCAAAGTAGGTAACTATGTTTTGTATATAGATACAAAACATAGTTACTTTGAAGTACTACAGTTACTACTGTTGGTACTGACCCTTCCTTCATCGCTGTAGGTCGTGGGTTCGATTCCCACCCCCGACAATCATTTCAGTGATTAGCATAGATTGAACGTTCTGTGTCTGTAATATAATAATAAGGTACTCGTAAAATTATAGAAAAAAAACGTAATATGATTTAATAATGTTTTCATAAATAAAATGTCCTTGTTGGTGCATAACGACTTATTACTCGAGATTCTATTGTGTATCGGGAAATTAACGTTGTTGAGTGTTAACTGAGTAACAGCTTTCTACACAGCTGAGTAAGATGTTCAGCGTACTGGTAAGTTTATATGTAGTGGTAAGTTAACAGGGACGCGTTGATGGCTATCGAGCCGGTGTGGATGTCAGCCCGGTAAGGCTTCGGCCCTCGGCGAAGGCTTCGTCTGCGATCGATCGCGTCGCGCGACACTATACTACTTTTAACATCGTCTAATGAAAATATTCGTAAAGAAAACGGGTCCATTACAAAATGTAATAATAATAATATTTTACATATTCTATTCTTCTATTCTATTTGAGTCTCTGGCTCTCTCGAACCGGTGTGGTGAAAGGATTGTAAGTGCGCCTCAAAGAGGCTCCTTTGGTGCACTTGACACATGTCTTCGAATTTATAGTTCTAGGACATGTCGGTTTCCTCACGATGTTCCTTCACCGTTTTGAGAACGTGCTCACATAAATCTTTCGATTGAAAAACTCATAGGTGCACGCCGGGATTTGAACCGGTGACCTGGGGATTGAAACTCGGGGTCAGTACCACTAGACCAGCACACTCTCGAATTTTTCATAAAAAAGTATTGATTCCTGCATATTTATAACTGCAATTTTATTTTTTATAATAATTTAGGTTTTGGCTATTGCTAACTTGTCGCTATATTTCGTTTATTTTTTATACATTGGTGGAATTTCACACAGCGCCATCTAGCTCCAAAGTAAGCTAAGCATAGCTTGTATCATGGGAACCAGACAACTGATGTACATACTTAAATACTTTTTATTTATAAATACATAAATATAATACATATTAACACCCAGACACAAAACAAACATCTATATTTATTCGTCACACAAATATTTGTCCTGGGTGGGAATCGAACCTACAACCTACAGCGCAGGCAGGGTTACTACCAACTGAGCTATGAGGCCAGTCATGGTGAATATGGACAGAGGTTACCACGTAACACCAGGGCCATCTGCTCATTTCATCAAAACACAAAATGTAGTTATAATAAATTATTTTTTCACAGTGACGGAACGAGCAGTTGGCCCACCTGATGTTAAGTGGTAACCTCCGCCCATAGACAACAGCAATACGACTCAAATCCTCTCCACCAAAGTACGAGATGACTCAAGTCGCATTGCGTTGCGTCCATCACCCCGAGACGGGAATGTTACGTCTCATGCGCCTGCAATTAAATTTAATTTAATCTAATTTAATTTAATCTAAAGGTAGGTAATACTAGTATTTTACATATGCATATTACTTTTACTGAGTAAATATTACAAAAAAGTATGTCTCATTGTAATGCTTTTTTTTTGTAATTAAATATTTCCACAGAGCATATCGACAAAACTGATACGATCGCATCGCTCCATTATGACAGTTGTCAAACTTCAAAATATTTTGTGCGCGCTTTTTGTTACGCATTCCATGTCCAGGGTTGTCGCGAACGGCTTTTTTATTATTATTTCCGATCTATAAAATTTTATGACATATTTTCCGATTGGCTATGTATTTTCATTTTGAACAAGAATTCTGTTTCACTGTGTCCAAAACTGAGGTTTTCAGTATATCGTATAGAATTGCATGTTAAAATTTAAAGTAAATTGTACACAAGTGTAGCAGGGTAGAATAATAATATGGTGGACATTTAACACAGCGCCATCTAGCCCCAAGGTAGGCTAATTATAGCTTGTATCATGGGAACCAGACAACTGATATACATACTTGTATACTTTTTGTAAATACATACATATAATACATATTAAACACATACAGATACAGAACTAACATCGACCTACAGCGCAGGGTTCCTACCAACTGAGCTATAAGGCCAGAATTGCATGTTACAATGATGTAAATGGTACACAGGTGTAGCTATAAAGGGTACCTATAATACAATTACCTACCTATATCTTTTTATGGGAGCTCCTAAATTCCAGTTCATGAGAGACTACAGCGGCAGACTCGGCTTGGACAATAATTTGAAAACTGTAAACATAATTTCGGTAACTCAGTTCCATGTAATTCTCTATAGATATGGATAGCGTTTGAACAGGTGTCAAACTTAGCGATAAGTACGCGTGACCTTATGTTTTGAATATTATTACGTTTCCAAGCCTTTTACTTACTTTGGGGCTAGATGGCGCTGTGTGAAATGTCCACCAATATTATTATTATTATTTCTTTATAAACTCTATGGATGTGAAAGTTTTTGACTTTATGTAATAAATATACGATAATGGCAACCCTACGTTACTGCATGCCCCAGTTTCAATTTGAAATTCGAACGCGCCGGCCAGTCTGGTAAAGTTTTATTTTTAAATTCAAATATCGAATGGAAGCTTCAAATTTGTTTATTTTTCTAGGATATAATGGCATTGTTTGTGGACAACAACATACTCGAACGATATATATTTATACTAATAATATAAACAGGAAAGATTTGTTTGTTTGTTTGTACCGTACAGGCTCCGAAACTACTAGACCGATTTTAACCATTTTTTTTACCAATAGAAAGTAAAATTATCAGGAAGCAACAAAAGATATAATTATTTACAAAAATTAGAGATTTTTAAGAAAATTGCAATAATGTAACCCAAAGTAACAGTATTTTGGCTATAAAATTCATTATTTGGCGTGCGCTGGGAATAATATTGATGATACATAATAATTATGTACTAAATGATTAATGTACTCATTGTTACCTACAAAAAAAATCCTCGAGGAAATATATCTTAACTATCATAGTTAAGTCACAATAGCTTTTGTCGTCTAAAATTTAAGTAGATCGCCGGATGAAACAAAAGTTGGTTACATTCGTATCGTAGTAGTAATACTTATTCAAATAAAAATAGTTTTACCATCAAGGGTTGCATTTAAAGCAGTAAAATACTTTTCAATTCATTTGAAAACAAATATATATAATATGTTTGTTACTTCTTAACTAATGAACCGATTGCGATGTGACTTGATAGGTACTACATAGCTGTTACTGTTATCCCGATATTCCCCCGGAATCGAAACTAACGCGGGTGAAACCGCGGGGCGCGGCCAGTTATGTATATTATTAGGAAGCGTCTTTGATTCGTGGTGTTTTTGTGCGTGAGTTTGCGTTTTGTTATGCGAGCGCGGGTACTTGATATAGATAGTGATAAGTTTTTATGAATGGCCGTATGCAGACTTACTTTCTCGTATCTCCACATGCAGATGTATAACTTTAATAGCAGTAAAATTCACACCAAGTTCGTTCGGGGAAGTACTGCCACCATGCCTATTTCTGTCGCCGAGCAGTAACGCGTTCGCGTTACTGTGTTCCGATTTGAAACGTGTGGTTGCCGGTGAAATGACAGGCTCATGAGACATTCCACATACACGGCTCAGAATTACGGGCGCACACGATGTGACTTGGGTTTTGTTTGGCTCTCCGAGCTTCTCTCGGCTTTGGCCGAGGTTACCATTTGATACCAGGTGGGCCGTTGGCTCGTTCCGTAACTATATCACATACAAAAAAACTACTGGCAGGCATTTTTCGGGGGCCCACGTTGCTTGTGTCCGTTAATATTTACATAAATATACCTACAATTTCACAAATTAACCACTATTCTAAGCCTAGTCATGTGTTGCGAATGATTCGCCATAGATACTTCTAGGTATGTACTTTTTCAGTAGAAATTTGTATGTTATGTGTCTACTAAAGTTATATAACCATACAAGTTGTTAGGTATCAATGGTTACCGTAATCTTCAATAGTATCTCTGGTCAGAGTACAATCAAATTAAAATATAATTTTCGTTGAAAAACACAATCAAACATTAAGCCATCCCGCTGTCAGGCGAGACAACATACCGAAATGTCAAACCACAACAGAAATGACAGATGTCAAAAAAAATTTTTTTTTTTCGTTGAACGATGTAGCAGTGCATCAAGTTATTCGACCAGTCTCAGTTGTCAAATTAGACTGTGTTCGATATTTAACACTTTGACACTGGCAGCTAATCCTCCCACAATTATTTCTTTTTTTTTAGCTCGTCTCGAGTGTCATGGACGCCTCGGTATAATCCTTTTAAACGCGGGCTGTTAATAAAATACCTGCATCGTATTTCTAAACGTGAGATTCATGTAAAAAATGCAAGTAATCGGAAACTTTAGTGTAATTGCCTTTCGGATTAACTTGAGGGAGAAAACATTGAGACCTCCTCGGTGAGGCGACTCGCTGCCCGAAAGCGAGAGTTGCGAATTTGATTCACTTCCGCGAGGACCACCTTAAAATATTTTTCATAAAAAAGTATTTTAAATTTATTTTTTATTATAAATAAGATATTTCATTTATTTTTTAAAATTTGGTGGACGTTTCATACAGTGCCATCTATCCCCAAAGTAAGCTAAGTACAACTTGTATCATGGGAACCAGACAACTGATATACTACTTATATACTTTTTTGCGTAAAATCACAATTTTAACACTCAGACACAGAACAAAGATCTATGCTCGTCACACAAATGTTCCTGGTTGGGGATCGAACCCACGACCAAGAGCCCAGAAGGGAGAGCTACTACTTACTGTAGTCCAAGTTCGAGATAATGAAGAATCATATCGTTCATTGGCGATGAAGCCGGTTTTTCGTTTTGCCTTGCAAAATAATAATTTAAAAACACTAACTTTGCTTACTTAATACCTTTAGATGTGTGTTCAAACTGGGACTATATTATGGAATTTTGTCGGGTCATAATTCCTATAGGTAATAGAATAAAATAAATTTTATAACTGCTACACAGTTTACATATAACAACATTAACGAATAGACAAGACTATTAACAATATGACACTCTTAGATATAAGATGTTATAATGTGTTAATGTGTGTTAATATTTTACTAATTAGAGGGGCCTCACAGCTCGGTTGTAACTCTGCCTTCTGCGCTGTAGGCGTGGGTTCGATTCCCTCCAGGGACAAACATTTGTGTGACGAACATAGATGTTAGTTCTGAGACTGGGTGTTAAAATGTATCGTATATGAGGTGGAATGTCTCACGTGCCTGTAATTTCACCGCCAACCACAACTTTCAATCCGGAACACAGTAACCTGAATGTATTACTGCTTGGCGGCATGAAATGAGTATAGCGGCAGTACGTGACCGGACGAACTTGGCATAAGTTCAATGTCATCTTTTTATCAGTTATAAACTTTCGCACGATTCATGAATCATACAGACAAAATATTAATTCACAATGCTTGTCCACCCATATCAAAACAGAAAAACTGTTTTCAAAGTATTTCAATGTAAAATTTATTGCAAAATCATCGCGCTGCGACAGAACGCATCTATTTGGATCAATGCAGGTGGCACCTTGCCTACTGTCACAGTGACAGTGACAGTTTGATATGATCAACAGTTCAATCGATTGTAGATTTGATGAGGCAGGTTTCAGAATACTTGAGAATTCCGTATAAAAATAATATATTTATCAATAAATTTAAAATCTAGGCTGGCCTCTAATTTGCTGGCCTATAATTTTAAATACTAAACAATAAAATATGAAATTACATTCTATATTAACTTACTGGCCTCATAGTTCAGATGGTAGTAACCCTGCCTTCTGCGCTGTTGGTCTTGGGTTCCAGGAGGTTCCACCCAGGACAAACATTAGTGCGACGAACATAATGTTTGTTCTGTGTTGGGTGTTGATATGTATTATATGTATTTACAAAAAAGATTTAAGTATTATATCAGTTGTCTGGTTCCCATGATACAAGCTATTTACTCAGCTCACTATGGTGCTAGATGGTACTGTGTGAAATGTCCACCAATATTTATTATTTACACAATTATCATATTTCATCTGATTACTTTGTTCCAGTTTGAAAATAGTATTAATATAAAAAAAGTGTGTCGTGAAATCCCTAAATGCATCGTTCGATTAAAATTTTGCTTCTATCCCATGTTACTTTTAAATAGGGAACCCCAAATATATACCTAACGTCTATTGAAAACCATTTGGTAGACGTTGCTTTCGAGAACTTTTTCAATTTGAATTTGGAAGCTCAGTGTGGCCAGGTTCAAAATGCGTTTGTTGTGTAATCCTCATGGGACGTAGATTATTTTTTCCATCGATTATTTTTTAAATGTCGCGTGGGATATGGCAGGCTTCTCATACGGTTTATTAATTTTCTATCAGTCATTGTTGCGACCAGGTAGGTTCATGCCACCCTACTTAGTTGTTGGTTCATGCTTTACTTATTAAATCGTAAAAACCTTCGTAAATTCTTGGGATATATGAAAGGATTAAGTCTAATTATTGTTAATTTGCTTGGAAGATAAGATAGTTGAGTTTGTATTTTGTAAAAGATATGTGCCTACATTTTACAAAATATGCATTCAAAATAAATTGATATCATACGCAGAAATATATGCAGCAGAAAATCCTTGTTTTTGTATCCTCAGATAATTCCATATCGAAACTTATTTAATTGAAATGGAATATATGACGAAACAATTCTCAGTAAACATCTCTAATCTTTTAAATTTAACTAGTGATCCGCCCCGACTTCGCACGCGTACAATTTACTTATAAAGAAAATGAGGAGTGCACTTAGCAAGAAAGTTTTTTCGACAAAACACCGTCATAGCCCAAAGATTTTCTATAAAATATTTATATATACAAAAACTTTCCTGGTTTATCACTCTTTTTATTAGTGAAAAAAGTTTAGAAGTAGTAAGCGGAAAAACAGACAGAGGCAAAGAGCGACTTTGTTTTATACTGTTGAGAGGTACAGAAAATAATCCAGCATTCGGTAACAAATGGACGACCGGTCCCAAGAGAGACGATACAGAACCCACACAACGTCTGACAACTGACGTTGAGCTTCGATCTAAACAATGACATGACATGCTCACGCGGGCATGGTGGTCTTTTAGTTTATTAATTGGCGGCCTACCTAGAGCACCATTCAGTCTAATTGTATTTGAATATGAAAATAGCAATTCGCATACGACCATAAACAAAGGATACATTTTTGCGATCATCTCGAACTTTTCTTTTTCTCCTTTTTTATTTGGACTACTAAATTAATATATAAGTAATTAATTAATCCATAGTTCTATTATAATAATTGGTAATCGGAAGAAATTACTAAATTAAAAGCGTGCGCGTCCATAAATAAGGCACAAGTAACAAAGCCTTTGACCCCAATTTGTTACAACCTCTTTTCGAGACCTTTTCGCACCTAGCTGTCATAAATTTTGCTACTGGCCATCAATACGTAGTTAAGAAAAAAAAGGAATACGTGGGAACTTGTCTATGCCTGCATCCTCTGTCCATTCTTCTAGTTCCGTTTTCAAAACGTTGAATGGATGTTTTTTCTTTCGTATTCTATGTGCACAGGTGTATTTGTTATGCCGATCAATCATTCTATTTGGATAGGCGGTGTAAGTTTGTTGTAATCGTCGAAATTGTATAACAAACTTATTTGGAATGTTTTTTAAATGTACCGTAGCAAATATACGTTTTAATTCTATGATAAAACAAAGGTAATAATAATAATAATAATATATATATTTATTTTCTCTCACAATAAAACAAAGGTAGTAAATATTCTCGTGATAATTCATACTATACCCTTACTTCATTTAATAACTCATTAGAGCTAAGTTCTTGTAATCAGCTGCTTGATAATGTTCACTCTCTCAGTTTTTAAGAAGTTAATTATTACAACGATAACTGGGACTTTACCATAAAAGTAGGTAATAAAATTGTTACCAGGATAAATTAAAGGCCTAGTAGTTGGACATTTATGGGTATACTTAACTAATTTGATTTGAATTTTCAAAATGAAAATACAAAATTTAGGTGTGGTTATAAAGTAAAAGAAGCAAAAATCTACATTGATTTACTGCAAGTTATTCAGACACATAAAATGCAGGCATTTCCTGTCCAATCCCAAACTAATTCAAAGAGGAAGTCCGCTTCTTTGTCAGATACACATTAAAATGATGTTCCACACTAATCCCCAAAAAGGAACTGTAACTAATCCATTAAAAAACCCGAAATAAGTTCAGATCTATAAAAATTACCTTTCAAACGGAATACCCGATTAAAAAAAAATCTAGTTCCATAATTCACAATCAAATTCGGCTACTGGTCATGCCCGAAAGTCCACATAATAAATTTCTTCCTAAAAAGCCCCGACTGAAAAGGGCAGGATACGGCACAATAGGCGGACAGTCTCAGCCGCGGAGGCAACAAAAAAAAAAGAAAATAAAGTTGTTTATGATCAGTTTGCCGCCAACGCTCGGCGAGTTTAAATTTAGATTTTTTTAAAGCGAGGTAGCAATAATCCTGGAGGTCAGAATGCGTCCAGAACCTGTATTAAAATGAAATATACGCCGTGTACTTGTAATAATGTCGCCCTACGCCACGTTACCAGATTATTATTTGTACGAGATTTAATATGTGGTTTCAACATTGGCGGTAGTATGATGCTGTTACCCATAGTTTGTTCTTTACTAGTTGGGTCTTAATCTACGAAAACTTATTTAATCACCTTTAAAAGATTCCATTTTTGATTTGAATTTATTTATGAATGATTTATTTGATAAAATTTTCGGTTACAATTTATTAACCAAATATGGTCAGGATGTCAGTTAGGTTAAATGATTTCAGCTTACCGATTTCTAGGTTATTTAAAAAAAATCTTTTACTGTGCGAATATGAAGCATAGCTTGGAAGTTTTTATTAACAGCTTTGGTAGGTACTACGTAAATTTTTATTACTACTAAATTTTAAACTAGTTTCTGCTATCAGGGTGAAAGAAACGATAGGTAGGTACCTACCAATATTCTGCCTGTGAAAGATAAACATACATAGGTAGTAGATACATCCATCCAAATCGACTTTCAAAAATACTTTTGCACTTATAACATTACTTGTTTAAAATATCTACGGGATAAAACCATAAAATAATTTTGTATTGACGATTGGAAAATTTAAACAATTATATGGGTAAAATATTTTTACCTTGTGTACATTTCTCAACAATAACTCAATATTTTTATTACAAAGCTTCGTTAAATATTGACAATATTAAAACAATCAGCTTAAGGTTTTAAGGCTATACAAGACTTTTTTGGACTTGAATAATCATTAAGTTATTTAAAGAGGTTTTTATTCTTACAAGCTTTGACGAGAAAAAATATATAACTTCCTTATATTCCTTGTATTTCGCAATTATTGGGTTGCACCTAGACGTCCCAATTAAAAAGTATTCAATCCACATTTGGTTTAAAAGAGGTTTTAATAATAAAAAAAAGACGAAAAAGGTTCCATTTAAAAAAAGCTAATTGGCAATGGAGCGTGCGCCCTAATCCAACGAAACGGAATTTTTATTTTATACCCGGAGTTCGCTTTTTAAAATCTGTCTAAGGATTTACGTCAACGGTCCTTTGGTTGGTTTTTGCGAAGGTACGCGACGCAGCCAGCCGAAGGGTATATAATAATGTTTTTGAAAATGGAACTCGTTTTAGAGACATTTTGTCGGAGTACTAAGTGAAGTTTTCACGAAACTGTGTTAATAAATTGATTAAAGAAAGCTAGTATCCTAATTATAACTTTTTTTTTTATTAAATTAGTTTGTGAAGTGGAATCATTGCACTCAACAAAAATTATTAAAATCCTAGATACAGTAGAATCCTAAATAATAAATGAAATTTCTAAAATGATTTCCCCTTACATAAGTAACTAGGTATTACTACGTTTTTGTATAATGTGTAATTAAGATATTATTTAATTACAGTGTTCAAATATATAGCGATAGACGAAACGCGTTTTAACTAGTTCCTACAACTAATTCCTGAATTACAGAGAAGGTTATTAAAGAACAAAAGTAAGCAAAATAATAAATGTTGTAAAGGTGTCGTGGAGTCGATTCCCGCCCAAGGCAAACATTTTTGTGATGAACATATTGTTCGTTCTCCTTTGGGTGTTATTATTTATTTACAAAAAATATATCAGGACATTATATCAGTTGTCTGTTTCCCATCATACAGGCTATGCATATCTTACTATGGGGCTAGATGGCGCTGTGTGAAATGACCACCAACTTTTATTATCATTTATTAAATTATAAATATTTAATATCGTATCGAAGCACTAAAAGCGCGGGAGTCATTGTTTTCTTTATTCAAAAGTGACCATAGACCAAACGTTTGCAACTATTTATGCATTAAATAAAATGTATGATCGTACATCTGTACAACGTATTAGTTCCAACCGAATATTTTCTCTTCACTTTTCTCCTTTTTGACCTGTTCTTCCCCATGTAGGGTCAGATAGGATTTTAACATGCGTCTAACTTAGAGATAAGTACGCGTGTATAAGTACTTTATGTTTTGTATACCTATTATTGACATTTCCAATTTTTTATGAATTCTTTTTAATAAGTTTTTTTTTTACACCAGCTTTAAATTTAAATTTTTACTCTTTTTTAAAGTCTTACGTAGTCGTCCTAACATTTTCAATTCCACAAGCGAGTGAGATCGCGTGGTCATAGACTAGATAGAGTAGCACGTGGTGGCGCGTGGTGGCGCGTGGCGGCGCGTGGCGGGAAAGTGGCGCGCAAATTGAGTGCTCCTATTACCCAGTGTCGTGTTCTAATGGTACAGGATGTTGTTATTTTGTATTTGTTATTACTGAACTAAATTCAAAGCATTTATAGCATTATAATGTTACAAAGATCAAAGAAGATACAAATAAACCCTCTTAGGGCACAGCAATACTGGATATTAATTTACAAAACAGTAGAAATTATTAGTCCTGGGAAGTACTGCCACCATACCAATTTCTTCTTCTGCTTCTTCTGCCGCCAAGCTGTAATACATTTGGGTTACTGTACTCAGGTACTTCTGGTTTGAATGCGGTTGCCGGTGAAGTTACAGGCACATGAGATGTTCCACCTTCGCGTCTCAGAGTTACGGGCGAATACGAATGCGATTTGGGTCTTGTCTTAACTAAGTAGAGGACCCATATGTATTGCTTGTTATGAGTAAAGGTTACCAATTAAAATCAAGTGATGTAATCAGCTCATTGTTTTTTTTTATATGGCAATGTTCCGGCATTGCCATATAAAAAATAAACAGATCGCCTCTTTTAATCGTTCTGACTTCATGACTACGATGTAAAATGACTAAGTCAACTAAATGATACTTCACTACGTATACGAAATTTATTTAATTAATCAACTTGGAAAATAAGTCATTCATATGACTTTTTTATATTATTTTGTTTCATATTATTATTATTATTAATCGAGCTGTAAGCTCATTGTGTAATTTAATAATAATAATTAATGATAATATTAATAATAATATAACTTCAAATGAATAAGCATACGTTTCATAAATCACAACCATACCTAACTTTGCGGTTTTCGGGTTGAAGTGATCGCTAAATCACGAATAAAGGTCTGAATTAATCTGGACAATAATTGCCGTGACCTTTACAACGAGATGTCCTCAACGAACAAATTGGGTTGAATTCTATATGACATCATAAAACATATTTAAATATATTTTTTTGTGTCATGTGTCGATAATATAATTCGCTCAATAGATACAATTATGGTTAGAATCCAATAAAAAACATTTCTTCTTTCTAATAAAACCGGTACCTAGATAGAAGACCCAAAAATTGCAGACTCGGTGGCCATTACGCGGACTAATAAAAAAATTGACATCCTGAAAGTAAGTATCCATTCAAAAGAAAAAAAACTTATAGTAGTTTTGAGGCGACTGAGTCATCTCGTACTTTGGTGGAGAGGACTTGAGTCGTATCGTATTGTCTATGGGCGACGGTTACCACTAAACATCAAGTGGGCCGTTAGCTCGTTCTATCACTGATTTATTCAGGTTAAGTTATTATGAGAGAAAAATATAATAATAATAGAATAATAAAAACTAATATTAATAATAATTTAGTGTTAATATTAATTTTATAAAATAAAATAAACATAAAAAATATGTAACTGGAATCTTTGTATTTCCTCACCGCCTGTACACACCACGACTTCCTCCCGCCTGTTTACAATAGACACGTGACATAAATGTGTTCAAAATGGCGTTCGAAATTCTAATAAATTGAGAGGATTGTCTGATGGCGCTGGCGGACCGGTCGCGGTGCGGTGGCTAATTGTAAACGTTTGTTACTCCTGGTAAAAGCCAAGTTACTTGTGCTCAAGTAGTCAAGGGTAAAAAGCTTTTACAAGCTTTTATTTAACTTGCAAGGTATGTAAGATTAATTTGACACAGTTACGGAACGAGCCTACGCCGACGGCCGACCTGGTGTTAAGTGGTAACCTCTGCCCATAACAACCGACGCGACTTGGGTCCTCCCCTACTAGGTACGGCAAGACCCAAGTCGTATGCGTCCGTAACTCTGAGACGTGTAGGTGAAATGTCTCGTGCCTGTAATTTCATTATTGTTGTGTATTGTTTAGGTCAAAATTTGCAACTCAATTTTGAATTCTCGTTGCCAGAATAGGATTAAACTTGGTATTCATGCATAAACCTGATGGTGATGCAATATTGTGGTGAGCTGGAGCTGATGCTGAAGCTAGGGTCACCTGCAGACCACACAACTCTTCAATACCTGTCAGCAGCCATATAGCGTGCAGGCTTGTTAAATTTGTCTTGACAAGTGCTACAGGATATACGGCCCTCGGTGGTATCCAGAGACAGAGAGTAAACGCTACTTTAAAAAAAAAACAGCGTAATAGTATTGAAAAATAATATATAAATAAAGGTACTATTTCTTCTACTAATACAATTAATCGATATTTTGTTCTGAGCGATAGTCCCGTGCTGTTTGCGGCGAGAAAGCGGTGCACTGATTTAAAATAATTTTGATTATCTCGTTAGGTTGTTTACGAGAGTTGTTTCAAATATTATCTACTTCGATTACTAGAAAAAAATTAATATTATTTAACTAATCATCCCTTAGATATAATACCAAATGATATACCTAATAATTCAATACCAAAACGCCATGCGATTCTTGAACGGTCTGAAAGAGCTTTGTGAAAAATCGGGTTAAAATTTCGTGTGTGACTGAATCTTAAAACACAATTTTGAAATACTAAATGCGAATTATATCAACTAATATTTCGTTATAAGGGAGCCCAAATTGAACAATCGAGCCCAATATAATCGAGTACTGAAAATTCTGCTTTAGAGAAATTATTCAAAGACCCACATCAGAGATTTTTTCCAATTTAATTCGTTAAATCGATAACACCAGGCCGAGATAACATCCTTAACACGGAAACGTCATTTAGCTACGATTTTGTTTTAGGAAAGAATTCAAAATGCGAACGCGCGATAAACTCCTCTTCTCGGTACATTTCCTTCGGAAATTCGAAAGTATTATTGCCGTTCTAATTTTGAATTCGGCATTTCGTTCGGGAATTCGTATCTTTTTTTTCTTTAACCAAAAAGGTTTGATTTATGCTGAGCGTAATAAGAAATTGAATTTTGTAAATCAAAAGGAGACCTCGTTTTGTTCGTGGGAGCGTTACGATTCAATTTAGCGCCATGTTAGGTTGAACCGAGTCCGAAAAGTGAATTTATTACATTATTCCCGCATGAATTTTCGCAGTTATTCCCTCCCTTTGATCTATTTCCTTTTCTCTCTAAATGGTAACTGATTGCTTTTTATGTCATCAGTATTTTTCCATTTGTGGCGTTTTTAAATGAATCTGATAGAACATGAAATACCTACACGTGACAGTAAATTATAATTTGAATATGTATGTTTAAAATTAAATAAGGGAGTAACTACATAATTATTTGGAGTAATTATTACTTTATGGTTTTGTTGTTTTTACCCAGTTTGAGTTTGAGATATTTTCTTGTGATCTTTCGGGTTTAGATAAAATTTCTAATTTTTGTTATTTTTAATTTCATTCGTAATGATGCCGTGTTGCCTATCACTTTGGCCAAAAATTTTATTCATTGTGTATTTTCTGCCCCCGGCTTCGTCTGCATTTTACCGGAACAAAGAGTAGTGAATATCCATACAAGATATACTTTCGTACTTATTATACTGACCTATTGTTAATGTTGGGAAGTGAGGTATTCTTATTAAGGTATTTATTAAATTCATACATTTAAACATAAGAAAATATAAACTTAATATACCCAAAAGGCATCATGGTGCAGACAGCGTTCTCCCAAGCCCAACAGACGTGAAACCTCAACAAACAATTTCGTTCAAAAATCCCCCGCGCACTCGCCCATAAGAAACACTTCCTTGCCAAATGTCCGTCACCCCCCCCATCATTCGATACTCCTTACATGTTAAAGAATCCATGAATAATATAGTTGACGTGCCGATTGTTATAATAATAGACTGCGAAGAATTGAACGTTGCTTCCTGGACGCATTCTTAAGGTAGATGTAATATTTGCAAGAGATAGATAGAATATTGGTGGACATTTACCACAGCGCCATCCAGGCCCAAAGTAAACTAAGCATACTTAGCTTGTGTCATGGAAATCAGACAACTGATATAATACTTATTATATACTTTTCTTTTGTAAATACATACATAATAAACACCCAGACACAGAACACACATCAATGTTACAAATGTCACATAAATATTTGTCCTGGGTGGGAATAGAACCCACGACCTACAGCACAGAAGACAGCGTTACTACCAACTGAGCTGTGAGGCCAGTCAAGTAAAGGAAAAACTCATCTTATATAAATATATATCCTTTGAATTCGCTTCGTATCACTTTCAAACAGTCGGGACCCTCCCTTACCCTCCGCATTGCGAACTCTATGGTCCTAATGCTTCTATTGTACTTGCCAAGGATTTATTATTCATTTTCATAATACATCTGGGGCTGTGGTCTCGTGGCGCAATGACGCTAATCGATCTATTTAGGATTCTTGTATGAAAATTGTGCACGAAAGGAGCCCCTTTGAGGCGCGCTCTTTAAACCTTGCCACACTAGTTCGAAAGGGCCAGAGAAGTTAAATTATCCTGCTTTGTTTTTCTTACGATAGTTTTTATGTGGAAAATTTAAGAAACGTGCATGTTGCCACCTGATCTTAAGTGGTAACCTCTGCTTATAATAAAAACAAAACGCCTTGGGGTCCTCCCCTACTTAGGTATGGGATAACCGCGTCGCATTATATTTTGCGCGCAAGTGTGTATCTAAGAAATAGCCCGAGACATGTTTAATTAGGGATTAGAATTTCTAAATTTTCATTGGGTCAGGATCGTAGCACGTGGAAAACCGTCTGCCTACCCCTCCGAGAAAACTGCATTATGTGTGTACTAGCTGCGCCCCGCGGTATTTCCCGCGGTGAATAAGTCAACCCACGGGAACACTGCACTTTTCCTGGATCAAAGTAGCCTGTGTGTTAATCCAGGATATACCTAAGCTATCTTGATACCAAATTTCATCCAAATCCATTCAGTCGTTTGAGCGTGAAAGAGTAACAAACATTCATACATACAAACGTTCACGTTTATAATATTAGTAGAATATATCAAAGAAATAGTCCAAACATGTTTAATTAGGAATTTTAATTTATGAAATGTCAAATGTGATGACACTTGTTCGATGTGGGTGAATGCAAGTGGCCTCCCGCTGCCGCTCCCGTTTGTCTCCCCAAAGTAATTGCGGTGTTGCAAGTGCAACCCATTGTTTACCCGAGTTTTTATTGCTATGAGCTTTATTGGGTCCTTGAGAAATTTTATACTCTGTGCCCTTCACGGTCACTGTTCGTATTTTGCTTACTAATAGGAATTTCTGTAATTTATGATATTCAACTCAGCGAGTTTGAATTAAATTTTGTTGAGAGTTTGAATTTGAATATGAAAGGTAGGTACTATTTTTTTTAATTTAAATTTCATTATTTAAGTTTCAATAAAAAAATGTCGGATTTCATCCTTTTCTAAGAAGGTTCCAACGGTCCTTATTTTGGCTTTGACATAAAAAATGATGGACTTTTTGGAGTTATATATTAAAGTAAAATACATTTCGGGATGCTACCATCCGCCAGTGACAACATTTGTGTGCCATCTTTCTTATTTTATTTATTTGTTTTTATTTATACAATTTTAGTAAATCTTACAGCTACCTAAATGAATATAATAAATAGATGGCTAAGGCTAATTAAAAGATCCCACAGATACCTATGTATAGAGATTAGACAAAATTGTAGACACGAAGGTTAAAAGAAGAAGCGTTTGTATAAAAAAGAAGTTCATTACATATATTAAATTAAGTGATTCTATCATCAGATTGAAAAAAAAGGTTGCTCACTTGACGTTTGAGTTAATTGTGCAAAAACTTTATCGACTTTTTGACGATAACAACAACATGGAATGCTAGTGAACTTTTATTGTGAATAATTATGTTATATGTAACCATAACTGCTCATATTTTTTAGTTTCTTTGAAGGCCAACTATGAAGGCTACTTAATATTCGTCAAAAGACTTAATTTCTATGCGAATAAGTTAAGGGACGAGCAGATGGCCTGGTGACTTGGTGTTAAGTGGTAATCCCTGCCCATAAAATAATACGACTTAGTTCCTCCCCTACTTAAAAACAAAGACCCAAGTCACATCGTACCTATGCGCCCGTAACTCTGAGACGTGTAAGTGGTATGTCTCATGTGCCTGTCATTTCACCGGCAACCACACCTTTCAAACCGGAACACACTTAGCGTTATTGCTTGGCAGCAGAAATGGTGACAGCACTTCCCTGGACGAATTTAGCGTAACTTCTGCCTGAAAAAAGGTGCAAAAAGTAAGTATGGAAATAAGGCGCCATCAAAAATACTCGCGATGCCTTAAGAATTATTTCTTTCATTCTTTCTATGACGCTGTATTAAAATGTCTACCAAGATTTATTTATTGTAACTAACTACTAAATAAAAGTCTTGTGTTGTTTTGCTTGTATCAGCTTGAAAGATGTGATTGCCGATGAAATTACACGCACATGAGACATTTCACCTTCACATCTCAGCATTTTGAGTTACTTGGTTCTTGTCGTATCTAAGGGACGATCCAAGTCGTTTTGTAGCATATATATGTCATTGTGTATTAAGATACATAATGACATACATATACTACCTGGTGTTACTATAACATCAGGTGGGCCAACTGCTCGCCACCATAACTTTACCCCAAAATAATTAGAAGAGACAGAATATATTATGTTATAGGTAGATACGACAAATCTTCAATATACGTATGATACGTCGTAGGCTTTAAATTTTCAGTCGAGCGAGTCATATTGTAAATATTGCATGTAGCTATGACCACCTACCTATAGGGGGAGACGGGGAGACGGGGAGACGGGGGGGGGAGACGGGGAGAGTGCCCGCCGCCGTAATATTATATCGCTGGGGGGCTATTCTGCACAACACTTGAGATTATTATTTATTTTTATACCAAAGTCGACTTATTTGCCCGCTTTAACTGGCAATAGATTCATTTAAAGGGGTTATCTTACTATGTTTTAGTTTTAATGATTTTGTTTGTACTTACCATGTTTGCGTGTCCATAAAAATATTTTTTCTTTCTTTCTTTTTTTAATTGAAGCAAAATTTTCATCCCTAAGGCATTCTTGTAATGTGTGTGTTAAAAAGTAAGTAAAAGATATGATATATTTTTATGTGATAAAGTATAAACGAGCAGATGGCCCACTTGGCGTTAAGTGATAACCTCTGTCCATAACAATAAATGCGTATTATAGTTTTTTATTTAATTAGTATAGTTAATTGGGTCCTCCCCTACCTATTCTGTACTTAGGTACAGCAAGACCAATTCACATCGTTTGCGCCCTTAGCTCTGACACGTGTAGGTGGAATGTCTCATGTGTCTGTAATTCCACCGGCAACCACACTTTTAAAACCGGAAAATGTATACTTCCCACTTTAGGCGTCCCGCCATGTTTACTTCTAAATTAATAATAGATAATTTTTGGTATTACTAGTAAATCGTAGAATTATGCTACGCCGTAGCACTTAATTTTGTATAACTCTACAAAGACATTGTTATGTTTTCATCTGTCTTTAAATTTGTTCAAGGTTTTAACTGTATTGTATGTGAAACATTATTTTAAATTCTAGATGAATTCACGCGGTCATTTTTTAACTAATAATACCCAGTTCTTTTTAAATACACTTATTTAATTAACAACATATTTTCCACTGTTGTATCTTCTAATTAAAATTGTGAAATGTAAGTCGACAAATCAATATGACTGATTAATTTTAATTCTTAAAATTTTATTTTAAGTTGTGAAATTATATATATATAATTTCACAATATGAATAATTATAATTATTCAGAATTAGCGACGGTGGTGTTTAGTATGCCTGACTTTTATTTTAATAAATTAACATAATATCGCACGAGTCTCATCGACGTTTTTACACAGACATTTTATATTGCGAAATTGAAACCACTGTACCAAATTTGAAATCATATATTAATGCATTTAATTTATACGAAAATACATACATATGCATATTATATAGCTATGATGGACGTTAGTAACAAAGTGTTATTACAAAAATAATGACATTTTCATTCGCGTTACCAATCATTTTATAATAATGATTGCAGAATAGGTCCTCTACGCGCAGCAGCCGCGGGGCGGGGGGAGGCGTGCGGGCTGGAGATAAGCGGCTTAACTTCGCACTAGAGCGGGACACACCTATACGCAACTGCGTCTAGCGCGAGCAAGAGGCAAACACATCTCTACATACAGCTGCTAAGTTACTGCGCACGCTTGAAGTTGGGCGTTCTTAATTTAAACGTTCTATGTTTGAATTACTACAAAGGAGTTCTTACTGTATTGGATATGAAATAAGGTTGAGTTTGCATTAGACGGTTTTGTCGGGTTAGTCAACCGGTGTTACCAGAATAAAATAAAAATACATTTTCCAGGGAATATCTACAGGGTACAAGTAATGTTTGCCATGTTATATAACTATAGTTATGTCGAGACACAATTCAGTACTAAACAGCTAATTTTGTAGAACTTTAGCCGTTTTTGAAGATGTTTTGTATGCGCGGTTTGTTTCTCGTAAATCTTGGATGAGAGATAAGATTTGTATGTTTTAATATCTACACTTACATAATTATCAGTTTTATATTCCAGAGGTCTACAGGATGTTTATATCGACAATAACATTTATTTACATGTATTCTTATTTATTTGTATGTCAGCACTTACCTAATAAGGGTAGTCATTAGAATACTCACATTTATGAGAATTTATACATTTCGAATATGGCTCTGTAATTAAATTGGTACGTTCCATGGTAAGCAAAGTCCGGCAAATATCTAGGTATATTATGCAGGATTTAACGCTGTCTCGGTTGAATACATATTTATGTTATGTATCATTGTTCTATACTTATGTATGTCACTTGTGACACAGTAAAACCTAGAGATACACGAGTTAGAGACATTTTTAAATGAATTCAGGAAAAGGTTCTCAGTTCTGTTTTTTTGTGACGTTTGTTATCTCATATTTCTGTTATTTATAAACGGATTTGGAAAATATTTTTTTGATTTAAGTTTACTACCGACCCGCTCTGGCTTCGCACGGGTAGCAGAACATTTAACGCCTAAAAAAGAAGACGATGGTATAATATAATATAATAAGGATATACAACTGTATTGGTTTACGTCAGTGTACGCGGTGTACGCCAGTGAAGCTCCCAGTCGGATTGATTTCTCCCGACATCTTGAACAATTATCGTCATATTACAACAAATTAATAAAAAACAATATTAAACTTTACGTATAAACCTGTGTATAGATTCTTTGATTAGTTCCATAGAAATTTCATAAAAATCGGTTCAGTGGTTAGGCTTTTAAATCAAAATGACTGTAAAAATATGTCGCCCAAACGAGGAATCATTCTAGTTCGTTGGCGATGAAGTCGATTTTTTTCGTTTTGCTGTTCAAAGTAATTATATTTCATATATCCAGTGTCATCAACCATTGTGAGAAGCTCCTGCGATAACAAAGAGGGAAGGGTATGCAGAACCAAAGTCCAGATTTCTATTAGATTTGTAGTAGATTTGTATTAGATTTGTAGTAGGTTTGTAGTAGATTTCTTACAATTTTAGTATATGTCGGTTCTGTTATAACGTATATCTTCACGATTTAGAGCGGTAATGGTATAGAGAATTCTCACTTATAAACTCATTGGTGCACCGCTGCCCAGTTTCGAACCGGTGGCATTCAGATTGGGGGTCAGGCTTCGTATTCTCGGTCACCACTCTCTCATTTGCGATATTTATTATTGTTATTTATATTTATTGCTATATACTTATCTAACTATATATGTCGCGCTGTAGGAGACAACCGAGTTATCTGGTAAATAACACAGTACGGCTGTACCCCCGTAAAGGTAGACTGAGCTTGTACGGGAATTATAGTGTAGTTAAGTAAAATATTGACATAAATCTCTTCTTTCTTCGTTATGGCTCAGTAAAGGAGACCCCAATGCTTATTGGGTTAAGATGTTGCCCTGAACACGAGGTGGGCCATCAGCTCAATGCGTAAATTTATATTTTTTATATATTATGTATTTGTAACATTGCACACAGCGCCATCTAGTCCCAAATAAAGCACAGATTTCGCTATGGGAGCTAGTTGACTGATAGAATAGAATACTTTTATGCTTTTCACACAAATGTTTGTCGTGGATGGGAATCGAACCCACGACCTACAGCGCAGAAGGCAGAGTAACTGCCAACTGGGGTGTGGGTCCAATTTAGTTTTTTGACAATTCACACAGCGCCATCTAGCCCCAAACTAAGCATGGCTTGTGCTATGGCAACTAGACAACTGATAGAATATATACTTTTTTTGTAAATACATACATACCCAGATACATAGAATACACACCCAGACACGAAAAAACATCTAAATCACACAAATGTTTGTCCTGGGTGGGAATCGAACCTGCGTCCAACAGTGCAGAAGGCTCTACCAACTGTGGTGTGAGGCCTGTCGAATTGTAATGGAACTAGTTACCACCGTAAGGCACCCCCTAGATAAGTTACGGTGTTACGACGTCACGGGTCGGGGTCGGGTGGGGTCGTTGTGGGTCCTCCCGGACGCGGGCTTCAGTCGACGAACCCGGCTTCGATTACAAGTGGTAACCAGTTCACTCACCTTATGAAATGTACGGTGACATTACATTTAGTTGTAGACATTGTGACAAGTTCGTCCGGGGAATTGGACTCACAGCTCAGTTGGTGGTGACCCTGCCTTCTGCGCTGTAGGTCGTGGGTTAGATTCCCATCCAGGACAAAAATTTGTGTGTGGAACATAGATGTTTGTTCTGTGTAAGGGCTCTCAACCAGTACTCAATACGTTACTGTATATGTTTTCAAAAGTAATTGCAGACATAGAAAATTACAAAATTTACTTAAATACGTTTATTAGTTAATAGCATGAGTATTTAAGTAATAAATAAAATTAAATAATGTGTTAGTAGTAGTTTAGGTAAACACAGGTTACGCCAGTTTTCTCACGATGTTTTCCTTCACCGTTTCAGAAACTCATAACAATAAACAAGATTATGTATGTATGTATATCTTGAAATTTTCCAATTATGATAATTTGTATTATTGACGTGTATGACAATGGCCGATGTCCTTCTTTCAATCATTCAGCGAATGTGTCAGTCTCTAGACATAAGAGTTAAAAAGGCTAATAAAAGTTTATTTCTGCAATATGTTCTTTAATCAAAAATTCGAAAAGCAGTTTTCATTATTCAATACCTAAGTTAATCTTCTAAACTTCATAAACATTGCTTTTTATCTTACGAAGTCATTTCCACTGAAATCATTATAATAATGTACCTACAACTTAAGATTTCTTTTGAAACATATCATATCATAATATCTTGGTTTTAGAAACAGCCACGTTTAAAATAATATGATGATTTGTTTATTTCAATGTTATTTTTGAGTCCAGTGTTATTTTATGTTTAGTTTAAAACTATTTTCATGTAATTTTGTATCTGTGGAGCAAATAAATTATTATTTTTATTCGCCGCCACAAATTTAATTGATCTTGCTCAAAACGTAATAAAGTGAAGCGTAGGATATCAAATGTAACGTATTACAGCGTCTTAACATTTTTTAATATTTCATTAGAATATGCTCATCTTGTTTTCATACTTTTTGGATGTATTATGCAATCACAGTAGTACTTTGTATGTCTGTCATATGCCAATTATATGTACTTTTTTTTTAAATGATTGTCTGTCCTTATGATGAATGCTTATAAGTGCGACCGCTGGAAATTCACGAAAATGAAACACAGCAGTGTATTTTATATGCATATATTCGGATTCAATATTTGAATAGCTATCAATAATTATTACAACTTAACTAAAAAAAAATACACTGACTTTCATCGAACGCGATACAGAACTGTACTTAAAACTAACTTAGCTATGTCCAAGCTTAGAATTTACTATAAATTACAAATTTCATTACATTTTAACACTACACAATTTCATCTGAACAAAATTAAATATAAATTAACTAGTAATCTCTTTTGGATTCATTAAAAGTAAAATTTCAAATGCGTAAGTATTCCATTTTCAAAATTCAAGAACCAATGAAAAGCTCGCGTCAGATATCAACTAAAATAATTTTACTATCCAATTATTTGTGTATTTAATGAAGTGTTGCCACATATAAAATAATTGGAAGATTTGTTTTTGGAAAGGGCAATGTTATTGATAAATTGCATTTATTATGAAATTGATAGGAACTAAAAATTAACTTTAAATGCTCGTTTACATCTTCTGATTGAAGACTAACTTACGATTAAAGCTTGTATACTCAGGTAATATTACATTACATAATTATGCGAAAACGTTTATTTTAAAACAAAATCTAGCGTTTTATTTATATAATTAAATATTAGAACAAAACTGTCGTTATGTCACTGGCAAAAAGTGTTACAATAATTAATTTTAATAATTCGCTGGCTTCAAAATAAAGAAAATAGATTATACTTATTCTATATAATAATAAGTCACATTTTACGTTCGCACACACATATACAAAATAATATTCTTAAATTTTTTAATTATTTACAATAGTAAAATTTTTATTATTTACTTGATAATTTAGCGAATTTCACTAAACATAGCCTAGAATTTTATAATTGATATGACTCAGGTGTTTTACATAGGCATAAAGCAAATATTAAAGAAATCTCTATACAATTCTTATATTAATTTTTGTGGGTGATTTAAATTTTAAATATGGCAAGGATTTTTCCTTTTCGATACATTTTAGGCCTCTCGCTCTTCACATTTTCGTTGAAAACTCGTCGATTCTATTTTTAAAATAAATTTATCAGGTTTAGATTAACGCGATTTGGTAATAACTTCAGTTTATATTTGTAACTACCTTCCTAGATATTTTTATTTATAAAATAACATAATAAACTCAAAATATAAACTGACATTTACTACCAAATCGGAATAACTGTTTCTTTCCTAAAACACAGTGTTAAATGAGACTAGTAGAGAATTTGTTGGTTTTGTCCAAGTCTGATATGTAGTTACGTCGTCCTCTCGAAAGCATTCAAATATATTTGAGCACTTTTGTCAAAAGAAATAAATTTGAACAAGTCCAAATCGTGTTCACATTATGCTTGAAGGGATCCGAGAGAACGTATCGAATAAAATCTGCCAACACTTGGTGAAAATCCATTCAATGTGTTTCCGTATTAAAAAAACGCTCAAACGAATCTTCGGCAAGAATACCCGGTGGAAATGTTGGTAAAACAATTTACCTACAAAAATAATTTCCATTCGAAAATTAAACTGTGGCCGAGTTGATGGCGGGATGGTTTACTTAAAAAATAAATTCCCGCCATAGATTTCAGTTGTTCGAAAAAAGTTCGTTCAAAAACCAACAAACTCCCGAAGAGTCTCACGATATATTTACATGAAACTACGAAACGACTAGAAATACTAAACCATGTTGATTCCATACTTCTCCGGGGCGAAGTAACTGTTCCCGGAGTTTGAGAAGTTCGATATTTGCGACGCTTGGAGCATGCTCAAATGGGGTGAGTTCTGGGACTGGTTTTCCGGGGACTCCGGTCCCGATGAGAGGATGTTGTGGTGGGGAGGCCACGCGGCCGGGGGAGACGGGTTACCGAACGAAACCTGGTTGTAAAGCTGATTCCCGTTGGTGGTGAGGTTGTGACCACCGTGGCTTTGGTTTACAGACGACCCGTTGAAGTATTCCATCTGTAAGGAATTACTTGTCAGTGTCATCTAGTGTTGTTTGTGTTGCTTATTGATGTTTCCAAGCCTTTTCTTTATGAAGTCTATGGAAATAAAGTTTTTAACTTTGTTACGCAGAGTGGCTTTTGACAGCGACGGTGACACAATTACACACTGTTAAGTTTAATGTAACGACACTATCACTAGCGGTCATTGGCAGACTGGTGGGCTCATATAGCCTCTGTAGCCACCAATTAAGAAGAAGAAGAAGAAGAAGTTTAATGTAACTGAAGAATATGATAAACCATTAAACAATACGCCAAACATGAAAGTAGATATGTTTTGTTTCTGGATATTATTAGCTTTGATAGTTTATAAGCACCTCCACACCATTTTTTTTTCATTTAAGGTTTCTATAATAAAAGAAGTTCCAATTAGCCTCATATTAAGCATGCTTCTACTATGGATACTAAGAAACTGATTTAATACATGAATGTGTATACATTATTTTTTTGTAAACAAATACATACTGGGTGTTAAATCTATATAAATCACATAAATCTTGGTTTTTGGGTGGGAATCGAACCCAAGACATACAGCGCTTAGGGAAGTGTTACTACCAAGTGAGCTGAGAGGTAAATCGATATCAGTTGAAAACTAGCGTTTGATAAACTGTAGTCAACTTAATTGGTTTAAATTTTACAAAATGAGGGTTCGAATTGGCATAACGATAATTTTTAAGTAATTACGCTGTGAACCCTAGTTTTATAAATAAATAAAATAAATAATTGATAGAATGGTCTTACCTGACTCGGGTAGTAAGGAGAGTTATAGGCGCTCTGTCCGTACCCCTGATGATGGTGAGACGTGGAGTAACTCCTGATATAATCCGAACTTCCCGGCCAGTGGAAGCTGTTGTAGCTGTCTGGATGGTAAACATTCCCAGGTCCATTTATACTTTGGGGTGTGATTGGAGGGGAGGGAGTCGTCATGATGGACGAGTTAGACCCTAAAGGAGTCAAATTCCCAGTCAAACGGGAACTATACTGGTCCTTCACCAAGTTACTACCGAAGGATTTGTCGGTATAGTCCAATTTGTAATCCAGCCTTTTTGGACTGCTGTACAACTCTTGTTTCGGAGTGACTCCGTAACCGTGAAGGTTTGACACGTTTGGTGATGACTCCTTACCGGATAGCCGAAGTTCGTTTGAATTGTAATGTGACACGGAGTGATTGTTTTTACTGAGGGAGTTTTCATAGTTGGAGCCGGCTGACTCCTTCTTGCAAATTACGTTAATGGGAGGACTGACTGAAGTTGTGGGGGTGATAGGTAGGTTTGGGGATGTTGTTGTGTTACTCGACGTGTTTTGGGATTGACTATTTGAAGAGCTCGTCAAGGTTTTCGATGAGGATTTAGTTGTGGTGGATGAAGAGTTTTTGATTGCGTTGCTGGACGATACACTGGTTTTGGCAGAGGTTGAGGTTTTGCTCGAGATTTGACTGTTCGTTTGTTGCTGGAGCTGTTGTCTGCATTTTGCTCTTCGGTTCTTGAACCACACCTGTTGACATGAATAATTCATTTGAGATACAAGAATTTTAATAATTGCTACTAGCTCACCACTTATGTTTTCATTTTTTAAACACAGCATTGAAATTCTTGTTAGAATTTAATATCTGAAAAATATTGTGGTATGTTGAAATTTGTGTTTGTTAATTTTGTTGTTTCAAGATAGGTTAACTCGAAGGGTTAAATAAAAGGATTCAAACAAGATTAAAAGGAAATAAAAAATTCTTCAGGGCTTTCTTGTTTATTCTCATCATGGATAGTCTGATAGGGTTTGAATAAGTGTCAAACTTAGCCATAGGAACGCGTGAACTTATGTTCTCTTATGTATCGTATTTTGGTTAAGAAAATATGCTAAAAATAAAGACACTTAAATTAGAGCACATTTTCTTTAAAACATTGATTTATTTCATTAGATTATTCAGTGAAAATACTAAAGTAAATTGTAAGAGATAAATTTATTACTAAAAAAAAATCGAAGTGTGCTAACCACACCGACGCAGTAAGTCACAAACACAAATTACAAGTGATTAGTGCCCCAGCAAACAACGCTGTGTACGGTTCAATTACAGTGTTTGACCCGCGGCTTACTGTGATTTATGTGTTGGTGTGAATACGGCCGGAGGCGCAGTTGTGGAGGCCTGTGTACAACTCAATGGATTGGATATAATTGGAGGTCACACTTGTTTGAATTTTTAATAACTGTAGACTGGCAACGTTGGCAACGTGTGGGCACAGCATAGTAAACAGTACTTATAGTGTGTACTGCGCTGTGCAGATACGTTGACAATGTTGCCAGTCTACAGTAATTAAAAATTCAATGGTCTTAGCAAGTTCTTTATAAAGAAACCGTATAGCGACTGCTAGTTGAACAGCATATAGTCTTTTTCGGATTGCTGGTCACAGAGACAGAAAAAAGTGAAGTTAGCGATTCTTAAGATTTAAGTTAAGATTTCGACTGAAAAGCAGTAGAACGTCAAGTTCGTCCGGGGAAGTACTGCCGCCATGCCCATTTCTACCGCCAAGAGTAACGCGTTCACGTTACTGTGTTCCGGTTTGAAAGGTGTGGTTGCCGGTTAAATTACAGGCACATGAGATTCCACCTACACGTCTCAGAGTTACGGGCGCAGTTACTTGGGTCTTGTCGTATCTAGTAGGGACCAATAGGACCTATAGGACCCAAGTCGTATCGCTTGTAATGGGCAGAGGTTACCACTTAACACCTGGTGGGCCGTCGGCTCGTTCTGTAACTATATCACATAAGAATTAAAACTTTTTTTAGCATTTTGTACCATACTTCTTGCATCGTAAATATAGACAGAATGAATATCAATCTACAATGATCCATTTTTGATAATTTATTTTATAATTATGTAATTATTGCCACATCTGCGGACACTAATTAGGAATGCGCAAAACAAGTTGGCAAAAGCCGCGAAACATCACAGATGTGTATGAGGTCATACAAATTCAAAACCGCGGAAAGATTGAAGCACAAATAGTCGCATCTGTTGCAGCGCCGCCGCTGCTCTTTTGCGAAGTTATCCACTCGTCAGGGGGAACACAATGGGGCCGAGCGTGGCCCCCTGCGTAATCCCCCGCGCGTACGGGCGAGCACGGCGCGTCGAAAGTGATACTGGTTGTGGGTTTGATTTCGGTAGGTAATTTGAGGTATGGTGATGATTAATGATGATAGAACTCTCGGATGTATATAAAGTGTATAAGTTGTATATAAAGTACTAGCTGTACCCGGTACCTATGCGTTGCAATACCACAATAAGTATAAAAGTTTCTTAAAAACTAAAAAAAATATTTTTATATATAGTTTTTTGTGGCATGAACCGTCGCGGGAGTCTCCAGAACACTATCAAAGTTTCATCACAATCTGATCAGTGGTTTTGGAACGCATAACAAACATATAAACATTCATTTTTATTTATAGATATTAGCTTACATTTTTTTTGAAATGCCATGTTGTTAATGTTTATTTTTATTGTTATTATGTTTAATTAATGTTATGTTTTTATTGTAAAATAGTAAAAATTAATTTTTTTTTAATATAAGTTAAAGAAATTGTTTGACGTAAATGTGTGAGAGATGAAATCAATAGATATCAATATAGATATACCTTATATATATTTTGAAAAGAGTTGACTGTCCAAATGTAAAAAAAAAAGAACTTATATAGTCAGGTATTTAAATGTGTTGTTGTCTTTACTTATCTTCTCTTTAGTGCACGAAAGGAGCCTCTTTCAGGCGCAATTAAAATTCTTTCACCACACTGGTTCGATAGAACCAATGACTTGAATAGAAGTAGTAGATTTCCGTTACAATAAATTTTGAATTCGGAGGGGTCTAAATAATTAGAAAAACTTTAATTTCAATGAAGTAATTTAACCAAAACATTGAAAAAATAAAAATATTATTTATCAATGAATAAATTATTCAATAATAATGATAAAAATAATGATGTTATTTATCGAACAAAAGATAATCGTATCTTTTATTTTCAAGTAAAAATCTATGGGGCTGATCCCCCGTACTTGATTAGGTAAATGAGGAAGTTCAAAGGTATGTCAGGCGGGAGTCATGACATATGCCCAATTAGAGGCGGTATCATCACATCTCATCAGATTCGCTCGGAGCTTAGAATCAACTGATTGTTTTGTTAATTGGCGAAAAACATCCTACAGCATAGATAATTAAAAGGATTAATTTTCAAAAATATAATTAGTAATAATAATAATTAGTGGACAATTCACACAGCGCCATCTAGCCCCAAACTAAGCATAGCTTGTACTATGGGACCAGACAACTGATAGAGTACATAATAATATATAGTTTTTGTAAATACTTATAATGCATATTAACACCCAGACACAGAACAAACATCTATGTTCGTCACATAGATGTTTGTCGTCGGTGGGAATCGAACCCACGACCTACAGCGCAGAAGGCAGCGTTAATACCAACTGAGCTGTGAGGCCAGGCAATACAATTGGTACTACAACATAATTATTATAAACTTTACATTTCAAAGAAAAATAATGTAAAAATGGAAACTGAATATCCAAAACTTCACACCAATCAAATCAATACGCGCCGCCATTACCGCCACGTTGCGTTGCCAACTTCAGACAATTGAATAATTCGATTTTCAAATTTGAAAATTGGAACGCGTAATTCGATTGGTCGCGCTAATGCACCATCCTTGTTCGTATAAAACGAACGTTTAAACAAATCAGTGTTCATTCGAGCGGCGACTGTCGACCGTGATGGATCTTTTAAAAGTTTTATCGAGTTTTATCAACTTTACTGTAATGGTTTCGGGTTTGGGTGGTTTCCATCATGACGGATTATAATTACGATTATGACGACGTGATATCTGCAGTTAAATGATACTTAATAATCTACGGATTTCGTCCACGATTTAGATAATGGTTGTATATTTTGTAATTTATTTGATAGTTCAAAGTTTTTAATTAACTACTAATTGAATTTACTAATAAAGAGACGGTTTATTGTCTATACAGGATTACCGATGACTGATTCCGTTCGGAGATCTTTAACCAGGAAGAAGTTTATTGGATTTTTCATGAAATCGTCGATTTTTTTAGCTTAGGTGTGCATCGCTTGCTTGGCGGCAGAAATGGGAATGGCGGCAGTACTTCCCCGGTCGAACTTGGTATAAGTTGTACTGCTACTAAATAGATGTGTGTTAGTAGGTTCATTACCTGAACCCTGGACTCTGGTAGATTTATCTTGAGCGCCACCTCTTCCCTCATGAAGATATCAGGGTACCGCGTCTTCCCGAACAAAGCCTCCAGTACGTCGAGTTGCGCTCTCGTGAACGTGGTTCTTTCTCTTCTCTGCTTCCGCGGATTCACTCCTGGCAACAAATTATTGTATATAATAATAATATTGGTGGACATTTTACACAGCGCCATTTAGCCCCAAAGTAAGCTAAGCATAGCTTGTACCATGGTAACCAGACCACTGATATAATACTTATAAAACTATTTTGTAAATACATACATATAATACACATTAACAACCAGACACAGAACACCTATGTTCTTCACACAAATGTTTGTCCTGAGTGGGAATCGAACCCACGAACTACAGCGCAGAAGTTAGGGTTAATACCAACTGAGCTAGTAAGTCAAGTCAAGTGCACGAAATGTGTGTAATGCGCTTTTTTGAGGCGCATTTTAATTTCTTTAGTTGTTTGAGAGTTATAGCTGTTTTAGGTAAACAATGTCTTTGGTTGTAAATAGTTCCCCAAAATAGCTCTCAACCCGTTTCAGAGTAGGAAATTCTCAAAATCACTTCAAAATCTGAGTATGAGCTTACGGAGTAGCCCCCTGACTGGTATTACCCGCACATTTTTCAAACCTTACATTATTATTTGTGACTAGTTATAAATTTGATGGCAGACAATATAATGGTATGGTATGTGATCAGACCAAACAAAACAAATCATAACCAATTTATTTAAAAATATGAATATAATATGCAAAATATTAAAATTTTAATTAACAAATATTTCTGAGTGATGTGACATAAAAATGGACACATAAAATTATCGATACTTTGATTATTTTTATCGATAGTTAAATATAAATAGGTTGTAAAAATTAAGCAATATAATGTAGGGAATAAAAGAGAAAATTTTATAACATCTTATAGAAAGCATCCAAAGATTATATAAGTAGGTACTTTGTATTTTTACGACTAGTCCAAATCCGTTAAGGTCATGAAATCATTTTATGATCAGTTAAAATTTGATAGATTTATGATATTTACTAAATTAATCCTATTATAAGTTAATCTGTTTCCTCTTATTTTAGTCAACAATTCAACTACATATATCCCCGTGACTTAATACTGTTTGGTCATAAATTTAAGATTTTTCATACTTTTGGGCTTAATTTTAAATCTAGACCAATTCAGAGTTATTTATTGCCAATAAATTTATAAAGATTTATTGTCCAAGGTTGTTAGGTGAAGTACTTCTACTGATTGTTAGCGATTATAATAATAAATATGTTTATATATTTCATACAATTTCATTTTCATTTCAGGGTAACATGTTTTATTCTTAAAACTGTGAGCAGCAAGAAATGGTAAGCTATTTTTTTTCATTAATTGGCTCATTTACTCAATGTTTTGGTGTCTCAAACTTCAACTTGTATGTGTACAGGTATCATTTGGATAGATGTGTACACACATGATTTACAAATTTGTTTGCATCAAGCGCTTCACAGTCCTCGTCGTTAGAGACGCATGTAATGTTCAAATTACAGTTTATTTTCATTAACCAATAATAACTAATATTCTAAAGTTGCACCTATCGTAACTCTAGGCGACCAAGCTTCAGAAGAACTAAGAATCTGGAAAAGCTTATAATAATAATAAGATCAATTTATTCAAAAAACATAGGATAAAAAAAACCTAACTTATCAAATGATATTAGTAACATTTTAAAATAAGTAAATAAATTTAAGTTAAGAGTATAATATTATTTTTTATTACTTAAATTAATAAGTAAATTATGAGTGTTTTATTTATTATATACACTCTAATACTGAACGTACTCGGACCATATTAGATATGACTATTCCGCGACGTTCGGGAACTATACTAATATTATCACCATGAAATTCTAGTACAGGCACATAATACTATAAATACTACAACAAAATTAATATAACGAACTCTGAGTATTAACTAAATTTATTTTGAAAACAGCAATTTAACTAATATTTTTCGTAAACTCACCGAACAGTCAGAGTTTTATCGATAAATACGTTTCCCATTACTATAAAAAAACCGGTAAGTATAATAAATTAGAAACGCCGACGGGTTAAACGTGTTAATATCTTGGTTCATCACATTATGGTAATACGGGCCGCGCTTCTGTATTACGGATGTGAGATATACAGATATATCTGGGGTCTTGCAATTATACGTGCGATATTAGTTTTTTTTTATTGCTTACTAATGAAATTCGATGAAAAACTTTCCACTGACACCATGTACGTTGCAAGATGACCAGAGGAATTTGTTCTTCTTAGAAAATATCCGTTAGTTTTTGACGAAAAAAGCCATAATTTCCTTCTCACTAACAGATAAAATCATCCATAACTATATTGAAACTCAACGCTAGAGAGAGAGTAGTTTCCACTCAAAGCAACGTATCCGACCATTATTCATTCAAACATAAGAAAAGACATACCAAATATGAATGTAGGTTACGTATAATCCAGTGTAATCCCATACAAATTAAATATAATTAACTAGACCGCCATTACTCAAAAATTACATCAAAAAAACTTAACATCTCTATTAGAGCCTAAATTCAGTGATGAATTGGTTGGACGCGTGTTAAAATGCCGTATTTTTGTTTAGATGTTGTCTGATGAATGGGCTGGGACAGACTGCGTGTCTCCGTAACGTAACGCGTGCTTTTGAGTTGAGCCATAGACAAGAAAAGTGAGCATAGAAATTTTCTTCTTTCAATTTCAATTTTGGAACGGATTGTTGGGGATTACGCTTCTTAGCAAGGATTTGTTTATGGACGTTACGAAAATACTACTACTCGTGTCACTGGCTCTCTCTAACCACAGAAGTGAAAGGATGAAAGTGCGCCTCAAAGAGGCTCTTTTCGTGGAGTTGACACATGATTTCGAATTTTCGGTTTTAGGACATGTCCTTCGATTTTCTTGCGACGTTTTTCTAGAACGTGATATTCCGCATATATATGTGGAATGCAATATTGCATATGTATACATTTTTAATGTCAAAAAACTCATTGGTGCACTTCGCGATTTGAACCAGCGACCACACCAGATTGAAACAAGGTGTCTGTAACACTGGGCCACCAACCTCGAAACGCAATGTCGTTGTAAAATATCTGTTGAGCAACCTACCTAGGCGAAACTGAAAATGTAGGAATAATATCAATAACATTAAGGTTCCGCCTTTTTTCACTATTATTATTTGGTTCACAACATGAAACTTACGTGTATCTTAAGACATTATGATAACTGATATAATAATTAACATTTTCTGCGTAGTTTCTAATATTAGTAAACACAAAAATATTTGAGATGATTCATACATAGGTACATTCCACGACATTGGTTGTGAAGTGGCCTAAAGAGAGACCGTGGAAAGAGGATAGTGGGTTCTAGTGCAACTCGGGACAAAGTTATGTATCACTTGTAAATATTTGTTTTGGGCCTGTATGTTGCGACAACTTGATAATTTACGACTATAATAGAAATTGTGCATGTTCGTTCCAACGTACGAATTAAGTTTACTCTGACTGAGATTGTCATTTTAAACACATCGCTTTTTGGTAACTCTCGATTTTAGTACCAATCCAGTTCTCGTATCGGGAGTTTAAATAAAATTGATTCATAAGGCGCACACACTCCAAAAATAAAATAAATGTATGCAATTTTCAGGATGTTTTTAGCATCATGAAATCTGATGATTTTTCATGATGCCTGTAAAATTGTCAACTACCAACGTAATATCTAGTTCAAATTAAAACAAAACTCCCATTTCAAACAAGCCTACGGATTAAAAACAGAAAAAAATAACACAAAACGCATCGGAACTGTCCCCATTGTGACTATTCCAAACAAACATTTCATACAAACTGTCACATTTGTATCTGAGTCCGTCCCTCTCTATTGTGCCCGCCGAGACGCGCGCCAGACAAGGATAGATATATTTCAATTGTTCGTTTAACAATGGCGGGCTAATCCGTCTGACACGGGCTTTTTTGGCCCCGATTTTTATCTACGATTTCTGATATGGCTACTGCATCGTGTTTATGGTGCGCTTGTCTGTGGACGCTAATGGTGTAGTCGTGTTCCTCGTCGCTATCCGTTTGAAAGGTGGTCACATGAGCAGATAATATCGCTGTTCAATATTTGAAACCGTTCGGAAGCGGTCGCGGCTGATTACATCGTTATTTTGAACGAACAAAAACAACAAAAATGTTATCACGAATTCTGTGAGTCAAATATCTAGTTATACCCCTCGCCCCTCTGCCTTAGATTAAGTATAGAATAGTTTTAGCATACAAAGAATGCATTTATTTCTCAGTAATGTTTTTATCGCAGACTCAGCAGTCTCTATGTTGCCGGCTGTGTCCTGCCTCTGTAATTGATTATCATTATTAAAACGCCTCTAAATCGGTGTGGACGTAATCAGTAGTTTTTATTTCAAATTCTAATTTTAGATTTAAAAAACCGTTAACAACGTTCCCAAATCATCAGTATCTACTTATTATTTAATAAAATATTCAAATAAATATAAAAGGTGAAGCGTTTTAATTAGTTTGTTAGAGAAAGATTTGTTGATATAAGCAATTAAGAGAGAAATATATTGAAATTCATACCATAATATCGATCTGAAACAAGGAAAAGAATATTATGCCACACGGTACCATGAAAATACATAAAAACAATAAATTTTTAAGAATACAAGTATGGCATTTTTTGTCGAACATAAGTACGACTTAAAGAACTGAGATTTAAGGTAGATTTAATGCGGCACAACGGGTTTCTATCTAATATAACGTCAGTGTTTGTAATTTATGCCAGATTTTCCTGAGACTAGGTAATTAAGAGAAACAATTTAATGAATAATATGTACAAATATTTTGTTTACCAGTTTTTAAAAATAATTTTTCGAGTTGTTTTCCTGAATTATACTGATATTTAATTATGGTATGAGTAAATTACCTGTATCCTGGTAAAATTTTCACGCCGTTCGAAATTAAAAAATCCCGTGGAAACAAATCAAACAACCGCAAAACGAAGTTAGGGGGATGTTACAAATAAATTATTTTCCCGTTTTTCACGGTATTTGACCTCCCTTCGTCGTATCTCTTTTAATGACGTGTAAAGTACCCACTGAGGGGTTGAACCGGCGAAGTGAAATAATCCACAGACTCGAACAGCGTACGGTCGGATTTTGAACGAAACGTTCGGCGTCGCACTACTCGTAGCTGTCAGTTTGACAGCACCGAGGGGACCGTAATGGGTGAGTTCGGATTTTAAACCGGATTGTTGTTTTAAAGAGGGACAGTGTTTCGCATGATGGTTTTTAAAAAGGTTTTCAATTACACGAATTTTCTTTTAAAAGAAATATATTTTTTTTGTATTTGGCACGTGCACAAATCTTACATTTATTAGCACAGTTACATATGAAAATTATGCAATAAAAATAAAAACTACAACGACAAATAAAAAAATGGTTGTCTGTAAAGTCGGTTTACTGACGATAGTTGAACGTGTCAACGTCTTAAGAAAATACTGATGGAATGGTAGCATTATTCAAAAGAAAATTTTAATTTCATTTGTTTAATAGATTTTTATGTATATATGCACTTGATACTCGATCAAAACATGTAAATGTAAGTATTAGCAGCTGTCCACGCAGACGCATCGCTCACTCAAGTAGGAGAGAGACGGATGTCGAACGCTGCCGAACGCAAAGGCCGATTGTGCTTCTTTGTCGCTCGTTCCGCGCTCTCGCTTGCACTTGCACAAGCCTTACATGGAACGCCTCAGAGCGAGGTAACGCCGCATGAGTCATGTTTTTTCGTGCGTGCAGCCGGCTCTATCGAATTATAAGACGTTGACACGTCAAAAATATAGGATGACCTTACTTTTCGAACTGGGAAACTAGAGAAAATTATATTATTTTTAAATTGTTTGTGTTTTTATTATGTATATACAATAAAGAGTTTTCTTATCTATCTATGTCGTAAGTGTCACTCTCAAATGTCAACAGTGAACAGAATATATGTCACAGGATTATTAATCTACACAAATAAATAAAATTGAAGTTTCTGTTTGTATTGTCAAAATTACAGATTTTTATTCAATGCATAAGGTACTCATAGCAAAATATAACATTTGTCTCTCTGTCTGTTCTGGCTAATCTCCGAAACGGCTGGACCGAGTTAGAGGGGCTTTCACTGATAGATAGCCGATGTGATAAGGAGTAACTTAAGCTACTTTTATTAAGGTTAGTTCACATATCGATAAAACACGTAGGCTCTTTCAGTCACAAACTGAATTGAACGCGGAGGAAGCTGCTGCACAAATACTCTGTCAAAATGGTCACAGTAAAAGAGTTGAAGATGTGAAAGTTTATATGGATGTATCTATGTCTCGTTCCAGTCAAAATACTGAACCGATTTGACTGAGATGTTTGTAGGCTACTTTTTATCCTGGTATAATGCGAAGAACCGACCAGAAACCAGTAACCTGATAATGTTAAATATCTCATTATATAGGGTAAATAAACATACATATACTAAAACAGGGCGAGGGAGGGTAGGCAGCACCCTGAAACGGGCAATTCTACCATAAATCATGTTAACACATAAATTGCGTTTGTAACAGCCCTGAAATAGGGGTGACATGACAACTTGTGATAGATTGTCGTTACGTGAAAACTGGAACAACGGAGACATTTTAATTTGATCTCTATTCCTATACATATACAGATGAGTTTATATTCAGTGTTGTGAAAATTTGAAGCAGTATTGTTCGTTGTATTTTGATTCTTAAAGCTACGTGTGTAAGGTTTAAAATTGATCGGGAATGCTTCACAGTATGGTGAGAGTTATTCTATTACCATGATAATGGTAGCAGCCTTCCAACAAGGGCGCTAACCGAATGTAGCCAAATTGAAATTTATCTAATAAATTATTGCCTATTTGCGATATAGGGGCGGATGTCATCGTGAGGGGTACCTCGGGGGCGCGAGGGGTCGTAATAATAATGCTCTTTAATATTATTAATTGACCTGAACGAACAGAGTAATAGAATATAGTGAGAGTACATACAGTGAGTTCCTAAAGTAGAAAGAACCTAATTAAAATAAGTGTTTTACCGTTTATGTATGTTATAACTTAATGATTATGTGTCAGATTAAATATTGACTGGCCTCATAGCTCATTTGGTTGTAACTCTGCCTTCTGCGCTGTAGGTCGTGGGTTCGATTCCCACCCATGGCAAACATTTGTGTGACATTTGTAACATTGATGTTGTTCTGTGTCTGGGTGTATGTATTTACAAAAGAAAAGTATATAAGTATTATATCAGTTGTCTGGTTCCCATGATACAAGCTATGCTTAGCTTACTTTGGGACTAGATGGCGCTGTATGTATGAAAATACTTTTTTTTGTAAATACATATAATATAATACATATTGACATAATAAAGTAGTTAGTGGATTCCCACAAGGTAACGGTTACTTCGTCTGTCTGTCTGTCTGTATGTGCGTATAGTAACATGTGACGTGTCGCACGCGCCCCCAGCTCTAGTGTTGATCCAACCAATTGATTGTAATTGAGTGCAGGTAATTACACCCGCCCGGCCCGGCCCGGCCCGGCCCGGGCCCGAGTGCCGTCTGTATCTCAGTGGTTTATCAAGATGTTTATAGATAGCGTCACTTATCTTTTTTTATCAAAGGTGTTTTTTATTTGAGCACTAAGTTTTGCTGTGGGAATAAATAAGAAGTAACTATGACTGGTCTCACAGCTCAGTTGGTGCCCATGGCTTCTGCGCTGTAGGTCGTGGGTTCGATTTCCATCCAAGACAAACATTTGTGTGACGAACTTATATGTTTGTTCTGTGTCTGGGTGTTAATATGTATTATATGTAGGTCTAAGTTCGTCACAGAAAGAAACCGTGCAATACAAGTCAAGTCACTGGTTCTATCGACCAGTGTGGTGAAAGGACTCTTAGTGTGGCTCAAAGAGGCTCTTTTCAAACACTTTACATATGATTTTAAAACTTTTGATTTTAAATAATGTCAGTTTCTTCACGCTGTTTTCCTTCGTTTAGAGAACGTGGTATTGCGCAAAATTAATTAATCAAGCGAAAAAACTTGTTGGTGAATGTAGAGACTTGACTTAGCGACCCCTAGATTGAAATTCGGGGTCAGTACCACTGGGCCACCACGCTCTCGTAACCGTAATATTATCATAGTCAAACAACCACTACCCCCTCCCCCTCTCCGCCTCCCACTCCACTCTAAAAGTATAAAGTCATCATTTATCGCGCAGCCGCCGCCGCGGGCGCACGTGTCTGCCACGTGCCGCACTTATCTGTTTGAGCAGCAATTCACACCGGCTAATTGTTTTTATAAATATTGATATTCCGAAATGGTTTGAGTACGAAAAATGTTTAGAAAAAAAAATATGTATAGAATATATATAATTATATGTAGATAAACGCAATTTTTTCTACCACTAATATATTCCCGAGGGAGTAGGCAGAGCCTAAATGAAAAACTTATTAGATACTAACTCTCTATCTTAATATTAGCACTAAGTCAACGAATAAAGATTTATTATTATTATTATTTTATTTAATTCGGGTGTTGGAACGGGCTGACGGCCCAGCTGATGTCAAATGGTAACCGCCGCCCATAGACAACAGCAATACCACTCAAGTCCTCTCCACCAAAGTACGAGATGACTCAAGTCTCATTGCGTTTCGTCCATCACCCCGAGACGGGGATGTTACGTCTCATGCGGCTGCAATGTCATTTTATTACTTACCATATTGTAAAGTGTAAACTTACCAATACATATTTTTAAGAATTCATTGGAAAATAAACAAAATATTAATTATTTACTATTGACATTGAATCGAAATACAACCACATAATAAGTCCATAAGTCTTCAAGAGGAGAGTGAATAGGTTCCTTCTAGGCGTACATGCTACATCGTAGACCACATCGTAACATCAGGTGAGATTGTGGTCAAATGCTTACCTAAAACTAATAAAAAAAATAAAAAAATAAAAAAAAAATAATCAGTAACATGACCTGTTTCACAGTTGGCAAAACAAAACTACAAGTGGCCACTCAATTCTGCAAACATTACTCTTAACAAACAATATCCCTCTCTAGCAACGTCACTTGTTAAAAAAATACAATAACTAAAACAATGTGTTTACTTTGCAATTAGTCCGGAGTGATACCCTGAGGCGTAGAAATGATGGGTGGCCAATCTGAGGGTGTGAATCGCTCGGAGCGTTACGGTAATGGATGGGTTTGCGTAAGATCTTACTAGTATTATAAACGTGAAAGTTTGTATGAATGTTTGTTACTCATTCAAGCTCAAACGGTTAGGGCCATCTGCAGACCACACAACTCCACAATAGCTTACAGCAGCCATATAATATTTAGCCTCGTTAGACGGATTGTAAAAGCTTTTTTCGGAAAATAATTGAGCGAACATTCATTCAATTTAAAAATAATGTTACCCTCTGCCTCTTATCATATAGACAACTAGCCGAGCCCCGCGGTGTTACCCGCGGTGAATAAGTAATCCCACTGCACTTTTCCAGGATCAAAATAGCCTATTGTTAATCCAGGATATAAGTGATACCAAATTTCATCCAAATCCATTCGTTTGAGCGTGAAAGAGTAACAAACATACATACAAACTTTCACGTTTATATTAGTAGGATGTCCGCCCTAGGTATTTGTGTGCAGGGCGGGCGGCGCCCTACGCACATGTCTTATCCCACGCTTGTATGTTTTTAAAGCATAATGTTTGTTGTTTCAATTATTTATAGGAAATCCTCGGAGGGCGTTTGTGGTAGGTGTGATTTCTGCTCGATGCTGGATGCTTGATTTAGGTGATGGAAGTCTTTTGGAAGAATTTCAGAATGGCAGTCATACATTTCAAAACAATACACACTAAGCATGGAATATTTTATATATACTTGCTAAGTAAAACTCAGCATCAGTTTATAAGCAAAATGAAAAGTATGTAAAATATGTATATCATGGTTTGTACGTAAGGCGGACATGACTGGCCTCACAACGCAGTTGGTAGTAACCCTGCTTTCTGCGCTGTAGGTTGTGGGTTCGATTCCCACCCAGGACAAATATTTGCGTGACGAACATAGGTGTTTGTTTTGTGTTTGGGTGTCAATATGTATGTATGTATTTACAATTGTGTGTATTTACAATGTATTTACAGGCGCTGTGTGAAATATCCACCAATATTTCTTTATTCATGTTGTTTATTTATATGATCTGTAAAGCTATCATAATTATTAATCATAATAAAATTCCAAGGATAGTAGAATAACGTTGCTGTGAAATCCGTAACCGCCCTTAAAGTTACAATTTATTTAGGCTTCGCGTTACAACGTCGGATTGAAAAGTTATTTTTCAATTTGGCAACAGTGCCACTGGGACTGGCACTGGCACCCCCTGGCTACCCTCGCGACCTCCGTGAGAACTATCACACCTCGCTGTTTATTTATGCAATGGACTTTGTAATTGAATGGGGTAGTCTCAAAACATTAACGTACAGGGCGATCCATTTTAATGTTATAATTCGACACGTGCCTACTCTCCACTGGTGACAGTGGCAAATAAAGCTGACACACCACTCCCCAGTGCTCTGTGTCGCAGGTCGCATGTACATATATAGATAAACATAACACAAACAACCAAGTGTTAAAAGTCACAGTCAAAATCATCTTAGAATTCCATAGAATTAATAAAGAAATGGCCCAATGAGTACCTACTACTAATCGTTACACTGGAACTCGTAGTGAAATGATTCAGTCCTTTCATATTGATACCTGATGGGAATAAAATAACAATAATGTTGTATAGAAAAGATACAAATATAAAGAGTCACATATATACTGACCCATTTACAAGGTAAATAGGTAAAAATAGGATAACAGGTAATATAGAGGTACATTTTTATAAATATCTGTTACTCAATGGGACTATATTTATTCATTCATTATCATATCTTCGTCTCACCCTCTCACCCTCATAATAAAAATGATAATGCCACTTACAAGTCAAAGTATTTTATGCTGGTTCTTTAGAGTGCTAGCTGTGCCCCGCGGTGTTACCCGCGGGAACTGCACTTTTCCGGGATACAAACTTCATAAAACCGTTCTCAGACTTCAACGAATACTTGATGAAAAAAAACCGAATACAAATCAAATAAAATCAAATCAAATCAAATTTCAAATCAAAAATTAGTAATTAGTCCAACCGTTCTAGAGTTTTGGGCTTAACAAAGAACAAAGCTAATCATTTTTAATTGTATAGGTTAAGAGTTAGATTTGCGTTGGGCTTATTATATAGAGCTTATTAATAAAAGAATATTAAAATAATATCAGCAAATTTATGTTCACTGTTATAAAAGTAGGTTAAAATTAGCTTGAATAGCTATTATTTTATGAAAAAGAGCCTAAATGAATAAGCAAAAAAGATAATTTGTAAAAAGTAAGAAATCAAAAATTAAAACTACCACGGTACGGAATAATAAATTTTACAAAAATAACTCTCTTTAACCCTTCACGGATGTTATCTTTTCTTGATAAGAAAGACATCAACGCGCTCAAGATGTAGTAGAAATAAAAAATACGCGCTCATAATAGTGAAGAAAACCAATGCTAATCGTTGATCTGTTCATGACGCACAGTCACCATTATATTTGATTTTATTTTAGAGCGTGGTCTAGTGGTACTGACCCCGAGTTTCAATCCGGAGGTCGCCGGTTCAAATACCGACGTGCACCTATGAGTTTTTCGATTGAAAGATTTATGTGCGCAATTTGACGTTTTCAAAATGGTAAAGGAAAACATCGTCAGGAAACCGACATGTCTTAGAATTAGAAATTCGAAGATAGGTCAAGTGCATGAAAGGAGCCTCTTTGAGGCGCACTTAAAATCCTTTCACCGCACAGTCCCTATGCAAAGTTAGATTCACAATCCATTGTAATAACAATTATAATGTTTCCCAGCACGCAATCCGCATTCGTATCTAAGAATTCATTTTGTTATCGTGCTTGAGCGAAATTACGCCATTTAAAAATGACGGCGGAGATAGCTGTGACGTTGACACGGGCATTGCATTAACACATTATCAGTCAAGTGGGAGCTGACTGATAATTAATGATGGGTTCCGTGTACAATTAATGCTGGCGATAAATTTATATACATTGTGAATAAGTTACGGAGCCCACCTGATGTTAAATGGTATTCTTTGACCATACCAAAAACTTGGGATACTTCCATACTCAGGCATAATAATAATAGTAATAGTATTTAAAGTTCCCATAATTATCTTCACCACTGGTGTCGTCCCATATCAAATTCACAATAGCCTAAAACTTATCTATTTAAATGACAACACGTATATAATCCTACAAAAAGCAGCCATATTAAATACTTGCAGGATAGAGCGAAAGTTCTTGCAGTTGGATGAAAATTATATTGGTGGACATTTCACACAGCGCCATCTAGCCCCAAAGTAAGCTAATTAGTTATGGGAAAAGCGTTTCGTATTGTATCGCGCTCATAGCTCTGAGATGAATGTTGAATGTATCACGATAAAAACTACACCAGCAACCAACCCCTTTCAAATCGGATGACGTAATGCGTATGCATTACCGCTTTACTGCAGAAATACGTATAGTGACAGTACTCCCCGGATGAAATAGGTCAAGTTCTACCTGTGATAATATTGCATTGATGCCAAATAAAAATCTAATGGTGTCTATCATTTTTTGTTCTATATCTATTCACACACATTTACATATTTATTACATATTTACTTTGACCAGCAAAATGAATAAACAGACTTCATCGTCAACGAACGAGAATGCTTTCTCATTATCTCGTAGGTACTTGGATGACATGATTTAACAGTTATTTTGATTAAAAAAATCGAAACTGCTAAGGCAATTTTGATTTAATTTCTATGGCACCAATCTGAAAGTGTAAACTTTCAAATAAAAAAATAATTTACCAAATCAGTTAAAAAAGAAAAAATTAAAGACCTTTGTATAATTTGCGGCAAGTTTAACCAGAACAGAACAGAATGGATATCATTAATGTATTTTTTATTTGATTCGAGTGGCGGAACGAGCTGACGGCCCACCTGATGTTAAGTGGTAACCGCCGCCCATAGACAACAGCACGACTAATGCCCTCTCCGCCAAAATACGAGATTACTCAAGTCGCATTGCGTTGCGTCCATCACCCCGAGACGTCTCATGCGGCTGCAATTTCAACGTGAAAAAGTCTTCAAATCTAAAAGCCAAGTGGATGTACTTACCTACTCTTTTTTTATTTGTTTATTTCAACAACTATCATTACAGGATTTACCTAATACAATAGTGTTATAAAGAAAATTATAAAGTCCAAAATTAGAAAAAATAAATACAAAATTATTTACAAACATTTGTTTGACTGTTTTTTCTTCTTACGTTGCGAAATTGATCTCCACGAAAAGCCCTTTTACTTCAAAGGGATAATATAAAAATATAAATATAAAAGGGATAATATAAAGCCCTGAAAATATCCATTCTAAATATTGGTGAAAGGTTTTTCGGAATTACCTCCTAACAAATTTGACGTCTAAATATTAGTGTAGATGTATGTGATATTTTTTTGTTCAAACAGTGTGGTAAATGCAGTCAGAACCTTGAATAATGTTAAAATTTTACGAGACTCAAACCTTGGCCTTCAGCCTTGCACATCCATTACGCCACGGAAGCTCATATACGTTTTTAAATCTCATAACGGAACACCCAACAGGCATAACTACAGTTAAATATTAAAATTTATCGCTACGGAACCCAAAAAGAGAAAAACAAATATGGCGACCAAGATGGCGGCGAGTCAAAGAACGCCGCCGGTAGCCGCTTTCGAGTTGAAATCGTCGGTATTCATAAATGATAAATTCAATAATATTTATTATGATTTGCGCGGCGGGGTTGTTAGTGTTACGAATATCATTTAGGTGTGACAATTTATTGGGTTTATGCGAGTTGAAAAGTAATAAAAGAAGTATATTATTAATGCACTGAGCTAAATACCTATCTAAGAAGAAAGAGAAAGAAAGAAAATATATTTATTTGTCTACATTAGAGCATGGAACATAAACAGTGGATACAAAAAATCATTATACAAAAAAAAAACAAATATGCCTCATGCAGGCAAAAGGGACCCAGTCTCAGAATAATGCAGCACTGAACCAGTTGGTGTCAGTGCAGCGCTGGTATTCTGACTATCTATGTAGAAGTTATAATTTGATATGTGATTGAAGTTGGTTATTGGACAAGCATGACTTAACCTGATGACTGTTAATTAATTCTATATTAAGACTTGTAACGCACTGGATGCGCGTACAAATATTTAAATGTGTATTTAAAGTCTTGTTTTGTTTTGAATGATGATAAATCTTAAATTTATGTCGAAAAATATTTTTTCCAGAACATTACCATCAGTCCCTGGCACCGAGGGCTATAGTTGGTACTTGTAGAGACAAATCTAACGAGCTTAAATGCGATAATGGCTACTCAGTGCTATTGAGGAGTTGTGGGGTCTGCAGGTGGCCCTGGCAGCACCATCAGCTCCAGCTCACTAAAATATCGCAGCACCATCAGGTTTATGCATGAACACCAAATTTCACCCTATTCGGGCTACAAAACTTCCTCAAAATTTAACTGCTGTGACCTAAACAAATATACAATCAAAAATTCCAAGCAAATAAAATGAAAGCTAAGAAAAATACTCGTAAAAATGGTAAAATATTACTTTTTGAGATTTAATATTTGGGTGGTATTATCAGCGCTACACAATTATCGTGTCCAGCGTAAAATATGAGTGTTATTATCCGCGCGACATTGCCTGGTAATTATTATTTATACTGCGGTGGCCTTGATTTCACGCTCGCGATGGACCCCATAGATAACTCGTTGGCGTAGTGGCTTAAGTGGCCGCTAAGATCGCGACTTCCTGCATCACCAACCACTTACCGCTTAGATTATTAACCGTTTACTCTCGCCTGACAACAGTAGCTTAGTGTCAAATCCCTAAACAGTATAAAAGATTCACTATCTACTTCGGCCTATTTCTCCGCTTACGTCTAAACCACGGATTTTGATACGATTTTCACAAATAGAAAAATCGATTAACGAGGAAGGTTTTATTTTGTAAATATTTTGTACAAAATGGATGAAATATGAAATGGCAACCTCTACCCATAACAAGCAAAAAACTTGGGACTTGGGTCCTACCCTACTTAGGTACAAGACCTAAGTCGCATTGTTCGCGCCCGTAACTGTGAGACGTGTACGTGGAACGTCTCATGTGCCAGTAATTCACCGGCAACCATACTAAAAAACGAGAACACAGTAACGCGAATGGTTACTGCCTGGCGGCAGAAATGGGCATAGGAGCAGTACTTCCCCGGACGAACTTGGCGTGAGTTCTACTGCTAGTAAAAGCGGTTATAAAAAAGCAGGTCACTGTGTCAAATATATCGGTTATCGAAACCTTACAGTTTTAGGGGGGATTTGGGATCATATTTCCAAAGTCGATAATTAGACAGTATCTATGTTTTTGTTGTATAAGTATAGAAATATTCTCAGTGAAGTGTTCGTCATGTGAGAGCGTGGTGGCCTAGTGGTACAAACTCTGAGTTTCAATCCGCCGGGCCGCTGGTTCAAATCCCTACATGGTACAGTCGATAGTCTCCTGATTATTTTTCTTGATTTCGTTTATAACTAAATCGGAACTAGATGGGTTTACGTAAAAACTTCAATTTTGTTACGCGATGAAGTTACTGAACGAGCTGATGGCCCACCTAGTGTTAAGTGGTAACCTCTGCTCATAACAAATAAAGGTTATTACGGCAGTATTAAACCATTTATTTTTTTAAATTAAATAGAAATATACTGGTTAAAATATATATAACTCACAATAAGCATTTAACTGAACTTAGAAACACCACGATAATTAAAAGGTAATTTTTTTATTTTTAAATAGTGTGACTCTGCGCTACCCTATTCATTCTTCCTGCTAAGGATTAAAAAATACTGGCCATATATACATTCTATAGGTTGCCAATAAAAAAAAAAGAAAAATAAAAAGTGTTCCCAGCTGCCGTCGGGCGTTACGCGGTTCTATCGTTAGAAAGAGAGATTTATGCATTGCATGCGCGTGAAAGAGAGAAAACACGGATTAACAGGAACTTGGAGGATTAATTTTATACGAAAATTAAATGTGCATTGAACGATTCATTTATAAGTTTATCGCAATGGTATTGCTGATGACTTCAGTAAACAAATATGAATCCTGGAAATTCGTTCAAGATTACCAACCACCACTACACAGGCCTAGTTCCGACAAGCAAGTGAATGGGACTGCAAGCTATCGCCAAGTGGATTCAGCATGAATTGTGCTAAATTGTCGTCAACTTCACCATAACTTAAAGTATATAAAACCTTATTTCCATATATTCATAAGGAACTACTTGGAAACGTTAATAAGTTAATATTCTGAACATAAGGTCACGCGTAACTAATCATCGCTAAGTTTGACGCCTGTTCAAACCCTATCCGACCCTCAGAGAACAGATTAGAAACCCTAAAGGTGAGACTCCTTTTTTCCGCGAGCATGACTTACAAATCAAGTATTTAAATCTATGTTAAATTTAGTTTATTACTTTGACAATATAATATTGGAATGCTTAAAATATTACAAGATATTTTGTGTGGCGTGGAACATAGCGATATCAACGTCTCGCTCAAGTAAGACCCTAAACGTACGCACAGATAATAAATTTCAATTTTTATCCATCATTCCAAATTTGAATAAAAAAAATGTTCATATCGCGCAGCCAACATCAAAAACCGAACTTGCTACTAATTAAAGTAAACTAACAAGAGACTTCCGTACCCCATTTCGGGGGTAGCAACCCCGGGAGGCAGGGGGACATAAGCCGCTTACCGGGGAGACGGGGCTGTTTTGATTATTCCCAAGGATGTCTCCTTGGTACGTAAATTATGCAATGCTTTCCGCTTTGTTGTTTTGACGTTTCGCCCGTCATGTTGGTAGTTGTTTGTCTATGGTTAATTTATAATGGCTATTAGATAAGCTTGAGGTTTTAATGTCTTGCTGGTTAGGAAGAATGTTCAAATTGTTAAATTTTGAGTTCTTATTTTTAAGGTATCATTTTAAGGTCGGCTGTGGTGCAAATTTATGGTTACGTAGTGTTTGATATAGGAAATGTATAATGATTTATTTTATGTAATAAAGTGAGATTATGCCTTGCACTTTTGAATGCAGTTGTATATGTGACAGTCTGCTAAATGAGAAATATATCTATACTGAAAAGATAAAAAGCATAATATTTATTAATACAATAGAATCAACTAAGTTGTGAAAGGACCACAAACATTACTAAATATAAAAATGCAATAACGTAGCATAAAAATTTGCGTTTTACAACATTTGAGATTTTTGGTAGGAAAAAACATTGGTATTGGTACCCAAACTAGGATGACCAATGCCCTTCGCCAGGTTAGGTGAATGTTACTGAACATTTCTCAATTGCAACTTAAAACATAATAATGACTTCAAAGTCAAAGTCAAAAACTTTATTTTTATTGTTTCTCAGTGAGATTCCATCTACTGCTTTATTTACATAGAATTCATAAAGAAATGGCTTGGAAACGTCAATAATAGAATAAACAAGGTCACGTGTACTTATCGCAAAGTTTGACGTTCAAATCCTATCCGACCGTCCATGGGGAAGAACAGCCAGAAACCGCAAAAGTTCAAGTAAAGATGTTATTTGTTATCTTACCTTGCGGAAATCCAACTTCGAGTCCGTGATGCGTCAGCCCGAAGGGGCCTAGGCCGCCCAGAGGCCCGGGACCCATGCCCATGTGGTGCGCGCTCGAGTGGTGGGCGTATGGGTTCTGAGCGAGGGGCGAGGGCTGCTTCAGATAGTGGAAGTAGTGGTGGAGGGGTGTGGTAGAATGGTGCGCCTGTGCCGCAGCCGGCCCGGTCGCTGTCGGTCCGCTACTAGAGTTGGTCAACAGCGCCATACTGACGAAAGGTTGTCACCGTTGTAACCTCTTTCGTGTGTTTGACATCGTGGTTGGGGGTTGTTATTGCGCGGGTGCAAGTGGGTTGGCGGTAGACATGGTTGGTGGAGCTGTGGAGGAGAAACATATGTTGAATTCTCAATTTTTTAATTTTTTTTATAGTATAATTATTAGTATTGGTGGTCATATCACACGGCGTTAAACTAGCATAGTTAGTTATATGGGAACCAGATAAATTATGGAATAACGATACTGGTGGACATTTCACACAGCGCCATCTAGCCTCAAACTAAGCATAGTTTGTACTGTGGAAACCAGACAACTGATAAAATACATATAAATATTTTGTTTGTATTATAAATACATATATAAAATGCATATTAACACCCAGACACAGAATTAACATCGATATCCCTAAGTTTTTTGTGCCAATATAGATAAATAAAGAAAATTATTTTGAACCGGTGGTTTCAAGTATTTTCATATCAAATAGATTATTTTCAATAAATATTACTTAAGAGGTATTTTTGTAAAGCTATACCATTGCTGGCAGAATAATTAAGTTTCTGAATTAGGTTTAAATGAAGTCTATAAAATTTCCCTCACATACATTATCAATAAATAAGTACCAAAATATTTGACTAGGACAACCATACAATGGATTACAATATAACTGAAAAACGATGACGTCTGCAGAAGTAATAATACTGTGTCGTAGACATCAACGCCCACCTCCGTTACAGCAGTTTGTTAGTTGCACATAAAAAGTGAAAATACTTAGCGATCGTTGAAATATCATTATAATATATATGTATGACTGGAAGTAATCGACCATAAACATACCAATTATCCGCGGCTCATACATTCAATAACTTTGCATCATACGATTGACTACGCCGATTCCAATTATAATAAACTCGCATTTTTTTATCCTAACTATTTTACAATTGGCAATACATTTGGCACATTTCCGCGCTGTTGCAACACTGCAATTAAAAAAAAAACACAAAAGTCAAACACGTGAAACGCCTTCGAAATTCAAAGGACGAATTATTTCCGATATCGAGCGTTCGAATTGCAAATTTGAAAGAAGTTTTTATGATGTTGGCGAAGGTAGGTACATGTTTACAGACATTTTGTCACGTATATTTTTTTGGGACTCTACCTGAGTTACCTTTGCCAAATTGAGGGGCCCATGATCTCTCTTTTGTGGGCAAAAAAATTGACGAGCTGTATCAAAGTGATGACATCTGAGATGAGAAAAAAAATCGGATCATACGATGGGTAAAAATCATTGAAGGCGTACGGAACAAATGGATATGAAAACGTTTTTGAACGAATAATTGTAAAGAATGATACACCGATAAATAGCATGAAATTAACGATTTTTCAAACGATTTATTGTTAGCCGTGTCAGATGTGAAACATGCATACTAGACAATTGAGGGACACAGTTAATTATACTATTAATCTTTGTAAAAGAATATTTCTTCTATAAAAAGTGCTACATTTATGCGCTCCCTAGACTGGCTTGTACTAATTTAATAAAACGTTTGTTAATCTGCCAACATTCAAAGTAATGACTCATTCCTACCCTGAGTTATATCTACACATTAGCCTGTAGTTACCTGATTACTTACATCCTAATCGGCTTACCCTGGCACCTGCACTGAACAAACTCAATAAACAGTAATTAAGACATAAAAACCTCCTTCGTTGTGGAAATTAATATTATTAGTGTGGTAACACTGCAACGTTCTTTTTTCAATTTCTTGTAGATATTGTTATAATCGAACATTTATAAATGTCATGTATTTCTTCTACGCAAAAAAGATTGCATTTAAATGTATGTATTGTAAATATTGCGGTTTTTTTTTACTTCTCAGTACAAATGGCCTCTAATGACGGCATTATTCTTGTCTGTCTTTTTCATTTTCCTGTTTGTTGTTTATGTCACATAACATAAACATCTCTAACATATTCACCAGTCCATGAAGGTAGTTTAGGAATGAATATCTATTACATATAAATAGGCAGACTTAATAATGAAATGCCATTTTCTTCTGTTATGAATTTTTACTCATATTTAAGTTATGGCAATTTCGAGTAGTTGTCTGAATACAATTATATATGTAGTTGATTGTTACATTTGGTTCGATGAGTACAAATTTCAATAGTACACTACATTTATAGAATAATTAATTATGATATAATAATAAAAATTAATTTATTCAGATTTGACAAAGAAATGTTTCTGTGATCATTATGTACAATAGTTATATATTCAACAAGATATTAGTAAAAAGCGCAAACATTACTACATACATTATTACATACTTCCCACGCTTCCCGAACTACCCGAATTATAATAATCAATAAAAGTATTAAATAAATATTGCTTTATTTCACACAGCGCCATCTAGTTCTAAGGTAAGCTAAACATAGCTTGTAATATGGGAAACAGACAACTGATATAATACCTATTTACATACTTTTTTGTAAATACATTAATATTAACACCCAGACACAGAACAGATATCTATGTTCGTCACACAATTGTTTGTCCTGGGTGGGAATCTAACTGACGACCTACAGCGCAGAAGCCCTGCCTTCTATTACCAACTGAGCTGTGAGGCCCGTCCGCCTAAAAAAAAGAACCTCAAATGATTTTTCCTTTAAAATTTTATCTTTATTCGTTTTATCAGCAATGGGTGTAAATATTAAAAATCTCAAATGTCACATCGGGCTCAGAACAGAATTCCAACTCGATAGTAGACAATTTTAAGAGCAGTAGAACTCACGCCAAGTTCATCCGGGAAGTACTGCCACCATGCCCATTTCTGCCGCCAAGCAGTAACGCATACGCGTTACTGTGTTCCGGTTCAAAAGGTGTGGTTGCCGGTGAAATTACAGGCACATAAGACATTCCACCTACACGTCTCAGAGTTCGGGCGCATACGATGCGACGCGGTCTTGTACCTAGTAGGGGAGCAAGTCGCATCGATTATGGGCAGAGGTTACCACTTCACACCAGGTGGGGCGTCTGCTCGTTCCGTAACTGTATCACATAAAAAAGAAATGCGCTGTAGGGGTTGACTGACACACCCTGTACTGTGTGGTGGATTAACTTCCCCTGTGCTCCTTGAGAGGCTTTACTGCAGTGGCTTCGTGAATGGGACGACTACCCTATAGCACTCTACCCCCTAGGTTTTGAATTACATGCACCTTATTCTTATTGCATTGGTTAATTAGAAATGAGGAAAAAATTGGGAAAATACCAAGCATTTACACAAAAAAATAATTGTAAATTAATAAATATTGGTGGACATTTCAGTGCTATTTAGCCCCAAAGTAAGCTAAGCATAGCTTTTATCATGGGAACCAGACAATTATAATACTTACCAATAAGTATGTAAGTGGATAGCAAATGTATGATATGTATACTTTAACTTATAAAATTATTGTTCTCTTGGTTTGTTATCTTTTGTTTAAAAAAACTTAAAAAGCATGATATTTTGAACAAATAATATATGCAATATATATTTTGGAATATTGAAGTATTTATCTCTTTCAATTTTGACAACAGAATCGAAAGTCAAAAATCTTTATTCCAAAGCATTCATAAAAAAATGGCTTAACAGGTCATGCGTATTTTTCACTATGACACATGCTCAAACCCTATCCGACCCTCCATGGAACAGACAAGAAACCTCTAAAATAGGGATCCTCGTCACAATTTAAGTAATAAACTAAACACGGCAGTGCGTAGTCTCAGCATTCAACCAATGAATTGCTACCTGTAATTTAACTAGAAACAAGGGTTTATGAAATAATGAATCATAGCATAACCGCATCTAGCCCACAGTCCGGGGGAAATTACAAAAGGCAACTCCATTTGTATAATTTAAAAGCAAACGTTGCAAAAAGTAACATTGTCACTTTCGGCGTTCGCAAAATATGTTATCTGTTCCCGGAATCACGTACAGAACGGGCACCTTGAAACTGTCAACAGAAGATTATCCTAAGCCTATCCATTTAGTAATGCCAACATGCAAAAACCAACCTTCCTTCGTCCACATAAAGTTCGTTTTGTCAGTTGGCACAACTGCAAGGATTTCCGCTTGATTAGAATTTTGCGTTTTGGTGGTGAAACTCTCGAAAGGTGTTCGATTGTGTAACGAAAATCACTTTGGTTTTAACTTTTTTTTTTATTTGGCGGTTCTTGTGTGTTTTTGAGTCAGTGGTTTCTGTCGAATAGGGAGTGAGATGAAATGAGTTACATTATGTAAGCGGTGTTCTTGATGGTTCAGATAAATGGGCTGAATGCTAAAATATGTGTTTCTTTCATGCATCGAAGTCAAAGACTTTATTTTCATAAAATTCATAAACAAATGCTTTGGTGAATACGTAATAAATACAAAACAAGGTCACGCGTACTTATCGCTAAGTTTGCGTCTGTTCAAACCCTTTCCAACCCTCCATGGGTGAGAAAGACAAGAAACCCTGACATGAGGGAACAGCCAAGAAACCTCTTCCTCATTATGCGTCGCATTTTTTCTGTCATTTTCTACTTTTCGGATCTATTTTTACAATTAAAGGAAGAAAATATTTTAAAAACTATGCATTACATATCTATAAATATCTATCTCTGACAAATATTATGCACCCCTACAAAAAAAAGGCACCATTAACACCCCATCCGCATAAAACGGTGTCAATAACGCCAAAATTACATTTGTCACAATGCAATGAAAACCATAAATAATATCTCACAGCAAACACGCCGCCATATTGTAAGAAAAACAAACATTCGCGCCCTTGCGATGTATTCATTCGGTGTTTGCGCAGTTGGCAGCGGTGGCTGTGTCACCCGTGACATATCACTGTCGCCCGTCACGGGTGAATAATGAATTTGTTTTAATTACCTAGTAATGAAGTAAGCTGAGCCTTTAGGAGACATTAGGAATGAAAGGCAACGTTGAATTCAAAGTCTTCCAATCTTCTAAATGAGAAAGCCAGAGTCTAAATGTCAATAGCAGTAAAACTTATAGCAAGTTCGTCTGGGCAATTACTTCCAAGATACCCATTTCTGCCGCCAAGCAGTAACGCGTTCCCGTTACTGTGTTCCTGTTTGAAAGGCCGGTGGCCGGTGATATTACAGGCACATGAGACATTCCTTCACGTCTCAGAATTACAGGCGCAGTATTATGATGTGACTTGGGTCTTGTACCTAGGGCGGATTGCTTGTTATGGGCAGAGGTTGCCACTTAGCATCAGGTATGCCATCAGCTCGTTCCCTAACACTGCTACATAAGAAAAAGTTTATATGTTTCACTGAAGTACCCCTCATATGCCGGGGACATTACAGGCGCATGAGACGTAACATCCCCGTCTCGGGGTGATGGACGCAACGCAATGCGACTTGCGTCATCTCGTACTTGAATGGAGACGACTTGAGTCGTTGCTGTTGTGTATGGGCGGCGGTTACCACTTAACATCAGGTGGGCCGTCAGCTCGTTTAATACCATCGATTTTAAAAAAATCCCCTATTCATTCCAAGTATATGAAACAGCTTATATACCCTGAGACTAGAATCACAGAACACAGTTTCCTTCAAAACATTGTATTGTGACAAAGACATTACGATCGGGCGTGATAATTGCTGTTAGGGGATGCTTTTGTGACAAATTTCTCGGATCGGAACCCGCTATTGACGTTTCGAATGCGTTTTTTCTCTCAGTTTCCGAGTAACCATTTGTGTTACAATGCGGTCGGCGGCGTTTGTGGTTTGGGATGATGTGAATGGGATGCTGTGTTTTGGGATGAACGGAGTCTGTGACGTCTGTGATGACTCATTTAATTTTGCAAAAGTTGAACGACATAAGATATAGATTACTACGTTACTAAATACTGGCCTCGCAGCTCAGTTGGTAGTAACTCTGCCTTTTAACACGGAATAAAGAAAGAAAGAAAAACACAATAGCCACAGCTAATAGACAGACACACTCAGAGAAATCTTAATAATGGTGTGCAAATAGAAACAGTAATAAGAACCTGTGAATAGCCTGTGGAATAAACATACTGATTTTACTTTAGGTTTAGAAAATGGCAGTATTTTGTCTAACTAAGATACCTGGCTGAAATGTTATATACTACCATATTAGTATAAATTTTATATTAGTTAATAATATATTAGTAAAAGATCTATATGAATACAATTCTATAGTATCACGTAAATAAATATACTAATATTATATATGCGAAAGTAATTGTCTGTCTGTCTGATACCTTTTTTACCGTTGAAACGATTTTGAAGAATTTCGGTACAGGATAGATTAGAGCTTTGAGAAGGACATAAGGCTAGGTCTTTTTGCGAAAATAAAAGTAAAATAAAGTACTACCGGGACTTCCCCGGACGAACGGTAGATAATGGACCGTGTTATGCAGAAAACAGCCATGTGGGGAAAAGTACAAACGGCTATAAGCATTTTTCTGTCGATGGTTACTTCGGTTATGTATTGATTTATATTATTGAATTGGCTCATATCCCCGTGAAAAATACAAATATCGACATGGTTGTCTTTGCAAAAAATCCTTAATGTCGAAATTAGTATGGTCGCGTTTATAACTCATTTTTGGAAAAAATGCCACATGGCTGCTTTCTGCATAACTAGGCCCATTTATAAGTTGACATATTTTAATTATAATTAATTAGTTTAACTATATTGTTTTATAGTTATTTAGTTATAGTTATTCAGTAGTTGAAATGTATTCGATTACTGTATCGTGTGTGATTTGGGTAATTTTTTCATTTTAGTTTTGTTTTGAAAGGTATAATTATATTTTTAGGTAACATAAGAAGATTAAGTTTATTTTTGCAACAAGATAAAAGTGAATATATGCACACCATATTAGGGGAATGTGAGAATTTGCCATATTTTATGTCACCATGATGTACCACATTGAAGCAAATAAATGATTTGATTAATAATAATAATAATATTGGTGGACAATTCACAAAGCGCCATCTAGTCCCAAACTACGCATACCTTGTACTGTGGGAACCAGACAACTGATATAATACTTATATACTTTTTTGTAAATACATACATATATTATACATTAACAAACAGACACAGAACAAACATTCGTCACACAAATGTTTGTCCCGGGTGGGAATTGAACCCACGACCTACAGCGCAGGCAGAGCTACTGCCAACTGAGCTGTGAGGCCTGTCTGAGATTTGAACGGAACAACAGTCAAATAACAATGTCTTCGAATATTATCTTTTGTATAGAAAAAAATAATATGTTATTTGTTATTGGAGACGCGTGCTTACTACACGAGGGTAACAAACACTATTGTCATTTCACAGTTATATTTACCGGGCGTTACATTTTCAAATTTAAAATTGTTTTCTACGCTTTTTCTGAGCATTTCATTTCAAATTGTAGCATCTCCATTTGTAATCGGTATGTGATTGTTGGTAAAGGCGTTGTTGGACGTTGTATTGCCAGGATTATAAAAATATTTAAATGAAATATCTAATCTATGTAATCTTAATTAATATTTCTGTTCAAACCCAAAATAAAATATATTTAATTTTTTGAATGAATATTTTTGAATATTTAACTGGATGACTGAACGAACACTTATATACATTTTCCTAAATAATAAATAAATATTGAGGACATTTCACACAGCGCCATCTAGCCCCAAAGTAAGCTAAGCGTAGCTTTTATCATGGGAACCAGACAACTGATATAATTAATATACTTTTTGAAAATACACACATACATATAATACAGTTCAACATCCAGACACAGAACAAACACCTATGTTCGTCACACAAATATTTGTCCTGGGTGGGAATAGAACCCACGACCTACAGCACAGAAGGCAGGGTTACTACCAACTGAGCTATGAAGCCACAATAATAATAATTTTAAATACTGTAAAAAAAGGGAATAAGACACTTCCTAAGTGAAAGAATCTGGTCCTCATCGATGTTATTTGAGCCCCTAAAGAGGCGACCCCTGGGGACCCTAGCGCACAAAACAATCAAATGCACAGTGGTCCAATGGAGTGGGGTTCAAGTCCCACAGTAGGACCAAAGGCCGGGCAAAAGCAAATCAGTCTACCCCCTGGGGAGTAACAGGATACCCCATTTTGGGCACGATTGTACAAGTAATTATGGTTTAATATTCAAGGGCTATTAATAAACGAAGCGATGATTTACCTCGAGATGCTGAGTTACACTGTTTTTGGGAAAACGTGTAAGCTATCGAGTTATTATTTATTTATTTATAACTAGCTGAACCCTGCATGCGTTACAATGCCACGTTTAGATAAAAGTGACATTAAAAACGAAAAAAAAAAACATTTTGTCACTAATCGCCCACCGAGGGTTGAAAATTATGAAAGTACTAATATCGCAATAAAAAAATAGGGGTTGGTGGTAGAAGGGGGAAAATTTTGGGTTCTATGTATTTTTTAATGCTGAATCATAAAAAAAATTTGGTTTGGACCTTATCACTTAGGTAAAATAGTTTACGTCCTATTCTCAGACCTACCGAATATACACAAAAATTTTCATAAAAATAGGTCAAGCCTTTTCGGAGTAGTTTTGTTACAAACACTGTGACATGAGAATTTTATATATTAGATTAGTTGGTTGCCGGTGAAATAACAGGCACATAAGACATTCTACTTATACGTCTCAGGGCTACGGGCGCATATAAAGCGACTTGGGTCTTGTCTTACCTAGTAGGGGAGGACCCAAGCTGCATAACTTGTTGCCAAGGTTACCACTTAACACCAGGTGGGCCGTCGGCTCGTTCTATCGCATACAAGAAAAAAACAATTAGTACATTATAAACAAATTTTTCTCCTTAGTGCGAATTGAACCCACGAGCTACAGCGGAGAAGGCAGTACCAACTGAGCTGTGAGGCCGGTGGAATCAGCGAGCTATTAACTCGACAAATGAACCCCACGCCCTGTGACCGCTGACGGGCCATTAGCGGAGCCCTAGCCCCCGGGGACTCCGCTGTCAGCGCAGCGGAACACAAGGGTATGGTATTTTGATAGTTTAGCTAAACGAATCTAGCCGCTTACAGTTGTAAAGAATCTTTGATTACTATTTCATTTATTGTTACCTACTTTATTTCTCAAACAGAATCACACAGCTATCATGGAACCAGACAATTGATAGTTTTTTTTGTTGTAAATTCATACATATAATACATATTAACTCCCAGACACAGAACAAAGGTCTACATCGTAAATGTTTGTCCTGGGTGGGAATCGTAGCCCGAATGCGTTACTGCTTGGCGGCAGAAATTGGCATGGTAATAGTAGTAAATTGGCATAGTAGAAAATCAGCGCTGAGTATTCTCAGCATATGATGAGACATCAGCACAAGGCCCATATGGACTATTGTTTTTTTGTTTTTATTATATTGCTTTTTCTTGTATTGTATCTGTATGTATCTATGTTTGACTGGCCTTATACCTCAGTTGGCAGTAACCGTGCGTTCTGCGCTGTAGGTCATGAGTTCGATTCCCACCCAGGACAAACATTTGTGTGACGAATATAGATGTTTGTTCTGTGTCTGGGTATTCATATGTATGTATTTACGAAAAGTGTATAAGTTTGTATATCAGTTGTCTGGTTCCCATGATACAAGCTATGCTTAGCTTACTTTGGGGCTAGATGGCGCTGTGTAACTTATCCACCAATATTATTATCTATCTATCTACATCCCCGGACGGACTTGTCGTGAGTTCTACTTCTCTTAGCGTGTCCAAATGACTGTAATCAAATGTAATATCGGCCCGCAATCAAATACTTTGCACTCGTTGGCTTCGTCCCATAAAAGATTTCAATTCATTTAATATTTTCAATGTATCCCGGGGACTCCCCCACGTGCGAGACAATGGCCGCGTGCGCTATTGTGTCAGTGTTGCCAACTGATAACACTAATTTGGCCGGTAATCGAGATATCCGATTCCAATTTGTGAGTTTGTTTTTCTATATGTGGTGTTTTATGTATGTGTTGTGAATTGTAATCGGGTCATTGGATGCAGTCCGTAGATACCAATATATAATAGTAGGTACAGAAAATAGTGCATGAAAGGAGCCTCTTCGAGGCGCACTTAAAATCCTTTCACCACTCTGGTTCGATAGAACCAGTGACTCGAATAGAAGATAGAATACATGATTCACTGACAGAAAAAACATATAAAAAATATTCTGTCACACGGTGGAATCTAAGCCCGAAAGTAAGCTAAGCATAGCTTGTACTACGGGAACCAGACAACTGATATAGGTACTACCAACTGAGCTGTGAGGCCAGTCCGACATTGGAGTGATAAATGAATTTATTACACAGTAAATATCCCAGCAGAAATAAGGTCCAATCTTAAAACCCTTCCAAAATCTAAAATAAATAAAAAGAACCCTACCTTAAGACCAGCGCTGGTTACTAACCAACATAATGCTGTGTTAGGGCCTTTTGCAACACATCTATTAATTTTTATTTATTGTTCCTCGTAATTATTATAAATATCTAGGTATATAAATAAATAAAATTGGAGTGTCTGTTTGTAATATTAAAATAACAGCTTTTTACTAAGTGCATATGGATGTATACGCGGTACATATATATCATAACATTTTTTAAAAAATTTGTCTATCTTTTTGTTCCGGCTAATCTCTGAAATGGCTGGACCGATTTTGACGGGACTTTCACTGGCAGATAGCTGATGTAACAAGGAGTAACTTAGGCTACTTTTCCGAGGGGTAAAATAGGGGTGCGTGATAAAACCGAATTCCACGCGGACGAAGTCGCGGGCAACAGCCAGTTTAATTAAATATTTTTTTATTTTCCTGTATGTGTGTTGCAAATGAATTGTTTCTATTCTATTCCTTACAGAACCTAACATCAAGAAAGTAACACGGACATTCAAACGTGCTCTAATCAAAACCGCAACTTGTACGCCGAATCCATTTCAAAATCCGCGCATAACCAATAACTCGACCGTGTCGTGTCAACATGCATTATTACACAGATCCTACGAAATGAACACCAACGGTATTCCGCCGGGTAAACAAACTGGAGGAGATCGATACCCGGCGTGCGAGCGGGACACACGCGCGGGTACGAGCGAGAGGGCACACCACCGGGGGTGTTCGAGGCGTGGCCATACCGCCTAGTACAATGCACGCCACAAACGTGCGAGCGAGAACGACGGCGAGACGGCTACACATTCCAAATTTGAAATCTAGACTGTAAATAAAACAAGTGATTTGTGTCTGTTTGAAGTGTTTTTGGCTTTGCGGCTATTTCACGTTCTGTAGTCGGTATTTTATAGTGAAATGATATGTGTATTAGTTGGTATAAAATAGTTTCGTAGCGAAGGTCGTTTTGAGTAAATTTCTTTCTTTATTTGACACTTTTAGAAGAATGTTTTTAGAGAAAGTTGTAAGGTTTCGTTTGGGATCATTGCAAATAAGTACCTAGTTTACAATATCTCAATTTCGAGGTTGAACTATTGAGATAAATAAAATTTAATATTTTCACGTAGGAATATGACTTTATAATCAAGTGGGTAGACATGTAAATAAATACATAATAAATGTATGGATAAAACAAATACAAAGAGAATAAATAAATAAAATATAATGTCAATGCAAATATAAAAACCGTTATTGTTATTATTTTTACAGTAGGGGGTTTCTTGTCTATTCTCCTATGGAGGGTCGGGTAGGGTTTGAACAGGCGTCAAACTCAGCGATAAGTAAACGTGACCTTATGTTTTGAATAGTATTGACGTTTCCAAGCCATTTCTGTGTGAATTCCACTATGAAAATACATTTTTGACTTTGACTACACATTGAAACCAACAATTATTATCAGGGATGGAAATCAGGGCTTTACCAAACTTTACGATGTGGTTTATTCAATATTTTTTAGTATTATTACTATTATTAAAACCTGGCAACATCGGGAAACAGTGCTGTCAACATTCTAAATTCGAAAATTTAATTAATGCTTCCTCTACGTGACATTCGAAAATGGAACGCACAAAGGTACTGTATCGCGCCAGTTTCACGTCGAATGGATGTCGTACGTGATTGTAACAAATAGGTGGCGCCATTGTGCCGACGATAAAATACATAGTTTTGAACGTGTGCGGGCCCATAGACAATAGAGGTTTGGCAAATCATGAGGGATGTGAATCGAATCGATTTTAATTCGGAAGTTTGCATCAGGTATACGAAGACGATTCTTTCTTTTCAAAAGCCTCTTTTGAGTTTAATTAGCAGTAAACTTAAGTGTTAAGGAAGTACTGCCACCATACCAATTTCGGTCGCCAAGTAATGCATTCACGTACTGGATGGAAAGTTGGGCGTACCGGATGGAAAGTCGGGGTTGTCGGTGAAATTACAGACACATCAGACATTCCACTGTTGCGTCTTAAAGTTACGGGCTCACAAGATGCGTCTTGGGTCTTGGCTTTCTTAAGAAGGGAAGGACCCAATTCGTATTTCCTGCTATGAACAGAGGTTACCACATAACACCAGGTGGGCCATCTGCTCGTTCCGTAATTTAATCACAAAAAAACAACAGGAAAAGTTTATCATTAGTATTCCCAATATAAATATCGTAGTCCCGTTTTGTAACGTGTCTTTTATGTTTATTCGACCATACATTGCTACCATACCATTACATTTAATATACCAAGCAGATGGCCCCGATGCATCCTTTGCCTAAAACAACGGCTATAAGATTTACACCAGTCCCTTTACATATATCTATAGAAGATGACTCTTCGAAGCTGAATAATTTGAGTACACAAATTCCGTAGATGCATAAATCTAAATCTCCATCTAAAATGATTTAACTAATCTTCATACAAAAGACATCAACGCGTTACAAAGAGGTTGGAAAGGTTTTATAGAGGAAAACTATCGTTTAATGAAATTCAGTAACTCTTATGTGTGATTATAAATCAAGACTTTAAAATTTTAACTGCCTAATTGCGGTGCGAACCTGGGGCGGGTCGCTAGTACCTAAGTCTAAAATACTGTTAGTACTTAACTCGTACTGTGATTTACTTTAAAAAAACATTTATTTGTTCATAACTAATATATATATAATATAATAAATAATATAATTACTATTATATCCTAATCAGTAAAAAAATAAAAAATGTGCCTACCTACATCTTGAGTAAGCCTTTACACTGACACACACACACACACACACCACACACACACACACACACACACATACACACATACACACACATACACACATACACATACACACACACACACACACACACATACGCACGTGCACACACACACACACACACACACACACAGACACATACGCACGCACACACGCCAACTCACGTAATAACATACTTCATACCTATCTTACAAAAATAATTTCTTATTTGTTCTTAATTTATTTTTAACTGTACCAATCCATAAAACAATAACTGTTTAAGAAACCATTCGCTGATAAATTAGCTAACCTCACTGTATTTGAGGGTGGGCACTAGTTCCTATATTACAAGATAATTAAATGTCTTAGTTTAGGTTCTAGTTGTTTTCACTAAAATTGTAACTATATATACCTTAAGCGCAACTATATTTAAGTTTCTAAGTTTCTATGTTAAATGTATAAGGTGCAAATAAAAATTATTATTATTATTATTATAACAGGTTAGAAATTGATAGTTTATCTGTGGACCCCACACTAGGGCTAACCTGTATCGGAGGTGTTCAAAATACGATTAATCCATTCTTATTATAGGAGAAAAATGTGAGACAGCTTAAAATAACTAAAATCTATAAGATTATATATACGTGGAGACTTGTAAATAACTTATCTGTTTAATAGTAAGTATGTATGTAAAATGTTTTTATAATTGTTAGTCCTCCTAAGCATCGATAGCACTTAAAAATTAATTATTATTGCTGGCAATACATCACTAAAGGGCCAAACACTGCCAACGCCCAGCACATTTAAAAATGGAACACAAATGGCAGATGTCCAACGCATCCTCTACGGTAGCACGCAAACTAACCAAACCACTATAATTACTTTTATTACCCCAAACAGAACGGGCGTAGAAAAAAACATTTTTTTATACAAAAGGGCGGCCCGCACACCAGGGGGGCGAAAGAAGGGCGTACAACTAATTATTATTTTTATTGAGTATGTGCCACATAGGTTGAATGGAAACTGAACATCTGCCTGTGAAAAAAGTTATTGTCTATGGCTGTCAAAAAATGGCGGGGATTATTATGCTTGATCGATGCTTTAGAACTGGCTGGAAGGGTTTTGTTGAGATTTTTCTATTTGTTATTTATGAAGAAAACCGCTTGAGGACTATGCTATTTTTTACGTTGACATATTGTTTTATTATAACATGACAACATCTGATGACGAAATGGTCTATGGTGATGGTATATTCTTGAGGTCACTTCAGATCATACTCAACAAAATTATAAAGAATTTAAAAAAACAATTCAATATTAATTTTCCACTTTAAGATACACTCTCAATAAGATTCTCTACAAGTATTGTATTGTATTGTACACCTCAATTACCTAAAAATCTAGATTAAAATAAATAAATAATGTTGGACATTTCACACAACGCCATCTAGCCCCAAAGTAAGCTAAGCATAGCTTGTGTCATGGGAACCAGACAACTGATATAATACTTATACCTATACTTTTCTTTTGTAAATACATACATATAATACATATTAACAGCCAGATTACAGTCAAACTAAAATCTCAAAATCATGGGTTCAGCGGTTCCCACTCAGGACAAAAATTTGTTTGACAAACATAGATGTTTGTTCTATGTGTGGGTGAAAATATCTATGTATTTATAAATGAATAGTTTATCAACACGTGATACAAGCTATTGGGTTGGGAATCGAGCACACGACCTACAGCACAAAAGGCAGTCTAACTACCACCTGAGCTGTGAAGCCACTGTAATAGTATTACACAAACATCTATACCTGAATCAAATCTTAACTCGCACCTCAGTCGGTTGCTCAAATGTTTGTGTTACCGAACTGGTAAAGCTACATAATGAATTTTAAATTCAATATTGATACTATTGTATACAAATTTGTGTATGGTTGCGCAACCTGTAATTGGACATGACTGGGCTGACTCGGCATTTTCTAACAGCTACTGGGTCACGCCGTTCATTATAATAATAAGGCCAAAGACGCCAGAGCCGGACCGAAGGGAAAATATTAAAAAAGACATGAAACAAGCTGTCATTTTAACGTGGGTTGAATAGTAAATAGAGGTTTGAGGCATTGAATCTAGATTCAGAATATTTAATTGACACGTTCTGAAATCGTTGAAATCGAGTTTGGTAAATATAGTCATTCGCAAAAAACTTACAGGCACTTAGGACATTCCACCTTCACGTCTTAGTGTTATGGGGGCATAATATCTGTTCTTGCCGTATCTAAGTAGGGAAAGAACCAAATCGCATTGCTTGTTATGGGCGGAGGCACTTAACACCAGGTGGGCCATCTGCTCGTTCCGTAACTATATTGCATAAACTAATAATAATACCATTAAAAGGTGACGCGTAACTATTTATTGATAAGTTTGTAAAAATAATCAATAATATTTTATTAACTTTATTTTTTATTTTTTTATTTTTAATTATTTTATTTTATTATATTATTTTAAAGAGCAGTAGAACTCTCGCCAAGTTCGTCCGGGGAAGTACTGCCACCATGCCCTTTTCTGCCGCCAAGCAGTGACGCATTTGCGTTACTGTATTCCGGTTTGAAAGGTGTGGTTGCCGGTGAAATTACAGGCACATGAGACATTCCACCTACACGTCTCACATTTACGGGCGCATACGATGCGACTTGGGTCTTGTCATACCTACTTTGGGAGGACCAAAGTCGCATCGGCTGTTATGGGCCGAGGTTACCACTTAACACCAGGTGGGCCATCGGCTCGTTCCGTAAATGTATTACATAAAAAAAAAAAAAATAAAAAAAAATTAACAAATGCTATTTCTCAGCCGTGTTAGATAAGTAATCGGTAGCTTATCCGGTAGATAAGTAAGTTTTGTAAGTGGCTACAATTACGCAGATTAAGATAAATATTTCAATATACTGTTAGTTCATTAAATTACCATATAACTCTGCTCTCTTTTTAAGTAACTACTACTCGCGTCCCTGGCTCTCTCTCGCCAGTATGAAAGCGTTATAGTGCGCCCCATCGCGGGTCATTTAGGGTAATTGACACGTCTTCAAATTATTACAGCTTGTAAGACAAGCCGATTTCCTCACGATGTTTATGACAATTATAACATAGCGAATCAGAAAATCAGAAATTTTCATTTGCCTTTTCTTTTCATTTGAAGGCTTTTAGGAGTGCATTGAAAATAACTATTCCGCCATGTTGGATTTAGAATGACGTCACACAATTAACCATGCATTGTCATCCAAATTCAACGTATATACAAAATTTCAGCTCAATTGGTTGAAGATATCTGCTTCAAAATTGTGTTGCAAGATTCCACCCGAACAAATATAGTTACATACATTGCAAGTTAAATAAAAGCTTGTAAAATCAACTGAATTAAGAACCTCCTCCTTTTTCAAAAGTCGGTTAATAATGGCGCCGGTAACCGGATGTGAGTCTACAAAGAGATTTAGTTCCGCGGCAAACAATTCTACAGGAGCCACTAATAAGGTAATAGATGATTTAGCTTTTTAATTCACAAGAATCTTTGGCGTCACACCTTATTAGTTATAATTGTTGTATGAGAGCGTGATGGTTTAGTGGTTCTGACCCAGAGTTTCAATCTGGAGGTGGCCGGTTCAAATCCCGACTTGCACCTATGAGTTGAGTGAAAGATTTATGTGCGCTATACCACGTTCTCAAAACGGTGAAGGAAAACATCGTGAGGAAACCGACATGTACTAGAACTAAAAATTGGAAGACATGTGTCAAGTGCACGAAAGGAGCCTCTTTGAGGCGCACTAATAATCCTTTCACCACACCGGTTCGTGATAATCAGTGACTAGAATAGAATAGAATACTTATAGGTAATTGTATAAAAGAAATATACTATTTCTCATTTCTGGTATTGAAATTTTGAATCTTTTATTTTATATATGGCGCTTATAAAAAGTATTTGCTTGTAATCGCTTAATGACAGTTTTGGTGACTAACCAAGTCTTTTTTTAATGTTTCTAATTAGAATTTAGCAGATAGATTAGGGGCCCCCTTAACATAAGTAACTATTAACTAGATATTGGTGGGCATTTCACACAGCGCCATCTAGCCCCAAACTAAGCATAACTTATGGTATGGGACATAAACATTTCGTTACATATATAAACTTTTTGTGTATAATACTTTACACCCAGACACAACAAAGATATATTCGTCCCACAAATGTCGGGTGAGAATTGAACCCGTGACCTACAGATAAGGCTAGATGGCTCACTACCGACTGAGCTGTGAGGCTAGAGAAGACCCAAGATACTTAAGTGGATCAATTGGTCACTCACACAAATAATGTCAGTTTGGAGAATAGCTCTGATCGAAAATTACTTAAGATGAAGTAATTTTCCTCGCTATTTTTTAAATATTTTTTAAGGAAATTTCCTCCTCAATTTTGGATAAAAAAGAATTATGAATGTATTTATGTAAATAGTTCATTTAACTAGAAACAAGACCGTGAACTTGTTGTCAATGTAATTTATTACACGTCTCCATAAAAATCTCTTGCGACGGCGAGTAGAAATAAAAAGTCCAATTTCTGATAGGAATCATATTTAGTACATCGTAAACATACTACAGACCAACCACGCTATCTGAACACAGCTCCATTGGAGGTTAAAACTGTCTTTTATATGAAAGTTAGGCAAAACAAAAATATATCTCTTCTTGGGAGATCTTGGGAGGCTTAAATAATGGCCATAACTGGCTATGGCACTTACAAATTGCATGGATTATGGTAGTGTTAGAAATAAAATAGTGGTTTACTGCATAATAGTAAATGTTTAAACCTCAACCATTTCATGACATTTCTATTAAAGTGATAGTTAAGGCTTTATTTGGGAGGGCAAATATAAAGTAGGATCCCAGGAATCCTCCCAAATCAGAAGGCGCACTTTACATCACAAGAAACTATTGTGATGTCACCTATGTAAGTATGCGCTGTAGGTCGTGGGTTCGATTCCCAGCACAAATATTTGTGTGACGAATACAGACGTTTATTCTATATCTGGATAATAATATGTATTATATGTGTGTCATTCAAAAAGTATATAAGTATGGTATCAGTAGTTCCCATTGTCCAAGCTATGCTTAGTTTGAGGCTTTAGTATTGGGAAGTTTATATATAATTATTTATTTTACAGTGCAGGGCCAGTGTCTCTTCAACAAATTGAACCCTCTGACAACTTTTGGTATACGATTGAAGTAACGTGGTCAAACTATGGCTACATTATAAAAAAATGTTTAAATTTAAGACTGGAGCAAGAAAATAAGTTTATGGCGATATCTATACGTCAAATAATTTATATAATCTAATTTATTTATAATTAGATTAACTGTATGTAAAGTATTTTGCGTTTTATAATTTCTATTCGGACTTTTATTGGCACTATTTTGTGTTAAGGTGCGATCTGCATGATAAGAACATCGTAACATGTCAAAGCCACAAACTTTATTTCCCTAGAATTCATAAAGAAATGGCTTGAGAAACGTCAATAAGTAATATTCAAAACATAAGGTCAAGCGTACTTATCGCTAAGTTTGACGCCTGTTCAAACCCTATCCGACCCTCCATGGGTAAGAAATATATATAAAATAAGGAATATAATATAATTTCGATGCATTCCCTGCCCTGCATATTAGAATTGCCTATACCTGTTTATATTTTCGTTGCAATAACACTGCATCTAGGGGGGACGCGGCTTTCGCAATTTGCACATACCTAAGACAAAAAAAATGAGAAAAAAAAGTTGATAATTAAAGTTACGGTTCTAGAAAGTATAAAATTATAATAACATAATTGACTGGCCTAACAGCTCAGTTGGTTAGTAACCCTGCCAGACATAAGGGGGACAAAGATCTAGAAGACAGACTCAAAGATGTGGAGAGAGAAGGGGACCCCATGCTTCAGTACATCAAGGAGCGGAAGAGGGAGAAAGGAGAGCTGCCACCAGGTGAGATACTGTCGCTGGGCCCATTACTTATAGCTATATCACCTCACCTGTGGGCCCTGCCTGAAAACCAGCGCTGCACTCTCTTTCAGTGTGTGCAGCACTATGCTGAGACAGGGACCCTTTTTGCCCACTCAACACATTCCTTTTACGTTGTCAGTTGTCAAACGATATTCTGTTTTTAGTTTTTAATATTTGTTTAAGTACATAATACTACATACGCTACAACAATACATTTGTATTGTTGTTTATGGCAAAATAAATACTCTTTCTTTCTCCCATATAAATTTATTTTATATGAAATTTATTATAATAATAATAATACTGGCCTCACAGCTCAGTTGGTAGTAACTCTGCCTTCTGCACTGTTGGTCGTGGGTTCGATTCCCACCCAGGACAAACATTTATGTGACATTTGTAACATTGACGTTTGTTCTGTGTCTGCGTTTTAATTTGTATGTACAAAAGAAAAGTATATACCTATGTATTATGTCAGTTGTCTGGCTTCCATGATACGAGCTATGCTTAGCTTACTTTGGGGCTAGATGGCGCTGTGTGAAATGTCCACCAATATTATTATTATTATAATTATCATAGCAATTATTATTTTATAAGACAAAGGTTTTTCTATTTTCAATATAATATCTAACGCAACTTTCCATCATTGATCCACCATTAATTTTTAAATGGCCTGAGCCACTGAGTATCCGAATTTAAAATCGGGCGTCTAAAACATTAGAGATTTATCGGGCGCTCGCGGTCAGTCAAACCGACCCTTAAGGTGCGTCCCTAAAGTGCCACTTTATGACTGAACTTTGGCAAATAAAAGGCGATACGTTCTGCTGATGATAGCACTGAGTGACGGAATATCTATTTAATGGAACTTTTTACAATAAATTAATCTGACATAAGTAGGTTTGTAAATTTTACGACGTGTATATATATAAAATAATAATAAATCTCGGTGAATATTTCATACAGCGCCATCTAGTCCCAAACTAAGCATAGCTTGTACGTATTCGTCACACCAATGTTTTTCCGGGATGGGAGTCGAACCCGAAAATCGATGGGAGGAAGCCCTCCTTTAGGGGTTTCTGTCTGTTCTTCCCGATCGGATAGGGTTAAAACAAAAGTCAAACGCGAAGTACGCGTGACCTTATATTGAATATTATTGACGTTTCCAAGCCATTATTATTAGCCATTATTCTATGGAAAATAAAGTTTTTGACTTTGACTTTGAACCCATGGCATACACACATCAATTAAAACATAGCTTCACCAATTTAATAGTATTAATTAGTAAATAAACATTTGTGTATTTTCATCGGACAGATATTAACTTAACTATAAAATATAATCAGGTAATCTCCAGATTAACTGAGTACCAACCCGTGCCCTAAAACAGCATAAATACCCCAGAATTACATACAATAAGTAATAATCGCCAATACGGGAGCATTAGTACGTGTAAAATAATTTCACTTTGATTTCATTATCAAATACTGAAAATTCCAAGATTAAGTGTCTGATAAGCCGACGATAGGATATCTGTGTGTCAAACCGATACTTATCAATATTGATCGTTTAAAAATTATCAGAGTAATTACAAAATATTTAAGATGTTGGGTAATTGTTTTTGGGGTCTTCACGCTATTTTAACGTGATATTTTTATTACTTGCATGCCGTATATTCGATGTCCATGATTGGTAAATTCAAAAACTATTAAATATATATACTATGGTCTTTGTACATACAGTGGACTCTCGTTAATTCAAACCTATGATAATTCGAACCTCTCTATAATTCAAAGTTACCACGAGTTCCCTACAAAAGCTCTTCATATTTCGAACTAAATCAATACATTTTTATGCACTTGGTAATTTGAAGGAAAAATCATTGGTAAGCAACAAAACGACGCGTTAATTCGAACTCATCCGCGTCAAACACTCGACAATTCAAAGTTGCAGAGAGAAAGAGATAGAAAGATTGTACATTTTGACTTTTTTGACTTGAAGAAGCACATTTTGAGACAAGTTCAAACTTGTATCATTGTACTCGAGCCTTATTTTTGTTATGATTAGTTTGACACACACTTGCGCACGAATTGGTTTGTTTAGTTATGTTTCAGTTAATGCTCTTTCGTTGGTATACAGATTAAAAGTTTGTGTTAGTTATGTATATAACTAATATATAATAGCAGTTAATTAATAATAATTGATCAACACTCAATAATTCGCCCAAAAAAAGCTCAGCCATTTATTTTACTAGTCTTTCAAGCTAGTAACTTGAGCTTCGTTAGAACTGGATTGTACATAATTTGCTATTTCGTGCTAAACACGAAGTATAGTTACTAGCCTGCTATACTTTGTAAAACTAGCATGGTGAATTAGTCTTTTTACTCAAGTCCTCTCCACCAAAGTACGAGATGACTAAAGTCGCACTGCGTTGCGTCCATCACCCGAGACGGGGATGTTACGTCTCATGCGGCTGCAATTTCACCGGCACCCACTCCCTTCCACCGGAACACAGCAACACGAGTGCATCACTGCTTGGCGGCAGATTACCAGGTGTGGTGGCAGTACTTCTCCGGGCGAACTTAGCACAAGTTCTACTGTTACTTTGGGTTGCTCCTTTTGCACCACCCGGGGGACACGTGTAGGGATTCAAAGGGTAGTCGTCTACGGACGCGAGCAACGTGGATCTCAAGTGTGAAGTAAGTGATAGACATCTTAAGTTATCCTCTAATGTGATTAGACGTTAATTTAATATAATGAACAGTGTGCTTAACATAAATGACTGCAACAGGGGTCAGGTCAAGCATAAACTTGCCCGTTCTCCTTCCAATTACTTTATAAGTGCGAATACTGAGTCCACAACTACCGAACGAAAACGAACGCTGCTAACATTACAGTGAAATTAGGTCAATATGCGCATTTGTTTAACGTATATGTTATGTATCAACTGATTAATAGGAAATTATAAATAAATATTGGTGGAAATTTCACACATGTAGCCCCAAAGTAAGCTAAGCATGCTTGTATCATGGAAATCAGACAACTGATATTATAATACTTATTTTTTGTAAATACATACATATTAACGCAGATACGGAACAAACAAAAAAGGCGTTGATAGTGCTACACAAATACTTGTGCACACTTTTTTGCAAAAAATATTTGTTTACTTTACTTAGTATGCTTAGTTTAGTTTTTTTTAATATCATATGTTGTTTAATTATTTTGTGGCCTTTTATCTTTGTATCAAAAATATTTTACTATTAATACAAATGATTAAAAACTATAAATTAATTATTTTTTATTATTAAAGTGTAACTTAATAAGCGGCGATTCGATAATCGATATATGAACGAGAATTGAGAGTAAAATTTTAAGGACGCATCACGTTTAGGAACATTTCGTTACATAAGAGAGAAGAAAGATATGACGTTGAATGAAATAGAAAGAGAGCTATATATTCCGACGCCACGGAATTGGGAGCAAATGAGAGCGACGTATACACGATACAAAGCGATAGAATAAGATAGTGTAGTTGTAGTCATTATGAAGTTTCACTTCTTTCACGCATGCGGTGCTGCAAGCGCTATTTTTATTATTACATATGCTTACTTAGGCTTTATAAACTGGAATTATTTCGTCATTGTATCGTTCGCTTGGTGTGGACCCTGTGTGAGCATCGCATGTCGAGTGCAACAGACCTTACGTTTATTCCTCTTGAAACACAACAAGTACAGAATAATAATTGAGTGTGGTCAATTAAATATGTTATTATATCTAATCTTATGAAAATTAAATTATTTTAAGACAGGAGAATATTTATTCTTATACCTAATCTTTTACAGAAATGAGTTTTTTATTGTAAAGTATATTCACTAAAGGTTTATTACTTTACTTAACTTTTACTATTATATTACATATTTTTAAACATGTATTTCAATGCAATAAATAACCTGTGACTGAATGTTTATCTGTACAAATAAATAAAATTGAAGTGTCTGTTTGTAATGTCAAAATAACAGCTTTTTATACATATAAAAGTGTATATGATACTTATAACAATAATAAAACTTATAAATATTCTGTACGTCTGTATGTTCCGGCTGATCTAATCTAATCGGCCAGTGAAAGTCCCGTCAAAATCGGTCCAGCCATTTCAGAGATTATCCGGAACAAACAGAGAGACAAAAACTGTAAAAAAAATTGTTTTGGTATATGTACCGTGTATGTATACATCCATATACACTTAGTAAAAAGCGGTTATTTTAATATTACAAACAGACACTCCAATTTTATTTATTTGTATAGGTAGATATATTTTGAAATGTGTAATGTACGAAATGATCAAAACAACAATAAAAAGAACAAAATCATTATACAGTTTAAGAGTTTTTATTTTAATTTGAATCAGTAATTTCAATTTTATCTTAATTTCAAACCAGCAGTAGGTAGTCACAAAACGATTGGGAATTCATAAAGTTTACTATGCCGAGGTGTTAAATCGTAAACTAGAAATCTAATTAATTCTCAAATATTACCTGTTTATTAGTTAATTAAAGTGTGGTTTAATTATTGCCGCCATTTTGTATTACGTACGACTGATTGGACGCTACATTAGAATATTCTATTGAATATCGTGATTAAATTATATTTACTACAATTTAGTAGCATTTGGATCAAATTCGTCTGCGATATACACTCACTATTATTCGAGATAACAGACAGACAGACAAAAATTGTTAATAATGTTGTTTTGGTATATGTACCGTGTATAAATCCATATGCACTTAGTAAAAAGTGGTTATTTTAATATTACAAACAGACACTCGCAATTTTATTTATTTGTATAGATAATTGATATATATCTTTTGCGTAGGTACAATAAAGAATCAAGTAAATTTATACTAACCTAACTTAACCCCTAGCATTATTCCTTTGAATTATATTAAAATTCATCATTTTATTCATTTAAAATCAGTTCAGTGACGTAAGGAATCAGATTTGATGGCATCATTATTTTATTTTATTTATTTGTTTAGGTACACAAAACAGAACACAATCGATAAAACAATATAAACTTTAGATTAAAACTAATTTAGAGCTAGATTGTATTCCAAAACATGTGTACACAGCATAGTTAATTTGTACAATATCTGTTGCAATTTTATTCTAAATAAATATAATTTAATATTTTAATGCAGTAATAATATTTTAAGTACACATTTCTTGAAGAGTGGCCAAAACATTTCTTTTAAATTTATACATTTTATTGCCGAATACATCAAGGGTTTCACTGTTGTTTACCAATAGATCATTATATAGGCGACACATTCTGACAACCGGATTATAATAAGAGGTGTTATTATTATACACCTGCAGGGAAAAAGTGTTCTGAAAGGGATGACGAGATCTAAGCTTTGTATTAAAGTTCATTAGCAAACCCTTCACGGATTATAACGACTAACGGCCAATTAGATTTTGTTGTTGGTTTTGGTTTGTTTTGCGGGTGCGCCGTGCGCACAATTAGATATGTCTGTTTGTGCGGACGGCCTCCCCCTGCGCTGCAACTCAATGCACCTGTATCCAAGTAGTTTTTTGACAGGCCTCACAACTCAGTTGGTAGTAACTCTGCCTTCTGCGCTTCACGTCTTGGGTTCGATTCCCACCCAGGGCAAACATTTGTGTGACGATTGTGTAGCTTGTATGTGGAACTAGATAACCGATAGAATACATACATATTTTGTAAATACATAATTTGATACACAGACACAGAACAAACACCTATGTTCACCGGATGTTTGTACATGGGATAAAAAAAAGTGTCAAGTGCACGAAAGGAGCCTCTTTGAGGCGCACTTAAAATCCTTTCACCACACTGGTTCGAGAGAACCAGTGTCTCGAATATAATAGAATTAAGTAAGTATTCTGATAGGTAAGCTTTGATGTCGCTGTATTATATTGCTTGATGTTATTTCAGCTTTTTGTGAATAAAAGTCTCTTTTTATCTCTTCTTTTTATTACAAGTGGATATCATTCACATTGAGGTTTATTCCATAAAAGAGTTAAACCATTAACATAATAATAATAACTTGAATACTCAAGAACATAATGATCTTTGAAAAAAATTTTTTTTGCCTTAGACAGAACAAATGTTGCTGGTATATACAAAAGCTCAGTTGGTAGTAACTCTTGTCTTATAGGTACGCTGTGGGGTTCGATTCCCACCCAGGACAAACATTCGCTGATGAGCATATGTGTTTGGTCTGTGTCTGAGTGTCAATATATAATATTATATATATAAAATATGTATATAAGTAGTATGGGCTGGCAAAAGAAAAGGGAGGCCTATACCCAGCAGTGGGCCATTACAGGCTAGGATGATGATGATGTAAGTAGTCGGTTATCTATCTAGTTCCCGTAGTGCTAGGCTATGCTTAGTTTGGGGCTGTGTGATATCCACAAAATCCTACTAATATCATAAACGTGAAAGTTTGTATAGATGTTTGTTACTATTTCACGCTCAAACGGCTGAATGGATTTGGATGTAATTTGGTATCAAGATAGCTTATATCCTGCATTAACACATAGGCTACTTTGATCCAGGAAAAGTGCAGTGTTCCCGTGTGATTACTTATTCACCGCGGGTAACACCGCGGTGCGCAGCTAGTAATATAATATGACCAATAACACTGAAAAATAGACACAGAAGAAACACCTACGTTCGTCACAAACATGTTTGTCCTTGGTGGGAATCGAACCCACGGCAGCGCAGAAGGCTGGGTTACCACCAACTGAGCTGTGAGGCCTGTCGATATATATATATTAAAACATGAAAAATCCTCCCTCAGCAAGTGGAACCTTTCATAAAGTACACATTATTAAAATAAGTCTACATTTTGTCAATATGCCGTCGACGCTCTTCGCCCGAAATGGGGGTAACTCAAAAAGTGTATAAATTGGTCGAGGCGTGGCCCACTCGATCCGCCCCGTACCGCCCCTCGGCCGCCCCTGTCGGACCCACAAGGACCCCTTCAGATATTTTATGGAGGCAACACGGGGAATATAAAATACATAATGTTTTTACGTTAACATTTCCGTTGTATTATATATTTTTTATTGCGTAGCATTTTATGAGTTTTTATACAAAATAATTATAAATATATAATAAATTAACAAAATACTTTTACTACAATAGAGAGGAGTTATTTTTTCATGACATGAAACCTATTTGTCGTGTATATTAGTAGCAGTAGACCTTATGCAAAGTTCTTCCGGGAAAGTGCTCACTGCCACCATACCCATTTATGCCGCAGTAATGCATTCACGTTACTGTGTTACGATTTAAAAGGTGTGGTTGCCTGTGAAATTACAAGCACATGAGACATTCCACCTTCACGCCTCAGAGTTACGAGCGCATACGATGTGGCTTAGTTGTCTTGATGCCTAAGTAGGGTAGGACCCAGGTCGTATTGCTTGTTACGGGGTGAAAGGTTAGGACTTAAAAACAACGTTTATTATATAAAAATAAATCTTTAAGCAAAGCTTTCTAGTTTGGATACAAAACAATAAACAGCCCAACTTTAATAAGGATTAATATTATGAGATTTTTATTGCAACTATGTAATTCCATTTCGGTTTAAAATGATTTTAAAATGCTCACAGACGTCCATTTTGTAAATGGTTTTTAATTCGACGTATTAATTGCAATGGTAAAAATAATTTAGCGAAAACGAATAATAAATCAATGGAAGCTTTATTTGAGAAACTCATTCTTGAGATCTCTTTAATCCTAGGTGTTATTTACGGCCTCACAGCTCAGTCGGCAGTAACCCTTCAGCGCTTTAGGTCGTGGGTTCGATTACTACCCAGAAACATTTGCGTGATGAACATAGATGTTTGTTCTGTGTCTGGATGTATTATCATACTTATGTATTTAAAAATATATGTATATACCTGAATATGTATGCTATTTGTCTGATTACCCTAATACAAGCTATGCTTAGCTTAATTTGAGGGCAGATGGCGCTTTGAGAAATGTCCACTAATACATATATTTATTTATTTAATTTAAATGTGTGTTCTATATAAACACAACCAAATACGATATAAAATATGTTTCAAATTGAAATCTGTTCTCTGTATAAAACTGTCAAATAATACAAAAGTGTCAAAGGGTTGGGAGATTACTTATATTCATTTCAGTAATAATGTAATGGGTATTATACACGGTTGCACCCTCGCACGTGATTATTGTGTTATTATTATTGAATTGAGGGGGTAGTACGGTCGATTAGGGGGTGAATTAATTGCTACATTGCTAACGGTAATTTTAATCAGTCGAAACTATTGACAAAAATTTATGAATCTATTTTATCAGTATAGCTAATCATGGCTTGCCAACACCAAATGATGAGCAAATTTCATTCCAAGTCACTTGAGAAGAATTAATTGTGAATTAGTTCTTCATACCTATTAATAGGAGATAAAAACTTTAAAAACTTCATTTATAGTAGCCAATAAACAAGAAACCGACATGTCCTATAACTTAGAATTGAAGACATGTGTAGAGTGCACGAAAGGAGCCTCTTTGAGGCGCACTTACAATCCTTTCACCACACTGGTTCGACAGAACCGGTGACTCGAAGAAGAAGAAGAAGTAGCCAATCACAAAGAGCATGTCTTTTTAATATATAATTAAAAGTGAATAACACTGAGCGCTTTGGGAGATTCGAAACTGTTTTGTAACCTTATATGAAGAACACAATTCAATTATAAATAGTTATTTACATAGCCAATGACAAATTAACTTCTTAAAAGCTTAAATACGTATTGAAACAGTAATTTAATTGTCTATTTATATGTGTCACATTAGTTTTAATCACCTAGTTTAAAAATATTAAAAGTTAAATTAAAAGTTTTAATATTTTAAACATCGCGGATTATTATACAAGCCGTTTTTTACTGATCACTTATTGTTGATATAGTGTCAAACAACAAGATTTAAATATTGTAATATGTATGTATATCTTACTCAGATATTTTCTAGTTAACTTATTATCCAACACATATTTGGTGTATAAGTTATTATAAGTGGGCTACATTGATTGTCTGTGTAAAAACTTAATAACATCATTCTAATATGTTGACCAATATTTAATAAAACAGACAAGTACCATGATTTCAATTATTTGAATTCTATTCGTCCATATTTCAAATTCAAGATGAAATACTAATATAAAAATTACAAAAAAGTATTTAATGACTGCTGATAATATATTGTCATTGTTAGTAATTTGTAACAGTTGACAGTTAAAAACTACCTGACAGTTAAGAATGTTATAACAAGTGTAACTTTCATTAAAAGCATTATCTCTCACGCCGTGATATGGCATTTGTCCCAAAATCAATATACCTTAGCCGTTTAATCTATATTTTGGCTAGTAATTACAATGATTTTGTGAAAATCCGACTCAACGAGTACAACAAAAAAGTGGGTAGATTTGCGTAAAGAAAGCGCTCATACCACAATCAATGAAAATGCGGGTGGTAAAAATATTGAGTTCTTATTATGTTATCAACATAGTTTAGAATTGACATTATTACTTTTAGCTTTTTTTAGCAAGACGAATGTGTAATTATCTGTACTCACTTTATCGCCGCTTCCAAAAGCATTTGCATTACCCAAATTATCAAAAAAAAAAGACTCACCTCGAAACGTCAAAATCCAAACCGAATCACGGCGCACAAAACTCCACACTGACAATTTATCAAAAGAAATCCATGTATTTTCCGATGCGATCAATCACTTGACACGACACGGCACGACTGTTTAATCTTATCAATTATAACACGACTCCTCAATTACACGCAGTGTTCACAAAATTAATGAAATCAAATAAAAAAAAATGATTCGTTGTAGACATAGGCCAGGAACGCGGTCCGTAAACATCTGTGTAGTGAAGTAGGTTTAGGCGACAGCGTCGTGTGCCGCGGCGGAGGTCGGAGCCAGACTGCCGCGCAGCGTCACCCCGCGCGCGCCCCCCCCCCCCCCACCCCCCCGCCCCACACACAAATTTCAGGTAAAAACCATATTAAAACAAAAGACGATGCTGGTTTTTTTCCTATTTCTATTGATGAAAAAAGTATTTATTCAACGTGGGTGTAACAAAGGCGTGAATGGGTGGTCCCCGCTGTCGTCTCGTTATTAGCAACCCCTTTTGTTTTAGTGTTCCGGCGCCAAGCACGTGCTGTGTTACATCTTACTCTCTATTTATTTGTGTTACAAGTTTTTCAAATAACAGAACACAAACTTAAGGTCTTGGAAACTGATAACTTTATCGTCGAGGGATTTATCAGAGATATGTTTTTTGTTATCAATGAAACTTTAATTACTAAATCGTTACAAGCATTATATCCACCAACAAAGGTGTGATTATTTTATGATATCTCAATCTCACTAAATATAGTACAAAATGATTTGATTAAATTACATTTTTTTTAATATTTGCTAATAGTGAGATAATTACTTCAAAGTGATTTGAATTTAATGTCATTTTGACAAATAATGAGAACACCTCAAAAGTAAATTGTAAATGAAAACAATTTTGATGGTTAATTTTATACTATGTGTATATTTCTTGAAGAAAAGGAACGCGCAGAAGCGCCAACAGCAATTTCATTAGCAGGTTACTGATTGAAATTCGCAAAAATAAACATTTTTGACAATTATACACCTTCTTTGTTTAGATGACAATGACTGAATGGTATGTTCCCAGTAGGCTGAATAACTTCTGCATTCTTTGCCGGGGATAAAAAAATAACTTAATATATTTCTTTATTTTAAAACCACAGACATAATGAGTCAATGGCGACTTCTGAATATCTTTTCTTAGGATTAGACTTAAGATAGATTATAAAGTGTAATTTTAAAAAGATCATAAATTTCTTGGAGCATGGTTAAGTTAATAACTTGAGGTAGTAAGACATCTTGAAATCTCTAAAGCGTTCTCACCAACGGCTGGCCTTTAGCTCAGTCAGCAGTTGGTATGCGGTTTCCCTTTCTGTTCTCTTGGTTAAGGGTTCGATTCCCATCCTCAGTTATCATTTGCCTGAATAATGATTGGTTGTGTGTATTTTTGTGGTATTATATTATATTATCCATTATAAGTATTTTGGAAAAAAAGGGCAAAAATAAATTGTTATATCAGTAACCTGGTTTCTAGTATGTACAGCTACTGATTGTGGTGGCCCAGTGTTACTTACTTGGAGTTTAAATCCGGAGTTCGTTGGTTCAAATCCCGACGTGCGCCATTGAATATTTTTTTCACTTGATAAATTTATGTGCGCTATATCACGTCCTCAGAACGGTGAAGAAAACATCGTGAGGAAGCCGACATGTCCTAAAACCAAAAATTCGACGACACGCGCACTAAAGGGGCCCCCCTTTGAAGGGCACTTAAAATCCTTTCACCACGACTAGTTGTAGCATGTGAGATGAGATTACGGTGGATGTCAGCCTATACTAAAAAAAAGCTGTGTTGCCATAGGTACTTTATAGCCTATAGTAAAAAAAAGCTGTGTTGCCATAGGTACTTTACTTTATTAATTAGGTGTTTGCCTCCACCCAATCATAAATACAGCGGAAAAAAGTAAGGCACATTGAAAAAATGAAAACATTTGAATTTCGAACACCATTCAACCAACTCCATCAGCGATACGACGCGACGTCCTTCGAAATTCAAACACCGAACCCGTTTCAGTTCTTCATGCGACGATCTCAACAATATCATTTGTGTTGCCAGATTGTAAAATCGATATTTCCGAAAAATATCCATAAAATCGGGATTTTGGCGTTGTTGACTAGTGAAATAATTTATATAGTAAATAAAAATTTAACTCAGTCTTTGTAATAAACTTAAATAAAAAAATAATAATTTTGAGATCAATTACATATCTTCACTAAAAAGTAGTAATGCACGAAAGAAGCCTCTTTGAGGTGTACTTAAAATCCTTTCACCACACTGGTTCGAGAGAAACAGTGACTCGAATAGAATAGACTAAGAAGTACTCTTAATAATTTTACTATAGCAGGTATTTATTTGTTTTATATCTGTTGTTTCATTTTTTTATAATTATCAATAATAGAAGAATCCAGCTAAATCCTATCAACCTGGTAACTCTAAACCTAATTGATATAGGGGCCATAAACTGAATGCTCGCTACTGGTCCTACCTTTGCCCCATATCGTTATGGGATTAGAATAAAAAAACATAAAAAACATAATTTATATTCATAGGCTGTAAAAGTAAGCCCGGTTTTATTGGATTATTGGGGAAATTATGAAAGTGGTTAATATTCGAAGTAATTTGTAGAAATAACTATAATTGAACTTAGTTCAAAAAAGTAAGAACTAAGTAACGCAATTCTGAAGCCGGTTCTCCAGTCCTCCTACTTCCGAACCAAAGAAGAATAAATAAATACTACTTGTGTCACTAGCTCTGTTAAACCAGCGTGGTGAAAGGATCAAAGTGCGCCTCTAACAGGCTCCTTTCAAGAACCTGCACCTATCAATGTGATCGGAACAGTTGAGCTATCGTTGGAAACGGTTTTCAGATAGAAAAATTGATTGATTGATTGACTGATTAGAAAAAATTGTTGTAAAAAAAAATGATATCCCTGAAACAAAATTACGACCTCTTTTTTTTAAATGGTATATCGAGGTGGTACAGATACTAAAACATTTAAAATAAATTCTCATTCCTCATTCACTAGTTCACAATTCAAATGGTAGAATCGATATTCAAAAATTCAAATTTCGAAACGCGCACCGCCGTTTTCAAATGTCATAACTTTCACACCTACCGGTATGATTTTAACTCGTCAACATTTGCCGTTGTATTGTGAACCTTAAGGTGCTTTAATAAGAGTTGAAATCGCATGTCGTGCGCGGTGGTTACAATCTTCATAAATGATGAGTAGCTGTGGTTAATGTCATTGGTTTTGTCCAGCTAATGAAGAAAGGCTAATGTGGATATGGATTCAGGCAGTAGAACCTGTGCCGAGTTCTTCCGGGGCAGTACTGCCACTATACGTGTTATTATTATTATTAATAACACGAGCCCCAAAGTAAGCTAATTATAGCTTGTACCATGGAAACAGACAATAGATATAATAAATATATACTTTTTTCGTATATACATATGAACAGACAGACACAGAACAAACATATATGTTCGTCAAACAAATATTTGTCCTGGGCGGCAATCGAACTCACGACCTACAGCGCCGAAGGCAGGGTTACTACCGACAGAACTTTAAGGCCAGTCAAATATTGCCGCCAAGCAGTAACGCATTTGGTTTACTGTGTCCCAGTTTCAAAGATGTTTGAAACTACAGGCATATGAGACATCTCACATTTGCCCCTTAGCTAAGTAGGGTAAGTACCTTATTGCTCGTAATATATTTGGTATGGTAACATTTCTTTTAATTATAATTTTTTGAAATTTCCCTGTTTTGACCCATTTTTTATGACGAATCGAACCGAATTAAAAAATTTATTTTATTATATTTTATTAATTCACAAAGCAGATTACAATCAGAATGCGATACATAAGAAAGGAAATAATACAATTATTGATCTAGATTCGTAATCAATTATGTGAAAATAACAAAGCTAGTGTTGATAAATTACTCTTAAATATATAAATTATATAAAATTACAGAAAAATAATCGGGTGTAAAGATTTATTTATATATCTAAATTAGATATAAGTATAATTTGGTGGATACATCGTTTAAACCTATTATTGTTTGAGTCAAAAATATCTATATAAATACGCGTGACCTTATGTTTTGAATATTATTCACGTTTCCAAGCCATTTCTTTATGAATTCTATGGAAATAAAGTTATTGACTTTGACATACTTTGTATATTGTCACAGCGTCGTATCCACACAACAGTTTCCGGCATCGGCCGGTCGGTGCAACAAAAGTGAGATATAAGTTAAATACGAGTTTTTTTTCTTCAATGCGTGAGCATAAATTTATGATATTCCGTTGTTATTTATCCTTAGTGCGGGGCGGTGCGGGGCGGTGCGGTGCGGGTCGGTGCGGGGCGGTGCGATGGTACTGAACGTTTTATGTCCCTTAATGGGGTCACGGAACTAGGAACGATTGGGATAAGAAAGAAATATAATTTACTACATCCAAATCTCGTCAAATATAGATACGTCGTGGGTTCGGTTCCTACCCAGGAAAAATTTGAGTTACGGGCGCATACGATGTGACTGTCTTGTAACTAAGTAGGGGAGGACCCGAGTCGCATTGCCTGTTGTGGGCAGAGGTTACCACTTAACACTAGGTGGGCCATCAGCTCGTTTCGTAACTTTACCACATAAATAAAAATATAGTAAAAGCCTTGAATTAAAATACCACATCCAAATATTTCAAATCTCAAATACGTCGGTGGTCTCCCAATAGGCAGGTAAGTACTGCGTAGGTGCTACTGCTACTATGCACCTAGCCTTATTTACTGCTGCGTTACTACATAGTACCATATACTTACCACATCAGAGCGTTACTAGTTGTGCGGACCGCGACTTCCAATCCGGAGGTCGTTGGTTCAAATTGAGTACACCAAAGAGTTTATTTTATTTGAGAAAATTATGCGCAATACCTGGTTCTCAAAACGGGCATGTCGCAGACATGTGTCAAGTGTACGAAAGGAGCCTCTTCGAGGCGCACTTAAAATCCTTTCACCCCACTGGTTCGAGAGCCAAGAGTAGAAGCAGTAATCTGAAGGTCCCCGGAGCAAATCCATACGCATTTCACTCGACTGATTTATGACTTCAATACCATTTTGACAAAACGGTGTGGAAAACATCGAGAGGAAAATTGGTTTCCATAACTAAAAACTTTAACGCATGAGAGCAACCATCCATTGGGCTCTCGTGGTAGATTTGTCTTTAGTTACGTCTTTATGAATCTCATTTGCCGCGAGTAAGAAAAATAATGCAAAAATCAGAGGTACCAAACTTATATTGGTGGGAATATAGCTTAAAATTTTCCACCTTACTTAACTAGGGGAGGACCCAAGACGTGTTGCTTTACATACTACTTATTACTTAATTAGTAGTTCTTCCCCATGGAGGGTCGGGTAGGGTTTGAATAGGCGACAAACTTAGCGATAAGTACGCGTGACCTTATGTATTGAATATTATTGACGTTTCCAAGCCATTTCTTTATGAATTCTATGGCAATAAATTCTGACTTTGGCTTTAAAAATATGTTCCTAGAAGAGTCTTTTTACTTACTAAGAGAGGATTTACATTTACCTGAATTTGAACCCACGTTCTTTTCGAGGCGAAATTCCGAACAGAAGGATAATGCCAGATCAACTATACAACTAAGGTCCTCTTTCTTGTTTATCCAATACGATTAACACATACCCGGTGGGATTTTAAGATAGATTTAGTATTGTTTTGGTTTTTTACCCGGATTTGTAATGGCGAATAACCAAAAATACTATAACTATGCACTATGCTCAGACAGGGACCCTTTTTAACCACTCAATACATCGTCAGTTTTGTTAAACGATATTCCATGTTGTGATTAAAGAACTTTATTCTCAAAAGAAATAATTTTGTATTGTTGTTGTTTTTAGTATTTAATATGTGTTTTAGTATATATATTGTCTTGTGTTGTTTTTCGGTAAAATAAATACTCCGCGGATGAAATTGGCATAAGTTTTACCGCTCCTAAAAGTGCCTTGAATGTATTAGTCCCTGCATTCATACTGCATTACGACCCAACAAACGTCCAAAAAATTATCAATGAACCAAAAAAAGAATTATGTCCATAGACTTTTTTTTCATCAGTTAAATGTCACAATTATAAATTCCTACACTATTAGAAGCTGGCAACGTACAATCAGAAACCATAAAAAAGCCGACACGAAAGGTCATCCTACGTCTATAACAACTCATGATACACTTACCTTGCTGGCTTTCTACGCCTGTAAGTTCCAATTCTTCCACAAACCAGGCAATGGAACGTAAAGGGATTCGAAAATCGAATGGTATCCCATTGCCCGGAAATGTATAAAAAGCGGCAAAAGTTTCAAACTGAATGGAACGTCATTTTTTACGTCCGTTAGGGTTGTCGCAGTGAAAAATGATATAATTTATATCGGTAGCGGCTACCGTGATAAAATACAAATAAAAAATAAAAATAAAATATTTTTTCTCTTCTACTAATTTAAAATGTTTCCTTATCAACGCGCGGTGCGATGCGACAAAGGTTTAGGGATGTGCCTTTTTAGGGAAAATGTTTATCGATATGTATTATTTTAAGAAATTTATGTATCTAGATAATCATTTTTATCATTATAAGATCGGGGATTTGCACTCATACTACTCATATCCCCCGTGGCTCACTCACTGGCCTATTCATATGACTAGCAATTATTACTTTCCGCGGCAATACGGAAAAACCTTCTTAATCGTCACTGAATATAAATGGTTCATCGTTATCTCGCACTTGGGTAACATATTTTTTCCATTAATTTTGATTTAAAACCAAACTTCTTATTAATATCGATGAAATTTCTAAGGAAACAATTTGATAAATTAAAAAAAAATACTTTTCAAAGTTTATAAATGACGGAGATGTGACGCAACAAACCTAAAAAATATGAGTAACACAATAAGTAAGTAAGTAAGTAACATTTACATGATTACTTCATTATTGAAACATGTTTGCTCAAATCTTGAACTTAATTTAATAATCACGTTTAAAAAGTATCCTTTGTTGAAGACTTCTTATCAAAAGCTTTAAAAATTCTTATCGAATATCACATATCACATACAATAACCAAGAAAGAAATAAAAATTCTAAATTGCCATTATACTTACGCATATTGTTATCATGCCGTCACCTTTTTGCTCATAATTGCATTTCAACCTCCTTTACTCTTATCGAATGATCGTATGAAACAACACTAGGTTACTCACACACGTACAAATCAAAGCGCGCGCTGGCACGAATGAAATATTTAAATTTGGAAGCTGATTCCGTTTATGGCTACTTAATTTGGGTGATTCGATTTGAATTTAAAAAAGGTTCGAAGACGAAGTGAGGCCGTAGCATTCCACCGGTGGACGTCGGGTTACAAGTGTAGCAGATTTTTGTAATTTATTAACGCGTGTCATTCGAATTGATTGTTATAGATGACCTGTGACTTATTGTGTTACTGTTTGTCATTTTGTTTTTGAATATTAGCATTTTAATTTGGATAATACTTCATTATTTTGTAGGTTTATTTGTAACGAGGGAAATAAATCTTTTTCTGTTTTATGATTTGTGTTATGGCGACTGTTTTGTTCTGCACCTTTTTTCTAAGAAATAAGGTTTGACTTTTATTGCTTAGATTAAAGTAACTTTTTAAAAATCTTCTAAAATATTTTTGAGCCAAAAAATATGGTTGATCGCCAGTTAACAATCAAAAACCTATACTTCGTGTAAAGCCTCCTTTTCCCAAGCAGTTGTGCATTACCTATTTGGTCAGAAGGTGAAATTACAGGCACTTTCAGAGTCATGGAGACTGGTTATTTGAATTGGTCTAGGTCTAGGACTAAGAGTATTGCTTTTTTTTGTTATCAATGTGAATAAATGTGTTGAGTCTAGAGCTAGGGTCTTCCACTGATCGCGTGAGGTCCATCTGAGGGCTTCGCAGACAGCATCACTACTGATCTCAATGAGGGGGCGGGAGCGGGGTATGGGGGGTTGCTGTTACATAAAGTGTATATTTTCGGCTGATAATGCCTCGCTGTGCTCTGCCGAATGTAATCACGTTAAATAATGTGCTTTTTAAACGAAATAAATACCTACTGTCTTTTTTTCAGTCAATGCATCTACTAATTTAGAACTTTATTTAAACTATGTATCACAAATAAAAGGAACTTAGACTTCAGATTTTGAGATGTCATTTATTGGCCAAATAACAGTGGATGCTATAACAAGGCAAGTCTTATTGATATATTGTTACCTACTTATAAGTAAAAATAAAAAAAAATAAGTTAATATAAAACAGTCGCAAAACAAATAAATTCTTATTAAAAAACTTATAAAAATAATATAATAATAATATAATATTGGTAGATATTTCACACAGCACCATCTAGCACAAAACTAAGCATAGCTTGTTTACTCATCTAACTTCTACTTCCTTCCAAAAAAGACAACCAAGACAAATAGTAATTAAAAAATTAATTTAAAAGAAATAATCCTTGACTACCCTCAAACTAAAAGCTGGAACATCTATAAAACAAGAATCGACATGATATATGAAGATATAAATCATTAAAAATGCTTAAAGTTAGCGCAACTCGATAGTGAAACGTAGAAAACTGTATTAAGCTGCATTAGCTGCTGGCTTATAGCTAGTGTTAGTAACCATTCGTAAACTATCGATAGTTTATCGATTTACGCTATTTACACGTCGTAATAGGTTATTAGGGTTTAAAGTGTTCTAGGTTTTCCCTCTTATAAGCATAGGTAATACTAATTATAATTATATTTACAAATTATACAAAATAAAAATAAATAAACCTTCCTCGTTTATCCTTCTTTCTATTAGTGAAAACCGTATCAAAATCTGTTGTGTGGTTTAGATGTGAGCGAAGAAAGAAGGCAAATGGAGACTTTGTTTTACCTACACTTATTTTGATATTGGGTCATAATTTCAAGTTATTTCTATGACTATACAAGACAAGAATGTTGTTTCTTCGCATGATCTAACTACGTATAATGGTGTTATAAATTAGTAAAAGAATTACTTAAATCTCCTTTTTCAGTCATCGCGAATATTATTATACTTGATCTATTTTATAAATCAATAGTATTTTCAAGAATGGCGAGAAATTTTATCATCTACTTTAAATTGTCATCGCAATATGGGATAAAATATCGTTTACTGTTTTATTAAAAAGTGATGTCAAATTATAAATTGATATAAATTTTAATACAAGCAGGAATCTTCTGGAATGTCAACTACTAACAGTCTACTTTGGTAGCCTTAATATTACTTGCGATAAGCCTATTTGAATGAACTTCATAGAGACAAACATACAAATCGCATTTGTTAAAACACGTCCACTCGCGCCGGCGGACGCTGAGCGAATGAGCAAAGAAGCCGGGACGTCATCTGCCAACCGACGGCGGGTGGGGCTTACAGTTTCCCGCCTCTGAGAACGAGCTCATCCATTGGCGCGTTTAAAAATCGATTCCATTTTATAAATATGTAACCTCTTTCCTTTCCAGCGCCACCGACAATCTTACCAACATAACAAAAACGAACCAATATGCGTCCTATTCGAAATTCGAAAGGGCGACATTCGAATGTTATTAACATTGGTTTTGTTACGTTGTTGGTTATGTCGAGTCAATTGTTTCGGAGTCGTGTCTCCGTAGTGTCTTTTGTTTTATTTAAAGGCGAATGGGCTCGAGAGATGTATTTTTTTTCAACTAAGATTGTGTTATGTATGCGTAGGTCGAAATAAACAATGGAGTACCGACGTAGGTGGGTGAAATTGAATCAGTAATAAATAATGTCGGTATTTATGATTTATGATGGGGTGGTAGGGGTAGGGGTTGGGGGAGGGTATGGGAGCCGGATGTGCAGATTATGGAGTGCGTTGTCTAAAACTGTAATAGTGATCTTGTACGGAGTTGAAATTTGCATGAAATATTTGGTGGGTTTTATTTATCGTGTAGTTTGCCTTGAGAGTATGGAATTTTCACATATTTAAGTCCTAGTTGCAATAGTATTGTTACAAGCCGTAGAATACTATGTTATTTAAACACTCAAATAAATAATCTTTAATATTAGTGACGTATGGCGGAGCGGTTTCTCCTGTCGCAAGCCAAATTTTGCTTCAAAGGAAATTCCAAACTGGTTTCTTTAACTATAAGTTAAGAAATAAACGATCCATTATTAAAAGAATTTAACATTAATTTATTTCGGGGAATCTCTTTCGTCCTGTCATTTTGTCTGCTATATAAATATTTTAGACGCGCAATATAAACGTGAAAGTTTGTATGTCTGTATGTATGTTTGTACTTATTAACGCTCAAACGGCTGAATGGATTTGTAAGAAATTTGGTATCAAGATAGACTTATATCCTGAATTAACACATAGGCTACTTTGATCCCGGAAAAGTGCAGTGTTCCCGTGTGTTTACTTATTCACCGCGGGTAACACCGCGGGGCGCAGCTAGTCACCTATACCTACATGTGTTAGTCTATAAGGTATTTATTATGGGCCCAATAGTGCTTACTTTGATTGTGGGAAGCCCCCGTGTGTATTACACCTCTGTAATTTCACCGACACATACAGAAACACAAGGTTTGGTAATTTAATTAAAATATAATAAATGTCGATGGACATTTCACACATTGCCATCTAGCCCTAAACTAAGCATAGCTAATACTATGGGAACCAAATAAATGATATGATAGTACATACTTAAAAACTCTCTGTAAAGATATAACACCCAGAACAAACTACTAGGTTCGTCATACAAATATATGTCCTTAATAGGAATCGAATCCACGATCTACAGCGCAGAAAGCAGACCAACAGTCGCACACGCACGCAGTGCACCCGAAATGCGGCTGCGGAATCGAACCGCGACCCCTCTCCAAGGCTTACCGACGCTACGGAGTGACATAACCGGGTGTAAGGTCAAGCAGTGACCAGAGAAGGTTTCCACTTTGACGCCTCCGCACGAAACCATATAAAGTGTGGACGTCACAACACGAAGGACATATTTTCGTGACATACAAAGATAAAGATAAAGATTCCCTAAGTACTTATATCATTACATTTTATATATAACTAGCTGGTGCCCGCGCGTCCGCGTGGAATTCAGTTTTATCGCGCACCCCTATTTTAACCCTTGGAAAAGTAGCCTAAGTTAGTCCTTGTTACATCAGCTATCTGCCAGTGAAAGACCCGTCAAAATCGGTCCAGCCGTTTCGGAGATTGGCCGGAACAAACAGACAGAGAGACAAAAATTGACAAAAAAATTGTTTTGGTATATGTACCGTGTATCCATATGCACTTAGTAAAAAGCGGTTATTTTGATATTACAAACAGACACTCCAATTTTATTTATTTGTATATACTAGCTGCGCCTGTGAATAAGTCAACCCACGGGAACACTTTTCCGGGAACAAAGTAGCCTATGTGTTAATCCAGGATATAAGCTATCTTGATACTAAATTTCATCCAAATCCATTCGGCTGTAACAAACATCCATACAAACTTTTACGTTTATAATATTAGTAGGATTTTTATGTTTCTGTACTAGCTAATGCTTGAGATTTCGTCTTGTACAATTAGTACTTAGAGTAGCCAATCTCCATACCAAGGTCTCCCTAATTAACTGGATCGCTCAAAAACTCAGTACACATTTTATTTTTCTTTCGAAAAATGTATAATTATGTGTTTTACATTCCTTACTTGAGAAATAATCGATACCCCCATACAAATTTTCATCTCCTATTACACCATTTTTGAAGTTTTTTTTTCGCTACAGAAAGTAGCCAATCAGAACGAAATAAATAATAATAAATAAATGATAAATATTGGTGGACATTTCACACAGCGCCATCTAGCCCCAAAGTAAGCTAAGCATAGCTTGTATTATGGGAACCAGACAACTGATATAATATTTACATACTTTTTTTTGTAAATACATACATTGTTAACACATACAGAACTAACATCTTTCGTCATACAAATGTTTGCCCTGGGTGGGAATCGAACCCATGACCAACCAAGACAACGCAGAAGGCAGGGTACCAACTGAGCTGTGAGGCTAGTCAGACTCATCAATTAGTTGAGTGATTTAGGCAGTGGCGGATTTACCAGCAGGCTAAGTAGTCTTGAGCCTAGGGCGGCAAATTTGAGAACCGTTTTTTAGTCGTTTTACAGAAATCGAAAAGACTTCAGTAAGACGGTTTTCTGATGTGATTTCTCTAGAAGTCCACGACACATCTATCCATCTTTCATTGAATTTTTTTTTAACTGTTTGTAAGCGTAATAAAGATTATATAACTACGTTTACCGAATGTACCTACATTATTGCGTGAGTGGCATACCCCGCTTTATTAGTCGTACATCATTGAACTTTGGTACCTCAGACCTCAGAAATATATCCAAAAACTATTTCCTGTGCAATTTGGAGCGAATTGTTAGATTTTAAATATAATCTAGGAACTGACAATTTACAATTGTAGATGTAAGGGTGGCAAAATTTCAATAGCCTATACTTGGGAAATGGCCACTGGATTTCAGCGTAATTTAGATTCTGGGATTGTAACAATGGTCGGCATAGCAACGTGATTATCTTATCAGCCGAGGCCAACATGATTAGCGACGCCTCATCATATTGTAACAGAACAAATGCCCGCGGTCAGTCAGGATCCCGCTATTAAGGGAATGAAATGTCGCGCCTCAAGCTACTCCGCCGGTAAGGCTACAACGCCGCATGAGCGGAGCGATTTGATTAAGTTTGGATTATTGTTTTTATGTGCTTAAATAAATAAATCAATAGATTATGCGAAAAAATTATGCAGACGGTCGTTCTGCTCATTAATTCGGTTTAATCTGAGTGGAATTATCATGACTGGTTTTTTTTATTGGTGCATTAGTTCATTAGTTCGTCCGGGGAAGTACCGCCACCATGCCCATTTCTGCCGCCAAGCAGTAACACATTCGCGTTACTGTGTTCCGGTTTGAAAGGTGTGGTTGCCGGTGAAATTACAGGCACATGAGACATTCCACTATACGTCTCATAGTTACGGGCGCATACGATGCGACTTGGGTATTCTTGTTAATGTAACAGATGATCTGTCTTATTACTTATTAAGGACACAGGGTGAGCCTTCAGCTCTTTTCTAACATAGCAACGTAAAACATAACCATCCAAGAAGCTCCTTTAAAAAAATTTTGTCCTGACTGAGGGTCAAACTCGGAATCCCTCGCTTCGCAGTCACCACCACCAACTTCGCCGAACTTTCACCCAATGCCCGCTGCCCGCTCCGCTCGACGCTCCGTTCGTGTCTAACACAGCAGCACGCTCAGTTCCTGGTAAATGAAATGTCTGTTGGATTTACCCCGCGGTCGGTAATTGTAGTGAAAACAATTTCTGCTTTTATAAGTGACACTTAATTTTTTGTCACATTTTTATTAATTTGTTTTGTTTTTTTCTGTGTTTATATTCAAAACGACTTCAGATTCGAGATTTATTTTATAATGATTTCACAATCATAATTGATTCACAAAAAACTTTTTCCTTCTAAAAGCATATTAAAGTTTTTTTACCTTGCTCTAAATACTTAATGTTTTATTCCGTCTAGTTGTAACCTGTATACCTTTAACATCATGTGGATAATATAATAGGCTAGTAATTAATAATGTTCCTTAGTTTATGTACTTAGTCATTCTAGTACTAACAAAAATTATATAACTGTTTTCCCTAATAATAAAATAAAAATAAGAACAAATCATAGAAATGTGGTGTAGGTTTGCTACTACTGCTTTACGAAAGTGTTTTTTTTTACGTGATACAGTTACGGAACGAGCCGACGGCCCACCCGGTGTTAAATGGTTACCTCAGCCCATAACAAACGATGCGACTTGGGTCCTCCCCTACTAGTTTGCAGTCAAGTGGGTAGGTACAGTAGGAGAGTGGGGAATGGTAACGCCAACATTTGTGGACAATACACATCTCGTGTGGAGAGCCATCACCGACTGGGAAATGGTAAAACAAACGGTTTCATTATTACATTCCACCCTTTGCGATTTCAAATGGCGTAGAGCTGTTACAACTTATCGATATTGTTGATCGATTGGGCTCACATATCAGTTGGTCTGGACTGTTCTGATGAAAGGATTAAAGTGCGCCTGACAAACATATGTGTGATTAATATAGATGTTTCTTCTGTGTCTGGTTGTTAATAATGTGTTAGTATGTATTTACAAAAAAAAGTATATATATGTATTCTATCAGTTGTCTGGTTCCCATTGTACAAGCTATGCTTAGTTTGGGGCTAGATGGCGCTGTGTGAATTGTCCACCAATATTATTATTATTATATGTTCACATTTTTTTTTATCGATTGGTATAGTAATGGTAGTGGACATCACTACGGTACACAAAAAACAGCGCTAATTTTCACTGCGGGGTTGCCAGTAATAAATACTTGCGTTCCGAAACTGGCATGTGGTCAGATTGCGTTCGGAAACCGCGCGGCGCCCACTTCTCGCCGTCTCGTTACGCGCTTCACTGACAGGGGCGGATACCCTGTGCTAATGAAAATATTTTGTATCTCCGTCTAGTCGGCATTAGAAATTTGAATGGTAGCTGTGATTTGTTATTTATATAGACAGTAGTAGTTATTTGTTTTTAAAATTCGTTCGGGAACAGGTGAAATCTAATTAAAACGAGTTTTTTCCATCAACAAAATTTTTTTTTATTGTAAAAGCAACGAAAATGCTTTCACACTATATTTCAAAGATTCAGCGTTCAAAGATTATGTTTTCATGTAATTTACTGTTTTGCCTGGAACAAATCTCTATTAGCGATATAGCCGTCCTTATATTTCCTTAGATTAATTATTCATCGTTAGGAAATTTCCATATATAGTCTATAAAGTGTCATCTATTTATCAATATACAAAAAAAAACGAGACATAATTTATTAGTGCTCACGAGCAACAATATGGACTGATAAATACAACAGAAAAACTTTTAACCTTACAAACTTCAAGCTTCGTTTCTTCACATGAACAACCTTCATACATTCTGAACCAAGAAGCTGAAAGTTAAATTCGGAACGAAAGCCTCAATGGAATAAACCGATTAAAATAACTGGCGTTTATGCCTAATAAAAACATATTCGCAAAAAATATTTAAACGTCATAAATTTATTTGTAGAGCAGTAATCATGTCAAAACTACAATGTTTACCATTTCCATAAAGAGTCTCAAGGAATGTGATGTATATCCGCTTTTAGCAAACGACTAATATATTTTGACCTCCAATAAAACGAGTTTTATTTCAAATTTTTTGCATCTTCAGGGGCCAAGAAATATTGGACAAGTAAATTTTAACCATATTGTAGAGAACTCTGTTACATATGAACTGTTATGGAGAACGCAGGTCAGGATATTTTAGTTAAATTGGCGCTCAACAAAGGAGTTTCCGTTCTATTGTAAATCTAAATACGAATAAATTCAAATAAAGAATCCGTTTCACACTTTAATTACATGTAGTCACAAACATTTGGCACGAACCGAGTCTCAGTCACAGTCATATCAGTCAGTTCATTCATTCATTTCTGCGCTGTAGGTCGTGGGTTCGATTACCACCGAACATAGATGTTTGTTCTGTGACAGGTGTTATTATGTTATTTGACCCAGACACAAGACAAACATCATTTTTCCTGGGTGGGAGACGAACCCATGACCTACAGCGCAGAAGGCAGAGTTACTACCAAAGCGCTGTGAGAGTCTTAAATAAGCTTAATAATACTAATCAGGCTTAAATAATAATAATTCAAATATTATCGTAGTTTAAGTTAAAAGTTGAGCGCCGATGCTAAGTTCTTTAACGGCTACCGGGCGCGGGCGCGGGCGCAGGCGCGGGGAGGCACGTAATAAATTTACGAGGGAATCCCTAAAATGATATACAACCAGTAATTTGTATTTCAATAAAACTATAATAACAGTTTTTATGGATTTATTTCTGATATATATAATAACTGTTTTATTATTCATTCTTCTTTATAACGTTTAGGAAGTTCCTGCAAAATATTATAAATATTGTATTAAAAATGCAAACTATTAGTATTAATAACCTAATGCCCATCAAAGTAAACACTAAAAAATAGGCCTTTTTAAACCGATCGGTTACGGACCCGAGCTTTCGATCCGAGGGTCCCCGGTTCCTATCCGAAGTCAGCGTGCTCTCGAGTTCTTAAAGTGAAAGTCACAATGACACTGAAAACAGTGGAGGGAAACATCGTGTGGATACCGGCGACGCCACCGCGGATTGCGTGGTTCGATTCCCGCGCAGGACATACATCTGGGTGTTAATATGTATTACCTATTGCCATATAGTGCATATTAATATACCTATCTACTAATACTATAGACCGAATGAAATTGCAGGCGCATGGACGTAACATCTCCGTCTCGGGGTGATGGACGCAACGCAATGCGACTTGTGTCATCTCGTACTTTGGTGGAGAGAACTTGAGTCGTATTGCTGTTGTCTATGGGCGGCGGTTACCACTTAACATCAGGTGGGCCGTCAGCTCATTCAATTACCTACATGACATAAACAAATAGTATGAAATCTTAATAATATCATACCATTACAAATATATATATACACAGCGGATATACAGTGGGTACCACGAGTTTCAAACCAGAGGTCGCTGGTTCAATTACAGATCAATGATTTTATTATCTTTAAATCCAACCCAACCAACCTTAGGACTCCCGGCAGATCTGTCGCTTCACATATGTTGTTGTGGCCGAGCCCTAGGCCTCTCTCGAAGGAATGGAACACGAGCGGCGCTGATGAGTCATCTCTTGATTTCGATACAGACTCGTAGAGCTGATAATATACAAGTAAATTTTAATTCAGTGCTGTTAACAGCTGTTACTATTTTTAGAAATATTTAGCGTCAAAATTGTGGTGGACATATCACACAACGCCATCTAGCCCCAAAGTAAGCTAAGCATGGTTTGTATCATGGGAACCAGACAACTGATATACATACTTATATACTTTGTTTTTATATTACATACACATAAAAATATCAACACCCAGACACACAACAAACATCACTTGCCTTGGGAATTGAACCCACGACCTACAGCGCAGAAGGCAGGGTTACTACTGAGCTATGAGGCTAGTCAAATGCAAATGAAATAAAAGCTTGTAATATACTTCTAGTGGTTAGGTTACCTTGACAGCTAGTTCGTGAGGGACAATTCTGTCAGATTTGCAGTGCAGCATGAGGAGTGGCAGACGCGGCACCCTGCTCAGGTACTGGTCCGTGGTGAAAGCGTATTCTGGCGCTCTGAAGGGCTTCAGAAAGGTTTCCTTGTAATAGGGCAGCCATGACACAAACTGCAACCATTTTACGGTAAGAATTAAATGGAAAATATAAAGTAACCCCGTCGTCTTGTTTTTGATGTGAAACATCTATAGCCGCACGTAAAACCGATTTCTGGCTTGGCGACGCGTCGCCACGGCATGAGCGCTGATTGGTCCGTTCAAGGTTACGACAAATCATAAACATTATTAGTGATGGGGTACTTAGTTTCTTACAAAATAATGTCGATGTTTCACATCTGCCAGGCGTCCCATGACGGCTCACATTTTTTTTTTATTTCATTTTGGTGGCGGAACATGCTGACGGCCCACCTGATGCTGAGTGGTAACCACCGCCCATAACAGCGATACGACTCAACTCCACCATAGTACGAGATGAATCAAGTCGCACTGCGTTGCGTCCATCACCCCGAGACGGGGATGTTACGTCTAAAATATATTTAAGCTGTAGGCAGCATATCGCCACATTTGTGTGACGAACATAGAAGTTTGTTCTGTGCCTGTGTGTTTCATTTCCTACTAATATTATAAACGTGAAAGTTTGTATGTATGGAAGTTTGGTAATCTTTCACGCTCAAACGGCTGATCAACGGATTTGGATGAAATTTGGTATCAAGATAGCTTATATCCTGTAATTAACACCGCGGGGAATACCGCGGGGCGTAGCTAGTATATTATATGTATATTTACAAAAAAAGGATATATAGGTATTCTGGCAGTAGTCTAGTTCCCATAATACAAGCTATGCTTAGCTTGGGGCTAGGCAGCGTTGTGTGAAATGTCGAGACAATCTCCAAGGAACTGTACCTTGGAAAATGGATGGCATTCGATCTCATCCATCAGGTTGTTGAAGGGTGCTTCCAACACGAGTGCGTCCGGCGTCGGTAGCGAGCTGATGCCGAGTTGCTGGCAACACTGGTCCAAGTTGGCAACCATGTTTGAAGCTATAGCAGTACCTGTACAGTAATTAAAATAACAACCGATGCGGCTTGGGTCCTCCCCTACTAGGTACGACAAGACCCAAGTCGCATCGTATGCGCCCGTAACTATGAGACGTGTAGGTGGATTGAAAAACTGTTAATTGAAAAGCTTGCGAAAAAAACATTCCTTGAGGGATTTCTTGTCTGTTCTCCGCATGGAGGGTCGGATAGGGTTTTGAACAGGCGTCAAACTTAGCGATAAATACGCGTGACCTTGTTTTGAATATTGACGTTTCCAAACCATTTATTTATGAATTCTATGGAAATATAGTTTGTGACTTTGACTTGAGACATACCTAGTGAGTGCCCCCACAGTAGTACTGTGGGTCTGTTCTGTGGATCCAGGGACTCCATCAGCCAAGAGTAAACGTGAAGGCAGTCCTCAACTACCCCTCGTTCAGTAGGTCTCACACGAGTCGAGTCACCGTAACCTGAACCATGGTGTGAAGATTCTCTGGTAGAATTATTTGACTGACATATTTTATGTGAATAATGAGGTATACAAACTTATGGCCCTGATGGTAAGTGGCTAACGTCGCCTGCAACACTCGAGGAATTGCCAGCGACGTGCTCATAGCTCGAACTCTGCCGTCTGCGATATAGTTCGTGGGTTCGATTTCCACCCAGGAAAAACATTTATGTGACGAATATAATCTATTCTGTGTGCTGGTCCCTAAAGCTGTGCTCAGTTAGGGCTAGATTGCGCTGTGTGAAAAGTCCACTAATATTTATTTATTATTTATTTATGGTGACTATATTAGACGTTATGTGGGTGTTGTACAAGCTAAGTTTTAGGCAGTTGTAGCTCCGAAATTAGCTGCATATTATCAAGAAGAATATTGTCCATTATTATTTCAAAGGTATTCGATAATGGGAATACAAATGTTCCTAATCCGAAAATAGAAACTGGTAATTCCCTCGCGTATAATGTACCTATTCATAATTATATTTTCATTAATATAGAGTATGAAAACTTTATGATGAACGTAAACCTTTCCCTTACCTCGATAATCGAAAGTAATCACGTGGAAATTCATCTCTTGAAACACTTTGTACATTTGTAGTCTATGAGGAGAAGCTCGATGGTTTGAATTTCCTAATAAATAAGCTCATTATTAGTTATTAACCGCCTTGAACTTAATTTAGGCAAAACGTAGCTAAGCGTTATTGCTATTCATAATTGCAAGGCGCTTACCGTGACAGTACAATACAACAGTATTTCGTGTTGTTTTCAACTCTTGATGCAATTCCGTTTCTAGAGCCTCAGAATTTCTAATAATGAAAACTTTATGGAACAATGAACAGGGTATTATGTGCCAAATTCCTGTAAGAAATAAATGTCTATTAAGAAAATTTACGTATGGAATATCATGCTTAAATTTTGTGCCTGAAATTAATTTGATGAAGTCAAAGTAATAAGTAAGCAGCAACTTAAATATTAGTTGAAAGACGGTAGGCACTTTTATTAATAACTTCGGTGATAAAAGTTGCATTTTTTGCAGACTCAACGAGAGATTGCTTTACGAAAGTACCTACTAAAATTGCTGTTTCGACGCAAAACTTTAGCGCAAACCACGGAATATATAATGCGCGCTGGTTCGAAGACACTCGATACCAATCAAGTGTGAAAATATAGTTTTGTACATTATACATATTATATACCTTAAGACCTTTAAATTATTATATGTTCCTCTGTTCACTGATCCTATTCCTATTTCGACTCTATTTCGCATTTTTCCCAAAATGTTGACCAAATCGAACAAAACTGTGACTATAGCCAATGCCGGAGAGCAAAACCATAAGGTGTGGTTGCCGATGAAATTGCAGGCACATGAAACATTCTACTTTCACGTCTCAGAGTTACGGGCGCATACATTGTGACTTCGGTCTTATCGAAACGTTATCACATAAATAAAGTACCAACCAATTTGAATGGGACAGTCATCGACTTTCGACTGGAATTTGATGTGGAAGTTTCTACCGCCGATGATATCCACGCTGGAGGGGCTCTCGTAATCCAGATTACGGGGGTAATTAACTAGAAACAAAATCATTGCTTCATTATCCATAAGGAATTAAATAAAAGATTATCCAGTTCCAAAATGTCGATGGCCTCACAGCTCGGTTGGTAGTAGCTCTGCCTTCTGTAGGTCGTGCGTTCGATTCTCGCCCAGGGTAAACATTTTTTGTGACGGACATAGTGGTTCTGGGTGTTAATATGTAGGTGTTGTACATACATATTTATATAAAAAGAGTGTGTGCTTATGACCACAGGATAGAACTGAAAACTCATATGATTTAATTGGATTTAGCGTCACCGACCCTACGGGGACGATTCTATTTCATTCACTTAAGTGTTGACTTAAAAAAGTATTCTATTTGTTATTTATTTGCCCTAGTACCTACAGCTTTGATTTGCAGTTATTTTGCACTGTGTGAACAGTCCACCAAGAAAAGAAACTTATTTATTTATTATCTATTATCAATACATCTATCATTACAGGCAAACCTAATACCTACAACAGAGTAGTAAATAATAATAATTCATAAACAAGGAAAACGTCGTGAGGAAACCGACATGTCCTAGAACCAAAATTCGAATTGTGTCAAGTGCACGAAAGGAGCCTCTTTGAGGCGCACTTACAATCTTTTCACCACACGGGTTCAATGACAATGACAAAAGAGGCTTCTTTGAGGTGCACTTAAAATCCTTTCACCACACTGGTGCGAGAGACCAGTGACTGGAATAGAATAGAATTCATAAACACATAAAATAAACTTACTGCAATTAGAAAATACGATCTTCCTCTGCACAGACTTGCTGTACCTGAAGAGTAGAGGCAAAACTGCCATCTGCAGCACGAGTACGCCGGCGGTCAGCGAGGCGCCCGCCACCAGTACAGCCCTTCACGTGGATATCATCAATACGGTGCACGACACCTTCTACACCTTCTGCACGTTTTTCGCTTGAAAGATTTATGTGCGCAATACCACGTTTTCGAAACGGTGAAGGTAACGTGAGGAAACCGACATGTCCTAGAACTAAAAATTCGAAGACATTGTGTCAAGTGCACGAAAGGAGCCTCTTTGAGGCGCACTTACAATCTTTTCACCACACCGGTTCGAGAGAACCAGTGACTCGAATAAAACATTTGCTAAAACTTAGATCTAGGTCTTGGTGATAGGTGCTTACCCTATAACCATTGTCTTAAAGCGTTGTCTTGAATTTAATTTAACATCTTGAGTGAGTTCTTAGATTGCAATTTTATGTATTTTTATACGGTTTCATTTTGTGTTTCGTTGATTTTTGGTTCTATTACATTTACATTGCAATTTTATTGACATTTGGTTTGCCATTTGTCATAATCTTAGCAATCTGTTGTGCGTTCTCGAACATACAGGCGGATTTACACTATCAGATTTTATTAACATTTTATACAGCGCCATCTAGCCCCAAAGTAAGCGAAGCATAGCTTGTATCATGATACAAGCTATGCTTCGCTTACTTTGCCACGGAACCAGACACAGTTGTCTGGTTCATATACAGTTTTTTTGAAAATTCATACATATAATACATATTAACACCCAAACACAGACAAAACTTCTATATTCGTCACACAAATGTTAGTCCTGGGTGGGTATCGAACCCACGACCTACAGCGCAAAACGTTACCACCAACTGAGCTGTGAGGCCTGTCAATTGCTAGCTAGCTGGGCATTTGCCATAAACACGCTGTAGTTTCCGCACGTTTTCCTTAAACCGGAATCTTTGTAGGAATCGAACCCACAACCAACTTAGCAATCAAAGAAAAAAAAAAAACCATGGAATTTTAAAATGGCTAAAACATTCGCTCACACATAGGCTCGTCTAGTGGTTATGTCGGCAGTAACGCTGCCTGCAAAGCAAGAGTCCCGGGTTCAGGCCGCGGCAGTTCTTTTGTGTGGCGGAAAAACGTTTAATCGGTTCTTGGATATTTAAGTTGCGTATTAGCGCAAGGTCCATGCCACCTGCGACACAGGAAATCCTAGGGCAGCGGCAAGGTTTAAGCGTGGGAAGTGTTATCGATTCTCATTAAATTCAACCATCTCGTATGTCGAGACATTTGTATGTATCCTTGGGGAAATGAAGAAGGCAACGTGAAAAAAATACAGTATACAATCAAATTCATTATAAAAAAGTTTATTATTCAATCTTACAGCAATATCCTGACGATATTAACGTAAAACAATATTTATCTTATAAAAAAATATAATAATAATAATAAATACCTAGAAAAAATATCACACCAAATTCCCGTTCATCACATATTCAGTGACCGCTGCCTACCCCTTGAGAAAACCGTTTGAATAAATGCGTGTATGTATGGAATGAAAAAAATACAATTTAAAAATCTGAATCGGAATTTAAGATACGTTCATACCACATCAGGGGCAGATTCCGTGGTGCTGTACGAACAGAGGCTAATAAGAACTGAATCTCCCCTAAGTGTCGACGTATCTTATATTTAAGGGATACTTATTGTACATAAAAATCAAAAGCACTTTAATCAAGAAACGCAAAATGGAAAAAGTTCAAAAGATTTAGTAAAAATATTTTTTTAAACGTTTTTCTAATTTATTTTTACGTGAATCATTACGGCTCGAGCTGATGACCCACCTGGTGTTAAGTGGTAACCTCTTATATAATAACAAATCAATAAAAATAATAAAATATAAGAATTTTAATTTAATATAATTTCAAAACTGTTCTTATTTTGTAATTCTTTGTTTTGTAGCATAAAATAAAATCTATTACAACTACCCTCAAGGACTACATCGAGTTTACGAAATAATAACTTTGAGAATAAAGCTGATATAAAAAGTATTTCTTTATAATTAAATAATATTAAAATAATCTTCTTGGCGACGCCATAGTTAATAAATTAATAAAGAGAACCATTTACCAATAAATATTATAAAAAGAAGTAAAAATAGAACACTTTGGGACACATTTTGCGAGTAAATTGACTATGAGATTTATCTTTTTTCGCAATTAAACTATTAAAGGCCATTAAATATATAATTATAAATGTAAATTCCATCATATTATATTTTTTTTGTTCTTTAGCGTTTGCGGGCTGTAACGATATTTTTTGACGATTTTTATTAAAAGCAAATGCATTTGTAACTATTGAAAAGTGTACCAATTAAGGACATATCTATAATAATTAAAGAAAACTTTAAAAAATAACATGAAATTAGTAATAAATAGTACGTTGTGATGGATTTTCGTGGAATTCCCTTCAGACATGGTTATTGACGAACTCGCTGAAACAAAATGAATAGTATAGCATGTTTTATTTTACTTATAACAGTAACGTTGGCATAGCGGCAAGAGCTCCAGAATTTATTTATTATAACTGGCTTCATGTCTTCGTGAATATACAGCATGTAATTTTTTTTATGTATTTATTCTATTTATCTAGCCACCAAGTAAGCTAAGCATAGCTTGTTTCAAGGGAACCAGACAACTGATATACATACATCGACCCAAGACCTATAGAGCAGATGGCAGGGATACTACCAACTGAGCTGTGAAGCCAGTCGAATAAAATAAAATGATAATAATATATACTGGCTTACTCACCCAATAATGTGATGCAAGTTAGGTGCCTTGCCTATGTATTTGTGTCCCAAACTATCGGATTTATCGAACGCGTGGAACTTAACCGGAGCCCCGCCGTCCCGTCGCGACTCGAGCACCGATCTGTACAGCTGTAGACATGACAAAATGTGAGCATTTTAACAAATTATTCATTCGGATTTATCGTTGTCGACGGTGTGAGATAAATGGATCGGTTTCACAGCTCAGTTGGTGGTGACCTTGACTTCTGCGCTGTAGGTCGCGGGTTCGATATATATTACATATTAACACTCAGACACAGAACAAAATAATTAAAACAACAATTTGTGGGTGGGAATCGAACCCATGACCTACAGCATAGAATACAGGGTTACAACCAACTGGGCTGTGAAGCCAGTCAAAAAACTATCTATTTAAAAAGTATGTAAGGTTTAAATAAATGTAAATAATTGACCTGTAATCCACCCCTGAATGGCACAATGTAGTCGTCTTTGGCGTGCATTATGAGCACGGGCAGTCGTACCGCGCGGCTCAGGTTCGCGTCCGAGCGGAACCGCTGCTCTACGTGCGACCGGAACGGCTCTATGAACATAATGTCGAAGTACGGCATCCACGTCACCATCTGGAAAGTAACACACAATTACTCATTATTATTTGTGAAAGGTGTGGTTGCCGGTGAAATTACAGGCACTTGAAACATGTTTATCGTCTGTCCTCATAGCTTTAGCTAGCAGTTGGTTAGTAACCCTGCGCTGTAGGTCGTGGGTTCGATCCCCACTCAGGACAAACATTTATGAGAAATTTGTAACATTGATGTTTGTTCTGTGTCTGGTGTTAATATGTACTATAATGTATTTACAAAAGAAAAGTATATAAGTATGTATATCAGTTGTCTGGATCCCATGATACAAGCTATGCTTAGCTTACTTTGGGGCTAGATGGCGGTGTGTGAAATGTCCACCATTTTTTTTTTATGTTTATAATATTAGTAGGATATAAGTATATGCGTGTCTCAATCGAACAAAATGTGTAAATGGCGTTTAAAAATAAATGCGTCGAGGATGGGAGGGGAACAATTTGTTTAGCGAACGACAGCACTGATTTTAACATCACGACTCACCCTAGACAGAGGGAATCCCGCGACTTCGTCCGCGATGTTGGCGAACGGCGCTTCCAGTATGAGTCCCGAGGGCGGCGGGAGCGCGGCCCGCCCCAATACCTCCCTGCACAGCGTGTCCAAGTTGCCACACAGCGCTGACGATATACCCGTCCCTGTGATTATAAATCATATAATAAATATTTGTGGATATATCACACAGCGCCATCTAGCCCCAACCTAACCGTAGCTTGTACTGTGGGTACCAGACAACTGAAAAAAATATATGTTTAGAAAGAAAGAGGAAGAAATATTTATTTTGTTGACTGGCCTCATAGCTCAGTTGGTTAGTAACCCTACCTTCTGCGCTGTAGGTCGTGGGTTCGATCCCCACTCAGGACAAACATTTGTGTGACGAATTAAAAATGTTTCTTCTGTGTCTGGGTATTTAAATGTATGTATATACAAAAAAGTATTAAGTATGTATGTCAGTTGTCTGGTTCCCATGACACAAGCTATGCTTAGCTTACTTTGGGGCTAGATGGCGCTGTGTGAAATGTCCACCAATATTATTATTATTATTTTGTGTTACATTCGAAATAAAATTAGGTACAAATAAAAGAAAATGTGGCTTGTAAAATGTGGCTTGTAAAAGCAAAAAAGGCTACCATTCAGCATATGTGACATGTCCACCAATATTTATGATAAATTAATTAGAACATAGACTTACCCAGGGAATGACCCCAGAAGAATATGTTGGGGTTGTGACCGTTCTTCCTTGTAGTATTACTCAGCCATTCGTATACTATTAGAGAATCTTCCACCACCCCGGCTTCAGTAGGAATCAGCATAGTGGAGTCACCGTATCCTGAAAAAATATATTTTATGTGAAATTAAATTTAAAAAAATTTAAGTAAAATTTAAATGTCTTTAACATTTAAATTTTATACGAATCACCTCCTTTTCAACCGACTTCAAGATTGAAGTGACTCGAATAGATAGATATCTATTCGAGTCACTGGTTCTCTTGAACCAGTGTGGTGAAAGGATTTTAAGTGCGCCTCAAAGAGGCTCCTTTCGTGGACTTGACACATGTCTTCGAATTTTCAGTTCTAGGACACGTCGGTTTCCTCACGATGTTATCCTTCACCGTTTTGAGAACGTGGTAGTGCGCACATAAATGTTTAAATTGAAAAACTCATAGGTGCGTCGGGATTTGAACCGACGACCTCCGGATCGTAACTCGGGGTCAGTACTACTAGACCACCACGCTCTCACTACACAGTCTACACAATCACATGTATTTGAACATAACACTGTTAGTAGTCACTACAATAGTATAGTATATAGTGTAGTATATAGTATAGTATAGTATATAGCAAGGTACATACCTCTGTAATCAAACGCGATAGTGTGGTAATCCATTTTTTGTAAAAACTTATACAACAGTATTCTGTGGGCCGTGGCGCGGTTGTTAGAACTACCTGCAAATATACAATAATATACTGTAATATTCATAATTAAATAAATATATGTCAGTGGATAGTACACAACACACATCTAAACAGCAGTAGACGCCTCACGCCAAGTTCGTCCTGGGAAGTACTGCCACCATGCCCATTTCTGCCGCCAAACAGTAACGCGTTCGCGTTACTGTGTTCCCGCTTGAAAGGTGTGGTTGCCGGTGAAATTACAAGCACAAGAGACATTCCACCTACACGTCTCAGAGTTACGGGCGCAGTTACTCGGGTCTTGTCGTACATAGTAGGGGAGGACCCAAGTCGCATCGGTTGATATGGACAGAGGTTACCACTTAACACCAGGTGGGCCGTCGGCTCGTTCCGTAATTGCATCACATAAAAAAAAACACAGCGCCATCTAGCACCATACTGAACACAGTTTGTCCTATGAGAAACAAAAAACTGAAAGAATGCTAAGTACTTATATTGTTAGTGCATTTTTAATGTCATACAATCACGGAACGAGCAGATGGCCCACCTGGTGTAAATGGTAACCTATGCCTCCCCTACTTAAGTACGACAAGACCAAAGTCACATTATATGCGCGCGTAACTGTGAAATGTCAAGGTGGAACGTCTCATGTGCCTGTAATTTCACCGGCAACCACATCTTTCAAATTGAAACACGGTAATGCGTTACTGCTTTGCGGCAGAAATGGGCACGGTGGCAGTACTTCCCCACACAAACTTGGCGAAAGTTCTACTGCTCTTACTTAGAGTATACTTAAAGTATGCTTACCATGAAAATACACCATAATAGGATTGTTAGAAGTGGCTAACTCTTGGTCCAACAGTTTATTTAGCTCTTCTTTATCGGTGCCCTCTTCGAAATGTCCTTTTAGCTTCTCGAAAGAGCTCTTTGGTAGAACGTGCCATATTCCTGAAAAGAGACAATGTAATAAAGATATGGTCCATTTACGGGATCATTTCATACCTCCCCTGAGGAAAAGGAGGGTATTATAATTTAGTGTGTCTGTGTGTTTGTTTGTGGCATCAAGGCTCCAGAAAGGATGAACTGATTATTAATTATGTTTTTGTTTGAAAGGTGTCTTAATCGGGGTTGTTCTTAGCTATGTATCTTAGCATAGTCATCTGAGTACTCAGGTTGTTACAAGGATCGTGCTCGCGAAAAAAACTGCTCGTATGTAACTTTATCATAGATAAGTCATCAGAGACATTATAATAAGTCTGTCGAGCAGCTAGCGAGGTACAGCAGTTGACAATAGTGGGTTAAAAACGGAAAACTTACCTACTTTAACCCGGCACTTGTCTACTTTGGAGTCATATTCCACGCTGAGATTCCTCGCCCCTTCTATTCCCGTTTGTGATGGATCCTCGAAATCGAAGTTGTATGGCCATTGAACTGAAAATAATAATTCGTATATTAATATTATATTCGTATTGACTGGCCTCACAGCTCAGGTAGTAACTCTGCCTTCTGTAAGTCGTCGGTTCGATTCCCACCCAGGACAAAAACTTGCGTGACGAGCATTGATATTTGTTGTCTGGGTGTTAATATGTATATATTAATAAAAAAGAAGTATACATGTATTCTATCAGTTGTCTGGTTCCCATAGTACAAGCTATGCTTAGTTTGGGGCTAGATGAGTGCAATGTCCAATAATAATAAAAAAATACAAACCTTAGAAGTTCATATAAATACATAAATATTGTCGAACATTTCTCACAGCGCCATCTAGCCACGAACTAAGCATAGCTTGTACTGTGGGAACCAGACAACTGATAGAACATAATATAATAATATCCAGACTCAGTAAAAATTTGTTTATCACAAATATGTTTTTGTTCAGTAATGAAGCAAATAACTTATTAATTTTTAAAGGGTATTTAATGGTAATTTGAGTTGTGTATAATTACTAATTATGTTAATAATATCGTAAATAAAGTTGTTTGTTAATTATACAACAAAGGACCTCTTCGAGATGTGAGTAAATATGTTTCAATAATTAGCCAAGGTCTTTAATCTTACTTAATTGTTTACAATTTAATAAATAACGGAAACGAGGTAATGAGCCAACTGATATCCCTCACGATGTTTCTATGGCTGGCCTCACGGCCTCACAGCTCAGTTGGTAGTAACTCTGCCTTCTGCGCTGCAGGTCGTATGTTCGATTCCCATCCAGGACAAACATTTGTGTGACGGATATAGATGTTTGTTCTGTGTCTGGGTGTCAATATAATACATATTGACATCCAGACACAGAACAAATATCTGTATCGACATTTCACACAGCGCCATCTAGCCCCAAAGTAAGTAAAGCATAGCTTGTATCATGGGAACCAGACAACTGATATAAAATACTTATATACTTTCTTTGTAAATAAATAAATAAATATAATACATAATATTAATATTAATAACACCCAGACACAGAACAAACATCTATGTTAGTCAATGTTTGTCCTGGGTGGGAATCAAACCCTCGACCTACAGCGCAGAAGGCAGGGTTACTACCAACTGAGCTATGAGGCCAGTCAGTATAATATTTTTAATAACTATTCTACTTATAGTAACTAAAGATTGGCTTTCAAAAGATATCATATTTTAAAGTGTACCCTAGATTATTATGTACGGTCAGTGAAATACACTTAAAGATTTCTCATTCTCAAAATGATGAAGGAAAACACTAGAACTCTCCTCTGAATGCAAAAAACCTTCAACCTATGTTCCGGTATTATGTCTACAGACCTTCAAACAAATCGGAATCGACCTTGCGAGAAAAAAACTCATTCAAAATGCTGTCTCATTAAACTAATGTATGTAATGCAGGTTTATTGTATAAATAAATAACATCTGGCCTCGTAGCTCAGAACCCTCCCTCTGCGCTGTAGATCGTGGGTTTGATTCCCACCCAGCACAAACATTTGTGTGACGAACATAGATATTTGTTCTGTGTCTGGGTGTATATGGATTACATGTATTTACAAAAAAATATACAAGTATAATATCCGTTGTCTGATTTCCATGACAAGCTATGCTTAGCTTACTTTGGGGCTAGATGGCGCTGTGTGAAATTTCCCCCAATTTTGTATATATTACAACTAGCTGACCAGGCAAACGTTGTTTTGGGCAAAAAATATATTTCTAGAGATCAGTAATCGACCACCGAGGGTTGAAAATTATTAAAGTACTAATTTCGCAATTAAAAATAGGAGTTGGTGGTAGACGGGTGAAAATTTAGGGTTGTATGTATTTTTTTAATGCTAAATCATAAAAAATTCAAGTAAAAAACTGTGTCCAAAAAATAAAAAATATAATGAATATATATATGAAAAATAATTTACGTCCTATTCTCAGACCTACCGAATATACACAAAAAAAAAACACAAAAATCGGTGAAGCACGAGACTGACACGAGAATTTTATATATTAGATTATGAATTAAAAATTACACCTAATCTATTAATCTCCCGATGACAGAACTGATTGCTAACTTTCCGCTTTTAACTATATTTATACAAATGATTAATGATTAGTCAGAACCTATCTCATTACAGTAAACGATTAACTATCTTGTTACATTCCAATCAGTTAATCAGTAGTGCACGGGTGCAAAGACCATATAATCATTACAGGATTCATGATAATAATGGACAGATATAATCTATACTACAAATAAATAAAATTGGAGTGTCTGTTTGTAATATTAAAATAACCGCTTTTTACTAAGTGCATATGGATGTATACGCGGTACATATACCAAAACAACATACAATTTTTGTCTGTCTATCTGTTTGTTCCGGCTAATCTCAGAAATGGCTAGACCGATTTTGAGGGGACTTTCACTGGAAGATAGCTGATGTAACAAGGAGTAACTTAGGCTACTTTTCCGAGGGGTAAAATACGGGTGCGTGATAAAATCGAATTCCACGCGGACGAAGTCGCGGGCAACAGCTAGTTTATGTATAAGTTTGCTAAAATTATTATCTTCCTATTGCTTGGTTAACAATACGAATTCATACATATTTTTCTACTTCTGTAAGTTTACTATGTACTGATGTATGCTATAATGACGTAACAAAGAACAGTTCGTTAGCCAAGTCTTTATTTGTTCGGCCATCTATCTCTGTGTTTTTATGTTACTGAAGTGACGGAACGAGCTGACGGCCCACCTGATGTTAAGTGGTAACCGCCGCCCATAGAAAACAGCAATATGACTCAAGTCCTCTCCACCAAAGTACGAGATGGCTCAAGTCGCATTGCGTTGCGTCCATCACCCCGAGACGGGGATGTTACGTCTCATGCGCCTGCAATTTCACCGGCACCCACCGGAACACAGCAACACGAGTGCATCACTGTTTGGCGGCAGATTACCAGGTGTGGTGGCAGTACTTCTCCGGGCGAACTTAGCACAAATTCTACTGCTACTTGTGTATTCATCCTGTGTTATATTGATGTATGCTATAATGACTTAACAAATAGCAAATCGTGATCCACGCCTTTATTTGTTCGGCCATCTATCTCAGAGTTTGTTTTATATCCGGTAATGTTGACACACATTTATATAATGTCACGGATATCTTAACGATGTGATTTATCGACGTTATCTGTGTACCTTGGACATAATTGTTATTGACATCATTTGTAATGTACGATTGTTCGGTTCACGCGTGAGTTATGAACCCGCTACCGTTGATATCGGGGTGTAGTCCATTAAGCATCGTTTACTATCAGCTTATCGAGTGTCACTCGATGTTTCTATATCAGGGGTGGCCCACTTAACAAGACCCAAGGTCTACTGTCTATGGACGAAACCCTAGCGATGTACGAATTACATCTTGAAATTATAAATGATATAGTATTTTTTGTATTTTATTAAGAGGAAAACCATATAATTGAGAAATAATAATAATATTGGTGGACATTTCACACAGCGCCATCTAGCCCCAAAGTAAGCTAATTATAGCTTGTACTATGGGAACCAGACAACTGATATAACTTATTATACACTTAGTTGGCAAATAAATTTTGTATTTGTTTATACTTTTTGTCAATACATATTAAACACCCAGACACAGGAAAAACATCTAATTTGGCACACAAATGTTTGTCCTGGGTGGGAATCAAACCCATGACCTTCAGCGCAGAAGTCAGGGTTACTACCAACTGAGCTATAAGGCCGGTCAATTATTCTTAGTAACTGCTTAGGTATTTACATAAGTCACTGCTCAATTTGATTCGCCTCTGGTTTGGAAGCTCATACAGAGGACGAACTCCTTAGTTTGGTGGCATCGTCATAGAACAGGTTAAAGAAATACGTGACTTAGGTATCCTAATTGATGATAAATTATCTTTTATCCCTCACACAAATAATGTCGTCGTAAATGACGCTAAAATGATTGGATTTATCAAACGAAATAGTAAAGGTATTAAGCCGTACACAAAAATAGTGCTATTCAATTAGTTCGGAGTCGTTTAGAGTATGCTTGCACGGTCTGGAGTCCCTTTTATAGTAAATATTCACAGCATATTATACATATACATATATACATAAATTCATTAATGGCAAAATACATTGCAGTCAACTTTTAGAGCTGTTCTCTCTTTCTGTTCCTCACAAGTACCCTCGTAAACCTATCAATAATATATTTGATACGCCTTGGTGTGAAACAAATATTGGTTTGCAACTACCCTCGACACTATAAATATGTAATGAATGCAATAACCTCAACCAAATAATTCCAAACTTGGATATATTTTCCAATAAAATACAAATATTCAAAAAGTTACTACTGAGCCACTTTGGCTCTTCTGCTTAATTTAATTTGTATGTCTTACTTTTCTTATCTATGTCTTACTTGATTCATTTTAACTTTCTTAGTAGTACATATATATTATTTCCTTTATAATTAATTTTCTATGAGTGTTATGGTAAATGTTATGTACACATATTATTGTCATATATATCAGAACGGTCTTTTTGTTATTCTATTTTAGTTTACTTGTGTAATATATATGTTTGTGTGCTTAAATAAATAAGTACAAATATTAGTTTTATGTTGATTTATTTGTTACAAATACCAATGTATTTTATTGTCTGAATAAACAAATTTCATTGGATGGTTGATTATTGTGAGCATCTTCCGCTAGATTATCAAGAAGTAGGGTTCGTTGTACTTAGTATTACTAGTAATATGTAATACGATTGCGTAATCTGTTCTACGTACTTTTTACGTATAAAGAAAGAATTGCAGGCACATGAGACGTAACATCTCGGGATGATGGACGGAACGCAGTGCGACTTGAGTCATCTCGTGCTATGGAGAGGACTCGAGTTGTATTGCTGTTATCTAGGGGCGGCGGTTACCACTTAACTTCAGGTGGGCCTTCAGCTCGTTCTATACCCTACATTACATAAAAAAAGATTTTACCTTGCCACGATCTATTGGACTAATACCGGCGATCGAGCATTGGCCACCCCTTCAATCACCACACCCCTGTTTGTGTCTCAAGAGCACAATCATCCTCCATTGGTACCACCAGGGGTAGACCAGGTAAAGAACTCACCAAAATTCGCAAATATTATGGTCCTCCTCAAGAGTTTGGAGTATCTGAAGATGAGAGGAACAGCCACCACATGGAAGATGAAGACACCGAGTGTTATAGATGGGCCAAGCAGCATATATCTGTAAGTGAATGTTCAAAAGCAGTGATTAACACTTTTTTCTAAATACATATTAACATCTATTAACAAAATAAACGTCTACATTTGTCACACAATGTTTTTTACCAGGTGGGAATCAAACCCACACCTAAGTGCAGGCAGAGTTGCTACCAAGCTCTGAGGACTGTCAAAGTCAGATCAAACAGATAACACGTTTATAAATTGACCTTCACAATTTAATTATAAATTCAAATTGGTGAGCCTTCCTATGCTACATTATTTGACTACAACCTTAATTTAGTGTTTTAAAAAAACAACCTTGAAATATTAATTCATTAAGTGGCTGTGGAAAATTTAAGTTCCTTTTATGTATTTCATATTATTAAGCCATGATTATAACCAATGATTTCATATTATTTTTTGTAAATTTCGGGAGATTAATTTAAAATACAAAATATCATTAAGGTAGGCATCGAATCTTAGTTAGCACCGAAAGCATGGCCGCACACAACACACGACTGAGAACAATGGTTTGCATCGCGTGCCAACGTGTTAATATAACAAAAATATGCACTTTGAAATTGTAAAAACAATTAATTTAATGTAAAAAGATAATGTGAAGCACAGATAAGTAATAATGTTTTATGAATTGTTTAAATTGATTGTGCTAATCAATGCTTCTGCTCTCTGTCAGTCAGTCAATCAGATATAACACATCAATACTTTCGCCTAAAAGAGGTAAAAGCGTGGAAATCCGGTGTAGGATCTGCACTAGGGTATGCTGTATCTTTTTTTATGTGATATTTGAAGTAAAGGGACAAGAATGTCCCACCTGGTTTGAGTGGTAACCTCTGCCCATAACAAACAATATGACTTGGGTTCTCCCCTACTTAGGCTCAACAAGACCCAAGTTAGTGATGAGATGACCCTTCAAACCGAACCACAGTAACGCAAGTACATTGCTTCTTGGCGGTAGAAATGATGAATTCCAGACTTCCCCAGATGAATTGTGTTGTATGAAACTGTATTTATGTTACAATGGAGTGGAGATGCTGGCGTGCGTAACACATCTGGTGCAATTTCCATTTACAAGGAAAGCTTTTCACACCAAAAAAATTAAGGTAAACAGAGGTAGACAGCCCCATTTATTAGAAACTAGCTGGAGTAATTGGAGTAAATTAAAACCAGGGGTTTTCTATGATTAAGTTAATTGGTCAAAAAATGTAAAAACAATATTTCTTAACAAAAGTATAATAATAAAAAGGTAACAGACAATTACTTTCGTATTTATAAGGATAGATGTCAGAAATTCTACACTTTATATGGTGGCATATATATGGTCTCTTTTCATTAAAATACAGGTTTTACATTGTCTCTGATTAGATCGACGAAAAAACGTGGCATAATCATAATTTGGTAGTTTGAGATTAACTTCACATCCTTTTTGAATAAATGATTCAGTGAACCACTGTAAGTAGGTCACTTAGAGAGAGTACATAAAGCCAGGGCTAGTGAAAGTATGAAATAAAACAGACACTAAGAACGTAGACCGCATAAAAATAGAAGTTTAATAAAAAAAAAACACTTACCCTGCCGCATAAATAGGCACAGATATATATATTCCTAATAAGTCGATCATTTTAATTGTTCAAAATTAGGTTACAACGCACAAAGAGTAATAAATCAATACTCAATAATAAATATGACTGATAAGGTAAACAATTGTTTATATGAAAACAACTAAGCAATTATTACAAATGAAATATTATCTTGTGGAATGTGTGATTCTATAAAGTAATTGTCTAACTAAATTAAGTTGATAATTTTTTCACAATATCTCGCCACAGTGTACTCTAAACTTAAGGAAATGATTTAATAAATAGTTTCGGGTAAATTCCACACGAAACACACACGATCGAGCCAGCCAGCCAGAAACAGAATAATCGAACATTCGAACTTGTTTACGTTTTGGTGATATCATGTTTTATTGACGTTAGGCATAGGTTGACGTTGACATTGACAGTTGTGACCAGTTAAAAAATATAACTCGAATATACACGTTGAAGAATACAAAGAGAATTAAACAACATTACGGAGTTGACCATCTTGTCTCTGTAAATTAGCACATCCCTAACGCTCAGTAATGCGATCGTTTTGTAAAAAATTATTGCCACTGCTTAAAATGTGGACATTTTCGATAATATCCTAAATGTTTAAACCTGTAGTATTGAAAAAATATTTCACATTGACAAGATAGACAAATATTTTCATTCATTTTGTTACTTGAGGTTTCAAAAGTGATAAAATCATTTTAGAAAATAATGTGAACTATATACCTACTTTAGCATAGTGAAGCGCATATAAAAAATTGTAATGCATGATGAAGGTAACTAAGTCATACGAACGAGATTATCTGTAGGATATTAATAAATTATCTGAATTAAATAAATAAAGACCTTTCTGGCTAGCAAATAAAATTGTGTTGTGGTATTCCCTGTACATTGGCACCGTCAGAAGCTGACGTCCTGCTTTGTTATACTTTCCTTGTCACTCCGAGGCCAAGTACTGCTAGTACATACTTGCATAGCCGTTACATATCACGCTCTTAGGAAGGGGTAGTCAGTGGGCCACTTTTTACTTAATCGCGGAAACGTAGACGTAGGGAGGGGTGAGCTCATCGCCAGTCAAAGGTAATGCTACCTGGACCTGAAGTTCCTCCTAGATAGCAAATGGGGCTATGGGTTTGCAAAGCACTCATTGCGGCCCCAAGACCCTCGATTTCTACCACAGGAAACTCTAGAGAACCACAGTGTTTTACAGGCAGTAGAATTTGTGCCAAGTTGGTCCGGGGAAGTAACTGCCAGCATACCTATTTCTGCCGCCGAAACACAGTAACGCATATGCTTTACTGTGTTCCGGATTGAGAAATGTGACTGCTGGTGCAATTACAGGCACGAGAGACACTTCACCTTCAAGTATCAAATTTACTCAATACAATGCGATGCGTACTTTTCATACCTAAGTGGGGTGGACCTCCAAGGCATCATAACATCTGGTGGGCCATACTATTGTTCCGTAACTTAAAATAGTTAATAATATATGTACTTATATCAGAAAAGTAGGAGAACAACTCAAAACAAGGGAAAAGAAATAAAAATATATTATTTCCTATTTAATTAATAAATTTAAGAAATTATCGGTGTTTATTAAAATGATATTGCTCCTTCCTTCTCCAGTGAAGTTTTGGCAGCGCCACATTCAACTCCTCACCCGTATCCATATCAAAAACATTAACTTTTGGATCCGCATAAAACCTTAGTTCCAAAAACTCCTTCGTACATATTTCGTTCTTTAACTTCGCCGCTCTCATAATATTTTGTAATGCCGGCGAATAAAAATGGTATTTACCGTATAGATTTTCATAGTCAGCTATAATATTCCCAATTAACTTAGCGAGATATTCTATTTCTAGCAGCATAACTATTTTCGTACCGGACAGTTTGCTGATGATCGTTTGTCCAGATTTTATGTTCAGTTTACCTTTTGTGGCTCCGAATGGCAGATGGACGGATCTTAGACTTTCATCCCTCCATTTATCACCAAATGTCCAATTTCCATAACCAAAATCTATGTTTACGTCGTATCGTATATAATCGTCGGGCAAACCATCTTTAGACCAAAGGGACATCGCTGTATTTTCTACCATCTCCATCATATCAGTTTTTGTTTGAATAACAACAGTCGTATTATTGATATGTTCGTGTGATTTTATATGTACGACCTCCTTCATAAATTCTACAATTTTGACTCCTTTTATGATCAACACTCGTCCTACTTCGGGCCACTCGAACTCTTTGAATAAATCTTCGTAGGGCGTAGGGTCTCTTAGGAATATATCGTTAGGTACCTTACCCATCTCAATCCTAATCCCTCTGTTTAAATTCTCGTGTGTTATATTAAACAGGGTTATTTCTTCGTCTGTGACAAGTTTGATATCTGTTCCTTTATAATTCACTACCGTTTTGTTCATATAATGACTTGTTTTTACGTTTATAATAATTTTAGCACTGCACATTGTCAAATAAAATGTTATTATTACGATATTTTTCATTTTTGTTTCTGAATTGCGTCTGTTTGTAAAATTGTAATGATTATTACTGTTAATATCGATTTATTGAGTGAAGACTCTTTGTACTTGACCTCTTAGTTTGGTTTATCTGTTTACTTAACGTTTGATAATATGAGTGATTAGCGATTAATTACCAATAATACTACTAGTCGTATCACTGGCTCTCTCGCACCAGTGCAGTGAAAGGATTTAATTGCCCTTGAAAAATCCTTTCATGCACTTGAGTCAAGTTTGCGAATGTTTGGTTCTGCAACATATCGGTTTCCTCCCAATGTTTTCCTTCTCTAAGAACGGGGACGTAAATTTTCTAAGCAAAAAACTCTTTGGTGGTGATTTGAATAAGCGACCTCCGGATTGAACCTCGGGGTCAATACCACTGAGCCACCACGCTCTCAGAAACATGACCAGAGACCTGTGTCACAGGTCGCACGGACGTACACATGTACGCAATACAAACATCAAAGACCTGATAACAGACTATGCCCACCACATGTTTGTTTTGGGTTGAAACCCAGGCGCTTAGTTTAAGACGTCTTAAGAAGATGAAGAAGTCGTTAAGTCTAAATAGTCAAGACAGGAAATCCTAGTCTCTTGACTGGATAAATAGATTATATATTTACTGTACAGCATTTGAAAACAACAACAAAGCAGACAATTTAAAAAGAAAATAGTATAATGGCGGCCTTAGTGCTAAGAGCGATTCTAGACTAGCCACATCAAAATATAAAAAAAGTTTATTAAATTTAATTCTGCTCGCTCTCCACGGTATCTCGCTACGGGAACTAAACCCACGACCGTTTTCACTCAAACTACTTGCTTGAACTACTAAGCTAACAACTAAGCTATCGGCATCTATTAAATGGACCCCATTGAGTGCATGCTTTGTCTGACATTGCACACTCACGGATAAAACAAAAACGTATACACACAATTTTCAACTCTACGCCGTTGGTATAAAAACTACGTTTGAAATCCCCACCAGTTTCTAGTTAAGCAATCATAAACTCTATAGCTTATTGGGTAAGGTCTATAGTACCTTGGATATATTTAATATGATAGTCAAAAGCGTTCATTAAATAGACTACAATCATTTGGTCGTGTGGCTCTCTGATAGATTTATGTTGCATTCTATCCTTGCGCTTATTTGTTTAACCCCTTTTAGATGAATTGTGACGATGACAATGATTTTATATTGTTTGACGCTAATTTAGAGACGAAGGTTGTGTATCACAAAAGAGAAGAATCCGTTTGTTTTGTGGATGGTGGTCCATCTGCTCATAGTGCCGATACATCCAAATAGTACGCAGAAGTTCAAGCTACCCGCTTAGGTCACGTCCCATATCACAGTGACATAAATTTTCTGACGTTTAATTATTTGTTTCTTTTGTCATAGTAAAATCACTAAATCTATACAAATCAATCAAAATAGAAGAGTCTGTTTATAATGTAAAAATAACAGCTATTTTTATTAGATTTATACGCAATTGTGTATATATAAGGTACTTATAACAAAAAACTATTTTAACAAATGTTATCAAAGTCAAAGTAAAAAAAACTTTAATTGCATAATTCATAAAGAAATGGCTTGGAAACGTCAATGTAATATAATATTCAAAACATAAGGTCACGCGTACTTTTCCCTAAGTTTGACGCCTGTTCAACCCGTATTTGTCTATGTCTGTCTGTTTGTTCCGGCTAATCTCCGAAACGTCTGGACGAATAATTGGTCCAGCCGTTGCCATAAGGTAAAAAACCCGGAGGTCCTTTGAGAAGCCTGGGCGGGTCGCTAGTCCCTATTATAAAATGGACACAAAGAATCACATGCTAAGATCCTAGATCATAGATCCGTCTGCTCAGTGAGAACTTGTAGGAGCTATATTTAGCGTTCCATTTCGGGACATGATTTTGTGAGCGCGCTGATATTGCTGTGAGCGTGTATCAGGACGCGCCCCTAATATCGAGATCGTAAAGTGTCGGAGAAGCAATATAATACAAGTTTTGTGTGTGTGTTTGCGTATTATCGTAGGTATGTGCTTACACACATTTTTATGTAATAATGTTACGGAGCGAGCTGACGGCCCACCTGATGTTAAGTGGTAACCTCTGCCCAACCGATGCGACTTGGGTCCTACAGAGAGACCGAGATTAGGTACGACAAGACCCAAGTCGCATCGTATGCGCCCGTAATTCTGAGACGTGTAGGTGGAATGTCTCAAGTGCCTGTAATATCACCGGCAACCACACCTTTGAAACCGGAACACAATAACGCGAACGCGTTACTGCTTGGCGGTAGAAATGGGCTTGGTGGCTGTACTTCCCTGGACGAACTTGGCGTGAGTTCTACTGCTCGATAAGTACCTAAGTAATACAATTGTATTACTTAGGTGTTAGCTTAGAACACCTAAGAGTTAAGAGTTAATAAAAGTGTTTGTCGTTATTTGATGTTCAAAACAGCACGCCTCTCGCTTTCAGTTATATTCAGTTATTTTGTTGTAACAGTTAAAGTTTTGACAGGCCTCACAGCTTGGTAGGTAAATTCTTCGTTCTGTTTCCTTTCGTTGTGGGTTTGATTCCCACCCAGGACAAATTTTCATATTATATTATGACGAATATATATGATTATTCTGTGCCTGGGTGTTAATATGTATTAAGAAAGTAGATATTGTATCCATTGTCTAGTTCAAATAGTTTAGTAGCCTTAGTTTCGATCAAGATGGCGCGGTGTAATATATTTAAGGTATTTGTTATTGTATAGTTGGTAGGTACTGTAATAATATTAAGACTCATTATAGGATTGTCTCGAAATAGGTTATAATCAAGCTATTATTATATAACTTCATTTGTTGATTTTGAATGAGATAAATAAATTAAAAATACAAAATATATTTGTTAAGTAAACATAAATTAAGTGCTTTATACATGCAAGAATTAGTGCAAGAGAAATTAATTTGTATTCTAGAATCGATATAAGACAGCTTCTGGCGACGCTTTGTCCAGAACTGGACTTAACGTAAAACTGCTTCCGATGTCAGGTGCATACATGGCGTGGCACAATGGAGTCACGGATTCACCATGTCCAGTACAGAAACCTTGGAGAATCGTCGAATGAACCTGTCACGTGACAAATTAGATCAGGTTTCGACACGAGCCTATCAAAATCACAATGCCTAACCTCACCACAAAATTGCCAACCCATTTAGATGCCCACGTCTCTGTGGCTGTAAGAATAAGGAGGATTGTCCTCTGGCAAAATAAGAGGTATCGAAGAAGGCTTTGGATTGAAGAGTTCTATTGTTGCTTTCGTTTGTATATATAGTGGGGAATGTTTTGGAAGTCACCATTCAAGTTGAAGATTCACAGTGGTATCAACACTAGATTTTGAATTAAATTGTTCCAACTACGCTGTAGAGGTTGGGCTGATTGTGAAATCTAGATTACTGCACTCTACCTCAACAGGTGTGGTCACCAGCTCATATTGACGTACTTGCGTGGTGGCAAGTTGAGACTTTAATTCGGAATAATTTGATGAAATTTTACTATTTTATTGGTTGCGTTAGAGATGTTCATTGAAGTAATACAAAAATTTACCACAAAACTATTTGAAATCTTATTGTTTCAAATTGAAATATTTGTATTTATTAAGCTATTGCATAGCTTCTATCGCGGGCCTTGAGCGTGGAGACCGAATCCAGAAATTCCGTAACGAAAAAAACCTAACACCCCCCACTCCGACCGGCACAGCGGTGATACTTTTTAGTTCCATCTATCGATAAATACCAGAACTTTTAATGACTTTTTGAAATATCACGCGCAATAGCTTTACCGCGGCAGTCTCCGAGTGCCACACGTCTTTTTTTTTTAATAATTGATTAATTTTACTTTTGAACTGACATGTGATGGAAATATAATTTGCACCTTTTTTTCCAATAACACCGTAAAAATGGAAAAAATTAATATATTTTAACATTTCCAGGAAGAAATACAAAACTGATCTCAATTTACCCCAATAATGCAGGTGAGTTACAAAATAAAAAAATATTTGTATTATAATCAAAAAAATACTTTATACAGTTTTACTTTTAATTTTCAGATGTTAATTCCACTTCTGTGCCTTATCTCCATGGTCTTAGCTGAACCACCTGTGGGGTAAGTGTTTATAACAAGCTTCAAAGTCACTACACATTATTAAAATTACTAACCTCCAATCAATAATTTTAACATTTGTCTATATTTACATTATCACAACTCAATTAGTAGTAACTGCTTTTTGCGCTCTAGGTCGTGGGTTCGATTCCCACCCAGGCAAACATTTGTGTCACGAATACAGGTGTTTGTTCTGTGTCTGGGTGTTTATATGTATTATATTCACGTATTTACAAAAAAGTATGTATGTTTGTATGTTTGTATGTTAGCGAGGTTACTCGGTGGAGGACCTCCGGTGGTAGGGTACACGGTAGTCCGCCTGGTGAAGCGAACAACGTGTCCATAGGACTGCGCGAGCCAGGCTGTACGTTAAGCACTGCATGTAGTCTCTCAATTGTCTTGTTCTCATAGTACAAGCTATGCTAAGTTTGGGGTTAACCGACGGTGTGACAATTGTAAAAAAAATATATAATATTTTTCCATTTGCGTACTTGAAAGTAAACATTTTTATCATTGCAGTGATGGCTACCCAGCGTCACGGTCATCCCACGACCATCACGACCACAATCATGGCAAATCAGACCTCCAAAGATCTCCATCCTTAGAATACGGCCCTCCATCTCGTGCGGGCGCCTCCCGAAACGCTCTCTCTACTGAGTACGGTCCTCCTAACACCAGGAGTTCCAGCTCTAGGCAGAACTACGCACCGCCTGCAGCCAGAACCAGTTTCACCCAGAATTTTGGGTCCAGAAACCAGCAGAAGATTTCCCAAGAATACGGAGCGCCTAGGAATGGACCCTCTCAACTATATGGCGCGCCTAACACCCGTAGTCATGGAACGGCACGTTCGGGACTCTCTCAGGAGTATGGTCTTCCGAACTCTCGTAGTAATGCCGGTGCTCGAGACTCTCACGAACATAGAGCGCCCAATGCCAACAGTATATCTCAAGAATACGGTACCCCAGCCCAAAGATTATCTCAGGAATATGGCGTTCCAGACCTGTCGTCTAGGTCTTTGTCCACCGAATATGGAGTACCTGATGTCAGGTCTACTCCTTCGGAAGAATATGGCGCCCCAGCTGTGGCCAGAAGCGGTCTTTCAGCCAAGTCTTTCCGTTCACAAGGATACTCTTCTGCTCGTTCCGTCTCCAAGTCCCAAAACAATTACGCTTCGAGATCGAACCAACTCTCTTATTCTCCGAAATCGGCCAGTTTAGCTCGCTCTAAGTCAGCAGCAAAAATTGCGCCTTCTCAAACCTATGCAGCACCATCGCCTTCGTACGGTGTGCCAAAGGATTTTGACTCTTATTCTCAGGAGTTTAACGCTCCATCTGAGTCGTATGGTGTGCCGGCTGCAAGGGATCTGTCTGATACCTATGGAGTGCCAAGTGCTGACAGCCTGTCTCAAGATTATGACGTCTCCAGCCGGGTCAATTTGAAGACCAATGCTATTGCTTCATCTTATTCTTCTGATGGGTAAGAATTAAAACTTTGTTTTTCTCGATATTTGTTATTTCTTTGTTTTTTCTTGAAATTGTATTCATAACTTCGACATCAAGTAAGTTCAAAGCTTCATAGCCGCTTACACACAACACATGCTATTTTGAGATGATGTATAAATAGTATGGCGGGTATGAAAAGCTTCATGTGCCGTTATCGTTAGCATTAAGCATCCTTTTAACCAGACTGAGACAAAACTTCATGTCATTTTCTTTGATGTATCTTTTTGATCAAAACTTTGGTCTTGAGACAAACTTCTCAGTGGCTAGCTTGCCGCAATTCTTATATTGGTACAGATGTACACTCTTGATATTTATTGTGATGACTTCCACAGCTCCCGGTCATCTCCGTCCAGCTACATACCATCAGCGCGAGCCGCGATGCCTTCGGAGCAGTACGGAGTACCGGTGCACGACGCCCGGAGCCAGGGCTACAACTACGCTAGGGATGGCTCGGATGACTCTCAGAACCAGGTGAGGGTAACTTCCATTCGGTAGCCGTATAGAACCAACTTAGGTGCTGTTCCTGAGGGGCAGTTCGGAACAGAACGTACTACAGGGTACTGAAAATCCGGAAAGTTTCCGATGACCCTCAGAACCAGGTGATGCTAACATCCATTCGGTAGCAGTATAGAACCAACGAATTTGACCCTAAGAACCAGATGAGGGGCTCAGCTTAGGGGCCGAGCTGACGAGGCGTTTTTTACTCACTAAAATCAGTATATCTGCACTGTAGTTAGTTATTATTGTGTAGCACATAAAAACAACTTTTTTTTTTTTTCATTTTCACTGTATATACAAAAGCAGTGAGCTTGTAGCCGTCTAGTCCACCCCTAAGAGTGGTGGATTGTAATTGCTAAATAGCTTTTATATAACTTCAGAACCTGTTAAAGAATATTGTTTCAAGTGCTAGAAATAAAAAGTATTTTGACCAATCGACACATTTATAAATTATAAAAAACATTAAATACTTAAACGTAGGAATAGCGGTAGACAGTAAATTATCTACACTTACACAAAAACAGATGTTTAGAGTGAGCAATATAATTAAAAATAATAATAATATTATTGTTGGACAATTCACACAGCGCCATCTTGCGCCAAACTTAGCATAGCTTGTACTGTGGGAACCAGACAACTGATAGAATTGACAAATTTTTTTTTAGTAATTACATACATATTATATATTAACACAGAGTGTAATATAATTTCAGGAGCCTGCTAACTACGACTTCTCTTACAAAGTGAACGATTTAGAGTCTGGCAGCGACTTTGGTCACTCGGAGTCGAGGCAGGAGAACCGAGCTGAAGGGAGCTACTTTGTTGTTCTGCCCGATGGCACTAAACAGGTGAGGAAATGGATACAATGGCTGACATGACAATTCTAACATATAATATTGGTGGACATTTCACACAGTGCCATCTATGCATAGACTGATTTGACTGGCCTCATAGCTCAGTTGGTAGTAACCCTGCCTTCTGCGCTGTAGGTCGTGGGTTTTATTCCTACCCAGGTCAATTTGTGTGACGAATATAGATGTTTGTTCTGTGTCTGGATGTTGATATGTATTATATATTTATTTACAAAAAAGTATATAAGTATATCAGGTGTCTAGTTCCTATGACAAGCTATGATTAGCTTACTTTGAGACTAGATGGCGCTGTGTCAACCAATATTTATTTATTGTATTATGGAAACCATTTTTTTTTAATTCTTTATATAATTAAATTTTTTCCTTCGTCAGACGGTGGAATATGAAGCAGACGAGCGCGGTTTCAAGCCCAGGATCTCCGTGGAGCCGGCAGACTTATCCCGGAACGGGGGATACGATGATAACGCATCAGACATCGGCCGCTCTGGTCCTTACTGATGTACTGCCTACTGACTTTGATATTGTCAACGACGATGACTTTGACCTGAGAGTGAAAAAAAATGGACAAATGGCGAGCAAATATATTATGATTTTCCGCATGTATGTTTATTAATAAGATGTATAATCGTTTTTTATATTTTAAATATTGTACTCGTTATTTATTTTAAGTGATTATAGATAAGTTTAAATATAAACTTATTTTTACAAAGTTAAATATGATAAAATATCATGTAACGACTATTTGCTACGAACACGGACTACGATTGTGAAATACTCAATTATTTATTTAGCAAATTATACAATAATAAATAAAAAAATGTACCTCATAGTTTGTAAAAAGCTGTGATGTAGTTTTAGTGCATAATAAACCGATCAATGGGTTATTCATTTGTATTATTTTAATACCTAGGGTATAGTTATGCTACTTGGAACTTTTTTTTAATTGGATAAATTTCCTGGCAACACTTTTTATGTGGCAATAAAATTGTCATAAAGGGTCCAGCCTTACTGCGTTGAAACCTTTAATTATAACAGTCAACTTAGTCTCTCAATCAATAGGTACACAAGTTGAGATGTTCAATAAACATGCATCCCTCCAAAATAATTAAAAAATCTAATTAATTTCTACTAATTTTCTGACATAAGGACTAAAATATATAACATAAAATATAATAACTAAAAATGCAACCCATGTCGTTCCTTTGTGAGTAGGTTGTTTCCCATTTTGATAAATTAGACACGAACCTAATGTGTTACAAATTTCTAGACTTACTAAGACAGGATAAAGATAAAGAATTCTTCACAGTTTATGCATTCCAGGTAAAGAAAAAAAGAAAAATATTTATTTTGACACAGACACATAATATGATTTACAATAATGGACACGTACGATAAAGAAATTTTTACAAAAACAAGCAACCACATACATAAGTAAAAGGTCTATAGTTGAAAAAGTATTTTAAATTGCTGAAAAGTCCACGATTATTTAGATTTATTTTTATAGAGTATACTCATATAAATAATAAACATATTATGTCTTAAACATACGAAATTTCATTTTTTTTTCACGACTTTATATACGCACTGTATATCAGAGACATTTTGCATAAATTATTATATTTCGACAAATTTCATACCTAATTATTTAATTACTTTAATATAATGATAATTATTATTTTATTGTGAATTTTCTCAATTTAACCAAACGACAGAAGTGAGAGATGGTCACATTAATATTGAGAGTTGAATAAAATTTTAATTAAGCGTGAACTATGAAACATATTGTCATATTTTTGAGGTTATTTAGGGATAAACTAATATTAATTCCAACATTTCTGATTTTGTCGCTGTATGTGCTATGTAAAAAAAGATAAGAAAATAAGAAAGATTATAAAGATAGTTTTATAATGGCGGATATCTCTAAATAAATTGCCTGAATTTGATTGATTTATTTCCAGCCTCTGTCCATAACAAAAGCAACGCGCGTTAGGTCATCCCTTAATTAAGAACATATCCTTCCCCCAACTAGTGGCCTTATACGGTTTTCACTGTGTGAAGAGCGTGGTGACCCATTGGTTTAGGGCCCGAAGTTTTAATCCGGAGATAGCCAGTTCAAATCTTAACGTGTTGCATTAATTACACGCGAGGTTACTTTTTTCAACTAGTAAGCTTAAGAAGCTACTTCTACTTATATATCGGCTCTGGTTTCGTGTATACAGAACTGGTTAGTTAATTAATTTATATATTTATTTATTTATGAAGCACACAAACACAATTAAACAAAAATAGAAAAACAAAATGACCATTCTGATATATATGACAAATATAAGTGTGCATAACATTTACCATAACACTCATAGAAAATTAAAAGGAAATAATAACAATTTACTAGTTCACAGCACGAAGCCTTGTGTATCCCGGACATAAGGGAAGCCTCAAGTCGTAGCACTGAATCGTGGATAAGAAAAGGTTATATTTCGGTTTCCGAAAGAAATCGCAAACCAGAGAGCGTGGTGGCCCAGTGGTACAGACACCGAGTTTTTATCGAAGGTCGCTTGTTCGGATCCTAACTTGCACCAATTATTTTTTACATGAAAAATGCATGTGTCCAATACCACGTTCTCAGAACGGTGAAGGAAAACATCGTGAGGAATCCGACATGTTTTAGAAAGAAACATTTGAAGTCATGTGTCAAGTGTATTGTAAGGAGCCCCTTTGAGGCGCACTTTAATTCTTTCGCCACATTGGTTCGATAGAGCTATGTATGACACTACAGTAGTACCAACTTAAAAAAAATTATGTGATATAGTTACGGAACGAGCCGATAGCCCACCTGGTGTTAAGTGGTAACCTCTGCCCTAAAAACCGATGTGACTTGGGTCCTTCCCTACTAGGTACGACAAGACCCAAGTCGCACAGTATGCGCCCGTAACTGTGAGACGTGAAGGTGGAATGTCTGATGTGCCTGTAATTTCACCGGCAACCACACCTTTCAAAGCAGAACACAGTAACGCGAATACGTTACTGCTTCGCGGCAGAAATGGGCATGGTGGCAGTACTTCCCCTGACAAAATTGGCGTGAGTTCTACTGCTCTGCACAAAAGGACTAAATGTGGAAAAAACAACCTATATTTCTACAAAAGAAATTGAATTAGTCCTGGTGTCGACTGCAGGCGTTCCAGGAGGCCTTCGACATGGCTCAGCGGGTGATATTGCATAGGTACACTCGTATTTGGGTTACAATGAGCTAAGTAGAGCAAGGTCTTATGGTAGGAAGTCTCTTACGGTCACATCCTTGATTGTATTAGATTCAGAACAATAATGGCGTTGAGACGTCTTTCATATTGGATTTATATGTATTGGAACTTATTAGAATTATTTCCAGTAGTGATTATGTAGCCCATGGCGGCCAACGTACTTTTGTAATTCTACGATTACTGCACATTTTTTTTTCTAATTCTAAAAATATGATTTCTAATAGAGATGAAACGGATATCCGGTCTATCCGGCATCCGTTCATTGAAACAATCAAAAAAAGTGTCATGACCTCCACGTGTGAAGTTGGATCTATTCATCTTCTTTTATTCGCTTAGCAAATGTCGAAGACGGCGATGATCTGTTACTGTCAGAAGAAGATTCGTTCTTTATATACTCTATCATGATTTTCTGGCTGGCTTTTTCAGTTTCAAGACTCCTAAATATTCTGACTTGACTGATTCTGAAGATAAAGGGACGAATATCCGGCGCTCCGGCCTCCTAGCTTGCCGAACATCCGGTATCCGGTATCCGGCCAAACCACTATCCGTTTCATCTCTAATTTCTACTTCTATGAGATATTAATCAAATAGTTTAAAAAAGTTAGTTTAAAATGAAAATCAATTGTAATTAAAAACCCCCAAAGACCTAGGAATCAAGGCATTTACGTCCTGAATAAAGAGTTTTAGTATAGTAATTAGTACTATTTTTAATTCCTGCTACGGGAATCGTAGCACAGCTACTGTGCTACGCGTGTTAAAGTAATCTTGGGTTCAACTTATTTTATAGAATTCAGAATTTATTATTAAAGTAAGAACAAATGTCTGTTTAATCGTAACTAGTCATTGTAAACACGATATTCTATTAAGGTTATTTTGTTCCTGCTTGCAAAATGAGGGGCCTGGGTTCTCTCCCCGGCTAGATAAAAAATCTCTCTAAAGTGTTTTAGTGAGTTCGTATTATTATCTGTTTGTCCATGCCAACTGCGACACAAGTTACACTTATGAGTGTGTATATTTTTTGAACAAATATATCATAACAGCTTTTTATAACTTAGCAATCAATTCACCGCAATGCCACAAATACAAAACGTTTAATCAAAATTTTAGATTGCAAACAACTGTATCACAGTATAAATAACTTTTTTTTTTCAAAAGTTAATAAAAAACATAAGCAGAAAAAGTTTCTTTGGACAATTTATTTCCTGACGTCTCCACGCCATTCGCTGTTCCCAATCCATTGACACCTTGAATCTGTCGTCATGTAAGCTCATCTTTTGTATCTCTAATGGTCGTAATTTTTCAACCCCTTACAGAACGGCTATAGCTTGGCCACGTTATCTAAACAAATTTAGTTTTTTAGATGTGCAATAATTACCATTTGAAACCATATGATATATATTACCATATGAGTATGTACTTTCATTACGAAAAAAAATATAAAAAAATTACACTTTAGCTAAAATAGTGTTGTTTCACTGATTGAAATATATCAGCTTTGAAAAGGAGACATGAATTTATAATATACTTGTCTGGCATTGTTTTAGATGTAATATATGAATTTAAAATAATCCATGCTGTACTGAATAAGCACGATACGGAACTACCTTAAAATAAATATTTTATAAAAGTATTGGTGTTTCACACAACGCTACTAGCCCCAAATTAAGCATGGCTTGCACTATGGGTACCAGATGACTGATACATTTTTGTGATTATATTCATATATCACATTAACATCCAGTCACAGATATACAAATATTCACACAAATTGCCCTAGGTGGGAATTGAATCCACGACCTAAAGCACAGAAGGCAGAGTTACTCTAAACTGTGAGACCAGACAAAATAACTTGCTTTAGTTCGGTACAAAGATCGCTTATCATTCTAAATAAATCCACTACTGAACTATAACTTTAAAAGTATTCATATATCTCTCAATATGAGACTGTTTCAGTAAGAAAATGCTGCCCGATTTTCGTCACACTGTTAAGTAGGTTCAGATGACGTGGTTGGCCTGTACTAGTACTTATCGCGAAGTATAAAAGCTAGACTTGCAAGTTGAAAGGTATCACTTGCATCCAGTTTCATCTTGTGTTGTGTGCGTTCTTTGGATTGGGAAATCATGAAGGTATGGCTATTATAAATCTCTTTTGAATCATTTTAAATTTACACAAAGTACTTCATAATAATTTTGAATATTGATTTTGATCGAATGTGAAAAAAGAATCGGAATTTCTGAGTGGTGCAACAATTGCAACCTAATTTAACTATTTTACCGTAGTAGAACATACCAAGTTCCTCCTGTGATGTACTGCCACCATACCCATTTTTGCCGCCAAGCAGTAAAGCAATCACACGAAACATTCAATCTTCACGTCTCAGAGTTGCTTGAGTGAAGTGAGGCTATCGTAACAGAATTATCACAGGCGACACAGATTCCCTTAAACATGGTAGAAGATTAATATAAGCTGTATAGACAAGCAATGGCTTTGTTACAATAATTATAAGATCAAACTCAATTTTTCACATTCTGAAGTTAATATTATATATATAATATAATATATAATGGTGGACATTTCACACAGTGCCATCTAGCCCCAAAGTAAGCTAAGCATAGCTTGTATCATGGGAACCAGACAACTGATGTACATACTTATATACTTTTCTTTTGTAAATACATACATATAATACATATTAACACCCAGACACAGAACAAACATAAATGTTACAAATGTCACATAAATGTTTGTCCTGAGTGGGGATCGAACCCACGACCTACAGCACAGAAGGTAGGGTTACTAACCAACTGAGCTATGAGGCCAGTCACATATTGCCATCAACTTTTCAGACTGTCATCGCAGCAGCGTTCATTGTCGCTTTTGTGGTTGCTGAACCACCGCCGTCAAATAGGTAAATAATACAAGTAAATAATATAATAACAATATAATATAAGTAACCCTAAACTCACTCTCACTACAACCTAGTTCCTTTTTAACGACTTCAGAAAAAGAAGGTTTTAAATTCGGCTTTAGATCGCACACAGCGGCCCGCACGCTGTAGAACACTAATGCATACACATTTGTGTTCCGGTTTGTTAGTTGTGGTTACCGGTTAAATTACAGGCACGTGAGACATTCTATCTCTACGTCTTAGAGTTACGGGTGCAAAGAAATGGTTTTGTTGTACCTAAATAGTTGAAGAGGTATGTATGTTAAGATGCTAAGTATATCAAGTATGCTTAGCTCCGGGCCACCAATTATTTTAACCGTAACGCCGTGTTTACTTTTTTTTATGTATGGTATAGAACGAGCTGACGGCCCACCTGATGTTAAGTGGTAACTACCGCCCATGGACAACAGCAATACCACCCAAGTCCATCAAAGTATGAGATGACTCAAGTCGCGTTGCGTTGCGTCTATAAGATGCAATTATTAGAAGAAATCAAGTTGTTAGGCTACACTACCATCTAGATCGCTGTTGTGGTCCTATTGAGGTTACAACCTGAAACGAATTTATGTTCTAGCTACCTCCCACCACCATCCAACCAGGGCCAGGGAAACCTCCCTCAAGTAGTGGCGGCGAGGAGTCTGGATTTCGGAAGGGACCAAGGCGCCTTGGGGCACGGAACCGCTCCTAACGGATTCTCCAGGTATTTATCTCTACTATCCATCACTCCCTTTCGTACTACTGTTTTATCCACAGACAGATTGATATTGATCGCGTAAAATACCCTTAAATTTATTTGTCCATAATAAATAAAAAAGTCATACTACTCTTATCCATGTCTTACTTGATACAATTAAATTTACTTTAAGTACTTATTTCCTTTTTAATTCAATACACCTGCTATAGTAAAGGTTATGTACACTTCTAATTGTCATATGTATCGGAACTGTCTTTTTGTTATTTTGTTTATGCGTAATTTAATAAATAAAATAACTAAATATCGATGGATATTTCACACATCTTGCCCCAAAGTAAGCTAAGCATAGCTTTTATCATGGGAACCAGACAACTGATATAAAACTTATATACTTTTTTCGTAAATACATACACATAATACATATCAACACCCAGACACAGAACAAACATCTATTTTCGTTACACAAATATTTGTAATTGTTTAATGTATGTGATGTTTGTATACTTAATAAATAAATAAATTTATAGGAACAATCTTCAAGTATCTCCTGGGGCGCACGGTGCCCAGAGAGCCTCTGGTGCCCGGTCAGCTTTTGGGGCACAAGGTCCCAACTCGCGAGCCCAGCCCAGGTTCGATCAGGGATATGAGAAGCAAGGTTACGAGCAGAATGCTGCAGCCAGGAACGCCTTGGAAGAGATTAACGCTGTAAGTACCTTTATAAGTCCTTCCGTTAAGATATCGCACTAGCCTCATTTTAAAGGAACCTGTCTCTAAAACACGTCTGCCATTGACGCGAGGTAACACTGAAAAATATAAGCTTTTCAGGGTCTAAATAGTGCAAGATGCATCGTTGATCGCGCCAAGCTTTTAACGCTTCTCTAATTCTTCTTCTTAACGAGTCAGAGAAGAAGAAGAACTTTAATTGAGACCATTTCAAACCACCTTACTTCCGGTGTCTGAGCTTGTAAGCTTGCCTTTGTTCATGGCGTTTTAAAAGAAAATGTTAATACGTCTGCGTTCAAGAAAAATAAAGAATACTGCCTTATCCAACTTCTGTCTTCAACATCACATTTATAAGTATCTATATAGAAACAAAATCTAGATTAAATTAATTAATTGATTTATTTTCTTCACATCTAATAGTAGTAAATGAATTCTCCATTGAAAATGACGGTTAATCAAACAAGAATGATTATCCCGTGAAATCTGTGGATACTTATAAGTATGTTTTGTGGACAGGAACCGGCAAGCTACAACTTTGGGTATATGGTGAATGACTTCCAAGAGGGAACTGACTTTGGACACCACGAGGAGAGACAGGAGGAGCGCGCCCAGGGGGGATACCACGTGGTATTGCCTGATGGAAGGAAACAGGTAATATTAGTCAAGTTACGTTAAAATGGGGAGCAACTGCCGAAACTGTCAAGATCTATTCCATTTTACTACATTGACTGGTCTCATAGCTCAGTTGGTAGTATTTCTACGTTGTAGGTCGTGGGTTCGATTCCCACCCAGGGCAAACATTTGTTCTGTGTCTGATATGTATTATATATTTCCAAAAAAAGTACTTAAGTATTATATCGGTTGTCTAATTCTCATGATACAAGCTATTTACTTGGCTTTCTTTGGGGCTAGTTGGCGCTGTGTGAAATGTCCACCAATTTTTATTTATTATCAACACTTGTAAGATGCAAGTTCCATTTGGAAAGATTTTTTTATGAGTGGTTTATGTTAATATAAAGCTAAATAATTGGTAAGCTAACTAAATATTATTATTACAGCAAAGTACTCTCGTAAAAAGAAATAACACGATCAGTTGACCAATCCCAGCCCAGTAGTTGCCAATTTTATTTTTATTTCTGTTCTGAATACCAGAGGTTTTTATTCAAAAGTGACAAGTGAAATTGCGAAGATTTGGAAGTCGGTTTCAGTGGGGCTTACTGGGAGGCCTGAGACTAAAGACTTAGACTTAGGCCTTAGTCTTAAATCCAAAAAGCTGAAGGAATTTAGGTAATGTTTCGATTTCATCAATAGTTTATTTACATGTTAATCGTATTTTTCATTCAGACTGTAAGCTACGAGGCTGACGAAGGCGGTTTCAAGCCCCAAATCTCCTACGAAGACACCGAAGACCTGACTCGTTCCGGCTACGATACAAACGCGAACAATTTCCGAGACAACGGTTACCAAGGCCACGATAGCGGACGCCAAGGCCACGACATCGGACGCCAAGGCCACGACAGCGGACGCCAAGGCCACGACAGCGGACGCCAAGGCCACGAAATCGGACGCCAAGGCCACGATATTGGACGCCAAGGCCACGATATCGGACGCCAAGGCCACGACGGTTACCATGGCAACGATAAAAATGGCCGTTCCCTTAACGGATTTGCTGGCTCCCCTGCAAGCGGTTACAACTGACTGTGCAATCTAGCACTATTTGTTTTAGGCTTAGTTTTGTCTTTGTGATTTTATTTAAGATATTTCATGCAGCTTTATAAAATACAAAATTATAGTATCATCTATTTTGGAAATGGTGTATTTAAAATCAATTATGTATTAATAAATTATATTTTTATTGAATATATCTCTTCATTTTGAACGACTTGAGGCGCGTTGATGTCTTTTGTTGGGCTAATATACTTACTGGCATACAAACAAATCTAGATTTAAGTAAGAAAAAATGATATTCGTATCAACAAAGTAAATGAAACAACTCTAAGAAAAATTCATGGGAGATGGGAGATCGCATATTAAACTAAGTTTTTTTTGAAATGTAATAAAGTTTCCGATCCCTAAAATTAAGTCGTGAATTAAAAGAAAGTTTAAAAATCTGTAATCCAACTACGGAAATAAAAAAGTGATCTAACAGAAATTAATTCAGAAATTTGATCAAGAAATGCATAGGTACAAAAATGGTCAAGGCAGAGCTCATCCGTCACTAATATCACATATAAAAAAACATACTTTAAAATAATTTAATTATAAAAATTTATGCTCGAAATAAAGAAAGCAATACCTGCTTTAGGGGTTTGTTCCGTTCTTCTCGATGGACGATTTTTAACAAGCGCCAAACTTAGCGATAATTGTTCTTCAACTTAAGTTAATATTACCTCGTTACGTATAACTTATAACGACGTAAGGTCTAGTAATTTTTAGACTTTGACTTTGACATGATTTTGTATTTGACATTAAGATTTGAATTGTCGCGAGCTCCTAAACCAATAAGGGCTAGTGTTATGGACTACCCACTAGTATCGAAATCACTTTTATAAAATCTACTAAGAATTTACATGTTTGGGTGAAGTATATTAAGTAAAGCAGCTTCGGATGCCGATGACAAACAACAAATATGTATTACTAGTTGCGTTAATAAACCATGCTGTGTATACAAGAATCGAAACCGCGACCCTAGCATGATTACTCAAACCGTTACACCTTCAAAGCCTATCTTGTCACATCAGCCGATTAAAATACCAAAATATTGAAAAGCTTTACCTATCCATTGAGTGTAAAATGAGCAAATATTTGATCCTGTCTCACAAAAGAACGATGGCCGCGGCTAATTAACAGATTTATTTATATTTGGTAATTGATTTCCGGTGTAACCTGGTCGCATAGTGGGTAGGACGTACCTTTATATCCCTCGGTAGCGGATTCGATGAACAAGAAAATAGTTCTGGTCTCAATTCTCGCAGTGATGTGATACATTAAGGGTACCACATATGTCCGCCCATCACCAGATTCGTTGAAACTCTTATCAGCTTTGAGACTAAATAATAATAAATATTGGTGGACATTTCACACAGCGCCATCTAGCCCCAAAGTAAGACCAGCATAGCTTGTATCAAGGGAACCAGACGTCTGATAAAATACTTGTATACATTTTTTGTAAATATAATATATACTGACACCCAGACACAGAAAAAACATACGTTCATCACACATATGTTTGTTCTGAGTGGGAATCGAACCCACGACCTACAACTCCGAAGGCAGGGTTACTACCAACTGAGCTGTGAGGCCTGATCTTGATTATCTATGATTAATTGACTTTCAGAGTATTAAAAAAGTCATTTCATTCCGAACATTTTCATTGGTTGGCTGCCAAGTGCATCGTATTTGGCGCTGTTTGGGATGAAGGCGAATGGGTTTTCAGCATATAATAAATAAAACATAAACCGTTCTCAAAACGGTGAAGGAAAACATCGTGAGGAAACCGACATGTCCTAAAACTACAAATTCGAAGACATGTGTCAAGTGCACGAAAGGAGCCTCTTTGAGACGCACTTAAAATCCTTTCACCACACTGGTTCGAGAGAAGCAGTCACACGAATAGAATAGCATATAATAAGCTTTTATTTAACATACAATACTTGTATGGTATGTTTGTTTAGGTCATAATTTGCAACAGAATTTTGTAGCTTTTATGGATTCCAAGGACTGAAAAAAACAACACTTCGCCTGGTTCTTCAAAGTGCTCTTCTTTATTTGAATCCTTTTGATCCTCATTCGTTCATAGGTGATAAAGAGTTTACAGTCTTGCATAGGTACAAAGTAGGATTATTATTAACAAGAAAGATTTACATTTAAACCAATTAGTTATATTAAACCTCAAAAGGGTTGTCTCATTGGTTACAGGCACGCAAGCCGTTACACAGTATTCAACTTTGACTGGCCTCATAGTCGGTAGTAACCCTGCCTTCTGCGCTGTATGCAGTGGGTTCGATTCCCACCCAGGACAAACATTTGTGTGACGACCATAGATGTTTCTCGATGTAGATGTCTGGGTGCTGATATATATTATGTGTATTTACAAAAAAAGTATATTAGTATCAGTTGTCTGGTTCCCATGATATAAGCTATGCTTACTTTGGGGCTAGATGGCGCTGTGTGAAATGTCCACCAATATTTATTTATTTATTAATTAAATAATACTTAGGCTTCAGACTATTAATAATTAGTTAAGTGTGGTAAGTAGGTAACACATCGGTCAAAAAATAACTGCGACCACTCATACAAACAGGCTTTTGTTGAAATAGAGCATCCATTACCTTCGACCTTGACACTGCTATCCAGCTTCTAACAACGAAATTCGATCAACCAGATTCGCCTATATCAATATTTACCTATAACAATCAAGGTTTTGTTTATACAGCTAATTTTACAAGCGAATAGTTTTATATATAAACTGGTACCGTCAATGATCATCATTCAGTGTCTCTGTGCTTCTAAAGATCTCATCAACATGAAGGTAATTCATATAATTTTATTACTACCACTAGTGTCATTGGCTAAGTAAGGATTCGGTGAAGGAAAACATGGTGAGGAAACCGTCCTAGACTAAAAATTCGAAGACATTATCAAGTGCACGAAAGGAGCGTCTTTGAGGCGCACTTAAAAATCCTTTCACCGCACTGGTTCGAGAGAACCAATGACTCGATGAGTGACTAAATGTGTCTTATCTTATCTTATCTTTACAAAGGTTATGATCGCCGTCATCCTCGCCATCGGCTCAGCCTCAGCGCTGGGCTCTGGGCCCTACCTGCCCAGCGGGTGGAGACCTCAAGGACCAGCTTTCTACCTCCCCACTGAAGTTCAGGTAAATCTGACACATCCTACCTAGCAGATATGCATATTATGAATTATTTAGCAGGTCTTATATAAATAAATATATAAATAAAAACAATATCCAGCCAGTAGACACATAATATGTTATCCTGAGTCCACAGATACGGGAATTGATAAACAAAAATTTGTACCAAACAACTTTAATATGCTTTATCCTATATCTCACAAATCTAATAAGAACTAATCTAATAAGATTACATCCAATAATTTAGGGCCTGACGCCTTATTTTTATTGGATCCTTCTTTCATAATAGTTTTAAGTTAAAATTTTCACGTACAAACTTGAACGCACACGAGTTGTGAGAGGAAGTCAAATTACATTCAGTTTTCAGTAAACCTTAGCCTGATTTCAAATAATGCATAAATATGTCTAAAAGCGCAATACCAACTAAAACTATACTAAAACCTTGTTATTCATTTTTTTTTGTGATGTAGGTGATGGAACGAGCTGACGGCCCACCTGATGTTAAGTGGTAACCGCCGCCCATACACAACAGCAATACGACTCAAATCCTCTCCACCAGAATGCGAGATGACTCAAGTCGCATTGCGATGCGTTCATCACCCCGAGACGAGGATATTACGTCTCATGCGCCATCAATTTCTTGATAAATCTTAATACATGTCTCATTCTAAAATTGTTAGCAAGTAAAATCTTGTTTTTGATATACAGAAGCCAGCAGACAGTCCCGTCAAGGAGACCATACTCCTCGAAACTGAAGCGTCAGGGTCTGAAGGTCTCCGTGAGTATGGGCCTCCGAAGGTCGAAGAATCCTTGAAGGCGGTCCAAGCTCTCCCCGACGCAGTCACTGAGCAGACCTTCTACATTGTGGAGACGGAAATTGCCCAAGGTAACATGGCAGCTTTCCAAGTGAAGCACTGATGAAAAGCGATCAGTCTATTTAACCCAGGACATGGGACACTCCCATGTTCTGCCAGCCAACTTCCAAGTGCTAAACTCTCCACCTGGCCCGGAGGCCACCCTTCAAAGAATTTACCCTATAAAGAAATCGAGCATCTCTAGCATAAGCTAATAGAGATTTAGAGCAATAGATACATTCTGAATGGGCAGCATCAGTGAGGGTACTATTTTTGGCCTTTTTGTGACAAATCATTTTTTGCCATCATTTCAATGCCACCTGGTCTCAGTGGTCACAATTAGCAAAACATAAATCTTGTTTTTGTACTGTTCAAAATATGACAATAAACTATTATTATTATATCTCAGGAAACGTGGAACAGAGAGCCGAAATCCAGGAAGCGACGACTGAGGCCGCGACTGACGCTGTCGAGATCAGAACCCAGGGCTATGAGGAAGCTACCACACCGGCTTATGATGTCACTCAGGCTGCATTTGTCGAAGTTGCTGAAGTTAAAGAGGTAGATTTATTATTCTATTACTGGTTACGATACTACATCGTCTGGTTTTATGCGACGTTTGACAGAATACCCGTTTCTGCCAACATTCTGACATAGGAAATGCTGGGCGACTTAGATCGTCCCGTATTTCAGTAGTGAAGGCCCTAAGTTGAATTGCTGTCGTCAACATTATATATTTGTGGACATTTTTCACACCGCGCCATGTAGCCCAGAACTAAGCATAGCTTTTAATGTGGGAACTAGGTTATACTAGTACTTATGTATTTTTTAAATACTTATATTATGAGCAGAAGATTAGCTGAATATCAGCCAATACAATCTGCTTATTCTGTAAATTAGTCCCGTTAAGTAAAAGTGGAATCAAATGTCATCCTGTCAGGTGGAAACCACTCTGGCTGCTGTTGAAGAGAAACTGGAGAACATAGTAGTCCAGCAAGAGGAGAAACTTCAAGAGGTGGTGGTGGAGACTATGGAGGGAGCCCAGAACATCGCCGAGGCACTCATCAACCTGGACAATCAGATCAAAGCTGAACAGGTGATAACATAAACATGAATACAGACATAGTACGTTTTGTAGCAGAATAAACTGTATAGAAATGTCAGTGACAATGCCCATTTTTACCACCAAATTGCTGTGTTCTGTTGAAGGGTGTGTGTGTTAGTTGAACAGTAGGAACATGAGAAGTTCCTTCTTGATGTCTCAAGATGATTTGTGTGATTTTGTGAACATTCACTTCATTTATTCATTGCACATGTTTAAGAACTAAATATAAATAAGTACATCAAATGTACCCTGTAAGCGTGTTGCAAACAAAGACGTTATTTTATAACGTTAAACTTTTACTACTACACTTTAAAGGAAGACCCGTTTTATTGGTGTTATGCGTTATGATGGTGCTGCTTGTCCTGTAATTTGTTCACATAAAAATACCTTTTAAAGTGCTGCAAAGATTCATTGTGCCCATACTTACCGAGTATTATTTTATGAAAGCTTGCACAAGATTAACCATTTATTTGTTTCCATGTAGAAGCAAAACGATGAAGCAGTTGAGTTGAAGGTCACCCAGGAGGAATCAGGGTAAGCAGAACCATCTTTATCTATGTCATATGAAGTCCCCATAATTTTGGTCCCTAAAAAGGTTGTCTGGAAGAGATTGCTCATTACAATAAGGCCGCCCATTGTTATTCCTCATTCGATTAAAAACGTGCTTCAGAACGCTTAGCAAAAAAGTCTATGGCATATGTAACATCTATCAGAATTGGCTCCAGCCCGTCCAATATCGCTTGTTAATAGTTAAACTTTAATAAGTCTGATAAAACTGTACTAAAATTGGTATTTACTATTTCTAGATCAGTGCAGGGACCCGAAGGTTTCCTCGAGTACGGACCCCCCGCCTTCAGGGAGTACGGACCCCCGAAAGAGCTCCTGAGATCTGCCGAGGTTGCTCAGGTAACACCTGACATTACTCTTCTTAAACTACTCACTACTTACCTCATAGTTTGTTAAAGACTCCTTTTTCTTATGTTACGAATGGTCATTTTTTATATTAGTGGACATTTCACAACCCCATCCAGTCCCAAATTAAACATAGCTTGAACTATGGGTAGGTACCAGATGACTGATAGAATACTGGTATACTTTTTTGTAAACACATAATATATAATCTTTCTGCCGTCAAGCTACTGGTTAATTACCGTTGGTTGGTTACCAATTGGTAATGCATATACTTTATTAAGTTTGAAAGTTGTGGGTGACAAAATTACAAGCACATGGAAATCTATCTTCACGCCTCCGCGACTTTCCATAACTAATAACAGAGCGAAGTATGGAACGAGTACCATAAAAATGAAATTTAATATAATTATTTTGTCGGCCAGGACTCCACCAACTCCATTGAAAGCAACGAAACCAGGCGGCGAAGATTTTCTCCTAAACTCAGGTGAGTAATGTTTTACTTAGTAAAATTTGAGGATAATATTAACTATCTCTCCTATAAATCCTCTCACTCCTGTAGAAGGTACAAGAGTTTATATACAAGAGTTTTTTCATTAATAAACTTAGTTACATAACTGATTGAAATAAGAATCAGATAAAACAGCAAGGTAAACATTATGTATTTTTTTATTCTTCTCTGTCTCTGGCATTTAGAATTGACAAATAAAAAAATACACCGTAAATATTGTTTATTGTATAGTGCATTTCCAATAACAGGCCAATAAAAAAACACGCCTGAAAAATATATGTGAGCAAATACATTTTGAGGGAATTAACATGTCCTAGAAAAAATTGAACACATTTTATCAAAGGCACGAAAGGAACCATTTTGTACACTACTTTGAGAGAGCCATTGACACGAGTGTTATTACCTAGAAGTAAGATTAACTACTTTTAGGAAAGATAATTTCCCTTAGTTCTAAAATTATAACAAGTATTTCCTATAACAACTTACGTTGAATCCTAACTAATATTATAAATGCAGAGTTTGTTTATTACGCTTAAACCGCTGAAATGATTATGATAAACTTTGGTATAGAGACAGATGGGAAACTGGAGACGGTTATAGGCTACTTTTTCTCGCTAAAACTTATAGGGCCATCCCCTATAAATTATTAGGTGAGGGAAGGGGTAAACTTTTTAGGATGACTTATTCACCGCGGGGTGCTGGTAGTTTTATTATAATGCCCCTTATTAGCTACTGCTACGGGCCATATTTTTGTCCGAAAATTTATAATAACTTAAATTATATTTTCACAGAGCATCAATCCAGAAGAGACATTAAAGAGGACACACCCGGACAATTCCTATTGAAACTACGAGTCGAATGAAAAATGGACATGAAATGCTACCCACATATTAATATTAAAGCTAGTTATGGCAACACTGATTCAGACGGTTAAGAGACGCATACATTTTCCCGAGAATTGTTTGATATCTCTACGTTGAGGTCACTGTGATGCTATTTTCGTTAAAAATATTTAACTCTCATACATTGTTGTAATCACTGCCTTTAATTATGTTCATTGTGATAAGTTAGATTAACTTGGCTAAATAAATAATATGCGCAAGAAGAAAGACTTTATTTTATGTACTGTTTTTAAGAAAGTTTAGTTTATCAACTTATTAAAAAAATCCTGAGAGATTTATATGAAGTATTGTTTTTAACTGAAAACTGAGTTATCTTTTATCGCAGCTTTGGCTTGTTTTGTGGCCTAACTTTGCATTTGAACCAGTTTTCCAAAGTTATTAGCTACTTAAATCAATCTTTTGGATCTTGATGTGACTAAACGTATTAGGGCCTGGAATTGGCGGTACTGGCTTCCGAGAATGATATCCGTTAAATTGCGATAACATATTTAGGGTTTTTTTTCCTGTATTTACAAAGTTTCCTTCGGTTGGTTAATTAGGCCGAGAATGAGGCGGACTATTCTTAGCAATCTCCAATGCTATCATGTTGCTAAGACTTATCACACAGGCGCGACGTTAAGAATCAGATTTTATAGACTATTCCGGTCTTTTGACTAAGTGTATATTTAACAGTTTAGATGTATCGAACCAATGATCTATTGTTTGTGTAAATAATGAGCGTCCTGAGATTCGTTTGTACATATTTTGGTTATTGACATTATGATTTATAGATGGAGTGAAGCGGTAGCCAAAACGGCCAACCAAACCAATCATTTTTATCGTCTGTTCTTTTGACTAAAGTGAACATACTTCAAAAGCTATTTTTTTGTATATTGCCAAGAAGAAATGAATATTTAGGATGAATATTTTAGAAAAAATTGTGAGTAGGCATGTTTAATATCACTTACGGAAATGTGTCAGTGCATGAAAGGAGCCTCTTTGAGGTGCACTTAAAATCCTTTCACCACACTGGTTTGATAGTACCAGTGACTCGAATAGAAGAAGAAGATTTACGGAAATATTAATTCTTTTCATTTAATTGCTTTTTTGTTACGAAATAAATGTGTGTAAGATTGCATTTGTTGTAACAACATTAAAATTTAACCAAGAAAATAAAATAAACCGGGAGCTAAGCAGGGAGCTGGCAACCCACCTTACGTCAGTTTGTTTGGAGTCGGAACGAACGCCTCGATTCTCAATTAGCGGCTTGTCAGTTTTCCAGTTAGCGTTGCGTGTTCTCGTAGCTTGATGTGTTTTGTTTGTTTACATTTTATATTTCACCGAAACTTTTATCGTCCGGCCTTTACTTACATTTTTTAAACAATTTCAAATTTAACGATTGTGCTAAGACTGTGTGTTATCGTGAGATATTATTGAGTGCGATATTATTTTATGAAAAATTAGTCATCAACTAATCAAAAAGTTTTTGGTGGTTTTTGTGATTGTCTACGTAGAATTAACTCTTACCCGGAACTTCTTTATCTGACTGTTAATACAGGTAAGTCCTAAATTAATAAACTAATTCTATATTCAAATTAGCCCGTGTTATACTAGGTACTACTATATGGTTTGGTTACTCGAAGCTGGTTTTTTTGCATCATTGCAATGTGACCTCGATGTATAAAAATCTCTTTGGAGATACACTTTCCTCTTTAGTACTTTTCTGCCAGTACTTGCTAGGTATGTACAAAAAAAGGATTTATTGAGAGGGCTTTACTTTTTAAACAGCAAATTTAAATAATCGTAAAGCATAGTACCACCATGTAGGTGAGAAAATACGATTTCAATTTTTTTTATTTAATTTACAACTACAATTATTATGTTCTGTATTGGGGCAATTTGTAACTGCTTTATAACTCAGACTGAAGACTCATAGTCATAACATCTTACCTGAAAGATGATTAATTCTCAAAGTAAAACGTTTTTTATGTCACGGACAAAATACAGCTTGGCTCTTCCCTACTTGCCAATTTAAATGTGGGATTCTGATTAAGATTTTAATATTGTAGAATAATGTTTAACTGACATATTCTAATGAAGTAAATAAACAAATTCCCAAGAGAACAAATTACCTGTCCATAGATATATTCCCTACCTCATTAATGAACTAAATAAAAAAAAAAGATTCTTACTTGGAGACACCATAATATGAAAAATATGGAGACTACCATTTTAGAGTTCCTTGAAGAGAAATTTCACAATCGTAGGATATGTATATGACTTGGGACTAACATAACTTAATTTGATTTTAATTTGTAAACTAATTAAGGTTTGTATACTCTAGAAGTCAGAATGTATGGGATCTAATAACAATGAATACACCTACAAATAAATTATACATTTATGTAGATATAACTACCCTCAAACATGCATAATATTGTACTCCCAACTGATACCCTAAAAGAGTAGGCAGAGCCATACTGGGCCTTTTATCACTATGGGTTGGTGTCGTAGGTATATGTGATAAGTGATCTCATCTTCAACATTGTTGACAAATCTTATAACTACGGAAGTACTTCTTCTTTATCCTGTCAATGGTTCATTATTCACTGGCCTCACAGCTCAGTCCGTAGTGACTCTGCTTTCTGCGCTATAGGTTGTGGGTTCGATTCCTACCCAGGACAGACATTTGTGTGACGAAAATAGATGTTTGTTCTGTGTCTCAGTGTCAATATGTATCTATTTACAAAAACTATAGGAGTCTATTAGTCCTCTGGTTCCTCTAGCACAGGTTATGCTTATTTTGGGTTTAGATAACTTCCTTCACTAATATTTATTTAGGTAATTATTATTTTAATTTTGTGTTGCCTGTGCTTAGCCACTGCAAGGCTGTCTCCAGTAACAGTATAAGTGTTGGTCATGTCACTGCAAACTTACTGTTATTGCAAAATGGGTGAGTCAGTGGGGCACTGATTGAGAATTTACTTAGGATTCCCACATACATATGGGGATAGATACATAGAAATACATATTAACACCCAGACACAGAAACATTTTATTTTATTTTTTTTCATTACACAAATGTTTGTCCTGAGTGGGAATCGAACCCATGACCTATAGCACAGAAGGCAGCGATACTAACCTGTTATATGTATGTATTTACAAAAAAGTATTGTATTATATCAGTTGTTTGGTTCCCATAGACAAGTTATGCTAAGCTTACTTTGGGGCTAGATTGTGCTGTGTGAAATATCCAATATTTATTTATTTCATTCAGACAACCTGTGTATTGAATAGAAATATCTCTGACACAAATATGTGTATAACATTAAAACTAACATAACCACAGCATCTGAAATAGTAAAGTTAATAAACTCATAAATTTGGGAATGAGTCAACCATGTGGGAATTAACTCGCTTGTCCCACTGCACACGATCTGTGTGCATTCAGCATGTGTTGCAATCACTTTGGACTGCACTTGTTTATAAATGTCTTAGTAATGGTGTTTCAAATTCAAATACTTACTTTTTTACTTGAATAAGTAACGGTTGTGTTAACCACTTGGTGGAAACTGGGTAACTGAGGCTCTGCCTACCCATTCGGGGAACATGTGTGGTTTTACGTTTGTAACATGTAGATGAGAAGGTAAATGAAAAAAGTTTAAAAACATAAAATTAATAGTGTTTATTGCATAGATATTGTTCCTTAAAACATGTCTGTAATAAAGGCTTTTATGATTATGTAGTAATGGTATGGTCCGATAACCCATCTCATTGTAAGCTCCTCTTACATACATATATACAATCACTCGTTTCCTGGACAAGTGGGTGGGTGGGTCGATTTTCCACCTGATATGATCCAGACATACCTTGCTTCACCCACTCTCATCACATTCTTCATTCTAGTCATTTTATTTTAAATTTAAGAAAACAGAACTAAGTAGACGAAGTGACAAAATAAATAAAAAAATAGTTATACAAGGAATGTGTTTATTGTGTATTATATGTGTTGAATTATTAAAAAAGTTATAGCAAAAAAGACTAGCTCACTAAAAATTTTCATAAAAATAAATAAAATCTTATCCCTCCTTCCTTCTATCTTCCTGGAACTAACATTTTGATTTTATCTCCAGCGTTTTATCATCGACATTCAATACTGTAATGGGTTCGCGGCGCGTGCCAATTGCGCAATCGCTATAACAAATACATTACTTTTTTTCCTTTCCATTAGCTTTTAGACTAAACGCTGGCAGACCTATTACATATTAATTTGTGTGCAATTAAGTCATCAGCGATAACTGTTTTCGTCAATCAAGTCAAGGCCTTTGATTGTTAATGCGTTTTTAGTCATTTAGGCTTGAATTATTTAATTACTGGTCGATATGGCTGGGGCTTAGTTCGTGTAAAAGGTTATAAATAATAAAATGTTGTAGACACACAGCGCCATCTAGCCTCAAACTAGCATACTATGGGAATAGATAATTGATGTAATACTATGAACTTTTTATTGTAAACAAATGCATATTAACAACAAGGTTCAGAACAAATACTTATGTCTGTCACGCGCAGTTGCCCTGGATGGGAATCGAACCCAAGTTACTAACAACTGAGCTGTGAGGCCAGTCGATAATAATAATAAATATTGGTGGACATTTCACACATCGCCGTCTAGCCCCAAAGTAAGCTAAGCATAGGGAACCAGATAACTGATTTAATATTTACGGTTTTATTAAATACATAATATATATTAACACCCAGACACAGAACAAACATCAATGTTTGTCATACAAATGTTTGTCCTGGGTGGGAATCGAACGACCTACAGCGTACAAGGCAGGATTACTACCGAGCTGTGAGGCCATTCAATGGGAACTGACTATCCTAAGACAGTCCTTCAATTATCTTTACTAAAGCGATGATGTCATAACCATGGCTTCTACTTTGCAAGTATAAGTTACAACATTATGTGTGGTTTGTTTTCAAATTGCAAGCATTAACATTTATAGAATAGAATAGAATAGAATTTATATGATCAGCCTTATGTTTCCACTGCACTGTGTTACTCTTGTCATGATTTCTAAATTTATTAATTGATTTTAAGTATTTTATGTTCCGTTTCCTTGTATAGTTTTATGATTTGTAATGAAAAATGTCCCAAAGGTACTTCACTTGACTTCCTGCTGTCATTTTTAATACTTTTTGTCTCTCAATTTATTGAGTACCGGAAAGGCGTAGCCTGTCATGGCCGTTGTTGTCAACGAGTTAAGGAGGTGGCAATACGGAGGCTCAGTTCTGGTGGAGCGATCGAGCAGCGAAGTCAAGGGAAGCGCAGTACTAACGTGTACCGATAGTTCTGTAGTAGTATACCGAGAAACATTGTAAAATAAAATGATTGAGGATAAGGAGAAGGCAGTTTTCTTCAAACTTCAGAAGCGGGATAAAGAAACCGTTGAGGTACGTACCATCCTATGAATTTCGTTATTTTATTTGCAAGTAATTGTGTTCAAATGAAATATTATTGAAAGTATTCGTAAATTTTTACGCCCACACAAAAAGAAAATGCATTATTTTTATTTTCACGGTACCTATCGTAAAATCTGTGCATCGCATCTGGTCAGGGCAACTCTCTGACGATGTTATGCGCAGGTTAGTGTTCTGTGTGCGGGTACTCTGCCAGGGCGACTCCCTGCCAGTACTTTGGACATTTGATTATATTTTGGAACATAGCATATCTGTGTTTGATCAGGGCTACCCTCTGATAGCAACTGATAAGTTATGAATCAAGGTACTGTGTGATGTTTTGTTATTTTACTTTTAACCCAAGTATATGAAATTATATTATATTAACTTTAAATGCTTTCATGAAATATACATTTTACAAATGATCTATAACGTATATAAAAGCAATTTTGATATGACGTGACAGGATTTTAGTAATTGTTTTAATTTGATTTGAATGAACTACCTATGTTTGTTCATTGCATATTTACCTTGATAAGGGGCGACTAGTAAGCTTACTGGATATTATTTTGAGTGGATATGTTTTCTGTTGGATATGAGTAAGCTACAAGTCGTCGGAATTAGGGGGCGACTAGTGAGATAACTGGATATAATTTTGAGCGGGTATGTTTCCTGTTGGATACTGCTAGTCGTCGGATTGTTGCGTTAGCTATGTTTTGCTAACGGGATTAAGTGAGCTATGTTGGTTCAATGGATTAAGTGAGCCATGTTTGTTCACTTGATTAGATGAGCTATGTATATTCACAGTAATTTTGACACTATGCGTATGATCTCATGCAATAATTGTTTCATTACGTTGAATTTGTACTATGAATGGATACTGCCGATGATAATTGCATTTCAGTCAGAAGAGATGATGTCATGAGAGGATGAAGCTGCTACCTCGGGATACGCAGCGATACGAGGCGGAAAAAAAATACAAATGAAAATGTCTCTACCCTCATCCAGAAATGAATCAATATCTCGGAAGTCACGCAAAGTGGATACGATTGAATACCGCATTGACCTGTATGGAGACGTCATCAACAAATAATGTTGGCAATGAAGATTTTTTTTCTAAGGTTTTTGGCATACCATTAGTACTCGGTAAAAAGAGGATTCGTTGACGTATGGCGCACGTCAAATTTATATATTTCCACAATTCGATTTTACTTATATTTATTTTATGATCTGCAATTTAAACAATTTGTTTGCGATTTTTCAAATATGACTAAATCATTGATAAGCGAGCCCACGAACACCTGAGCCTTACCAGTTATCGAGCAAAATTTTATGACACTTTATCGTAGGCTCTTGTCATATGTAATAAAACTCCTCATATAGTTTTCGTCTTCAATGGGCTAGAGGGCTTTTTGAACATTCATAATTATATACTGCTGATGTGTGGATTTTGTTCTTTAAAGCTATTTTGAAGTTATCTAAGATGTTATATTTTCCTAAATATGGATGTAATTGATTATGCATAGCCCTTTCGAAAACCTTTGAGAAGGCTGGTAAAAGAGCTGTTGATCTGTTACTAGATGACACTTCTGTCATTATTTTTTGTGAAATGGCTTAACCAATGATATTTTTAGAAGATCTGGGATAATAATTATTTAAATGGTAAGAAACACGATGATGCTTGCTGGAGTAAAATACTTTGTCGCAATCATCAACGCCCCAGCACCTCCGAATAAAGTTACGGATCTGGGCATCTCGGAAATGTTGGTTGACTAAATATATTAATGGGTAAACAACTCTTATAAACAATGTTTCAAAAGGCTGGACAGGATGTCATCTATTCCATAACTGTTCTTCTTTTTGATTGATGGAACAATTATTAAAGTATCTTTCTGATTAATTTCTCTTAAATGTAATGAGCATAGCGGTAGATCAACAGCGGGAATTCCGATGTTGTTTTGTGACATTACTCTTAATAATTATTTTCTACAGTATTTTGATCATATTATCTGATCTTTTCATTTGGTTTATGAAAACTATTTTATTAGATATTTTAACACTGCAATTTAGGGCTTCAGTATATTTGTACAATATTTTCAGAGTACTTCACATGATCTTTTTGAACCCTCTTATAAATCCAACCCCTTTTTGGGTAGATAATTAAATTTAGTGTTATATTTTGAAGAAGCTGTTTTATAACGGCAATAAGAGATGAAATTTTCATTTATTACTTGGTATACATTATGAGATAGCATTATGTTTAGAAAGTTCTTGTCTTTTATATTTATGATGAAAGTCTCCGATAACTATATATTTTTCAGTTTATTTAACTTATTGGAAGTTGATCTAACTGTTCAATAAGCATGTTAATATTACGGTCAGTTCTATAAAAATGCAATCTAGTTTAGGTAGGTACTTCTATGGCACTAAACTCTATTATAAACCCTTTTGTTTAAACTCTTCAATATCTGATCTTTAGATGTATTCCACAGTATATTTTAAAGTTATACACACGCATCCTCTTTTGTGAGCGTGACAGACACGGTACAGAGAAGCTATTTTATATCCGGGTAGTGAGATCGATTCCCAATAATATTTGTTTTTGCACAGTTCTGATAATGATACTATATCGAAATTAGTTATTATTAACAGTTGCTCAATTAAATGAAGTTTGTTTTTCTAATACAATAATTATAATGAAGACGTAGTGACGAGAATTGAGATGGGTATGCTCTCAAATAGTTTGGACACGTAGTGAGGATGAATGAAAGAAGAATGAAGAAACAAGTGCATAAGACGAGTGTCAATGGAACCGGTGGAAAGGTTAGACTCGGCGTACATACTTACACCAAATCGGTGACGTATTGGGAAAAGACCAGGTCACGAGTACCCTAAACTGCCGAGCATACATGAAGAATTTGTGAAAACTATGATCTCTGCCTACCCCTATGGGAAACAAGTGTGATTTTATGTATGTATGTAATGTATGTATGTGTCCAATGTCTAATACCCTTGATATTCTGGAAAGTGATATAAAATCTTTATTTATTTGTAAAATTTATTAGGTCCAGGTTCTCTGTTTGAAAATATGTACTATTTTCTGTTGGATCTGTTTCAGTGTTGATTTTGGAAAGCGCTGCATTTTGGAATTTCACCGTTCGTTCTTCTGTGTGATTCTTATTGATGTTGTCTAGCGTCCCTTATATTTAGGTTTGTAGGCGTTGCTGATTGGTTACATACTTTCCGTTTATTATTAGTTACTACTGCTTATTATAGCACGTTTACCATTACTCAATGCTACCTAAAGGTTTTTACTTAAAGTCAAAGGCAAGTCAAAATAAGAAAACTTTATTTCCATAGAATTCCTAAAGAAGGGGCTTGGAAAAGTCAATAATATTCAAATCGTAAGATCAAGGTACTTATCGCTAAGTTTAACGCGTGTTCAAACCACATACGACACTACAGGGGGAAGAACAACAAGAAACCCCTAAAGGAGATTCTTTTTTTTGCGAGTATGATCCTTGTAACATTTTAAATACTTAAATCTATGTTACATTTAGTGAGTACTAGCTTTTGCCCGCGACTTTGTCCGCGTGGAATTCTGTTTTATCACGCACCCCTATTTTACCCCTCTGAAAAAGTAGCTTAATTTACTCCTTGTTACATCAGCTACCTGCCAGTGAAAGTTCCGTCAAAATCAGTCCAGCCATTTCAGAGATTAGCCGGAACAAACGGACAGACAGACAAAAAAAAAAAAAAAAGTTGTTTTGGTATATGTACCGTGTATCCATATGCACTTAGTAAAAAGCGGTTATTTTAATATTATAAACAGACACTCCAATTTTATTTATTTGTATAGATATAATACTGGAATAAGATCTTACGAGATGGGTGTCATGAAGCAGAGCGACATCAGACCCTGGGGATTTATGATTAGGATAATCATTTAGTGTTTTTAAAGGTTCTCGAATTTTCTGTTTTGTATGTATTTAGTAATCCTTTTGCTTATTAACTCAATTGCTAATGTTTTCTTATTTTCTCACTTCCCTAAACGTTTTACTTAGTTTATATTTACGTTCGTAATATCATGAAGTACTTAAAAAGAGGCTGGTGAGATGTCATTTATCGTAATACTCCTCCGTGAGCCCATAGAGCACAGTTATCTTGTGTTATCGAGATTTTTCTAGTTGTTTTTCGACATACACAATCTTTTTACTGATTTTAACATAGTTTCATCGTAGCGTGGTTCATTTCTAGTTGAATATTGCTTTTAATGTGTAGTCGTATCTTAGCTTTTATTTTTTTTCGAGTTTTGTGTCCAGTAATCGATTTGTCTAATATCATGCCCTTTTCCAAGGCAAGGGAAAGATGCAATCGGTTATGCTGATGCTATCGGTGAGTCTAGCAGATCAACAATACTTTCGCGTGCGATGTTTGTTATTGTTGTTAATAATATTTTAGGCTGAAATGTTCTTGTCACAATGTCACTTATAAATATAGATTTCGTTTATTTTGCTGCCATATTATGGTTTTCGCCCCAATTTGATAATTTAGCATCTTTTGACTTCGCGTAAGTATTATTAGCGGGTGGTTGTATTGGGTCACTCATGTTTTAGTCTTGGGCGCTTTTAAAATGCAAGCTGGGAATTCCTATTTTTCTGTGATCGCCAAACAAAGCGGCAAAATCGGGTTTCAGAAACTTTTGCACTGCTACTAATATTACTCACACGTGAGCGTTTGAAATAATGTTTGTCTTGACTATTTGTAAAGTCCGCACATTTGATGGGTTATTTGTTGGTTTTCTTTACAATGAACGGATCAAATATATTTAGTGTCAATGACCTCCAATGGTGACAGTAAGGCAATCTGTTATGAAGTAAAGGCGATATCCTGTAGATGTCACATCATTCTCGAAGGGAGGTGCAAAATAATTAATATACACTCGACATCAGACTGTTTGAAGACTTAAAATCTTATTGTATTTCTTGTTTTCAGTAGTTTGGAAGTATTAATTGTATGTTCAGACCATCTGTATACTCTCGGATTTTCACTCGATAGCTTTTACTTTCACTTTGTAACAAGTTACAAATGATGATAGTCTGACTTTTAAGTCTTTGGCCTGACACTTTATAAAAACTGAAAATTATAAGTACAATGATGATCTAAACAATAGTAGTTCATGCAAAAGAAATATTTTAAATCAATATTAATTTTTTTTCACGATCATTTTACAATGATGGTTACATGAAAAGCGCCCGTGGTGAATAATTATGTGAGGCTGAATAAAGTGTATGGCTCTTTTTGTATATATAAGCATATTTTAAGCAACAATTTTAAAATCTCCCTTGGGTAATAAATTATTAGGGATTGTTTACTTATTATCTTAAGAAATCTGTTTCTATAAATGATTGCCGAATGTCATGATTTATAATTGTAATTCTCTAGCAATAAATGGAATAGTCAATTATTAGTCATAATGAACTCACGTAAAGTGGTAAAGAAGTACAAAGGTATAATTATGATATATTTATTTATTATGTAAATCTATTTCTGTTCCATTTTGTTTAATGATTTAATTGTTTTAAGTATTAGTAACCATTAAAAATAAGATCATGATCGCTTTAATTAAATTTATGTTGGTGTGTATGATTTGTAATTAGGTGTATGCCAGGAGGCAACACGTGGTCGGATGGCCGAATGTCATGATTTCTAAATTTATTAATTGATTTTAAGTATTTTATGTTCCGTTTCCTTGTATAGTTTTATGATTTGTAATGAAAAATGTCCCAAAGGTACTTCACTTGACTTCCTGCTGTCATTTTTAATACTTTTTGTCTCTCAATTTATTGAGTACCGGAAAGGCGTAGCCTGTCATGGCCGTTGTTGTCAACGAGTTAAGGAGGTGGCAATACGGAGGCTCAGTTCTGGTGGAGCGATCGAGCAGCGAAGTCAAGGGAAGCGCAGTACTAACGTGTACCGATAGTTCTGTAGTAGTATACCGAGAAACATTGTAAAATAAAATGATTGAGGATAAGGAGAAGGCAGTTTTCTTCAAACTCTAGACTGGCGAGAGTGTAATAATAAACACGCTTTTAGTACTAAGATGTTCGAATAAGTCACGCGGAAGGGCAACATAACGACATAAATGTTTTTATTATGTGATAAAGTTACGGAACGAGCCGACGGCGACGGCACATTTGGTGTTAAGTTGTAACTTCTGCCCATAACAACCGATGCGACTTGGGTCCTCCCTTACTAGGTACGACGAGACCCAATTCGCATCGTATGCGCCCGTAACTCTGAGACGTATAGGTGGAATGTCTCAGTGCCTGTAATATCACCGGCAACCACACCAAACCGGAACACAGTATCGCGGACGCGTTACTGCTTGGCGGCAGGAATGGGCATGGTGGCAGTACTTGCCCGGACGAATAGATGTTTTAGAATGTTTGGTAACTCGATTTTGTGCCCTGTCTAATTTGCTTACCGACATTTTATGAAAACGTATACGACAGGATTAAACTGTAATATATTTTACAATAAAACCTTTTTGTTTCTGCCCTCGCAATGTTTTGATGTTTTTAAACATTAGTTCCGCACGACCTTCCCGCCACAGTGTCACCGGCCGCGGCCGCGTCTGATTTCCATAGTTTTCCCACAGACAACAAACGATTACACGCTCGGGTTTTTCGTAACTGGAACGTGCGTGACTTTGAATTGCGGTGCATTGTTAATGCATTTTATGGCGGGAATGATTTGTTTTGATAACTTTTTTTTTAAAAGACTTCAAAAAAGGAGGTTTATCATTTCGGTTGGTATTTTTTTAATGTGTTTTACCATTTGAGATTTGAGAGACTCAGATTGGTCCCATAGGAATGTCATCAGAATGGGTTTAGTAATTATGGTTTTTAAATCAAAATAACTGAAAATATAATCTCGTCCAAGTACGAGATGAGGAGTCATTCTCGTTCATTGGCTACGAAGTCTGTGTTTCGTTTTGCTGTGCAAAATAATTACATTGAAACAAAAAAAAAAGAGCATATTTGAATATATTGCATCAAAAGTCTGTCTTAATTCAATCCAAGTAATACGTATAGAAACTTGTGTTGGAAAGTACGTATTTAAATGTCTGCCTGTCATTTCATACCTCTATCCAAAACCACACCGTGAGATGCGCTTGCGATGTTTATAAACTTGCAAATATACAGTTACATTCGTCGAAAACAAATAGATACGGTTATCATTTCTGCGTAGCCGTTTGGCATCTTAGCAGTGGGGGTGTTTCTCCACGATCAAGCGTACGACACGACATTTTCGTTTCTCCACCATCTAGCGTATGACACGACAATTTGCTGTGACGACTCCGAGCGCTAAATATTTGTTCGTTACAAGGATCATGCTCGGGAAAGGAAAGGCTATGTGTTTACGATTTTTATGCTGTGACCATAACTGATTTATGAAGTAAGTGTAAATAATAATAATAATAAAAATATATATATATATATATATATATATATATATATATATATATATATATATGGGTGGACATTTTACTCGCGCCATCTAGTCCCAAATTCAGCATAGCTTGTGCTGTGGGGACTAGGTAACTGGTAGATAGGAATAGAACCCACGACTTACAGCGCCTGAGGCCAGTCAAGTATTATTTTACTGAAGACGACACAAAGCACATTAGTTACGCTTTTTGTCGTTGGGGAAACGGAAGCCAAGTTCTTACGGGATCGTTACACGGGGAAAATGTATGAACGACATGTCAAGTTCAGTTTGTCGTATGTAACGTGTCGTGACCGCATGTCGTATCGTGTGTGTTCGTGGATATACGCGACAAGTCTGCTGCTAGGTACTGCCTTGGCGCCGGAATTGTTCCCATTGCATACATAGAACAGATTGTATTGTTAGTCGATAAAAACGATCCTTATTATCATTGAATTGAATGTGACACTGATTTAAATATTTTTTCACTGATGATCTTTAGTAGAATCTTTAGTGTAAACTAGCTGTTGCCCGCGATATCGCTTGGAATTCGGTTTTAACGCGCACCCCCATTATACGCCCTGAAAAAGTATTCTAAGTTATTCCCTATAACATCAGCTGTCTGTCAGTGAAAGTCCCGTCAAATCAGAGCTGTTACGGAGATAAGCCAAAACAAGCAAAGTGTTAAAAAAGTGAAGTTTATTTTTGTCATAAGTAATCGTATATTTGACTATATATTTTGACTTTGAATATATTTTGACATTACGAACTGACACTGCAACTTAATTTATTTGTATAGCTGCGCCCTGCGGCGTTACCCACGGTGAATAAGTAATCCCACACGGGAACACTGCACTTTTCCGGAATCAAAGTAGCCTATGTGTTAATCCAGGATATAAGCTATCTTGGTAACAAATTTCATCCAAATCCATTCAGCCGTTTGAGCGTGAAAGAGTAATAAACATCCATACAAACTTTCACGTTTATAATATTACTAGGATAATACAGTAAAGTACAAGACAATATTATCGTTTTCTTGTTTAAATTAAACATTCTGACCGAAAAATAACTATAGTTATATCATACTAATCCATCTCTTGGCCTGAAAGTCCTGATTTGTGGATTTATATTCTAGAAATGAACCCGTGGTTGTGGTGATAAATAACTTTCGCTTCAAAACAAGTTTTGTATTCGTCAAACGATGCTATGCCGAAGCTAACATACTTTTGTTCTAAGTATGCTTAAATAAAAAAAACATAAAACCCAAGTCGCATCGTATGCGCCCGTACCTAACTCTTAAGACGGTGGTGAAGGTGGAATGTCTCAGGCGCATGTAATTTCCGGTAAAAAAGATCCAGACAATTGTTATACTTACTTACATACTTTTTGTAAATAAACATATTAACCAGCCAAACAAACATCTGTGTTCGTCACACAAAATGTTTGTTCGGAATGGGAATCGAACACACTGCCTACAGCGCAGAAGGCAGGGTTTCTATCAACTGAACTGTTAGGCCGGTCATATTCAACTCAAATTAGGTTGCACAGAAAGAGGTTTTATAATCATTTAGAAAAAATGTAGAAGTAAGAATATTGTTAGACTTTCTTTAAGAGATAATTCATAGACAGAACATAATATACTGTCTCTCTTGAAAGTCTAGAAAGACTTCTATATCACTTTCCATTGTTCCTCACCGGGTTCACTTTCATTATTAAATTTATCGACTATCGTCAATTTGACTCACTAAATGCCTTCGTCACTGGAGAAGAAACCTTCACTTCATCACGTAAGGAACATTTCAGCTTGACATCGATCGAAACTGGTTTTGGAATTAATACAATATCTACTCGTATCTACAGAGGCGTATTTGAAATCATAACTCACGTTTTCAAGATGGATTTCGTCATCAGCTGACGTTTTTGATCATTAGCATACCGCAGAATTTGAATTTTCATCAATGGCTGAATTGTTTTGAACTTTATAAAATAAACAATAGTTTGGTTATAGTAAAAACATTGCCTTATTTAATTTCACTTTACAGATATATTATTCTAAGTTCGACGTATAGCTCGTTGAAAAGCTATTCGTATAGTTTCAAAACGCTAAAGTCAAGTATATCGTAAATTGTATGGATGACGCACATGCAAAAGTACCAACCCTCAGTTTGAATTTCCCTGTAAGATAAAGTCAAGACTGCTACTACTGCTCGCGTTACCTGCTCTATTGAACCACTGTGGTGAATGGAATAAATTGCGCCTCTTAGAGGCTCATTTCGTACACTTGACATATTATGTCTTCAAATTTTTGGTTCTAAGATATGTCGGTTTCCTCGCTATGTTTCCTGACTAAGACACTAGTTATTTTCTAATTGTGACCTAACAATATTCGTAGAATCAGCAACATAATCTTGAAATAAACATTCTAGCGCTGGCAGATTATCGATTCTAGGAACAAACAGCGGCGGAATATTAAAAATGCAAAGTTTCTATTTCAAAGCATAAAAGGTTCCCTCGAATACTACATTGTATAATGTTTACAGAGAATTATTTCATCACTGAAAAAGCCAGCGAGCGTGAAGCTGTTTTTATTTTCCTTGAACTAAGTAACGAAAAGACTAGGAAGTGATTTGATTGATAGAGACAACGGTAATGTTACTAAAATTGTAATCTTACATAATACCGATTCGAATAAGGCAGGAAGTATCCATGAGGAATGTTCTACGTGAAATGAAGCAACAACTGTTTAGTGACGAACTTAAATACAGTGATGAACTCACTCCCAAAATACTACATGAAAACAGGACCGAACAAGATCTTTAATCCTCTCAGGCGAAGCCCATATAAGACACTGATCCTAAACAAAGCAATTTGAGCTTAATTAGGAGTTCCGTAGTGTTCCAAATCTACCAAGCGATGATGAAACTGTTAAATCGGTTAAGAGCAGATGATAGCGGAAACAACCTATTTCAAACCCTCTATCTGACACGAGATTCAGATAACAGATATAGCAAACAATAATAAGATAAAAAGTATTTGCATATTTGTAACAATACACTATAAAACTAGGTAATTGATCATTTCGATGCCGTAAGCCTGGCATCGAAATTAGCATATTTAGTATTCTTTCCAGATTATTTATTTGCTGCCAAAAAATTATGGCAAATTTTATGTTCGAAATACTAAGTTCGGCTTATTTGCAAGTTCCTTGACCTATCTGGTCACATCTCTCTTCGGTTTTATGATTATTTACGAGTTTTATCTAATAATCAGTATCAGTTTGATTCTATGAATAAAAATACTTGATATTATTGAAGTATGCGTGAATTTTATGGCAATTAAAATTCGGACAAGTAAATAAATTAGTTTCACACGTCAATCTGAACCTAATTCATTTAAAAGCTAGAGCAACATATTTGAACCTTTGAATGTTATTAATTCAAGATTTGGTATGTACTCTTTTAAATAAATCTTTTCGTTGGCGGTGTAGTATGAGACCTTTGGACTTTCAATTACTTCTCAATGGCTGCAATAATGTTCAATCTATTGCAGATGTTATTATGATGTGGACCACACTTATGTATTCCCAACAATAGGCTTCCATGCACTGCGTATTATTCTAGTATCTTATTGAAACTACTCTGATTTAATGCGTTGTTATAATATTGTGACGTCACTCAAGGTTTTAGACCGGTTTATATCATAAACGTCGTTAAAAAGCTTTATAGGTATAAGTTAAATAAGTCGTTAATTTGAAAATATGGTCTCTCCCTGCCTGCCTATATGCTCTATTATCAAGCTCTTGACTAGCAACCCTGTTTCGCGATATATTTGAATATGTGCATTGATACAGTCTGTGAAATGTTTCGTTTATGTCACCATTTTCGACATTGGTAACATCACAAGAACCATCACAAATCGAGCAAATGTACCGAGACCAATCTGAATGTGATACGCCTCGTTGATACGCAATACTTACGTAAGCATAACACATACATACATCAAATATTACGCTTGTACGTCTAAATTGGTTAAATTGCCCATTTGTGATTGGACACTTTCTAAAAGTATTGTTTGGCTCAAGAGATCAGAGGTTACCGAGTGACCTAATTTGATTAATGAGTATAATGTAGAGGTAAGAAAACTAGTAATAGAATTGTAGATAGGGCAAAATCTCTCTGTTTTAGCACAGATGATGAGCAGGTGAAATTACAGCCACACGAGACATTCCACCTACACGTCTCACAGTTACAGGCGCATACGTTGCGACTTGGGTCTTGTCGTACCTAGTAGGGGAGGACCCAAGCCGCGTCGCTTGTTATGGGCTGAGGTTACCACTTAACACCAGGTGGGCCATCAGCTCGTTCTGTAATTGTATTACATAAAAAAAAAAAGTTTATATTGAACTTTAGTCTGTTAGTAAAATAAATTTGTAGTTATAAACAAAATTGTCGATTCAAGTTTTAAAAGATAGCAAACTGTGGGAACTCCTTAGATCAAGCTGACTGCTACTGTTACCGAAGATTCCACACCTATCTCTCTTTATATTTTTTTACTTCCACGTATTAAATATACATGCCAAACTTTCCAAAAATATTATTGACTACCAATGCATACAGAACATATGCATACATACTATTTTTTAAAACTTCGAGTCTATTAAAAGTATCTACTGCAATTCCCTAACAATAGTCCTAAACGTTACCCAAGATTTAATGTAAACAAAAAACACTGTATTACCATAATGTAAAGCGATGTACTGACTATTAATATGTACATATATATGCAAAAACATAGGACCCAGTGAAGTGCCCTATAGAACTCCATACGTAAGTAACGATTCTGCAATCCAAGCGTGCACACTTTCTGTTCACGCAACACTATATTATAAATGCGGTATTGTTTCAAAGGTTTCTCACTTGAGCCGCAGAGCATTCATTACTGAGTGAGTCGACAAAATTTGGGTATTGTTGGTCTAAAGCGTTGCCGATATCCAGGCCGTTATTGTTGACTTACGCAGCGGTTTCTACTTGATGGGTACTGAATGGTTGTGATCAAAAGGGCCCATTATATCGCTTTAGGGCTATTGGAGAATACGTGATGGCCATTAACGACAACAGTTCGAGGCGTGCCGAGACGTTGCATAGTTTAGATGATGAATTGAGATTTTTTTTTGTGCTATGACCTGACAACGTAATCTCACTATCCCAATTGTTCAGTATTTTCTTGCTATTATTGCTTTATAATACTTAAAAAATCTAAGCACTCATAACATTTAACTGTTACATTTAACTGTTGCATTTAACTATTATGTCTATCATGTAGCGTCATCTGTAAACTCAAATGTGATGAAATTGTGGAGTTGTTACCCTTGTGTAGCTAAAATATTATATTGTTTGTTTAGATTGTCTGGTTCCCTTAGTACAAACTATGCTTAGTATGGGGATAGATAGCTCATCGCAAATGTTTGTCAGGCTGGAGCTCTGAGCTCCAGCTTTGCAAATAGTCAAGTAGTAGAAGTTTGTTTCAAGTAGTAGTAGTAAGTAGTAGTCGTTTGTTGCAAGTAGTCGTAGTAGTATGTTGCAAGTAGTAGTAGTAGTAGTAGTAGTAGTTTAATCTCTCTTTTTTTATTATAACTTAGCTACTTAAGATGAGCGTCAAACTTAGCGATAAGTACGCGTGTTTTGAAAATTATTGACGTTTCCAAGCCATTTCTTTATGAATTCTATAGAAATAAAGTTTTTGACTTTGACTTGTCAGCTTGGCGGAGAAGCAAGTCTTTTGTATATTGTACGTGTAACGTTTGTAATCCAAAACTTAACTGGTTTTGATAGTAATTCGTATGTTTATGGTGTAAAATTTACCCTCATCACCTAATAACACAGAAACGTTTTACGATACGCTGGATACATTAAAATGTAATTTTATAGACGCATCGACCTGTTTCACATACTTGGAAACTGACAGATAGGTGTCTGTTAACGTGTGACATAGATCCAATTGGGATGGCTAGATCACTGCCTGTTTTATTTCATTACAAGCTTTTTTTACTTGAAATGTTTGTATGTATGTTAATTTAAGTCAAAAAATTGCAAGTATATTTTGGTTTTAGTTTCCCCCATTTCATAGGCTATATCGCTGCCTTAATTCTATAGTGACACAACTAAAAAGAACTCATTTTTCAGGAGAGCGGGTTTGCGTTAAGCGATGACGAATAATCCAACCAATCAGATAACGACATTTAGTGACGTCACTCGCTCAGTTGGGCGAATAGGAATATGAATTTTATTCACATTATAATACAGAAGATTTCGCGTCGAACTACACCAATAACTCAATTTTGACACATCTGGTTTTGTGCCACTATTGAATTAAGGCAGCGATATATTGTATGTATTTCCAGTGTGATTCATACGTTGTTCCAGTTCGTAATCAGAATGTTAACAAGCAGTTGTGTTAAATGAGTTGTGGGAATTATGCAATCTGTGGTCTTCCACGCCACTTGGTAATTTATGATGAAGCTGTTTGTTTATGAGCTGTGGCGTAGTAAGCAATAAATATGTAGTATCTTGATACCGTTCGTTGGGGCAATTACAGTACTCATATCGAGTTGTTAATTTTCATTAGTTTATAATATATTTGGCTTTTATTATCCAAATATTAGGGCACTGGGAAATTTCTTGTTGATTGTTTTTACTCAATTTGTTGGTCAAAACATGTTTGGATTTCTCTTGATTTCCCTTGAGAACTATTTACTAGACATTTTTGTAATTAATTCACAACGAAAATCGTGAAATATACGAAAAACAAATCATTTGTGCCAAAAAAACTGGTATCAGTGAACACCATCTTCTGCGTTAGATTTAAGCTTAGTTGCAGGAAAATTTTTTTTTTTTATATATATAATTATAGATAATTTAAGTTACCATCATTTTGCTGACGATATTTCTATGCATTGTTACCAGGTTTCCTCGATACAGGCTAGGCCTAGTGGGGGAGCCACTATTAAAACTCTGTATGTGACAATCGGTAAAATACTGGTTTTTGTATTTTCTTTTTTGTTTAAAATGTGTCAAATTATGTACTCTAGCATACATTTTTTTTTATTGTGTACCCAAAATATTTGCTCCAAATTTCTCAGAATCCTTTAAAAGTCATTTCGCCAAAAACAGTTGCAAGCAGTCACGAAACCAACCATATTCGTTGGTGCAAAAACGTATCGCAACACCCCAGACATCCATACCATATAGCATAACCACCTACACCGTATCAAGAGAGCCGGTTTCGCGTTGCGAAAGTAAAAAAGATAAACAAAACGCCTTAATCTGAATTGCAGTTTGTATTAAGCGATGTGGGTTTATCGAATGGCCAATTGAATTGTCAATATTTTTATGTATTTTATGAGTATACATTGTCATGTTGAAAGTTCTTTATCCCTATTGTACCGATAGCAAAATACAAGAGTGATAAAGCAAAACATGCACAAAGGCGAGCTTAACCTTAAGAAGATTTGTCTTCCAGCAAACCTTTGAGGCTAGAGAAAGGCTATTTTATAAAGGTAGGACGTCTAGATAATAAAGAGAAATTGAAACTAAATTTTGAAGTTATGTCATGTATCCTACTAATATTATAAACGTGAAAGTTTGTGTGAATGTATGGATGTTTGTTACTCTTTCACGCTCAAACGGCTGAATGGATTTGGATGAAATTTGGTAACAATATAGCTTATATCCTGGCTTAACACATAGGCTACTTTGATCCAGGAAAAGTGCAGTGTTCCCGTTGGATAAGTTATCCACCGCGGGGCGCAGCTAGTATATGTATAAAAGGGAATGGCTGACAGCTTTAACTAGTGTTCCTAGAGACTTGTAATAGAGTTAGAGATAGTTCAAACATAAAGCCAGATCAGTGTTAAGTTTTATCCGTTTGCTTTTATCAGCCAATGTTTAGATATACTATTTTTTATTATGTTGATAAGAGAGGCCCATTGCCTGTTTCAAGAGAGGAAAATATAAATTTTAAATAAATATTGGTGAATATTTCACGCAGCGTCATCTAGCCCAAAGCAAGCTAAACATAGATAAGCATATCATGGGAACCAGACAACTGATATACATATTGATATTTTTTTTGTAAATATCAAAATATAGTAGATAGATAGATAGATAGATAACACATTTATTCGGCACACAGGACACAAATACACAAAAGAGCAATGACTAAAAATAATAAACATGAAGAAAAAAGAAATATTACAATATGTACCTGTGCCTCCAGTGCCGAAAAAGGGGTTGGCTCAGCATATGCTGAGTAATTTTACTCAGCATACATATAAACATATTAACATATTATTATTATATGTACATATTAACACCCAAAACAAACATCTATGGGTGGGAATCGAACCCACGATCTACTGCGCAGAATGCACGGTTACTATCAACTGAGTTGTGAGGACAGTTAAAAGTGAAAAAAAACCATATATTTTCTTATTTTGTTAATTAATACAGAAAATGTATTGAGCTTGCAATTACTTAATGAATTTTTTTGAACTCTACATTATTTTTAAACTTCTCTCGCAACTATCATTGGACTGTTGCGAGGCCTTCAACGCGATTTCAATCTGTGGGCAGTCGGCGCCGCATTTCATAAAAAAAACTGCCTTTTTAGTATTGAAATACGTCAATAAAATGCACAGTAATTATAAGGTGGGTCGAATACCTCATGTATGGCGCGCCATCCCCTTATCTGTGAAACCCGATTACATTTAACTCCCATGTGTAAATGATCAACAAATTGAAGGCTACATTACAATATACAAGAGCAGTAGAACTCACGCCAAGTTCGTCCGCGGAAGTACTTCCACCATGCCCATTTCTGCCGCCAAGCAGTTGTTGTGTTGTGAGACGGCCGAATCACTTGTGATTTCTTCTCTATATATTTCCTTAGTAAAATATTTAACCGTATCACATAAAAAAGTATAATAAGTCAAGGAACTGAGATTTTGAAAATTACAAAGATTTTTTATTACCTAATAGTTTTCTTAAATGACACGCTTAAAATCTTATGACCTGGTCATTTTAGTCACAGATCTTTTCAGATTGGTACATTTTGTACAGATATCACACAGCGCTGATATATGACATTATTAAAGGAGTTTAAGAATAGAATAGGATAGAATAGAATAATAGAATAGTCATTTATTAAAAAAGAAAAATACAAAAAAAACTTAATACAATTTACGTAAATTAATAAAAAAAATATTTGTTTCTTCTTCTCGCCATCGTTTACAATATTAAAAACAATTATTTCAGTAAAATGCATCGCTTTACCATAGAAGTGTGTATTAGCAATAAAACTACATAGATTAGTTAATTCGAGAACTCGTTGATTTACGCCCGCATATTACACTTTTAAGATTCCATATATATACGATTACGCCCTTCGAAATATGTATATTTACACGTATTTGTATGATCTCACTTAGGCACAGAATGCATAAATATGTACTATTACTCAAGTCTGGGTTTGCACAACTCAACATTGACCTACTAATACGGAACCCACGTTTGAGCTACCCACTGTTCTGCAGGTAATTAATTTGCTATGATTTTAATGTACAGCCACGAATTGACCTTAGTTTGGTTATGAACCAATTGTCCGGAAAAATCACTTTAACTACACATGAATCATTTTAATTCCAACATAAAACCATTTCTGCCGCCAAGCAGTAATTTGGGTTACTGTTCTGGTTTGAAAGGTGTAGTTGCCGGTGAAATTACAGGCACATGACACACTGCCTCATAGTTGCGGGTGCATACAATGCGACTTGGGTATTGTAGAAGTGGAGGACCCAAGTCTCATTGCTTGTTATGGGCAGAGGTTACCACTTAACACTAGATGGGCTGCTTGTGAAGTAACTTTATCTCGTAAAAAAGTTATCCAATTTTAAGGACAAATATATTTGGCTGATCAAAAATGACTTAGTAAATGGCGTCAGCTCCCATGAAATTGCTTCCTTCAAGGATAACCCATCGAATGCGTAATTACGCATTTCCACAGTACAAGCTATGTTTAGTTCGGGGCTAGATGGCGCTGTGTGCATTGTTCACCAATATTATTATTTCCTCATGAAATGGACTTTACCACACACACATAAAATGTATTCTGTTTCTGAAATTATTATGTTCAGGTCGTTTCACTTACCTGGGTACGTCCCACACTTGAATACGACAAATCAAAGTCAGTTGTCAACTCAAGGATATACCCACACATAACCTACCAACCTTCTTATTGTTTTATCGCCGGGTACTGCCCTACTCAAATCAGCGAATTGTTTATTGAATTGACCAATTATGTTTGAACGATTGCAAATACATAACTTTTTACCCAAAATCTCCAGAAGATATTTTCTCTATGCTTTCTCTTGTTTTTGTGTCGAAAACAAATGTGTAGGGTTTGTCTATTCAATTCAGGTGAATTTTTATATTTTCATAATACTTAATATCTCATTCAATTATTTTTCATTTATGTTTAATAGAAATACTGGTTTTCCCATGCTAAATTATTTCTTTCTCAATGTTTGTCCGTCTCCGAGTGACTGGGTTGTATTAAGACAAATCCTCCCTTTTGCTAATTAGTAAGTCTTTTTTTTATATGATTTAGGTGATTGAACGTGCTGATGGCCCACCTAGTGTTAAATGGTAACCGCCGCCCATAGACAACAACAAAACGACTCAAGCCCTCTCCACCATAGTATTAGATGACTCAAGTCGCACTGCGTTGAGTCCATCACCCCGAGACGGGGATGTTACGTCTCATGCGGCTGCAATTTCACCGGCACCCACTCCCTTCCACCGGAACACAGCAACACGAGTGCATCACTGCTTGGCGGCAGATTACCAGGTGTGGTGGCAGTACTTCTCCGGGCGAACTTGGCACAAGTTCTACTGCTACTAAAAGTAGCATTATTACAAACTTTAAACTAATCTTACAAAGGAGTAATTCGCATTGTTATCGTATTATGTCATCGGTTATATTTATCATGTCGAGTATTTATTTACTGTATCGCCTTGTACCTTGACGTCTCTCTGATGAGACTGTTTAAAATGGCTCTTAAACTGACAGTTGATTTCAATTGAAATGTGTTGAGTTCAATGACATATAGCCTCTGTAGCCATCAATTAAGAAGAAGAAGAAGAAGAAGAAGAAGAGTTCAATGACATAAATTGAATAGACCTAATTCGGACTGACCTATTTCTAGTATAATGTAAAATGTTACAGACATTGATGGCCTTTATTAAAAGCGTTACCGAGCTAAGTATTTGACCTTTTTCGACTGAATTTAAATCTGTCACAGAGGATGATAAAACACTGAGAAGTTAATAAACCAATAAAAGGGTTTAAGCAATGCTCTAAATTGTTGTTGCATCATGTTCAGCTCTAACGGGTTTTATCGTTAGAAATTTTGGACTTGCATTTCTGTTCCATAATTTTGATATAACGTAATATGTATATCCTTACCTATTTCGAGTGGCCTCTTAGCACAGTTGGTAGTAACTGCCTTCAGTGCTGTAGGTGGTGGCTTCGATTCCCACCCTGGACAAACATTGGTGTGACGTACATAACGAACGAACGATGTGTTTGATCTGGGTCTGGGTGTTGATATGTATTATATGTATGTATTTACAAAAACCTATTTAAGTATTATATCAGTATTCTGGTTCCCGTGATACAAGCTATGCTTAGCTTACTTTGGGGCTAGATGGAGCTGTGTGACATTTCAAAATAATTTTTTTATCCGTACTTATTTCGCTGGATTCAATATCTGAGTACGTTTTAAACTATTTGAGCACTGTTTCTGGTCTGACATGCAGGAAAACGGAAAATACCCAACGAAAACAATCACCATTTTGGGTACAATGTAAATGAGATAGAAAACGGTGCGGGCCTTCAATGCCATATGTGCGTGAAATTTCATAGTCCTGTCACGTAGTATGTAAGTAAAATGTTTAACAAGTTACAAGAGACTAGCGATTATTAAGTATTGGTAATATGTCACCGAATCAGCGTACGATTGATCTGATTTTCCATTATCTAAGATGCTCTAAGTAGATCTGATGAAGATAAAAATGTAAAGCAAAAAGGCGACAGATGTCATTTATATTATTATATATTAAATATAATAATAAATTTATATTATACATATTAAATCCCCAGGCACAGAACAAACATCAATGCTCGTCACATAAATGTTTGTTCTAGGTGGTAATCGAAATCACGACCTAGAGCTCAGATGGTAGAGTTACTAACCAACTGAGCTGTGAGGCCATCAGAAATGTCGGAACGCTAAATTCGTAACTCTTCCAACGCATGCCTCACCGTAAATGGTTTTACCAAAGTGATGGACAGCCTCTAGGACAATGAGTGTGTACATTACAAATGCGGTATTTAAATTGCTAATTGACTAAAACTGTAATGATATACTAAACACATTTTGAAAGTGCAAAGTATTTGTATGGTAATAAATTGAAGAAAGCGGAAATTCATTTGCTAAGTTCAATAGAACCAAGTAAGCGTAGCTAAATCAATTTAGCGGAACATGAGCCGTAATAGAAAATACTGTGCTGATGAATTTTTTTTGTTATGTCGTTAAGTGATTGAACGAGCTGACGGCCCACCTGATGTTAAGTGGTAACCGCCGCCCATGGACAACAGCAATAGGACTCCAGTCCTCTCAACCAAAGTACGAGATGACTCAAGTCGCATTGCATTGCGTCCATCACCCCGAGACGGGGATGTTACGTCTCAAGCGTCTGCAATTTCACCGGCACCCACTCTCTTCCACCGGAACACAGCAATACGAGTGCATCACTGCTTGGCGGCAGATTACCAGGTGTGGTGGCAGTAATTCTCCGGGTGAACTTAGCACAAGTTCTACTGCTACTTTGGGTTGCCTTTCGCACCACTCGGGGGACACGTGTAGGGATTCAAAGGGTTATCACCTACGGACGCGAGCAACGTGGCCATCCAATTAGAACTTAGAACTATAATCATAAAGTAACCGGGCAAGGTCATCAGTTGAATCATATGATTATCAAGTCATCTGCAGACATTATAGTAGTGAATAAATAGATTCAATCAAATTAGATGAACTCTCGGTTAATCAGGAAAAGCAAAAACAAAATTACGATTCTGCCCCATATAAAGTCCAGTATTTCTTGTCCATCCAAAGGTTGTCTGTAAGAGATCGCTTTATAGCGATAAGACCGCCCATTGTTTCACTTTTTTTGTACTTTGTATCTGATTGTTGTTATTTTGATTTTGTGAGCAATAAAGTGTCATCTATCTATCTATCTATTCTGATAATACTCGCGCCATATATGACACATTCCGAATAACTTACGACCGCCATTTTTTTTATTTATTTGATGGAACGAGCTGATTTGTATTAGACTTTTTCTAAGTATGTGAAGATCCGAAAGAAATAGATATTTATGATTTCTCATCTAACTCTGATTATTCTCATATTGAGGGGTATATCAATGTCCAAATGTTATCATAGGTCTTTTATTTCAACAATTTGAGCATTGAACATCGTGAACATAAAGAAACTTGGTTAAGAGTTTCTAGACTAAATTAGTAGATACTATAAGAATCCCGAGATCCATTACTAATCTGGAAATTTTCTGTTGAGCATATAGATTATTTATGGATCGACTGACCTCACAGTTCAGTTGGTAGTAACCCTGCCTTCTGCGCTGTAGGTCGTGGGTTCGATTCCCACCCAGGACAAACATTTCTGTGACGAATACAGATGTTTGTTCTGTGTCTGGGTGCTGATATATATTATGTGTATTTACAAAAAAGTATATAAGTATCAGTTGTCTGGTTCCCATGATACAAGCTATGCTTAGCTTACTTTGGGGCTAGATGGCGCTGTGTGAAATGTCCACCAATATTTATTTATTTATTAATTAAATAATACTTAGGCATAAATCAGACTATTAATAATTAGGTAAGTGTGGTAAGTAACACATCGGTCCAAAAATAGCTGCGACCACTCATACAAACAGGCTTTTGTTGAAATAGAGCATCCATTACCTTCGACCTTGACACTGCTATCCAGCTTCTAACAACGAAATTCGGCTAGATGGCGCTGTGTGCAATGTCTACCAACGGCATCTGGAGATAGGGAATTATTGCAGCATCCAGAAGTACGATTAAATAAATAGCAACGTTCTCTTACGTAATGTTACGAGTCAGACCACTGAAGCAGATAATGAAAACGTGTTAATGCGTTTAACTAGTTCACACTCACTCGTGAATGAATGTCAGAATGTTCAACCGTGAGTTTTTTTTAATTACGCTATCTGTGGTCGTTCGGATTTGCAGTTCACATGTTTATGGTCTGTGTGGTTTGAAAATATGCGTTAGATTTTCATTCAAGTGGAGGAAACATTTACTACTAGATATAGTCGTCTGAATTTATGTTGTGGTTTTTTAGAATATAATAGTTTAATTTAACTGAAGTAAGTAAACCAGATAAATAATCACTAGTAAGCTATTTTTATTTATCTAGTTTTGATTTATGACAAAAAAAATTTTTTTTTTATTTAGTTGTGGTTTTAGGCTCATTTCTAAATCTCGTATTTAACGTTGTTTGAGCCCAACGGTTATCAAGTCAAATCCACGACAGTATGACTGACTAAGTCATTATAAAACATTTCCATCGTAATGTGTTTGTGTATGTATCTGTCTGTGTGTGTGTTTTTTTTTGTATATTACCTACTATATTTAACGCAAATAAAATTAATTAATTTGATTTTCGTAATACTACATTTTACCTACAAGACCTAACATGCCGGTAAGCTGTCTAGACTTATAGTCAACTGAATCGCTCTGTTAATATTTGCTTCCCTTTATTATCTACATGTGATTCTATTTTATTTACCTAAGTAATGGAATATAATGTACAACAATAAAACTGTCCTATCGCAGTTCACGTGAATGAGTTTCATCTTGCCGACGAAGTAATGATTGTGCATATATGTATTAACTATTATATATGTCTTATGTATTACATATGTTGATTATATAAGACTAGGTCGGCAAGGTCGCCACCTATACTGATATATGCAAATTCAAATGATCACTGGTTCGAATCTTGCGTCGTTTGTAAGGAATTCCACGTTATAAAGCGACTTAAATGTAAATGAAATTTACATTCATGATTTTTAAGTTATTAATTTTTGTATATTATAAGATATTTTCGATCTATGAATGAATTGATGAATTATTTAGATATTTGAGAATTATATTCGACTTTTATCCATTCGATATCTTCAGTTAGTATGAAATGACTTAAAACGTTAGAAGTAGTAGTTAATAGTATAGTTTAAATTGAAAAACAATTATAGTAATACTGGAGGACAATTCACAAAGCGCCATCTAGCCCCAAGTAAGCTAAGCATAGCTTGTATCATGGAAACCAGACAACTGATAGAATACATATATACTTTTTTGTAAGTACATGCATATGATAAATATTAACACCCAGACAGAACAAACATCTATATTCATCACACAAATATTTGTCGTCGGCGGGAATCGAACCCCTACAGCGCAGAAGGCACAGTTACTACCAACTGTGCTGTGAGTAAGTCTGTAGGTTTGCATCAAATGACCCTGGCTGAGGTCATGAGAAAACGTGCATCAGTGTAAACAAATAGTATTTTAGCGAAACGTTTACATAATAATATGTGTCTATTATTAGCCGGTTGAAATAGCTGCGCGCGCGCCGTGTTGAAAGAGTTTGATTTAAATAGATGTTACTATGTAGGTATTGTATTTCGATTAAGGAAACTGCTTTTTTTATGTGAATAACATGTGAGACGGTCAGATAGATACTGATGTTAAATAACCTCTGCATATAACAAAGCGAAATTTTATGTCCTACTTAGGCACGGGAAGACCCAAGTCGCATCGTATGCGCCCGTAACTTTGAGACTTGAAGGTAAAATGTCTCAAGGGCCAGTAATCGCATCGGGAATTACACTTGTGTTTCACAGTAATCCTTCTATTCTATTCGAGTCACTGGTTCTCTCAAACCAGTGTGGTAAAAGGATTTTAAGTGCGCCTCAAAGAGGCTCCTTTCGTGCACTTGACACATGTTTTCGAATTTTTATTTCTAGGACATGTCGGTTTCCTCACGATGTTTTCCTTCACCGTTTTGAGAACGTTGTATAGCGCACATTAATCTCTCAATCGAAAAACTCATAGGTCCACGTCGGGATTTTAACCGGCGACCTCCGGATTGAAACTTGGGATCAGTTATGTGTATGCGTACTTGGCGGCAGAATTGGGTATGGTGGCAGTACTTCCCCGGACGACCTAGGCGTGAGTTCTACTGCTCTTCAAAATGTTGTTATGTTATCGATTGTTATGATTACAATGATGATCTCATGCCATAAGTTCGCGTGTTTGACGAATAAATACAGTGAACTAACTATGCCCCATAGTAAGCTTAGCATAGCTTGTATCATGGGAACCAGACAACTGATATACATACTTACCTACATTTTTTGTAAATACATACATTATACATATAAACACCCAGTCACAACAAACATCTATGTTCAAACAAAATTGTTTTACCCGGTGGGAATCGAACCCACGACCTACAGCGCAGAAGGCAGGGTTACCAACTGAGCTGTGAGGCCAGTCACGATGGCGCATCGTTCACTTCTCAGAGATGTAAATATATTAGTGTCGAGCAGGCTGTGTGTGTCAGAGATTCAGAATCGGACGGCAATTAGGACGAGTTGGGTGATATTACAAATTTCGCTGGAAGGCTTAGATTGGAGGAAGCGAATTTTTCCGAGTACGAGAAAATGTTTATAAATAAATATTGAGACATTTCACACAGCGCCATCTAGCCCTAAAGTAAGCTAAGCATAGCTTGTATCATGGGAACCACACAACGGATATACATACTGATATCCTTTTTTTGAAACACATGTATATAATAAATATCAACATTCATACACAGAATAAACACTTATGTTCGTCACACAAATTTTAGTCCTGGATGGGAATCGAACCCACGACCGCAGAAGGCAGGGTTACTATCAACTGAGTTGTGAGGCCAGTCGAGTTAATAGAGTTAAAACATTTCTCTAAATGCTTCAAAATAAGTTTTATCCGTGTCGAAGTATATTTTCAAGTAAAAACTGTGAGTGCAGTAATATAGACTAGGTTATAGAAACTATTTGAATGAATATGCATCGAGCTAAGCGGCCCAAAGGAAGTTGTGACGTAAGCTATATCAGTTAAGTAACTGTAAATAATATTAAGAACGGGTTAGCGGTAGCTTCACCTTATACAGACATGTTTAATTACCAAAACCTAATTTGTGAGATACATATTTGGATATGTGATATTCGTATTGTATGAGAGCTGGAAGCTACTAGAATTTAAAATAAAAATGTTCATATTGTTAGGTTTTGGGTATTGAGATTAAAAGCCTAAATATGTGAAGAATTCAAATATACTTGCAAGCAATAGTAAAATTACTTTAATTATTTTCCAAATAATATAAGAGGACTTATTGTTGTTGTCTATTGGTAGCGGTTACCACTTAATATCAGGTGGGCCGTCAGCTCGTTCCGCCACACGAATCAAATAAAAAATAAATAATTATATTCATTGGTGGACATTGTCACACAGCGCCATCTAGCCCCAAAGTAAACTAAGCATAGCTTGTGTCATGGGAGCCAGACAAATTATGTAATACTTATATACTTTTTTTGTAAATACATGCTTAACATTAACACATATTATTACATATTAACACCCAGACAGAACAAACATCTATGTTCGTCACATAAATGTTTGTCCTTTGTAGGAATCGAACCCACGACCTACAGCGCAGAAGGCAGCTTACTACCAACTGAGCTGTAAGGCCAGTCCATATATATAGTGCTAGTTAAATAAAAGCTTGTAAAAAATGCAATACGTGTTATAGTGCGTTCTCAGAAATCAGTTTTCTCCATTCGCGATAAATTACATGTATGCAGTTTTATCAATGTTATGCTATAAATATATGCGACACCGGAAATGCAAGCGGCGGCTAACAATAGTATAGTGGCCACCCACACGATGCGGACTGCCAAATTGACTCGCCTTGCGTAGTTAGCTTTGCCATTTATGCATTTCTTTATTTTGATACTAGCTGTGACTTCGTCCGCGTGGAATTCGATTTTATCACGCACCCCTATTTTACCCCCTCTGAAAAGTAGCCTAAGTTACTCCTTGTTACATCAGCCATCTGCCAGTGAAAGTCCCGTCAAAATCGGTCCTGCCGTTTCAGAGATTAGCCGGAACAAACAGACAGATAAAAATTGTAAAAAAAAATGTTATGGTATATGTACCATCCATATGCACTTAGTAAAAAGCGGTTATTTTAATATTACAAACAGACACTCCAATTTTATTTATTTGTATAGATATACAGTTAGTTCTACATGTGAAAGTATTTGCACTACGGCGTGCGGAAGACATAATAAATTGTTAGGATAGATACTTGAAAAATTAAAAAAATTGACAGAGCCTTTTTTTTTTTATGTAATACATTTACAGAACGAGCTGACGGCCCACCTGATGTTAAGTGGTAACCTCAGCCCATAACAAGCGATGCGGCTTGGGTCCTCCCCTACTAGGTACGGCAAGACCCAAATCGCAACGTATGCGCCCGTAACTCTGAGACGTGTAGGTGGAATGTCTCGTGTGCCTGTAATTTCACCGGCAACCACACCTTTCAAACCGGAACACAGTAACGCGAATGCGTTACTGCTTGGCGGCAGAAAAGGGCATGGTGGCAGTACTTCCCCGGACGAACTTGGCGAGAGTTCTACTGCTCTTAAAGAGCCTTAGCCTTCAAGCCTTAGCCTTGAAGAGATAGTTGAATTTGAAGTTAATTCTTGAAAAATAGTGATATAGGAAGTTATCTTTGTGAGTTTGGCGCAACGATTTACATGTTTCAACTTGAGCAACTGGTAATCGGCAATGACCAATGGTACCTTTGTCCTCAGCGATGGTACTCCAGCGGAGGTGATGCGGTGACCACACCGGTGAAGATGTCCGGCCTTCAGGCCAGACGCGACGACACCATCAGCGGAGTGGACGTCACGGAGCAGGGCAGTACCTTGAGGTAACATTACGAAGAAATCCTACTATCCTACTAATATTATAAACGTGAAAGTTTGTATGGATGTTTGTTACTCTTTCACGCTCAAACGGCTGAATGGGTTTGGATGAAATTTGGTACCAAGATAGCTTATATCCTGGATTAATACATTTGGTCCTGGAAAAGTGCAATGTTCCCGTTGGGTGACTTATTCACCGCGGGTAACACCGCGGGGCGCAGCTAGTAAAGAATATAATTAGTCGTGACAAGCAATAGACAAAGGTTTTTTTATGTCACTGAAATGCGGAACGAGCTGACGGCCCACCTGACGTTAAGTGGTAACCGCCATAGCCAAAAGCAATACGACTCAAGTCCTCTCCACCAAAGTACGAGACTTATGTTTTAAATTTCACTTGTTTTGTTGAATGTGGCTATAAAAACCCAATTAATTACCATTACGGTAAGTTTATAACGAATCCACATATAACGAGCAACCGCCTGATGCAACTTATATCTGCAAATCTGAATTTCACTGCAAGCTCAGATTAGATAATTCGATTACTGCACTCCATTCTGGTATCAATGCGGGTAGGAATACGATGCATATTTGCACGGCTCGCCAGCATCCGGGGTAGCCAGCGGAGCAAGAAATTGCCGTTCGAATCTTTCCGTACTGTTGGGAAATGTTGGAAAATATTTGTTTGGGAGAGCAAGTTTCAACCTCTGAAAATATGTTGTAGCACACAGCGCCATCTAGCCCCAAACTAAGCATAGTTTGTTCTTAGACGTTTGGACGACTGATTGAATAGATATATACTTGAATTAGACCGCAATCTCACCTGATGTTAAGTGACGATGCGGTCTACGATGTAGCATGTGCGCCTAGAAATAACCTATTCACTCTCCTCTTGAAGACCTCCATATTATAGATTTCAGAAGATACGGACGCAAGCAAGGAGTTCCACTCTTGGGCTGTCCGCATTATAAAAGTGGAATACTTTAAGTTTATCCTGTAAATTATATGCTGTAAATAAATATGTTAAAATTTTTTGTCATTCACCTAACTTTAAGCTTTCAAACGCTGCCAAACTATTGTGCTCGATAGATCAATAGATAGTTATAAATACGACATAAACATGTAATTACAAGATAATATCTTATCTCTACAATTAGGGCGATGAGATTAATTAATCCTTGATAATATCACCCGGTCACTGACACATTGACACGGATTGCGAATCCATATTTCTTAAAGATAAATATTGTGTAACAGTGATTTTGTGCACGAAAGAAGCCTATTTTAGGCGCTCTTTAATGCACCACTGGTTCGAGAGAGCTCGTGATACGATTAATAGTAGTACATTGAGTTTTATCAGCTAATTACAAAAGGTAATCAGTTTTTCTACGTAATTCTATTGTAATGTTGGTTTGACTGGCCTCACAGCTCTGTTGGTAGTATAGTAACCCTGCCTTCTGCGCTGTTGTGGGTTCGATTCCCAAGGACGTACATTTGTGTGACGAACATAGACGTTTGCTCTGTGCCTTGGTAATGTGGTATTATATCAGTTGTCTGGTTCCCATGATATGCTTAGCTTACTTTGGGGCTAGATGGCGCTGTGTGAAATGTCCACCAATAATATTATTATTAGGAAGTAATTCATCAGGATGACCTTGCTGGACAAAAGAAACCAATTACTTATATAGTTACCTACCACTTGTGTTTCTTCTGTTTGTTGATTGTTCTCTGATAGGATTTTAATGACCGCGACTATTTCTACACGTTGTATCACTAACTTGAGATACGGCCATTTATTTATGTACTAGCTGCGCCCCGCGGTGTTACCCGCGGTGTATAAGTAATTCCACGGAAACACTGCACTATTCCGGGATCAAAGTAGCCTAAGTGTTAATCCAGGATATAAGCTATCTTGATACCAAATTTCATCCAAATCCATTCAGCCGTTTGAGCGTGAAAGATTAACAAACATCTATACAAACCTTCACGTTTATAATATTAGTAGGATGGAACTGATCACCAGCTAATGACTATTACAAATATATCAGACAAGAAAAAGGTAAAACTCAGGTGAAGACGATATGTTTTGAGCGAGTAACTAACTAAAAACCTTATATATTTAAACAGACCCAAAATATAAACCAATTACTTATAAATAAACAAGAAATTAGAATAAAAAAAATGTGAGCCGTCACGGGACGCCTGGCAGATGTGAAACATCGACATTATTTTGTAAGAAACTACGTACCCCATCACTAATAATGTTTATGATTTGTCGTAACCTTGAACGGACCAATCAGCGCTCATGCCGTGGCGACGCGTCGCCAAGCCAGAAATCTGTTTTACGTGCGGCTATAGATGTTTCAAATCAAAAACATTCATAATTAAAAACTAAAATAATCTTAATTAAAGTTGAAATATAAAAATATTTCAAAATAAATAATTTACTTAATTAATATAACATTCATATAAATAAATTTTGAATGAATCAAGTTATTTAAATTGCATACACAATTTAATTTTTGGGATAATGGATGATGTTTACCATACTCAATGATTTGGACTGGCATCGCAGCTCAGTTGGTAGTAAGTAACCCCTTCTGTGCTGCAGGTCATGGGTTCGATTCCCACGTGTTTAACTAACATGTTTGTTCTGTGTCGGGGTGTTAATATGATATTTATAATAATATGTATGTATTTACAAAAAAAAAAAAAGTTTGTATATCAATTGACTGGTTCCCATGATACAAGCTATGCTTAGCTAACTTAGAAGCTAGAAGCTGTGTGAAATGTCCCCACTATTATATTTATTTATTAATGTTCACATTGTACATAGCCAAAATATAGATATACATAATTGGACTTAATCGTTGGTCCCTAGATCTTATGTATCCCTATATTATGTCCCTAAGATCTTGCATGGATGTTATGTATAATTTGCGTTTCACATTAGGTCAAGAAATAGCTTAACACAGGAAACGCTAAGTTTGAAAAGGTAATCAATGCATACGAAGCTAAACAAACAATCCTTCTACTTCGCCTTCCGGTATTACTATTTATAACTATTATAATTACACCGACGTATTGAAATTAACTTTGTAAGTCTGTTCTGAGAAATAGTTTGCTAGGTCATTTTTCTATGGACTTAAATTTAGAATGTAATTAAAGTTATTTAATTTTGACTTCTTGTATTGGCGGGTAGACGAATAAAAGAAGCAGTCTAGTAGCAGTAGAAATTAAACAAAGCTCGTTCGGGGAAGTACTGTCGCCATACCCATTTCTGCTGCCAAGCATTAATGCATTCGCGTTACTGTGTTTGTGGTTGTCGGTGAAATTACAGGCACATGAGACGTTCCACCTTCACGTTTCAGAGTTAAGGGTGCATGCGATGCGACTTGGGCTTTGTTCTACTTAGTAAGGGAGGACCCAAGTCGTATTGCTTGTTATGGGCAGAAGCTTAGAACGCTTGGACCTTGCTCGTTCCGTAACCTTAATACATAAAAATAATCAATTTTACATACACACATACATACATAAAATCACGCCTGTTTCCCGGAGGGGTAGGCAGAGATCATAGTTTTCCACCTGCTGCGAACCTGACATCGTTAGCTTCATCTACTCTCATCACATTCTTCATGCATGCTCGTCGGTTTAGGGTACTCTTGACCTGGCCTTTTTCCAAAACGTCACCGATTTGGTCTAAATACGTACGCCGAGGTCTACCCCTTTTTATCTAAAGTAATGTTAACAATTTTATGTTATACACTCTTGGTACTGGAATCTTTAATGCGCAATGCTAGACCTCACTGAACATACCTTGGTGATGAAACCGTAGGCGTGTTCAGTCAAGGCTTCAGCTCAGATCTTCATTGGAGTTGGATAATTGGATTATCTGAAGCTATATGTCATTTCAATCACGTATTTCAAGAGCGTGGTGGTCTAGTGGTACTGACCCCGAGTTTCAATCCGGAGGCCGCGCGTCCAAATCCCGACGCGCACCTATGATATTTCGATTGAAATATTTATGTGCCAATACCACGTTCTCAAAACGGTGAAGGAAAACATCGTGAGGAAGAGAGAAATAGAGACACTGGTTCTCTCGAATCAGTGTGCTGAAAGGATTTTAAGTGCGCCTCAAAGAGGTTCCTTTCGTGCACTTGACACGTGTCTTCGAATTAGTTTAGTTAGTTCTAGTTTTCCTTCTTTGAGAACGTGGGCACGTAAATCTTTCAAGTGATAAAACTCATTGGTGCACGTCGGGATTTGAACCAGCGACTTCCGGATTGAAACTTGGTAAGTACCACTAAGCCACCACGCTCGCGTGTAGTATGCCTCTTTGTCTACAAATGCAGATGCATTGATAACATAAATTTTAAAATTAACTCTTTTAGTGAATGAGTCATCAAATCGGTTTTGCATACTGGTCCAAGAGACAAGTCTAGCTCAGTCGTCATGCTACTTGCACTAGGCCAAAGATTAATAATTTGGATGGCAGATGAGACATTTATTTATTTGCCATATGAGCCATAGATTTCACATATATGACTTTTTTCTGACTATGCTTTATATTTCAATTGAATTTATTTAATTTCAATATTTATTTAATTTTGTACTGGTCGTGGTATTTTTATACTTTTCAATTAAATTTTTGTGTTTATTTAATGTTCTTTGTTGGTGGAAATGATTATTATTATTATTATTATAAAACAATTCTAATTATAATAATGATTAAATTATATTTATTATTATAATTATTATTTTTATTGTCAGGTGAGATTGTGGTCAAATGCTTGCTTATAGCATAATAAAAAAAAAAACAAAAAAAAATATTTTTTTATTGAAGTCGGGTCGAACAAGACCATCCATTGCTTTTTTTAAATCGACTCATGATTATTTTTATATTAAATCAGAAAATAAAAAATGTCTCAGCACACCACATTTGCCTTGTAAATGTAGTTCAGAAGATTGTTGACACATCTGTTGTAACTGATCTGTGACAAAACCAGGAATAAAACGGTTGTCGGTTCGTCGACCTCTCCGGTTGCATCAATTCCAGCTTAATTGTCGACGCAGTCTGCTGCGCTGTTCAGTGTCCGGTGTACATTGTAGGCAGTAGCGCGGGGAAGTACTGCCATCACACCTATTTCTGCCTGAGAGCGTGGTGGCATAGTGGTACTGACCCCGAGTCTCAAATATATACTATATATTGTAATCATATAACATATGATTACAATATACAATATTTAAGAGCAGTAGAATTCGCCAAGTTCGTCCGGGGAAGTACTGCCACCATGCCCATTTCTGCCGCCAAGCAGTAACGCATTCGCGTTACTGTGTTCCGGTTTGGAAGGTGTGGTTGCCGGTGAAATTACAGGCACATGTGACATTCCAACTACACGTCTCATAGTTACGGGCGGAATGGCGCATACGATGCGACTTGGGTATTGTCGTACCTAGTAGGGGAGGACACAAGTCGCATCGGTTGTTATGGGCCGAGGTTACCACTTACCACCAGGTGGGCCGTCGGCTCGTTCCTTAACTACATAACATAAAAAAAAAAACTCTGTTATTGCTATAATAAATACGTTTTTCTTTCACATTCTTTCTTTCAACTTTACGAGATATATCAGTTGGCTGCAATAAGCAATTTAAAAAAAGCGCTTGTTCAGTGAGATCATGTCTTAGTGTTTATTTGGTCAGCTATAAAGCGTTTGATGTCTGAAAAACGCTTCCTCGTCGATAGATTTATGATTCGAACGAATTTTGTGTTTATTTGGGGTTTGAGAATTAGGTCGGTGTAGATTTGTGGCGACTTCTTGTCCTGGTTAAAGTGTGGAGTGCTGTACAATTATGTAACGCCTCCAAACATCTGTACTTTCCGGTATACATTAGGCGATCAAATATGGTTTGAACAGGCGTCAAACTTATAGATAAGTACGTGTGACCTTATGTTTTGAATATTATTGACGTTTCCATGCCATTTCTTTATGACTTATATGGAAATAAAGTTTTTGACTTTGAATCAAACGTCGCATCGGTTGTTATGGGCACAGGTTACCACCTAACACCAGGTGGGCCGTCGGCTCGTTCTGCACTTGTATCAGTAGAAGTAGTAGAAGTGTCAGCAATAGAACTGAACTAAATCTTTTATCGATCTTAGAATATGCTTTCCGCAATCTTAGAGAATGAAGTATTTTAATGAGATAAATGATGCAAATATAATATTACCTTAAATACAAAACAACAATGTTTCCGCACGGATTAACATTCACACTTTCACTGAAATACTGATTCACGATTATTATGACTTTGAGAAAATCTTCGAAAGCGGTGGGTAACGTTGGATAACTAAATTGATAGGAATTATGGCCATTTATTGCCCTACCATTATCGATGACCATTATCGACTGGCCTCACAGCTCAGTTGGTTGTAGCCCTGCCTTCTAATCTGTAGTTCGTGAGTCGTGGGTTTGATTCCCACCCAGGATATTTGCATCTGAGCGTCAAATGATCCTCTGAGTGAAAGTAGAAAACTTATTTTCATATAACACATAAAGAAATGGCTTGGAAAAGTTTGAAAGAACCTAAGAATTCAGAATAGAACAGATGTAGAACATAAGAGAAACCTTTACAATGTCTTTTACTTTGTAACTCGAAATACCGTTATCTTTATTGTCCTGAAGACTACCTACATTACAAGCCATTAAGTGAATGCCATCTAGTCAGACCAATCTTATTTCGGTTGCATATGGCTCAAGCAGACTTCATTTTAAACGGATTCAATACTAGACTATACGTTTGGAGCATAGAATTCATTTCTCCGTATTCGTGCTGACATCTAGCCACTAAATCTAGACTAGTCTGTATGTCAGTAGGCTGGTTTGGAGGCTGAAGGCGGTTTCGTGGTAATATGATTATATTGTTTACTAAAGAACGAGACGGTGATTTAAAGATTATCAAGATTGGCCGACATGTTTTGTTGCCAGCTCCTGTTAGGATTTTATCAAGTTGGTACAACAAAACTGATTGACTTCGTGAATTTGGCAGCACTGCACGCCACAAATATATCTTGTAATATCTTAAGCATTCCAGTTATATGTAGTTAAAGTATTAATTTCTCTTCTTTCTTTCTTTGTTGTATACTATTATTTCAAATGTAATCTTTATAATGCAGGATTAATTCAATTAATGTATTCAAATTAATTATTTAATTAAGTACTAGTGACAAATCATAAATGACAATTTTGTTTTATTGTGTCATTTTTTAAGTAATGTAAATTAAATTAATTATTAAGTGATTTCTGCAGATTGTTTTCGATAATTTTCATAACATAGTATTGTAATTAAAATACCACATATTTTCTACTTATCCTCAAAAGCACCATTTAAACTACTAGACCACACTGACCACACACATTATACAGTCAATTTTGAACCCTATCTCTAAGCGATTTGGTTCTAACTTGTGATGCTGTAAATTAAGATGACTCAATATCTAAACATGCGTGTAATCTTATCTGATGAAATGAGATTCTTCTCGCTATGTGAAGTGGTAGTGTTGGCTGTCAGTCAAGATTCGTGACGTCACCGTACTAGGAATTCAAAATCAATCACACTCTATCAAAGGATCGCTTTATTTGTCCTTTTACTGTCAAGGCTTTCTAAGCATTTTTTAAATATGATAAGGTTGCAGAACGAGCAGATGTCCCACCTGATGTTAAGTGGTTCTTCTTTCGCGTCAAGGTTCCAATCAAACAAATTTAGTGTAAAATTTGGCCACCTTAACTGCGTTTTTGGTGGCTTTCATCAGGTCGTTTTGTGCAGAGAAATGGCACATGGGGCATACTAATAAGTGGGAAATGTTCTGTATGGGCTCTCCGCAGTCACAAGCCGTTAGGGTAGGGTTCCGCATGCCCCACCCGGGCTCGGAGTCTGTTTAGAGATCTCCATACCGGCCACGGAAGATCGTGGCCAGGGGGGAAGATGCTCCTGTGGGGATATATAGTCAGTTATGTGGTAACCTCTGCCCATAACAAGCAATACGAGCTACGTCCTCCCCTACGTAGATCCAAAAGGATCCAAGTCGCATCGTATACGCCCGTAACTCTGAGACGTGAAGGTGGAATGTCTCATGTGCCTGTAATTTTACCGCCAACCAAACTTTTTAAATCGGAACACAGTAACGCGAATGCATTACTGCTTGGCGGCAGGAATAGGTATGGTGGCAGTACTTCCCCGGGCGAACTTGGCATAAGTTATACTAGTAAGAGAGTAATAATGTATAAATCCTACGGCCATTGACATTACTGGAACCCTTTCGTACAATCCTGAATATATCACATAAAATTAACATATCTGCTTACAACAGGACTCTTGTAATATAATACGGAACCCAATACTAAGTGTAGAGTTGCGGTAACCCTACGCGCAGTGCACGACACTGGATCACGCGTATTATGGAATAAATAGCACAAAATTAATTATATTGTTAACAGACTTCAAAAAAGAAGGTTCTCAGTTCGGTTGTTTTTTTTTAATGTTTGTCACCTCAGATCTCTAACACGCAGATGCGATGCAGACTCCGTGTTTCAATCCGCAGGTGGTTGGTTCAAATCCTAAAGCGAACCAATGACTGGCCAATTGAATGGCCTCATAGCTCAGTTGGTAGTAATCCTGGCTTCTGCGCTGTAGGTCGTGGGTTTGATTCCCACCCATGACAAACATTTGTGTGACGAGCATAGGTGTTTGTTCTGTGTCTGAGTGTTGATATTTATTATATGTATTTGCAAAAAAAAAATTAAGTGTTATATCAGGTGTCTGGTTCCCGTGAAAGACTTTGGGGCTACATGGCGCTGTGTGAAATGTCCACTAATATTTTTAAGTATTATATCAGGTGTCTGGTTCCCGTGATAGACTTTGGGGCTAGATGGCGCTGTGTGAAATGTCCACCAATATTTATTATTATTTTTATAACCTGGCGGTAGTATTCAGCTCAAACTGTCATCAAGTGCACAGTAAAGTGGCGCGCACTGCATTCGCAGCGCATTATGGTTCAGTGGTCGCAATCATTATCCAAGGAACAGGTGTCTGTCTGTTTGCGTTAATTAAAGAAACCACGACGGCTACCACTTACACTTTATGGTTTGTGGGTTTTTTTCTCTTATGCACAGTTTTAAATAACAATCTAATCTACTTTTTATCGCAAGGAATGTAACAAATAACACGCTTGACTACAAGTAAGTTTGTTTTACTTAGTGTTTGACAGGCCTCATTACTCAGTTCGTAGTAACCCTGCCTGCTGCGCTGTAGGTCGTGGGTTCGATTCCCTTGTATATGTATAATATGTTTGTATTTACAAAAATGTTATGTACAAGTATTTTCTCAGTCATTTAGTTCCCATAGTCTAAATCAAAGTCAAAAACTATGTTTCCATAGAATATATAAAGAAATGGCCTGGAAACGTCAATAATATTAAAAACATAAGGTTACCCATACTTATCGATAAGTTTGATAATACATAATACATGATACAAGATATGCCTCATTTGGGGATAAATTGCGGGATTATAGCTATTTCAAAGGTCCATCAGTACTTAATAACCAGTAATATATCTCAAATATATAGTAATATATTCGCATAAATATAATATTTGATTTTCCCATCCCTGCCTAATGTTTCGGTCGCATTGCACCCGAATTTATTTTTCTAAAATTAGTGTATTAATGTTACCACCAAAGTTCATTTCAGTTTTCACTTGACGCGTGCGTAAAATTATCTCTATTTTTGGATATGTTTTCGTTATGAAAGTTTCTCTGTAACGGGATTTTCTATCCAAACTCCTTCTAAATAAGATTCCTAATAGAACTCTCGTTTTAAATTCTAAACATGTTTGCAATAAAGTCGAAAATGCAGTGACACACGCACAAGTTTCCTGTTTATGACAGACGATATTAAATCTGTATTTATAGTAGCCTCCAGGTGGCTTCAAGTGTGGATGACAAGATTCTAGGGTTGAATCATGTTCTGAAACATGTTGGTCTGTTTGTAATATTAAAATAACCGCTTTTTACTAAGTGCATATGGATGTGCATGGTACATATACCAAAACAACATTTTTTTTTTGTATATATATAATTTAAATGAATATTACATCCAGACACAAATCAAACAATATAATAACATAAATTTAAAAAAAAAACCTAAATTAAACTAAATTAAATAATAGAATAATAGGAAAACAAAGCAATTACAATTCCAAAAATTAAAAAGTTACAATAGTTAAGAAAAATACAAGGAAAAGGGGATTCGAGCTGAAGATTTAGGATCATATCCAATGGTAAAAAAAAACACATACACGCAACAAACATACACCCCTCTTTTTCGTAGGGGGGTTAAAAATACAAGTCTCAAATCCAGCTTATCGTTCAATTATCATAAACTTCATAATGTTTATAACCAAAACAAATCCCATCCCTTGATCTCACTAGGAACGGTCGTGTTCCTCTCATCGAAAGCAATTTGCCTCGTGGTCCTAATAAACGGTTGATCGCCGCAGTATAAACCGAATGCCCGCATAGCTAATAATGAGTTTGTTAAATAAACCAAGAACGAGGAAAGTGAGGGTGACCATATAATGATAAATATTGGTGGACATTTCACACAGCGCCATCTACCCCCAAAGTAAGCACAGCTTGTATCATGGGAACCAGGCAACTGATATAAATACTTATGTACTTTTTGTAAATACATACATATCGTCCCTTGACCGCCGTCTTATCCTAAGCGACAATTTTACCCATTTTTTTTTGTTACAAGTGTTATTTTTAAATAAAATGTGAAAAATGGTGTGCTAACGATAAATTTAGCATTCGCTATATTATATTCTAAATCATTTTGGCGGGAAATCACGATAACACCTTGTCGTTATAGCTTAAAATATCACTTTCCACAAAAAATGCTGTTTGGGTAAAATTGTCGCTTACGATAAGTCGACGGGCTATGCTTAGCTTACTTTGGGGCTTTGGACTATTCCCGTAAACGCCCGCACGGGGCCCATTTTCTCCCATTACTCCCGACTCGCAACCCCCCAAGCCGAGATCCGAACCTAAGTGGTGCCCTTGGTGACGTTGTGTATAATTTTTAAGTGTTACCGGTTGAGAGCCATCTGCTCTCACTAAAAACCCGTGCAGACTCTGTCAAGGCCATCTGCGGCCAACAGCAAAAGAACCCATGCCAAGTTAGTCCGGGCAAGTACTGCCATCATGCCCATTTCTGCCGCCAAGCAGTGACGCGCTCGCGTTACTGTGTTCCGGTTTGAAAGGTGTGGTGGCCGGTGAAATTACAGGCACATGAGACATTCCACCTACACGTACAAGCGTCAGAGTTACGGGCGCATACGATGCGACTTGGGTCTTGTACCTAGTAGGGGACAAGTCGCATCGCTAGTTATGGGCTGAGGTTACCACCGGGTGGGCCGTCGGCTCGTTCCGTAACTGTATCACATAAAAAATATCCCACAAAACCCTGAGATAGGCCACCGTCTAAAGGGCGTAGCCGCAAAGAGGCAAAATCGACGCGCCGGCGCCTCTCAAAATAGAATGTCGCTTCCTCTCCCTCGCATTTACACGAATACAGATCAAAGTAAATAATAAAATCATTGACTCGCCTCAGTTGGTAGTAAATCTGCCTTCCGCGCTCAGGTCGTAACTTCGATTCCCACCCAGGACGAACGTTTTTGTGACGAACATAAATGTTTGTCTTGTGTCTGGGTGTAAATATGATATTGAGGTGATGCGGCGTTGAAATAATTCGAATAGACACTTGAGAAGTTTCAGTCTTCATTTCTGAGTTAGGAGCGCTATATAATAATATTGGTGAAAAATTCACACAGCGCATTCATCTAGCCCCAAACTGGTCATATCTTACTATGGGAACCAACTGATAGAATACATATATATTTTGTAAATACATTTATATTATATGTATTATTTAAATGTATGTTAGAAATATGTACTTGATAAACTTCAAAATCTCCATGAAAATTGGCACATCTCAGTGGTTTTCATGGAGAAGGTTATCTGATGTTCAATTTCCCCGTAGTAGAACAATGTCTGACAATGCTGCTAGTATTTCATGCAAGCGTTTAAACATAAACCTGTCCTTAATTTCAGGGTGGCGACCAACACTCCCCATCTGGTGAGCCTCGGGACCGGGAGGCTGAGCACAGCCGTTACGCTACATCCCATCAAGCAAGGTAATATTTACATCCTTGTAACACCATCAAGCAAGGTAGTTTTTACATTCCTGCAACTCCATCAAGCAAGGTAATGTTTACATCCATGTAACACCATCAAGCAAGGTAGTTTTTACATTCCTGCAACTCTATCAAGCAAGGTAATGTTTACATCCTTGTAACTCCATCAAGCAAGGTAGTTTTTACATTCCTGCAACTCTATCAAGCAAGGTAATATTTACATCCATGTAACACCATCAAGCAAGGTAGTTTTTACATTCCTGCAACTCTATCAAGCAAGGTAATGTTTACATCCTTGTAACACCATCAAGCAAGGTAGTTTTTACATTCCTGCAACTCTATCAAGCAAGGTAATGTTTACATCCTTGTAACACCATCAAGCAAGGTAGTTTTTACATTCCTGCAACTCTATCAAGCAAGGTAATGTTTACATCCTTGTAACACCATCAAGCAAGGTAGTTTTTACATTCCTGCAACTCCATCAAGCAAGGTAATATTTACATCCTTGTAACACCATCAAGCAAGGTAGTTTTTACATCCTTGTAACACCATCAAGCAAGGTAGTTTTTACATTCCTGCAACTCCATCAAGCAAGGTAATATTTACATCCATGTAACACCATCAAGCAAGGTAGTTTTTACATTCCTGCAACTCCATCAAGCAAGGTAATGTTTACATCCATGTAACACCATCAAGCAAGGTAGTTTTTACATTCCTGCAACTCTATCAAGCAAGGTAATATTTACATCCATGTAACACCATCAAGCAAGGTAGTTTTTACATTCCTGCAACTCTATCAAGCAAGGTAATGTTTACATCCTTGTAACACCATCAAGCAAGGTAGTTTTTACATTCCTGCAACTCTATCAAGCAAGGTAATGTTTACATCCTTGTAACACCATCAAGCAAGGTAGTTTTTACATTCCTGCAACTCTATCAAGCAAGGTAATGTTTACATCCTTGTAACACCATCAAGCAAGGTAGTTTTTACATTCCTGCAACTCCATCAAGCAAGGTAATATTTACATCCTTGTAACACCATCAAGCAAGGTAGTTTTTACATCCTTGTAACACCATCAAGCAAGGTAGTTTTTACATTCCTGCAACTCCATCAAGCAAGGTAATATTTACATCCATGTAACACCATCAAGCAAGGTAGTTTTTACATTCCTGCAACTCCATCAAGCAAGGTAATGTTTACATCCTTGTAACACCATCAAGCAAGGTAGTTTTTACATTCCTGCAACTCTATCAAGCAAGGTAATGTTTACATCCTTGTAACACCATCAAGCAAGGTAGTTTTTACATTCCTGCAACTCCATCAAGCAAGGTAATATTTACATCCTTGTAACACCATCAAGCAAGGTAGTTTTTACATCCTTGTAACACCATCAAGCAAGGTAGTTTTTACATTCCTGCAACTCCATCAAGCAAGGTAATATTTACATCCATGTAACACCATCAAGCAAGGTAGTTTTTACATTCCTGCAACTCCATCAAGCAAGGTAATGTTTACATCCTTGTAACTCCATCAAGCAAGGTAGTTTTTACATTCCTGCAACTCCATCAAGCAAGGTAATGTTTACATCCTTGTAACTCTATCAAGCAAGGTAATATTTACATCCATGTAACACCATCAAGCAAGGTAGTTTTTACATTCCTGCAACTCCATCAAGCAAGGTAATGTTTACATCCTTGTAACTCTATCAAGCAAGGTAATATTTACATCCATGTAACACCATCAAGCAAGGTAGTTTTTACATTCCTGCAACTCCATCAAGCAAGGTAATGTTTACATCCTTGTAACTCCATCAAGCAAGGTAGTTTTTACATTCCTGCAACTCCATCAAGCAAGGTAATATTTACATCCTTGTAACACCATCAAGCAAGGTAGTTTTTACATCCTTGTAACACCATCAAGCAAGGTAGTTTTTACATTCCTGCAACTCCATCAAGCAAGGTAATATTTACATCCATGTAACACCATCAAGCAAGGTAGTTTTTACATTCCTGCAACTCCATCAAGCAAGGTAATATTTACATCCTTGTAACACCATCAAGCAAGGTAGTTTTTACATTCCTGCAACTCCATCAAGCAAGGTAATATTTACATCCTTGTAACTCCATCAAGCAAGGTAGTTTTTACATTCCTGCAACTCTATCAAGCAAGGTAATGTTTACATCCTTGTAACTCCATCAAGCAAGGTAGTTTTTACATTCCTGCAACTCCATCAAGCAAGGTAATGTTTACATCCTTGTAACTCCATCAAGCAAGGTAGTTTTTACATTCCTGCAACTCTATCAAGCAAGGTAATGTTTACATCCTTGTAACTCCATCAAGCAAGGTAGTTTTTACATTCCTGCAACTCTATCAAGCAAGGTAATGTTTACATCCTTGTAACTCCATCAAGCAAGGTAGTTTTTACATTCCTGCAACTCCATCAAGCAAGGTAATATTTACATCCATGTAACACCATCAAGCAAGGTAGTTTTTACATTCCTGCAACTCCATCAAGCAAGGTAATATTTACATCCTTGTAACACCATCAAGCAAGGTAGTTTTTACATCCTTGTAACACCATCAAGCAAGGTAGTTTTTACATTCCTGCAACTCCATCAAGCAAGGTAATATTTACATCCATGTAACACCATCAAGCAAGGTAGTTTTTACATTCCTGCAACTCCATCAAGCAAGGTAATGTTTACATCCTTGTAACTCCATCAAGCAAGGTAGTTTTTACATTCCTGCAACTCCATCAAGCAAGGTAATATTTACATCCATGTAACACCATCAAGCAAGGTAGTTTTTACATTCCTGCAACTCCATCAAGCAAGGTAATATTTACATCCATGTAACACCATCAAGCAAGGTAGTTTTTACATTCCTGCAACTCCATCAAGCAAGGTAATATTTACATCCTTGTAACACCATCAAGCAAGGTAGTTTTTACATTCCTGCAACTCCATCAAGCAAGGTAATATTTACATCCTTGTAACTCCATCAAGCAAGGTAGTTTTTACATTCCTGCAACTCTATCAAGCAAGGTAATGTTTACATCCTTGTAACTCCATCAAGCAAGGTAGTTTTTACATTCCTGCAACTCCATCAAGCAAGGTAATGTTTACATCCTTGTAACTCCATCAAGCAAGGTAGTTTTTACATTCCTGCAACTCCATCAAGCAAGGTAATATTTACATCCTTGTAACACCATCAAGCAAGGTAGTTTTTACATCCTTGTAACACCATCAAGCAAGGTAGTTTTTACATTCCTGCAACTCCATCAAGCAAGGTAATATTTACATCCATGTAACACCATCAAGCAAGGTAGTTTTTACATTCCTGCAACTCCATCAAGCAAGGTAATGTTTACATCCTTGTAACTCCATCAAGCAAGGTAGTTTTTACATTCCTGCAACTCCATCAAGCAAGGTAATATTTACATCCTTGTAACACCATCAAGCAAGGTAGTTTTTACATCCTTGTAACACCATCAAGCAAGGTAGTTTTTACATTCCTGCAACTCCATCAAGCAAGGTAATATTTACATCCATGTAACACCATCAAGCAAGGTAGTTTTTACATTCCTGCAACTCCATCAAGCAAGGTAATATTTACATCCTTGTAACACCATCAAGCAAGGTAGTTTTTACATTCCTGCAACTCCATCAAGCAAGGTAATATTTACATCCTTGTAACTCCATCAAGCAAGGTAGTTTTTACATTCCTGCAACTCTATCAAGCAAGGTAATGTTTACATCCTTGTAACTCCATCAAGCAAGGTAGTTTTTACATTCCTGCAACTCCATCAAGCAAGGTAATGTTTACATCCTTGTAACTCCATCAAGCAAGGTAGTTTTTACATTCCTGCAACTCTATCAAGCAAGGTAATGTTTACATCCTTGTAACTCCATCAAGCAAGGTAGTTTTTACATTCCTGCAACTCTATCAAGCAAGGTAATGTTTACATCCTTGTAACTCCATCAAGCAAGGTAGTTTTTACATTCCTGCAACTCCATCAAGCAAGGTAATATTTACATCCATGTAACACCATCAAGCAAGGTAGTTTTTACATTCCTGCAACTCCATCAAGCAAGGTAATATTTACATCCTTGTAACACCATCAAGCAAGGTAGTTTTTACATCCTTGTAACACCATCAAGCAAGGTAGTTTTTACATTCCTGCAACTCCATCAAGCAAGGTAATATTTACATCCATGTAACACCATCAAGCAAGGTAGTTTTTACATTCCTGCAACTCCATCAAGCAAGGTAATGTTTACATCCTTGTAACTCCATCAAGCAAGGTAGTTTTTACATTCCTGCAACTCCATCAAGCAAGGTAATATTTACATCCTTGTAACACCATCAAGCAAGGTAGTTTTTACATTCCTGCAACTCCATCAAGCAAGGTAATATTTACATCCATGTAACACCATCAAGCAAGGTAGTTTTTACATTCCTGCAACTCCATCAAGCAAGGTAATATTTACATCCTTGTAACACCATCAAGCAAGGTAGTTTTTACATTCCTGCAACTCCATCAAGCAAGGTAATATTTACATCCTTGTAACTCCATCAAGCAAGGTAGTTTTTACATTCCTGCAACTCTATCAAGCAAGGTAATGTTTACATCCTTGTAACTCCATCAAGCAAGGTAGTTTTTACATTCCTGCAACTCTATCAAGCAAGGTAATGTTTACATCCTTGTAACTCCATCAAGCAAGGTAGTTTTTACATTCCTGCAACTCTATCAAGCAAGGTAATGTTTACATCCTTGTAACTCCATCAAGCAAGGTAGTTTTTACATTCCTGCAACTCCATCAAGCAAGGTAATATTTACATCCATGTAACACCATCAAGCAAGGTAGTTTTTACATTCCTGCAACTCCATCAAGCAAGGTAATATTTACATCCTTGTAACACCATCAAGCAAGGTAGTTTTTACATCCTTGTAACACCATCAAGCAAGGTAGTTTTTACATTCCTGCAACTCCATCAAGCAAGGTAATATTTACATCCATGTAACACCATCAAGCAAGGTAGTTTTTACATTCCTGCAACTCTATCAAGCAAGGTAATGTTTACATCCTTGTAACTCCATCAAGCAAGGTAGTTTTTACATTCCTGCAACTCCATCAAGCAAGGTAATGTTTACATCCTTGTAACTCCATCAAGCAAGGTAGTTTTTACATTCCTGCAACTCCATCAAGCAAGGTAATATTTACATCCTTGTAACACCATCAAGCAAGGTAGTTTTTACATCCTTGTAACACCATCAAGCAAGGTAGTTTTTACATTCCTGCAACTCCATCAAGCAAGGTAATATTTACATCCATGTAACACCATCAAGCAAGGTAGTTTTTACATTCCTGCAACTCCATCAAGCAAGGTAATATTTACATCCTTGTAACACCATCAAGCAAGGTAGTTTTTACATTCCTGCAACTCCATCAAGCAAGGTAATATTTACATCCTTGTAACTCCATCAAGCAAGGTAGTTTTTACATCCTTGTAACACCATCAAGCAAGGTAGTTTTTACATTCCTGCAACTCCATCAAGCAAGGTAATATTTACATCCATGTAACACCATCAAGCAAGGTAGTTTTTACATTCCTGCAACTCCATCAAGCAAGGTAATATTTACATCCATGTAACACCATCAAGCAAGGTAGTTTTTACATCCTTGTAACACCATCAAGCAAGGTAGTTTTTACATTCCTGCAACTCCATCAAGCAAGGTAATATTTACATCCTTGTAACTCCATCAAGCAAGGTAGTTTTTACATCCTTGTAACACCATCAAGCAAGGTAGTTTTTACATTCCTGCAACTCCATCAAGCAAGGTAGTTTTTACATTCCTGCAACTCCATCAAGCAAGGTAATATTTACATCCTTGTAACACCATCAAGCAAGGTAGTTTTTACATCCTTGTAACACCATCAAGCAAGGTAGTTTTTACATTCCTGCAACTCCATCAAGCAAGGTAATATTTACATCCATGTAACACCATCAAGCAAGGTAGTTTTTACATTCCTGCAACTCTATCAAGCAAGGTAATGTTTACATCCTTGTAACTCCATCAAGCAAGGTAGTTTTTACATTCCTGCAACTCCATCAAGCAAGGTAATGTTTACATCCTTGTAACTCCATCAAGCAAGGTAGTTTTTACATTCCTGCAACTCCATCAAGCAAGGTAATATTTACATCCTTGTAACACCATCAAGCAAGGTAGTTTTTACATCCTTGTAACACCATCAAGCAAGGTAGTTTTTACATTCCTGCAACTCCATCAAGCAAGGTAATATTTACATCCATGTAACACCATCAAGCAAGGTAGTTTTTACATTCCTGCAACTCCATCAAGCAAGGTAATATTTACATCCTTGTAACACCATCAAGCAAGGTAGTTTTTACATTCCTGCAACTCCATCAAGCAAGGTAATATTTACATCCTTGTAACTCCATCAAGCAAGGTAGTTTTTACATCCTTGTAACACCATCAAGCAAGGTAGTTTTTACATTCCTGCAACTCCATCAAGCAAGGTAATATTTACATCCATGTAACACCATCAAGCAAGGTAGTTTTTACATTCCTGCAACTCCATCAAGCAAGGTAATATTTACATCCTTGTAACACCATCAAGCAAGGTAGTTTTTACATCCTTGTAACACCATCAAGCAAGGTAGTTTTTACATTCCTGCAACTCCATCAAGCAAGGTAATATTTACATCCATGTAACACCATCAAGCAAGGTAGTTTTTACATTCCTGCAACTCTATCAAGCAAGGTAATGTTTACATCCTTGTAACTCCATCAAGCAAGGTAGTTTTTACATTCCTGCAACTCCATCAAGCAAGGTAATATTTACATCCTTGTAACTCCATCAAGCAAGGTAGTTTTTACATTCCTGCAACTCCATCAAGCAAGGTAATATTTACATCCTTGTAACACCATCAAGCAAGGTAGTTTTTACATTCCTGCAACTCCATCAAGCAAGGTAATATTTACATCCATGTAACACCATCAAGCAAGGTAGTTTTTACATTCCTGCAACTCCATCAAGCAAGGTAATATTTACATCCTTGTAACACCATCAAGCAAGGTAGTTTTTACATTCCTGCAACTCCATCAAGCAAGGTAATATTTACATCCTTGTAACTCCATCAAGCAAGGTAGTTTTTACATTCCTGCAACTCCATCAAGCAAGGTAATGTTTACATCCTTGTAACTCCATCAAGCAAGGTAGTTTTTACATTCCTGCAACTCTATCAAGCAAGGTAATGTTTACATCCTTGTAACTCCATCAAGCAAGGTAGTTTTTACATTCCTGCAACTCTATCAAGCAAGGTAATGTTTACATCCTTGTAACTCCATCAAGCAAGGTAGTTTTTACATTCCTGCAACTCCATCAAGCAAGGTAATGTTTACATCCTTGTAACTCCATCAAGCAAGGTAGTTTTTACATTCCTGCAACTCCATCAAGCAAGGTAATGTTTACATCCTTGTAACTCCATCAAGCAAGGTAGTTTTTACATTCCTGCAACTCTATCAAGCAAGGTAATGTTTACATCCTTGTAACTCCATCAAGCAAGGTAGTTTTTACATTCCTGCAACTCTATCAAGCAAGGTAATGTTTACATCCTTGTAACTCCATCAAGCAAGCTAAATATTACCTTGCTTGATGGAGTTACACGAATATAATTGTAATTGTATAACTTGAGATTGGTTATATTTGTTCTGTTTTGAACGAATATTTTTATTGTGACGCAAATGTTTGCCGTGGGTGGGTATCGAACCTACAGCGAACATCAGGATAATCTCCAACTGTCATTTCTCTGCTTGAGTACTAACTCCATCGCCGGGAACATTCCAGGTCGCGTGACAGTGGGCTCGGACCCGACATGCGATATATACGTTGTGGGGTGCGGCGTCGCCAGCGTGCACTGCCGCGTCGAGAACTCGCACGGCGTAGTGACGCTGTACCCCGTCGCCGGCACCACCATGGTGGATTCCATTCCCGTCGACAAGCCGCAGAGATTGTCTCAGGGTGAGTTTTATGTCAAACTCAAAAACTTTATTTCCATAGAATTCATAAATAAATGTCTTGGAAACGTCAATAATATTCAAAACATAAGGTCACGACTTATCCCTAAGTTTGATGCCATTAACATTACATAATATTGAATTGGATGATTTAAAATTAATTCAATTTAGTTACTAATTTACATATATTTAATTATCTTGCGACATGTTTTGGAATTGAATCCTGAAACATCGATTGTCGTACCCGCGGTAAGCAAATTAGTTGGGTGGCAAAATCAAGTGTTAACGAAAAGTATTGTCGTTATATTGCTCCTTTGATTGTTGAATGTAGTAAAATTCTTCTGTAATAAGGTATATATATTTCTATGATTCCTGTACGTATATTATTATTGCTGTGTTGGCTGAATTAAATAATAAGTAATACAAAAGATTTCTATCTAACATTGAGTAGCAATGGAAGTATAGTTTGGATTTGAACTTAGCATGATCTGGGCATGTATCACCATTGAATCTTAACTTAAGATCTGATTTATTTCATCTCCTTTTCATTCGTACTGATGATGTTACGGGATAGTCCAAGTCAAAGTCAAAAACTTTATTTACATAGAATCCATAAAGAAATGATTTGTAAGCGTCAGTTAATAGCTAAATTAAAATTATAAGGTCAGGCGTACTTATAGCTATGTCTGGCGTCTGTTCAAACAATATTCCGCCCTCCATGGCATAGACAAGAAACCCCTAAAGGAGGGATTATAATAATATTAGTGGACAATTCACACAGCGCCATCTAGCCCCAAGCTAAGCATAGCTTGTAATATGGGAACCAGACAACTGATAGAATACTTTTTTTTTTGTAAATACTATTTCATATATATAATACATATTAACACCCAGACAGAACAAACATCTATGTTCGTCACTCAGATGTTTATCCTGGGTGGGAATGGAACCCACGACGTACAGCGCAGAAGGCAGCGTTACTACCGACTGAGCTACGAGGCCAGTCAAAACCTTACTTTTCACGAGCATGATCCTTAAATACAATAAATTAACATAACTCTATCTTACATTTTTCTAACTCTATCTTAAAGATATTGCATTTGAACCGGCTGTGACGTAACGAGCAGATGGCTCACCTATAACAGCGGCAATACATGTAAAGACTCTTAACCTATCTCTCGAACACCGTCCTCTCATATGGCACATCTTCAAAGTATACTACTGCTTGCAGGCAGCATGCTAACCATAGGCCGTTCTAACTACCTACGCTTCAACCACCCGGCGGAGGCAATGCTGATGAAGTCTGTTCTGCCCACGGGACGCAGGGAGCACATGTCAGGTGAGGGAGAGAACACTACAGGAGAGAAGGGAACAGTTACATATAAAAACCCCTTGTTTTTATTCCAGTTTTTTTATTTGTTTCGTTCCTTTCACCCGCTTTCGTATACGTTAAGAAATGATCTTCTGGCGAAGCTTAATATACATTAAATATAAAATGAAGTAAAATAAATGTTTGTCTACATTTCACACTGCCTCATCTAGCCCCAAACTAAGCATAGCTTGTACTGTGGAAACCAAGATATCTGGTATTTTTTTGTAAATATATATAATATTCACGTATCCAGACAGAAGAAACGTCTATTTTCGTCTAACAAGTGGTTGTTCTGGGTGGTAATCGAACCCTCGACCTTTAGAAGGCAGAGTACTACCAACTGAGTTGTGAGGTCAGTTTAAGCTTCGATGTGACTCTTAGGCGACGCCGACGGTGACCGCTTTCAGTTATATGTATTTATAAAAATTCTATCCCTTGTCTGGTTTCCATAGTACAAGCTATGCTTCTTTTCGGGCTTGACGCTATTAAAAGTCCACAATTATTAAAAAAGTGAGGATATTTGTATGTTTAATTTACTAAGAAACCAATTTCCCTTTTTTTTGTTGCAGGCTATGTAAACGTTACCCACACAGAATCAACCAACCAATGTCATCAATCAAAATACAAAGACCTCAGCCAAGCGGACCGCGAACTAGACTCATCCATCAAAGAGCTGTCCCGAACCAAACCACCCGTAGCGCCTAAAGACGACACAGATAAGAAAATCACCAGTATTATGTCCAAAGTATCAAAGTTCGAATACTACGCGAAACAACACAAGAACGTAGGCCGGAGTCAGTTCTACACGACAAATGAATGCGAAATATCACCGAAAGTTTTTAGTTCTACCTCATTGACAGTCAACACACCCGCTAAAGACGTATTGGGCGGTAAGACTATGCCCAATTACATGAAAATGAAAGATCAGAAAGTCGTCGTCAATGATAATAACTCGGTAGATCCTAGAAGCTGCACATATGCAAATGTATCAATAAGAAACAATACGAAAATCGGTGATATAGTTAAAAATTTCGATGAAAATCTCCCGAAGAAAATCAATAATGACGTCATGAATGACAGTGTTTACGGGAAAATCAATGCGAGATTAGACGAAACGGGTAATGACAAATTAGAGTCGGTTGATATTAGAAACGAAACGAAATATCAAGATCTTTCTGGAAGTATGGAAGAATCTAGAAGTTACCAAGATACCAGTTTCGAAATATCCAAACGTAATACAGAAACGAGAAGTCAAGAAATGACTAAAACGAACCAAGTAGATAGGAATAATTTCTTTAAAAGTTTTAATCAACAATTTTCTAATCATCAAGATACCAAGAAAGAGTATTCTAGAATTAATCAAATTACAACAGATCTAGATAATACAAGTAATAACTTAGACTCCAGAAATCAAGATAAACAAGAATCATCCAGAAATCAGTTACCTAGAAATCAACACCCAGATAGTTCAAGAAGTCAGAACCAGCAACCAGAGTCAACCACAAGTCAGGATAGACAACCAGAGTCATCCGGAAGTCAGGATAGACAACCACAATCAACCGGAAGTCAGGATAGACATCCACAATCAACCGGAAGTCAGGATAGACAACCACAGTCGACTAGAAGTCAGGACAGAGATCTGGATGTTACGAGAAGTCTAAATGGAATGTCATCTCTACCGCAAGTCCCATTCGATAGAAATACTCCACAATATTCTCCCGTTTACGTGAATCAGTACGATAGAAGTAAGGATGCTGAGTCTATGAGAATAAAGGTATGTGACTTATTTAATTATTTTTATATTATATTTATATAACATGATTATTTAGACTGGCATCATAGTTCAGTTGGTAGTAATCCTGCCTTCTGCGCTGTCGTTCGTGGATTCGATTTCCACCCAGGACTAACATTTGTGTGACCGACTTAGATGTTTGTTCTGTGTCTGGGTGTTAGTATGTATTATTACAAAAGAAGTAATATAAGTTTTATATTAGTTATCTGGTTCCAATGATACAAGGCATGCTTAGCTTACTTTGGGGCTATCTGTCGCTCTGATATCCACCAATTTATTATATTTATTTAAAGTGAAAGTCGTGTCCATTTGAGACAGGCCTTCATTCTATTTAAGTATATGCAGAGTTCGTTATATGAAGTACTGCCACCCATTTCTGCCGCCGAACAGTAGTGCACTCAAACTGTCGTTAAGTCTGGAGGTCGCTCGTTCAAGTCTTGTCGTGAACCAATGAGTCTTTTCACATGAATAATTTATGCGCACAAGAGCACTTTGCCATATGTAGTTAAAAAAGTAATTCTCTAGTGAAAAGAGAAATACTTAAACCTTGTCACATAATTTTGGATTGTGAAAGTATTAAGTATTATGTTTTGAGTACAAAATCTACATTTTTGACAATTAAAAAGATAAGGGACCTTAAGTGAGGTTTTGCTGTAAACGATAATGAAATTCAACCAACTGATTGAGAAACTGGTTCTTAATCTATACCAATAATTAAAGGTTTGCAAGTAAAAATAAAAGTTTTTACTAAATAAAAAAAAAACTTTGACAAAACGTTGTGTGACGAGCATTGATGTTTTTTTTACCTTGTGTTATTAATTTATCTTTACGAAGTTTTCATGAATGGTGACCCGTAAAGTGTTATCTATTGCCCAGTATTACTCATTCCACGCAGGCAGTATATATTGGGAGGTTAATTCATTAATTACATTTGCTGATACGAACGGTTTCAATAATCCACACTTAAGATAATCAACTTGTGAAGTGTCCGGTTGCACCAAACGCTAATCGGAAGTTAAACAGAGGCTTAATTTTTTAAATATAAAATAATATTTTATCGTGGGTAACGGCATTTTTTATATTGATCAAAATTTCACACAATTCTATCTAATATGATATCTTCCATCTATTTTTAGAACAGAACTCACGCCAAGTTCGTCCGGGGAAGTACTGACACCATGCCCATTTCTGCCGCCAAGCAGTAACGCATCCGCTATAATGTGTTCCGGTTTGAAAGGTGCGGTTGCCGGTGCAATTACAGGCACATGAGATATTCCACCTACACGTCTCAGAGTTACGGGCGCATACGGTGTGACGTGGTCTTGTTTTACCAAAGTAGGGGAGGACTCAAATCGTATTGCTTGTGGTAGAGGTTACAACTTAGCACCAGGTGGGCCATCTGCTCGTTCCCTAACTTCATCACATTAAAAAGCCTTTTAAATAAAAAAATGTTTTATCCCTAAGTTTCCACTAATACGGATTTTTTTTTACCTATTTATTTATTTATTCAGACAGCTTTTTGATCCATGTTACATAACATAAAAATTTAATGAAATCACAAACAAACGACAAGTTAACGATAACATTCGCTGTCGTTAACTCTTAGCTCTAACTCTCTTAAACGATTGAATGTCGAAAGGATCAAAATGCGCCTGATAGTGGCTCCTTTCATGCACGAAAGATACAATAAGGAATGCTCATTTAATAAACACACAGAAGGCCACATTACCTGATACGGTATTTTAATTTAAACTGCTGATAACATTATATCACTGACGTACTGATAAGCGATGCAGGTTCCTTATGCGGCGATCAAATTTAATTCTTGTGTGTTTAGAAATGGTGGTAAAAGTGTGTTAAAAATGCTAAAATATTAGAAGTGTGTTTAAATACCGAGAAGTGTTGTGGAAAAAGTGTTTATTTCGAGAAAAACCATATCAATATGTTCAGTTTGGTACTAATAGCTAGCTTGAGAAATACCTTTTCATTGATTATTTTAATTATGTGTTTTCATCTGCTTACTGAAGAATCGTATCAAAGCTATTTCGATAAGAGTAGGCAGCGTTTACGATGATATAGTTTAGATGGGTGACCATTTGGCATATCTAGCTTAGGTTTGGAGGGCACAATTTTACAATAATAATTACGTATTTGAAATAATCTGTATAAATGTAAGATAAGATTTCATCGCACCTTACTAGGTTATGTTAATAAGTTAAACAGAGGCTTAAATAAATTAATAACTAAACCAAATAACAACCACATTGATGGAGCCATTAATTTAATATATTTTCTCATTAATATGGAACATTAAATCGTGATATTATTACATAAATTACATATAATAAGTTAAACTTATTTTTACCATATTATCTAAATGGTAATATGGTAAATATTTAAGTTAATCAATTTAAATATAATTACTTGTTGTCGATCTTAGATGTCTCAATTGATTTCATTTTCACACATTTTCTCATTGTATATTGAAAATATTCTGTGCGTATGTCTTTTTATATCTAAACTGATTAATTATATATTCAAATTAAATTGATGCTCTAGGTGATAACGTTTTCACGTCTTATAAATGTAATATTAGATATGTGCTGTCGAAATATTCTTAAGTTAATTGATATTGCTGCCTTGACCCATCCCCGCTCGGGCAATCGTAAAATAGTTTGTGTCCAAAGCAATCACTGTTTTATGGTTCCAAATGATAGGTCAATCTTTATATATCTTGGACATGCAAACCATTTACCGCGTAACAGTTACAATGTCAGTTATATTTTCATAACGAAATGACGTAAATTACAATTGAAAGCGAATCCTAATCGAAATATGTGTGTATCTCTTTTTTATGGATGGGGATGGGATCCCATTAGGGGTTTCTTGGCTGTTCTTCCCCATGGAGGGTCGGATAGGGTTTGAACAGGCATCAAACTTATCGATAAGTACGCGTGACCTTATGTTTTGAATATTGACGTTTCCAAGCCATATCTTTATGAATTCTATGGAAATAAAGTTTTTGACTTTGACTTTGACTTTGATGGCACACTTATCACTATGTTTACAATTAAATACCTTTTGTACTAGTACTTGAATATTTTTAGTATTTTTTTGACATTTCACACAGCATCATCTAGCCCCCAAGTAAGCTAAGCAAAGCTTGTGCTATGGGAACCAGATGACTTATAGAATACTTATTTACTTTGTTTTGTAAATACATGTTAACACCCAGACACAGAACATACATCAATGCTTGTCACACAAATGTTTGTCCTGGGTGGAGATCGAACCTACAACTTACAGCGCGTAAGGTAGAGTTACTACCAACTGAGCTGTGAAGCCATATTTATTAAACTAGATAGTATGGTTCTTGATATACCTACCTTGATTACCTATAGGGGAGGATCCAAGTCGTATTGGTTGTTATAGGCAGAAGTTACCACTTAACACCGGGTGGGTCCCCGCTAATCCCGTAACTTTATCATATTGAAATAATAAGAAAATACAGAGAAAACATGTCAAAGTTAAAAAACTTTATTTCTATAGAATTCATAAATAAATGGCTGGAAACGTCAATAAGCAACATTCAAAACATAAGGTCATGCGTACTTATCGCTAAGTTTGACGCCTGTTCAAACCATATCTGACCCTTCATGATGAAGAATAGACAAGAAACCCCTATAGGATTCCTTTCATTCATGATCATTCAACCATCCAACCCAATGTCATTCAATAAATCGATCATTAATGTACAGTTTCACAAAACGACCTAAACCTTTTCCTAATTATCGATTACCTAAAATCATTATCTAAGATTACCATGCGATTATCAACCTTATCTTACCAAAGACAAGATCACAATTGCAATTGTTACATCAGTGTTGCCATTCAATTATACACCCTGTTACAAATCAGTCTCGCATATCGAGTTTACGCATTTTTTTATGGCATTGGTATCGATTACAATAAAGGTTTACTTTCATTTTATCTGAATTTATATTAGTATCTATGTTACTTCGGTGTGGGAAACTGTGCGGCCAACGTTCCAATCAAATTCAGTAAAAATATTTCTTGTGTATTACTCGTAAATGGATAAATAATCGTGAAAATTGTTTCTGTGATACTACTAGATACGATGTTTTATAAGATCGATTTGGAACAATTATAATTAGGTGTGATTCATTCGCGTTGCTGTGTCCCGGTTTTGTTATATGTGTCACTTATTGAGGGTAGATCCTGGGATGGGTTTGTGCGGGTTGACGTAAATAAAGTTAGTTGTTTCTCACATCTTGAACTGAGTGTTTTACTGAAGCGTTACCTAATACTACATGGTGTCAGGTGTGGTTATTTTAACTAAAATCATTACGATACAGTTCGGGAATAATAACTTCAGTACGGAAACATGTCGAAGTCGGAAACAACTCAAGATATAATGAAAAATGTGTATACGGCGTTGCAACAGCCGGCCGCCATGAGTGAGGAAGGCAACACGGCTACGAATTGGCGAGAATGGAAGTCCGCGTTCGATTATTATTTAATCGCGACCGGCAAGGAGAATGCAGCGTCCCGGGAGAAGTGCGCGTTATTCTTGCACGTCATCGGAAGGTGGGGCCGCGACGTTTTGGAGGAGTTAGACTTGGACGACGAATCTAAAAATAACTATGACGTGTTGATAGCACAGTACGCGAGGCATTGCGATCCCACTCGCAACGTCAATTATGAGCGGCACGTATTCTTCGAAACCTACCAACGGGAAGACGGGTTCGACAAGTTCCTGAGTGCGCTCAAAATGAAAAGCAAGTCGTGTGAGTTCGGTCAACTGCGTAGTAGTCTCATTCTAACTCAAATCATCAGAGGCATCAAGGACTCGGGCGTGCGAGAAAGGTTGCTGGCAAAATCTAAACTGGGTTTAGAGGAAGCTGTTTCGTGGTGCCGGGCAGCGGAGACTGCCGGCCGGCAGGCGGAGGCGTGCGCCGGAGCGGGCGCGGGTGCGGGGGCGCAGCCCTCATCGGCGTCGCTGGAGGCGGTGCGCGCGGCCGCGACGCGACCCGGGAGTCGGGCCGCAGCCGCCGCCCGCCGCCCGCAGCGTGCGCGACAGTATACGAGTGACAGTGTAGTTAATTCGTGTAGTCGTTGTGGTCAAAAGCACGGTCTGGGAGATCAGTGCTCGGCACGTAATGTGAAGTGTTTTAGATGTGATCGCGTAGGTCACTTTGCGAGACATTGTCGTGCGAATTTTGTCCGTGAGATGGAACCTGAGGTGGATGTGGAAGACTGCGCTGTGATAAGTGAGTCGTTACTGTGTAGCTTATCCATAGACGTTGTGGGAGGTGACAGCAAGTCGTGGTTCGACGACGTAATGGTCGATAATGTAAAGGTCAACTTCAAGCTCGATAGCGGAGCGGAAGTTTCGGTCATGTCCTTGCGAGCCTTCAGGAAGGCAGGATTTGACGAAAGTACATTAAGTAAAAATAACTGTATTTTACGGGAAGTAAGTAAAAACAAATTGCCAGTGGTAGGGTATTTTGAACCAATTTTATGTCATAACAAACTACAAGTTCGCCAAAAAATGTATGTATTAAATTTAAATTGTAACAACTTGCTTGGTATCCAGGCATGTCGCCAGCTTAAATTGATAACGCGCAATGAAAACAAAATCGATATATGTGAATTTAAAATTGATGAATCAATTTTTGAGGGTATAGGTTGTTTGCCGAATACTTATAAAATACAAATAGATAAGACGGTGCCCCCAGTAGTAAATGCATCTAGGAAAGTTCCGATAAAAATTATGCCACGTTTGAAGCAAGAATTAGAAAATATGGAACATTTAGGTATTATTGTAAAAGAAGACTCGCCAACTGAATGGGTTTCTAATATAGTGATTGTCGAGCGACCTGATAAACTGCGAATTTGTTTGGATCCATTTCACTTGAATAAAGCGGTGCGTCGCTGTCACTTTCAACTTCCAACACTCGCAGAGATCACTAGTAATTTATCTGGTGCTAAAGTGTTCACTAAATTAGACGCGAAAAATGGATTTTGGATGTTAAAATTGGATGAGGACAGTTCCAAACTATGTACATTTTCTACACCGTTTGGAAGGTTTCGTTGGTTGAGAATGCCGTTTGGGATCAACTGTGCACCGGAAATATTTCACCATGAGATGTATAAAATATTTTCTATGCAGGGGGTCGAAATATTCGCTGATGATATTTTAGTTTGGGGTAGTGACAAAATAGAACATGATATGCGTCTCAAAGAGGTTATGAAGAAAGCGGTACAGTATGGGGTTAAATTTAATAAGAAGAAATGTGAATTCGGTGTCCCTGAAGTACAATTTCTAGGTCACACACTAAATAGTTCAGGTATCAGCCCACTGTCAAGTCGCGTTCGTGCTATAAACAATATTACTAGGCCGGCCGACCGAAAAGAACTAGAGCGATTTTTAGGAATGACAAACTACTTATCGAGATTTATACCTAGTTATTCAACGATAGCGTCACCGTTACGCGAGCTATTAAAAAAGAATATCGAGTATGATTGGTCCAGAGTGCATGATGTAGCGTTTGAAAATCTTAAAAAATCAATAAGTGCAGCTCCCGTTCTTCGTTACTACTCATCGCACGAACCGGTGACGGTGTCGGTGGACGCAAGTTCACACGGGCTCGGCGCGTGTCTGATGCAGGGCGGGCGGCCCGTCGCGTACGCCGCGCGCACACTCACGCCCACCGAGAGGCGGTGGGCGCAGATTGAAAAAGAAATGCTCGCTATATATTTCGGGTGTATGAGGTTTCATCAATATATTTATGGGCACAGCGAAATAATGGTGGAAAGTGACCATAAGCCTCTTGAGACTATTTTCCGTAAAGCGTTGAATGAGACACCGCCGCGGTTGCAACGTATGTTATTAAAATTACAAGCGTATCAGTTGAAAGTACACTACAAGCCGGGTAGATTGTTGCATATCGCGGATGCGTTGTCGCGAGCGGCGGCCGAGAGCGGCTCGGGCGCAGAGGTGTGCGACGGTGACGTCACCGTCCATGTGAACGCACTGTACGAGAGTGTGGATGCCACCAGTGAAAGGTTAGAACAGATAAAGTGTGAGACACGGAAGGACGTAGTGCTATCTGCTGTAATCAACTATTATTATCAAGGATGGCCAAATGATAAAAAACAGGTTACTTCAGTAGCTCGTCCCTATTGGACGTTCAGGCACGAGTTACATGATATTAATGGTATCTTATTCTATCATGATCGGGTAGTAATACCTATCAGTCTTCGTAAGGAAATGTTAAAAAGAATACATGAAGGTCATCTGGGAATAGAAAAGTGTAGGAAGCGAGCTCGAGAGGCGATCTGGTGGCCCGGCATGGGCGCCGAGATCGAAGAGTGTGTGCAGCGTTGTGAGACGTGCCAGAGACACCGCGCGGCGCAACAGCGCGAGCCTCTCGCGCCGCACCCCCCGCCCCGGCTGCCCTGGGAGGTTGTCGCGGCAGATTTGTTTGAATTAAACAAACATCACTACCTGCTGGTTGTTGATTATTATTCAAAGTTTGTGGAGGTGGTATATATACCTAATTTGAGGAGTGAGACAGTTATTGTTAAAATGAAAAGCATGTTTGCTCGTTTCGGTATACCCAGAAAATTAATAACGGACAATGGTACACAGTTTACTTCGGCAGAGTTCGATGCGTTTCGTAGGAAATGGGAGTTTGAGCACGTGACCAGTTCGCCCCTTTATCCGCGGTCTAACGGGCTGGCAGAACGTAACGTCCAAACTGTTAAACGGCTGCTACAAAAAGCCTCTGAAGATAAGACCGAGTGGCAAATCGCATTGCTTAATTTCAGAAATACGCCAGTAACGGGCGAAGAACATTCTCCCGCGCAGTTGTTAATGGGAAGGTCTTTGAACACCAGACTTCCGGTGGCTTCACTAGTGTTAGAGCCAAAATTAATAAAATCCAAACAAGTTCGCGCGGGCAGGCAAGGCAAGTTAGAAAAAAGTAAAAACTATTATAACCGAGGCACGAAACCGTTAGTCCCTCTGGTGCCGGGGGAACAAGTCCACGTGAGGGACACAAGTGGGAAAGTATGGAGTAGGGCTCGTGTGCTCAGAGAAGCCGAGGGGAACCGTTCGTATTGGGTACAAGTGAACAATGGAGGTACTTATCGCCGTAATAGAGCTCATATTCTCAGACCACACGATAAATACTCATTGGCCAGCCCCGATAAGAGTCGCTACGATTATCTCCCTAATGATGAGTGCTTAAATAATGCTCCATCACCCGTTGGCGAGTCTACTTCTCCTAATATACAAAGGGAAAGAAGTAGGTCAGTGTCGGCTGCGCCTGCACCTATTATTAAAGTAACTCGGAGTGGAAGAGTTGTTAATCCTCCCGATAGATATGTAAATACATAGATCATTAACTGCTTTTAATCAGATACTTAATTGTTAAATTACAATATTAAATGGTAACATACTAAAAAGGTACCAACTAGTTATATTTATATATATATCAAATCATAACCTTGTGATCAAGTATTATAGCTAAATATCTTGCTGTATTCTTATTTAGTTTTTATTATAAGAAGGGAAATGTTATATGTGTCACTTATTGAGGGTAGATCCTGGGATGGGTTTGTGCGGGTTGACGTAAATAAAGTTAGTTGTTTCTCACATCTTGAACTGAGTGTTTTACTGAAGCGTTACCTAATACTACAAGTAAAAAGTCAAAGTCAAAAACTTTATTTCCATAGAATTTATATAGAAATGGCTTAGAAACCTCAATAATTTTCAAAAATAAGGTCACGGTTACTTATCGCTAAGCTTGACGCCTGTACAAACCCTATCCGAACCCGTTTCGGCATAAATAAGGCACTTAATCTTTACAAGTACATATATATTACGATTCGCAATAACAGATTCAGTCGTTATGTAATACTCCTAACAATGTACCAAAATAAACTAGTGTTGTATGTAATAAACTGTGCTAAAATAATCCGATAAGAAAAATGATTAAACAGCAAACAAAAATATCAAATAGTGTTGTGCGCCATTAAAATAGAATAAATATTGCGCCAAAAGTGTTGCCACCTCTGAAAAACTCGGCCTCGAAAAAAATGTCAGCAAAACCCAAAAAAGAACCGTCATCCAAGCAACTGCTTAGAATATTCGTGGATTGTCTCAAAAAGAACACAGTGGCTTTAAAAGAGCTGAAACACTCGATCGACGTAAAACACCCGCAAGAAAACATCGACAAAATCATAGACATAACAAAAAATGTCAACGAGAAACTAGACGTTGTGCATAAACTTCGTAACGACATTAAAATCTACAAAACCATAAACACGATCCTCACGAATCATTACATGAAAAAAACCAAAGACCACGAAAACGACATAGACAATAAAATTTTGAAATTGGAATCCCAAATCAAGGATTCGTACGGTGATTTGAAAAAGGAACTGTCAAAAATTGCCGCCAGTGTTACCAGCTGCAAAAATGTGACACATCCGGTACAGAATAGTAACTTCGCGATGGGAAATTTTGGGAATTTAAAAGATTTGCACGTTAAGAATGAAATTTACAATGGCATTATCAAGAAGATTGATAAGCTGTTTTTTTCTATGGTAAGTTTAAGTCGTTCAGTAATACATTATTTTTTGACTGGTTTTTTTGATTGATTGGCCTCACAGCTCAGTTGGTAGTAACCCTGCCTTCTGCGCTGTAGGTCGTGGGTTCGATTCCCAAAACAAACATTATTTTGACGAATATAGATATTTGTTCTGTGTCTGGGTGTAAATATAGTATTATATGTATGTATTTACAAAAAAGTATATACGTATGTATATCAGTTGTCTGGTTCCCATGATACAAGCCATGCTTAGCTTACTTTGGGGCTAGATGGCGCTGTGTGAAATGTCCACCAATATTTAGTTATTTATATTTACTTGTATGATTGTATTTACACCAAAACTTAATTACGGTATGTAGTAACGATACAATGAAATTCGTTTTTCGGTGTTCGGTCGAATCGATTAGTACTTTGGTTTGGGTCTATAGCGACTAGGGCAATCATCACCATTGAACGAATCTTACACTAAAGGGACTTTTAAATGGCGTCGGAAATAGGTACGGTGGCAGTACTTCCCCGGACAAACTTGCTAACTACTGCGTGTAAAATGTCAGCATTTTGTCTGTTGAAGATGTATCTGATTAATATGTGTTTGTCTCTCTCAGGCTTACCAGGAGCGAGTGAAGGAGGAAGAGAAGAAGGAAGCTGAAATGGAGCGACTCGAAGAAATACTCGATATATTCACTGAATACCAGAAACAACTGAATACAGGTTAGTCTGAATATGAAAATAGCGCCATCTGTTGGACATTTGAGTGGCTTCACAGCTCAGTTGGTAGTAACCCTGCCTTCTGCGCTGTAGGTCGTGCGTTCGATTCCCACCCAGGGCAAATATTTGTTTGACGTACATAATGTAATACGTTTGTTCGGTGAAAGGGGGTTAATATGTATTATAGTACAAAAAAGTATACAAGTATCTTGTCTGGTTCCTATGATACAAACTGTGCATAGCTTATTTTGGTGCTAAATTGACTTGCCCAAGACCGGCAACAGTGGAGTGCCAGAGAAGAGGCCTATACTCAGCAGTGGGTGTTACGGCCTGAATAGATAGATAAGTAACAGTTATCAAAATTAAACTTATAAATAATTTAAATTAATTACAGATTATCGTCCCGGCATCCCGATCACCCCCACCGAGAAACGCCCCCACAACAAGATCATAACTAATGGCTCCCTGCCGCGAAGCGTCGCCTTCAACAACCCCAACTTCGTGAAAACCAGCGATGGAACTTATAAGTGAGTAATATGGAGTTATTTCAACACTTTTTTTGTGTGTCACCTGCCCACCTGGTGTTAAGTGGTAACTGCCCAAAATAACCGATGCTACTTGGGTCCTCCCCTACTAAGTACGAGACCCAAGTCGCATCGTATGCGTCCGTAACTCTGAGACGTGTAGGTGGAATGTCTCATGTGCCTGCAATTTCACCGGCAACCACACCTTCCAAACCGGACCACAGTAACGCGAATGCGTTACTTGACGGCAGAAATGAGCATGGTGGCAGTACTTCCCCGGACGAACTTAGCGTGTGTGAGATTTAACTTGCAAGGGCTTGTTGGGGTCAAATGTTGCAACTGAGTTTCAAAACAGTGATGCTCCATCGATTGAACTGAATATAGAACATATGTGTCACTGGCCAATGAACGAGAATCATTCCTCGTAATCTTTCTTGGTACATATTTTCCAGTTATTTTAATTTGAACACCAAACTACTGAATGATGTTGATAAATTCTGTGGAACCAGTCGGAAAGTATATTATTTAAGAAAAAATAAGAATTTTTCAAATCCGTTTATAAATGTCGGGAGAGCCCTGAGGTAACAAAATACACCCGAATTGAGAACATCCTCCTTTTTCTGAAGTCGGTCAAAAATAAGTTTTCATGCTAAGTAAGACTTAGTTTTGGCCACATGTTAACACACTTCTATGAATTAATAATTTTAATTGAATTTATTTTTACACGATTATCAATCACTTACAGTTACTACGTACTACGTACGTCAGTTACGTCACTTACAGTTTTATCAATAAACAACTGTGAACTAAGACAATCATTGTATTATTCATTCCAGGTTCGAAACTAGTCACAGTCGTAACGACCTCAGCCAGTCGCTACCCCGCAACCTGTCCAGCTACGAAAACTTCGAACTACCCCCAACCCCCGAAGTAACCCTCCCCGATGTGAACTACCAAAACGTGGGGAGAATGGACGAAATCGGCATACCCGTTTTCGACGAGACACCTAGTCACTACGAACATAACAATCAAAATGTCCAAAGTCTCAAAACTACAAAGACTAGTCAAGGAAGTCAGTATGAGAATGTATACGTTAATAGAACTGTATATAACAGTTTAAAACCTAAATCTCCTAACATTAGCAGTCCAAGATCGAGGATCAAGACTACTTTTGCTCATAAAAATCTATCGTCACCTCAGTATTTCGTGTTCCCGAGTCCTGTTGCTAAAAAATCTTTTGATAATGAAGTATTTTCTAGAAATAACGATAATAGAAATGACAAAGAATCTCCTAAAGGAAGTCAAAATAGTAACCAAGAATATCCTAACAGAGATTTTAAAGACACAGATTTAAATAGAGATATAAAAGAATCTTCTAGAAGCAATAAACACACTACTAAAGAATCTTTAAATAGCAATCAAGAACAAGTAGATTCTTTAAATGAAACTAAAGTAATAGATTCTCCAAAAGTAACAGAAAAAGTTGGTATAGAAAAGCAATTAAGTCTAGAGGAAGATATACCGATGATAGATGACTCTAACCTGACTAACGATATTGAATTCAGATACTCGAAAATCATCAAAAATGATGAAAAACAGAATCAAAGCTTCGATGACGTCAAAAAGGAACTAATGGCTGACATTCCAGAGCTAGAGGCGTTTGAGAACGATCTTAAACAAAACAGATCTAAGATAATTAAGAATATAACAGAAGATATTAAAAGTATCGACATAGAGGTTGACAATTCGGTGTTGGACGTTAATATTGACGGATTGAAAGCGAGATATGAATATTTGAAGGAGAATAGAAGAAAATTGGTCGGTCAAATCCACGAAGTCAAGTGTAAGATGAGTGAAATTACGTCACAGGAAGACGATATCTTGAGAGAGGTAAGTCTTAACGTTCCTTTAACTTTATTGTACGAGTGAGCGAAGAGAGAGTTAGGAGGAGATAGAGAAAGGGAAAGAAAATATTGTTTAATTTTCTTTTTTATTTTGGTAACTGAAATAAAAGATCCCTCATACCAAAATTCCTAAGGTACTTCTAATAACCCCACAACGCGGAATCTTGGTATGCGTTAAAGTTTTATTAAGCAACTAGCTGTTGCCCGCGACTTCGTCCGCCCCCTATTTTGCCCCTCGGAAAATTAGCCTTGTTACATCAACTATCTGCCAGTGAAAGTCCCGTCAAAATTGGTCCAGCTATTTTAAAGATTAGCCGGAACAAACAGACAGAAAGACGGACAAAAATTTTAAAAAATTTTGTTTTGGTATATGTCCCGTGTATAACATCCATATGCACTTAGTAATATATAATTTCAGTTGGAAATGGAAAAAGCTCTAATCAAAGGCGAATACGATTCGGAAATTGCAATTCTCAAAATAGAACAAAAGAAGAAGATGGAGTTAGTGGAGAAAGCGAAGAGGATAGAAGAAGACATCAGACAGTTGAGAGGGAGACAGGAATCGAGGCAGAACGAGATGAGAGATCGAGTCGAGATCGCTACTATGAAAGTAGAAAAGTAAGTTACCTTCTCGTAGCTCTAACAGTTCAGTTGGTAGTAACTGCCTTCTGCGCTGTAGGTCGTGGGTTTGATTCCCACACATTACATATTTGTATGTATTTACAAAAGAGTATATAAGTATGCTATCAGTTCAGTATGGTACAAGCTATGCCTAGTTTGGGGCTAGATGGCGCTGTATGAATAGTCCACCAATAAAAAAAACACGGAAAAGATTGTTCCACAATTATTATTGGTCCTACTTTGTAATGCATTTCGTTTGTATTTCGGTGTATACATTAAAGAATTTATATCTATCTATTTACGTACTGAACGTTTATGTACTTATGTATTCAGCGTTAAAATAATCTCATTATTTACCAGGTTAGAAAAAGACGTGAAAAACAACTCAGCGACGCTGGAAGAGTTACAAAACGCCCAGGACATCCTCGACAACGAATCAAAAATCTACGAGGATCTTGAATTTCAGCATTTGGAAGAGGAATCTGAACTGTGAGTATTTATTTATTTATTTGATAAATCACATAATAAGTTTACAGATGTCATCCAAAGCGCCCAAACGTTAGGTTTTCATAGTAAATTATACATAAAAAAAACAAACAATCATAGCAAGTAAAATGTCAGATATAAAGAGATAATTAAATAAATAGTTAAGTAAACTGTTCCGATTCTTTAGTCCTGAGGCAGGTAGCATTATCATATACTAAAGAAGAGAACTAAAACAATTAACAACTACCCTCGACACGTATTACGTAATGAATACAATAACCTCAATCAAAAAAAATTCAGTAAATTACAGTATAATAAGCTTTACTCAGTAGACCCAAACTGAGCTATCTTTCACATAAACACTTTTCACAACGGGACGTTTGGTGCTGTATAATTACTTAAGGAAATCGTTTTTGTCCTATCAGATTATCAAACCGAGAAGATCTGCAAAACGAAGTAAGTCTTCTAACAAAAAAGATAGACGCCCAGAAAACTCGAATATTAACTCTGAAATCAGAAGCAAACAACAATTTGACTTCCGCTTTAGACGAGACTAAAGTACTGCACACTGAATATGTAAAACATTTAAATAACGTTGAGGAACTAACTTCCGAAGTGCAAAGTATCGAAAGAGAACTCAAACCGATAGTCGCTAAACTAAATGAGATCGAAAGAGCACAAAGTCCCGACAGTGCTTTCTATACAGACCAAACTCGGACTAAATCTGGTGAATTCGGATATTCCCCTCAAAGTAGCGATTCGGACGATATAGACACTAAAATAACTAACTTTGAAACTCATACTAAACAAATCAACGATAAATTCAATTCCATCGATCAGATGAGTCAATCTATGACTGTGGATATCGAGAAACGAGTCGTCGACAACGACAGTCCGAAATCAAAGGAAAAGAAAGGCTTTTGGGAGCGCAACTTCGATTCGCTCAAACGCAAGAAAAAGCCGAAATCGCCGGAGAAAGTCGACGTTATGTCGCAGAGTTTGAACGAAAATCTCTTCTACAACAACGAAAACATAGAAAACGATTCGGCTTTCGAGAGATTCGGCAGCCTGCGGAACTCCAAAAAGAAAGACAAATCAAACGGACCCGTTAAAAGCAATTCATCGTCGAAAATACCCACGTTCGCCGCTCTAGGCAAGATCATTAAAAAGGACTCGTTCGGCAAGAAACCACAAAACGACGAAGACAAAATCAAATATATCAAAAACGCCAAACCATGCGAGAACAAATACAAATCTAAATCTCTATCGCCGGACAAAGTGAACGAGATGATCTCGGAGGAATCTGAGAATACGGGCTTTGGGAAAGTGTTGCACAGGAAAAGCTGCGGCGACGAACCTAATATCAGAGAGTTCGGCAAGATATCGGACTCTGGGAAAGTTGCCTCGCAAGACGATATAGACAGAATATCCAAAGTGACGTTCGATGCGCCTCTGCTGTCCAGCGACACAGATGTAAACTCCCTCGGGAAGAGAACGCTGGACAGTCTGATGGAGGTAGAGAGAAAGAGATTCGAGATGTTGGAAGAACAGGGTACGTATCTTTAACAGCATACTAATTAAGATTGGCCTCACAGCTCATTTGGTATTAACTCTGCCTTCGTAGGTCGTGGGTTCGATTCCCACCCAGGACAAACATTCGAGTGAAGAGTATTGGTGTTTGTTCTGTGTCTGGGCGTTAATATGTATTTATATGTATATGTATTTAGACCCAAGCAGCGTCTTATACGTAACTTTGATGCTGCTGATGATGATGTGCCTGTAATTTCACCGGCAACCACACCTTTCATACAGGAACACGGTGACGCGAATGCATTACTGCATGTCGGTGGGTGGTTTCAGTACCTCCCCGGACGAACTTGGCATAAGTTCTACTTCTGGTATATCTGTCTCTATTCTATACAGAATTATTCTGTATAGAATAGAGATATATTCTATTCTAGATATACATCTATTTGAGTCACTGGTCAATGGTGGTGAAAGGATTGTAAGTGCGCCTCAAACAGGCTCCTATCGTGTACTTGACACATGTCTTCGAATTTCAAGTCCTAATACATGTCGGCTTCCTTACGATGTTTTCCATCACTGTTTTGAGAGCGTAGTAGCGCACATAAATTTTTCAAGCTAAAAACTCAGGTGCACTTCGGGATTTGAACCGACGACCTCCGGATTGAAAGGGGCTCAGTACTACTAGACCACCACGCTGTCGGTCTCTATTAAGTTAAACTCTATTTCAGGATGCCAAATGATAGAAAACGAACGCGAGAAAATATCCGAACTAAAGCGAAGGGCTCAAGACGAGACGAAGAAACTTTGGGACCAGAAATACAGAGACAAATCTGTGGACAGCGATTTCGGCAGCTTGAGCGAAGACAGACGAAACAGCGGCGATCAGAGCCTCGACTCGATGTCTGAACGACGTAACGACGACTTTGAACGATCGATAACCGACAAAATCGACCGGGCGGTCGCCTTCGACCGATCACAGTATGAACGAAATATCGACCCAGATCAAAAGTGTAAACCGAAATTGGAACGAAGCGTGAACTTTGACCGATCGGCGAACGAGAAGTTTGAGAGGGATTTCGATCGGTCAGTCGAGTTTGACCGGTCGGGTCAGTTCGATCGGTCGATCAGTTCGTTCGATCAAGGCGTCGAGGATTCCAGTTTGATAGAGGATGGGTTCTTGGTGACTTCGACTATTTTTGAAGAGAGGTGAGTTATATTTTTCTTGTTATTTTGATTATGTGTGTAATTAATTATTTTATTATTAAGTTACGGAACGAGCAGTTGGCCCACCTGATGTTAAGGTAACCTCGGCCCATAACAAGCAATACGAATTGAATCCTCTACTTAGTTAAGACAAGACAAAGTCACATCGTATGCGCCTGTAATTCTGAGAGGTGAATATCCCATGTGTCTGTAATTTCACCGGTGACCACACATTTCAAACCGGAACACAGTAACGCGAATGTATTACTTGGCAGCAGAAGTAGGTATGGTGGCAGTACAGTCTCGGATGAACTTGGCACAAGTTCTACTGATTCTACAGATAAAATCTAGGACAATTTTTCGGTACAAATAAATTTGGACTCTTAATTCCACAACACAAGCCTCTAATTTGAACGGCTTAAAATCTTCCTTACAAATTGGTGTATTTAATACCTTTGCTAAGTATACTATACCAGCTACGCCCCGCGGTGTTACCTGAGGTCAATAAGTAATCCCACGAGAACACTCAATTTTTCCAGGATCAAAGTAGCCTATGTGTTAATCCAGGATATAACCTATCTTGGTATCAAATTTCATCCAAATCCATTCAGCCGTTTGAGCGTGAAAGAGTAACAAAAATCCATACAAAATTTCACGTTTTTTATATTAGTAGAACTATTTTATACTACTTATACTAAGTTAAACCCTATGTTATGAATATTTAGGGTGTAAAATCGTATGCAATAAAACAACTGATAAATGTAGGCCATGGAGTGATAAGATAAGGCATTGCCAGTCAAGCCGCGTTCTTTGTAACGACCGATCGTTTCAAAATGTAATTCGGTCATGTGATTGTATTTTATTGTGTATTTTAAAAATAATATGTAAATCGATATTTACGACTTAGGGGTTTCTAGTCTGTTCTTCCCCGTGGAGGGTCGGATAGAGTTTGAACAGGCGCGCGATAAGTACGCGTGACCTTATGTTTTGAATTACTGACGTTGCCAAGCCATTTCTTTAGGTTTATTTAAGGAAAATAGATTTATTTTTAATTAGCCACAAGATTTCTTAAAGTCAACAAGTTGATTTCCATAGAATTCATAAAGAAATTAATTGGAAATTTAATACAACTTAAAGAAACAGACATGTCCTAGAACCAAAAACTCGATTACCTGCTGTAGCTCGTGGGTTCGATTCCCACAAACATTTGTATGACGAATATAGATGTTTGTTCTGTGTATGGGTGGCAATATGTATTATATGTATGTATTTACACAAAATGTATATAGGTATGTATATAAGTTGTCTGGTTCCCATGATACAATTATGCTTAGCATACTTTGGGGCTAGATGGCTCTGTGTGAAATATCCACCAATATTTATTTACCTATGTCAAGTGTGGAGCCTATATAAGGCTCACTTTAATCCTCCCACCACACTGGTTCGAGAGAGCCAATGGCGCCAGTACTGGTTCAAATTATATATGCTTTTAAGCGTTCAATGATTTTAACCTTGCAATGATTTGGATGACCGAATAACCCAAATAGTTTCAAATCAACGTTGGTGCTAATACTTAGTTGAACGGAAAAATGTGAAATATATTATGTATTCCAACAGATATATTATGAGGGTTCCATACTCAGAGGACGGGACCTGTCGTATCAAGCCATGAATATTATCACAGAATACATATGACATTGCATTTACTTTTCTTCTAGATATTGTAGAGATACAAAATACACCATAAATCCTATTTTTAACTTTTCTTTGAAATCCGTTTAGTAGTTTTTTTATTTCCCGAACAGACAGACAAACAAAGTCTTCCATTCGAAGTTTTTTCGGGGATAGCTTTCTTTAATACACTTGAATTAATGACTGATTGACGTTCCCTTAACTCCTTTCTGGATTATAATGTCTTCATGTATATATTTATTGTGCTGTCTCTAAAAATGTCCCATGTATTTATTTGATGTATGCTGAAGTCCTTTAACTAGACAGCCGTTAACCCTCAAAAGGTCAATATTGACTTTTTAATAGGAAGCGATCCAGTTCAAAATTCTTTATTTTTCTGTCTAAGAAACGTTTGTAAATTATAATTAGTTCCGGAGATATTAAGAAAATTGTAGGCCTTTAAGTGACGGATTTAAAAGGAATTTTAATCTCAAAAACAACAATTTGTGCTTAACGGCATTTTAGTTAAAGGACCGCAGTATGTATGTGGTTATTCTTTGTTCTACTCATTACTTATATCTGTATAACTAAATGTAATGACTCAAATCTTAAGTCAACTCAAGTCAAGTTCATAAAAATTTGCAGTGATATCATTTTACGATAAGAATGTCTATGTGGTACAAGTAGGATGTAATCGCAAATATTTTACATTACGTGTTTTATCTGTGCCGTCAAATCTTCATTCTCTTTCTTTCTTTCTTTCTTCTTAGACACGCAAGGTTCATTACTACGTGAAAAATATTATTTACTAGCTGCGCCCCGCGGTGTTACCCGCGGTGAATAAGTAATCCCATGGGAACACTGCACTTTTCCGGGATCAAAGTAGCCTATGTGTTAATCCAGGATATAAGCTATCTTGATACCAAATTTCATCCAAATCCATTCAGCCGTTTGTTTATAATATTAGTAGGATTTCTTAAAGACGTATCACAGCGCCATCTAGTCCCAAACTAAGCATAAGTTGTGTCTACTGTGGGAACCAGACAACTGATAGAATTCTATTGTTTTGCATATACATCCATATACTTAAACTTATATAGGTATATACTTATATATATATATATATATACTTAAATATATTAAAACCTAGACACAAAACAGCCATCTATGTCGGTCACACAAATGTTTGTCCTGGGTGGGAATCGAAGCCACGACCTAAAGCGCATGATGCTTAGTAACTAAGATGTAAGGCCAGTCAATTGAGAGTTAATTATTTGGAATTAGATTTGTTTTCATTTAATTATTATTTTGAATAACTTTTATGGTCACACTGACCATCTGATTTTAATTGAATTAGAAAATAACCAGTAAAAACAAAATTATCAATAAATACTACTGACTGACTCAATTTTTTTTAATAACATTTTCGATATTTTTCGATTTATCGAACCATCGCAAATAATTTATCCTCTAGTGTACAATGCCATACGATACCCATAGCAGATTTAGGTCTAGCAATCACAACGGTAGACTGAATTAATAAACATTAGTATTTGGAGCGGCCATATTGGGTTTCCATGTACAGGTTGATGCGTGTCTATCATAGATAAACATTTATTGACACTTGACAGATAGTATGGCTGATTTTATATTATTTGCGTTGTGTTGATATGACATTTTAGTTGTAGGTAATCTTAGTAAATTAAATCTAGGTTCTTATATTTTTTTTTTTTTTAATATGGTCTATATATAATATAATAATAATAATATAATAATGGTGGATATTTCACACAGCGCCATCTAGCCCCAAAGTAAGCTAAGCATAGCTTGTATCATGGGAACCAGACAACTGATATAATACTTCGATACTTTTCTTTTGTAAATACATACATATAATACATATTAACACCCATATTATGTACTAACTACTGGCTACTGGACGTGTTTACTATTCTATTCTATTCGAGTCACTGGTTCTCTTAAACCAGTGTGGTGAAAGGATTTTTAAGTGCGCCTCAAAGAGGCTCCTTTCGTGTTTACTAATAAGTAAATACAAATATTGTTGGATCACACAATCAGCGCCATCTAGCTCTAAACTAAACATGGCTTCTATTATGGGAACCAGACAACTGATAGGATACTTATAATTTTTTTTTGGTATTTGGTAATGGCGAGCATTTCCCCGCAATCTCACTTGATGTGTGATGATACGGTCTATTTATACCTTTTTCTAAATATATAATAATAACAATAATAAAAACTTTATTGCCGATAATAATAATAATAATTACATTTCAAGTCAATTTCACTTTCACAATTACCTTATTTCTATTGAGAGAAACAGCGAGGCCCAAACTAGGTGGTTAAGCCTGTATCTTGTCACGTCTCAAGAGTACGAATTAACCAAATTATGTATTTTTTAATACATTATTAATACGTTAAATTATTGACTACTAAAAATTAAGACAAATAAACTAGAAGCAAAAACATATGATATAACATAACAAGAACAGATGTGTGTGTGTTTGTCGGAGAAACGTTCTCGTTGACATCGTCATCAGTGGTGACGGGCTTAGTGGGCGTCATCAGGGTAAAATGCGAGCACAAAACACAATGTTCACAGTTTCATACTATTTTAATAATTTAATTTAAACAATATTTGTCGAAAGGAAAATTAACAGCTAAGACCGAGCAGCGGGTTCGGGGCACCGCTCTCATTTTAAACCACAAATACGCTCTCAATGATCCAACTCGATCAGTCGCTATCACTTCAATGTCTCGCCAAAAACTGTCGCCCCACTTAAAATAAAGATGGCGCCTCGACCCCACTCGAGACACGTGCTCTGCTCTGATTGGTCGTTACGTGTATTACAATATTCCTAACTCTTTTTAGATTAATAAGGTTTTAAGGTATAGAAAAAAGGTAACAAATCAAATAGAATTAAACTAAGAATTTTAGAAGTAAGCTTCCTCCGACATATATTTATAAGCAGCCACATCTCATTATCTGTAATTACGTATCCAATAGGTGTAATTGAGTAATCCGTATTCATTGAATTGAATTAAATAAATAAATAATATCTTGAGGAAATAAATACTAGATGACTGATATAGAACACGCTGTATGTACGCCGTGTCGTCGCATATTAAAAACATCCTGACTGTCATAATTGAGTGTACAGATGTTTTTGCTCGACCGTTCCGCGCTGTACTGACATACTTGTGAAATAAGTGGTTTTTTTTTGGATTACAATAATTAATTTTAATTCTGAAAGTGTTCCTCCCATAGTACATATATTATCGCTTTCGTCTAAGACAGAAGAATAAAATTTAAAGATTTTTGTAAATTCCCGCTTCCGTAGTGTTATCTTCTGTAAAATCTCCACAACAACCCCTGTCACGCCGCAGAAGACCTAGTTAACTGGTTCAAGAATAACAGTACTGAGACTGCGATATACTTGTTTTAAAAAACTTATTTTTTCATACAATTATTAATAATTTATTTTAAAAACTTGAGGCTTCATTTATAGTTAACAACAGCTGTCTTAACTAATACTACGTGGTTAAGACTGCAAGTTAAATATCTTACCGTGATGTAACTGATAGTGTTCAGGAAACAACAATAAATATTTTGAAAAAGCGAATATTTAAAATTTGAGCTCATTTTTTATATAATATCTAAGTGAAAAAAATTTTTGTCTTTTGTATAATTATAATTAGTGTATGTAGTGGTTTACTAAGTTCCTTGCATAATCTTATAAAATGCGGTGACACGTGTCTTGTGAAATGAAGTGACACATTCCAAGGAAGAAGAGTAAAGTGTTCCACCAAAAATGTCCAAAAACAAGGAGAAAAATTCTTCATTGATATGTTGGTGAGTTGCTGTTGAGATTGCAAAAGACGTCTTTGTCTACATCAGTCTTTGTTTTCTACACATTTTTTTTTATGTGATGTAGGTGATAGAACGAGCTGACGGCCCACCTGATCTTAAGTGGTAACCGCTGCCCATAGACAAAAAAATACGACTCAAGTCCTTTCCACCAAAGTACGAGATGACTCAAGTCGCATTGTGTTGCGTCCATCACCCCGAGACGGGGATGTTACGTCTCACGCGGCTACAATTTCACCGGCACCCATTACCTTCCACCGGAACACAGCAACACGTGTGCATCACTGCTTGGCGGCAGATTACCAGCGGCAAATTACAAAATCTAGTTTCCACATAAAAAAATCCAAAAAATATTGATTTAACCCAAAACTCCTAAGTGTTAACACTTTGAAGATTCTAGTACAAACAACATATCTTCGTCCAATGTTCACATTTACAAAATTCCATGCCTATGCGGCTGTGTGAAATGTCTTTTAAACTAGATCATAAGATAAATTCGTAAATTAATTTGTTCCCATTTCTTAGCACATTTCACTGACATAGAGCGTGGTGGTCTAGCGGTACTGACCCCCGAGTTTCAATCCGGTGGTCGCCGGTTCATATCCCGACGTGCACCTATGAGTTTTTCGATTGAAAGATTTATGTGCGCAATACCACGTTCTGAAAACGGTGAAGGAAAACATCGTGAGGAAACCGACATGTCCTAGAACTAAAAATTCGAAGACATGTGTCGAGTGCACGAAAGGAGCCTCTTTGAGGCGCACTTACAATCCTTTCACCACACTGGTTCGACAGAACCGGTGACTCGAAGAAGAAGAAGACTGACATAGATACGTCAAATATGATACACTCTAATACGTTTGCACAAGTTCAGTCAAGTTTGTTATCTTTTCATAGTATGAAACAAAGTCGCTCCCGCTGTTTGTACTTATATCTTTTAAACTACGCAACGGATTTTAATGCAATTTTCAGCAATAGACAGAGTGATTCAAGAGGAAGGTATATACCTACGTAAAGTTTAATATTGTTTTTAATTAATTTGTTGAAATGTGACGATAATTGTTCAAGATGTCGGAAGAAATCAAGCCGACTGGGAGTTTTACTGGCGTACACCAATAGAGTTGTATATCCTTATTATATTATATTATACCATCGTCTTCTTTTTGAGGCTTACAATGTTCTGCTACCCGTGCGAAGCCCGGGCGGGTCGCTAGTATACATATTAGCTAAATTGTGGTTGTCTCCAACACACTTCAGTTTTCAGAAGACATAGTTGTTGTGAGGCCAGTACACTGATGGAATACTATAATACATATATGTAAACACATAAATATGTATATGTATATATAATTAACACATTAATTTTTGTTTCAGTTCCGGTCTTATGTCATCGTCCATAGAAGAGGTGAGTTTATATTTTGCCATTATTAATGAACTAGCTGCGCCCTGCGGTATTCCCCGCGGTGAATAAGTCATCGGGAACACAGCCCTTTTCCAGGATTCAAGTAGCCTATGTGTTAATCCAGAATATAAGCTATCTTGGTACCTTTCATCCAAATACATTCGGCCGTTTGAGCGTGAAATAACAAACATCCATTCATACAAACTTTCACGTTTGTAATATTAGTAGGATTTTCCTTGTGCTTGATACATTATTTTGGACATTAATAATTAATTTGCGCAGCAAAACGTACTAACGACTCCATCGCCACTGAACGAGAATGATTCCTAGTTATCTCGTTGGTTCCTCGTTAACTCGTAGGATAGATAGATAGAAAACTCTTTATTGTGCACCACACAGACACATACAAATAAACAAGTTAAAAATAATTTACAATACATGTGACGTACAATCGGCGGCCTTATTGCTTAAAGCAATCTCTTCCAGGCAACCTTGGATGACATATTTTTTCCAGTTATTTTGATTTAAATACCAAACCACTGAATCTATTTTGATGAAATCTCTATGGGACCAATCTGAAGTGATAGAATAGATTAAAAATCTGAATTTTCACACCAGTGTCCATATTAAAAAGTACTCGTTGACTAATACAACTGATTTCAAATACGTATTTGTTGAAAAATACTTCAAAACAAGCTTTTATAATCAGACCCTGTACACCACTGAGGGCTTTAGTATTTGTCGACACAGACCCAATGAGACCCAAACACGACTGAGTAATAATAATAATAAATATTGATGGACATTCACACAGCGCCATCTAGTCCCAAAGTAAGCTAAGCATAGCTTGTATCATGGGCACCAGACAACTGATATACATACATATATACTTTTTGTAAATACATACATGTACATATTAACACCCAGACACAGAACAAACATCTATATTTGTCCTGGGTGAGAATCGAACCCACGACCTACAGCTCGGAAGGTAGAGTTATACCAGCTGAGCTGCGAGGCCAGTCAAACGGCATATCCAAGACATATCCAACCGCACTAACGGTAAACAAACCATAGACAATGTAGAGGTGTCCAGAGTACATTACACGAAAATAGACAACAAAGGAATGCGCGGGCGCACGTCGCCATCCAATTTAGCTGATGACATACAAATGTATAGCAAAGAGGAAATCGACAGGTCATTGGGATAATTATTTTGAATCGGAGAACTCACTGAATAATTTGAATTTGTGCAAAATGTCAAGGTGGCCCACCATGTTAAGACGTATCCTTGACCTCGACTGGCCTCCCAGCTCAGTTGGTAGTAACGCTGCCTTCTGGGCTGTAGGTCGTGGCTTCGATTCCCACCCAGGACAAACATTTGTGTGACGAATATAGATGTTAGTTCTGTGCCTGGGTATTAATTTGTATCATACGTATGTGTTTACAAAAAAGTGTGTGTGTATTCCATCAGTTGTCTAGTTCCATACAGCGCCATCTAGCCCTAAACTAAGCATAGCTTGTATTTTGGTAACCAGACAACTGATAGAATACTTTTTTGTAAACACACGTCCACATATAATGCACATACCCAGAGATAGAGCAAACATATGTTCGTCTCACAAATTATTGTCCTGGCTGGCAATCAAACCCACGACCTAATCACAAGGCAGAGTTACTCACCTGAGCTGTGAGGCTGAACAGTTTATTGTAAAACTACACCAAAACAATTTTAATCATCATTCTTATTTGAAATTATATTGCTTTGTAAAAGTTATAAAATGTTTCAACCAAACAGAACCCTTTTCATCTCGGCCGTTCATTCGACGTTTTAATTAAAAATACAATGTTAATAATTAATATCTTCCGTCCTGAGACGCGGGGCTATTTTTGTACATTTCTCAAAAGTTTGTAAGGATGCGTTAATACGACATCCTGTCGGGAAATAATCGTTTGTCTTCTGTAAATGGAGTCGAGGTTATTCTTGGATTGCGTGAATGGAGGGTAAATAGTGTACGGATAGATTTATCGTGTGCTAGCTGTGGCCGCGGCTTCGCACGCGTCAAATCAGTTTTTAAGAGTAGCTACATGGTTTAGCCCTTTATAACAATATATGAATACAACCTCGGACAGATTGTTTTGAATGGTATTAATAATATATATAAATCTTAAATACTCTTTTTAGGTTAAACTCGCCTTTGTACATGTCTCTTATATAAGATAATTCATATATATATTATAAAGTATAAAGAATAAAATACATTAGTGCAGCTGCGCCATCTAGCCCCAAAGTAAGCTAAGCATAAATACATACTTATAATACATATTTACACCCAGACAGAACAAACATCTATGTTGGTCACATAAATGTTTGTCCTGGGTTGGAATTGAACCCACGACATACAGCTCAGAAGGCAGAGTTACTACCGAGCTGTGAGGTCAGTCGGTGTTGTTATTTATTATTGTGTATGTATTAACACAAAAGTATTTACGTATTCCATCAGTCGTCTGGTTTGCATAGTTCAAGTTTGCTTAGTTTGGGGCTAGATGGCGCTGTATGTAACGTATATACATATATTTATTTATAAGAAAAAATACTTTCATTAGTCTTAGTAGTGTTTTGTTTCTGGGAAATTTCGATTTATAAGTAAATAAATATTGGTGGGCATTTCACACAGCGCCATCTGTCTCCAAACTAAGCTAAGCACAGCTTGTACTATGGGAACCAGATGACTGATAGAATACATATTAACTTTTATTTTCACTGTTTTGAGAACTTAACAATATATCGATCCATCAACGCGTAGGTAATATCCACTTCCTCATGGTGGTATAATCTTATCACTCTCGTATCTATGGGCTATCTAAATTGAATGTCGACTCATTAACATTTCCATATACGTACAGGAAAAGAGCCTCTTTGAGGCGCACTTACAATCCTTTCACCACACTGGTTCGACAGAACCGGTGACTCGAAGAAGAAGAAGACTATACATTTTTTATGTGACACACTTAAGGAACGAGCCGACGACCCACCTGGTGTTAAGTGGTAACCTCCGCCCATAACAACCGATGCGACTTGCTTACCTACTAGGTACGACAAGACCCAAGTCGCATCGTATGCGCCCGTAACTCTGAGACGTGTAGGTGGAATGACTCATGTGCCTGTAATTTCACCGGCAACCACCTTTCAAACCTATTATATAGTCATATCACACGATTAAAAGTAAAATTCTTACAAAGTAGCATTAGTAATATAATTTGTTTATCTAGATAAGAGTGTGTGATTACTCCAAAACTCAATGTTTATGGGAGATTTCGTTTTAAATGTAATAAATAATATTGGTGGACATTTCACACAGCGCCATCTAGCCCCAAAGTAAGCTAAGCATAGCTTGTATCATGGGAATCAGACAACTGATATAATACCTATATACTTTTTTGTAAATACATATAATACATATTAACACCCAGACACAGAACAAACATCTATGTTCGTCACACAAATGTTTGTCCTGGGTGGGAATCGAACTCATGACCTTCAGCGCAAAAGGCAGGGTTACTACCAACTGAGCTGTAAGGCCAGTCGTTCATCAATGCAATAAAGTTACCGAACGAGCAGATAGCCTACCTGGTGTAAAGTGGTAGCCTCCGCCCATACGACTTGGGTCCTCCCCTACTTCGTATACTTTGTAATAACTTATTTATTTACATCAATAAACTTAGACTTATCTAAGGAATCTGAATTATCGTTTTCAATCAATTAAAATTTCAGATTTTCCTTGTTAAATACATCAGCATAATAAATGATATTGAATTATTAATATCATTAAATCAGTTTATAAAATTAATTTTATTCTTTGATACACGTTTATAACTCACAATCTAAAATATAATTAAAAATCCATTTGCGCCCTACATCTTTGCCAAAAACATTAAGATCAAAAAACTCATAATGACTCTTAGCTTTTCGCCAAATATTATAATATTTTATACTTTGATTTCAACGTGAATGAATATACTCAAACACTCGCCCACGATTTGTGGACATTGAAACACTAATTTAATTCTGTCTTCGTATCGTAGAGTATAGAAAATTTCCATCACGTACACGGAGGCGCATATAGATACTAAATATTATGTATTTATTAATTTAATATATAAAAAACTTACATTGGGTTCCCACGCAACAAGCATAGGTAGCAATTGATAGAATCTGCATTTTTATGTATTTCATTTGAATTTGGCTGCTATTGAAATTGCTGATTGGTTAGTGAGATATGGAGAAAAACTTAAATTAAAAAAAAATGTGAGCCGTCACGGGACGCCTGGCAGATGTGAAACATCGACATTATTTTGTAAGAAACTAAGTACCCCATCACTAATAATGTTTATGATTTGTCGTAACCTTGAACGGACCAATCAGCGCTCATGCCGTGGTGACGCGTCGCCAAGCCAGAAATCTGTTTTACGTGCGGCTATAGATGTTTCACATCAAAAAAAAATATCCCTTGATATCTCCTAACATTTTTTTTGTTAATGTGGCATTTTATTATACTTAATTAATTAGGTTTAAAGAAATTTATTCTCAAAAGAACATTTTTACAGTTCACTTACATGAGATTGTTAATACAACTTAAATATACTTTCGCTAGTCGGATCTATAACGAAACTTACCAACAACACAAATGTAAAAGTAAAAAACAATTTATTGAGTTGTCAATTGGTAACAAATATGGTACAAAACAAAAATTCCATCAAAAACAGAAGTGGGTAGCTTTCCGATCAAAATTACTCAAACTACCTTAATTTTTAAGAATGGGTCGGTTTAACGAAGTTAATAAACCAGGAGCTTACACTAGATTTTGTTTAGTATTTTTTTAAATTATAAATTTTAGTGGTTTATTACTTCTAACAACTCTAATATTATTTATAATTTTCATTCAAAATATATTTTTTTAGTTTATTTTTGTAGATTCTAAAATTCTGACTTTCTTTAACTTCGTTTGGAAGTTTATTGTATAAATGTACCCCTTCGAATAATATATTTCTTTTACCATATTTTTCTGTTCTTGGAGTTCGTAAGTTTATTTTATGTTTGTTTCTTAGTTTATATGTATGTTTTTTTAATGTGAGGTTTATATTGGTTTGTGTAGTGCCATCCAAAATTTTTCTAATAAATACACACATGTTGAGATTGAATATTTGGGATACATTTAGTAATTTGGTTGTTTTATAAAGTAAATCGGTGGGTGTTAGATAATCGTAGTTATATAAGCGTTTGATTATTTTGTTTTGCGTAATTTGTAAATCTTTAAGTGTTGTTTTTGAAGCAGATCCCCATACCTCGACTAAGTATTCCAAATGTGGTTTTATCAGAGAATTGTAGATTGTGTTTCTTATTTTTGGAGGTATACAGTTCCCTATTTTACGTAAAGCTCCTGTTAGGGAAGAGAGTTTCGATCTGACGTGTTCAATGTGAGGTTTCCATGTCAGTTTGTCGTCTAGTAGTAACCCCAGATATTTTTCTTCGTGGGATTGATTTATCACATCTCCATGCACTTTAAGAGCGGGGATATCGGAAAACTTTTTATTTTTGGCGGCAAATATCATATATGATGTTTTTGACGTATTGATTGTGAGAAGGTTATGTTGAAACCATTCATTTAGGATGTCTAGATCATGTTGGGCTTCCTTTATAATATTCTCTATAGATGGACCAAAATAAAAGAGGCAAGTGTCGTCTGCGTATAAAGTAAGATATCCTTTGAGTCCTATTTGATTGATATTGTTGATATAAATGAGAAAAAGTAGTGGTCCTAAAATGGAGCCTTGGGGAATTCCACATGTGATATTTTTCGGAGAGCTCATGTATTCGCCAATTTTTAATACCTGACGCCGGTTAGTGATATATGATTTAAAAAGATCGTATGCAATTCCGGTGATACCTAGGTTCATTAGCTTTTGTAATAGCTTAGTATGGCTTACAGTATCGAACGCTTTTTTCAGGTCGATAAATACTCCTACGCACATGTTTTTTTGATCAATATTTGTTTTTATGTTTGTTATCAAATCTATGGTTGCCGACAGAGTATTCGATTTTTGTCTAAATCCATATTGCTGCGGATTAAGAAACTTTTTGTCCGTTAAATAGTCATACAAACGAGTGTAGATCACTTTTTCAAAGATTTTCGATATCACAGGCAGTACAGAAATGGGCCTATAATTGCCTGGGTCTGTCTTGACACCAGATTTATAAATTGGGGTTACCCTAGCCAGTTTTAAATTATTTGGAAATATGCCATTCTCGAGACATTTATTAATACAGTTTGAGAGAGGAATGGCTATATATTTATTTATGCATTTAATAGACTTCGTATTGATTCCATCGGAACCAGTACTGGTATTAGATTTTAAGTTATCAATTATTTTATTAATTTCTTCAGTTGAGCTGGGTCTTATGTTTTTTAAGGTAGTTTCATGTTCATGTTCGTTCGTATACGTCAGTGTATTACCAGAGTTAGTGTGATATTTGATCGGGATTTTATTTGCCAATTCGGTACCAATTGTTGAAAAGAAATCATTAAATATTTCACAAACTTCTGTTCCCTCCGTTATAAACTTGGTGTTAACTACAAGTTTTGGAGGCGCGATATTTGATTTACATTTATTAACTCTTAGGGTATTAATGAGATCCCACATTTTCTTAGAGCTGTTGCTACAAGTTTGAAACTGATTGTAATAGTAGGAGTTCTTATCTTTAAAAAATTTCTTACAAACTTTATTTCTTTGCTCAATAAATTGTTTCTTTAATACTTCATTATATTTATTTATTTTAACTTGGTGCCACAGAGAATTTCTATAATTGATCATGTTAATAGTTTCTTTATTTATCCAATCATCCCTCGGGGGGTTCATTATCTTTGTTTTGTATACCTTATTGTTTGTAATGTGGGTTTTGATAAAATTCTCAAGATATTCATAACTGTCTACCTCGTTTGTGTAAGTAGCTTCTATTAGACTTGTCACAAATTTTTTGTAGTCGATTGCTTCGTATTTGATACGCTTCTTGTTCTTCGTTGTGTATTTTGAAAGTTCCAAATAAATCTGCTTATGGTCCGACAAAGAAGATTCCACCACAGCAAAATTAAAATAGTTTTTATCTAAATCTGAAGAAACATGATCTAGTATAGCGTTAGTAGTTTCTGTTTGGCGTGTCGAAAATAGATGGTCTATTTTATTCAGAACTTCATATCCAGCTTCTTGTAGTACATTTAGGTATCGTTTGGTACAAGTATTTGTGTTTAGTAAATCCAGGTTAAAATCACCAAAAACCAATGTTCTCTTTCGTTTTTCTATTTGTGAGGAAAAAAATTCCAGAAAATCAACAACATTTGTATCACCTGGTTTGTAGATCCCTCCAATGTTCAATGCAAATTTCGGTAGATATATCCATAGGTAGTGGTTCCTATCTATGTAAATTTCCTCCGAAATCTCAAATTTTACGCTATCATGTATGTATATCGATACGCCTCCTCCAGCAGAATCATGTCTATAACTAAATGTATGTGTATAATTTGTTAGTGAATATAATTTTGCGTCATCATCTGATTTAAGCCATGTTTCCGCTAGTATAATTACGTGGACCGTACTAGGAATAGCTTTCAGTATACATTGTAGCTCTTCAAATTTTCCTGGCGCGCGGATACTCCTAATATTTGAATAGAAAAATTTCAAAGAAGCCGGGTTTGATGGTAAGTCCTGGTATCTACTTGTGAGATGATATGTTATATTATTTGTGCTATTAGAAACCACAGAAAGAGGGACGGCTAATAGTTTTTTGATTTATTTTCATTTCTTACTATTGCCGGTGTTCCTTTTATATATTTTATATGCAGATCCGTTTCACCATTTTCTTCCCGATGTTTCAGTTCAGCTCTCAGTTTTTGAACGTAGTTTCTCTGAGACTGCGTTTGATCAGAATATATTTTAATCGACTCCAGAAATTTGGCTCTGTTTTTCAGAAGATATTTAGGTGTCTCAGCAGTTTCGAAAATAACCTTTATATATATATAATTACTTTTTTTAATAACATTTCGAAAAATGCTTTAACTTCGAGCTATCCCCCCTAAAAGAACAAAATGCGTCTCTACGCTGCCGCAGTGTTTTCCTTGCTCATTGGCGATAACATTTTTAATTCTGTCTAGAAGCATTCGAAATTTCAACTCTCGTAGTCTACCGCGAATGGTCAAGGACGGAAGACATCGATTCTCAAATCCCTTGTCCTGATTTTCAGAGATTTTATCATTAAGTATTAAGATTTACGTGTGTGTTTTACAAGTTTTTTCAAAAGTACTTGTCTTTTGGAAATTCTGTGAATATACTGTTGTGTAAGTGTTGTGGATCAGACAGATTAAAGTGAATTCTGTGAGAAAATCTCGTAATGGCAATTATTGTTGGTGTAAAAAGTTATTTCTTTTATTATTTTTTTACAATTTAAATTGCAATACGAATAAACGTTAGCTCTTTAAAGTAATTTACATAGTAAATATCCATTTATATGTTTACATTAGTGTAATGTATGGTTAAATAGTTTAATTAAACTGATAATCTACCTAGTTGCACTAAATAACAGTTTAAGATTAATGTACTTAAACTGTAACAAGGATCGCCAAAAAAAGGAATCTCTCCTTTAGGGGTTTCTTGACTGTTCTTCATGGTGGGTCGGATAGGTTTCGACTTTGAACAGGCGTCACACTTAGAGATAAGTACGCGTGACCCTATATGTTTTGAACATTATTGACGTTTTCAAACCATTTCTTTATGAATTCTATAGAAATAAAGTTTTTAACTTTGACTTTAAATAATTAATATATTGGCAACTATGAAATTGTTCTTTACTTCAGTTTAGATATATATAATTTAGTAACTAAATTTTAGATAAAATAAAATTTTGATAAGAAATATTCCTAAATGCCAATCTAGAAAAAAATATTATAAAATTAAATTTCTCCATGAAATTTTCATATAAAAATGTTGAGGAAGTTAATATCACTGGTTCTCTCGGACCTCTCGAGTTTGGTGAAAGGATTCAAGTGCCCCCAAAGTGGTTCCTTTCTTACACTTTAGCAAATCCGATACGTGTTTAAAAGTCGAATACCCCGGCGGCGTGTGACTAAATAGTTATTTCACATACTGCGCTGGAGTTTGCAGATAAACAACAATGAAATGCGTCATTACATTCACGGAACATAACTCACGGCTTTAATATCAACGTAAACACGTTCAAAACTGTTATTTTATGTATCAACATTGCGAAGGTTCACTCAGCCCACCTGCCATCTGCTCGCACCACATTACTCACTGAAACAGGAAAATGATTTTTGATGTGAAACATCTATAGCCGCACGTAAAACCGATTTCTGGCGTGGCGACGCGTCGCCACGGCATGCGTTGCATATTACTTTTACAAAATAATGTCGATGTTTCACATCTGCCAGGCGTCCCGTGAAGGCTCACATTTTTTTTATAAGCTTTTATTTCACTTGCAATGTATGTAACTTTTAAGAGCAGTAGAACTCTCGCCAAGTTCGTCCGGGGAAGTACTGCCACCATGCCCATTTCTGCCGCCAAGCAGTAACGCGTTCGCGTTACTGTGTTCCGCATTGAAAGGTGTGGTTGCCGGTGAAATTACAGGCACAAAAGACATTCCACCTACACGTCTCAGAGTTACGGGCGCATACAATGCTACTTGGGTCTTGTCGTACCTACTAAGGGAGGACCAAAGTCGCATCGGTTGTTATGGGCCGAGGTTACCACTTAACACCAGGTGGGCCGTCGGCTCGTTCCGTAACTGCATCACATAAAAAAACACTATGTTTGTTCGGGTGGAATCTTGCAACACAATTTTGAAGCAGATATCTTCAATCGATTGAGCTGAAATTTTGTATACGCGTTTAATTTGGATGACAAGTTAAGGGAGTCATTTTATACAGAACTATACTGTTTAATATATAATTTCAGGAAGTATATAATGGTGTATAGCACACAGGATTTCGTCCGTAGACAGTCGAGCTTTGGTCTAAGCAAGGCCACCCCTGTCCTAATACCGTAAGGGTGGACCCAAATCGCTAAGCTATTATGAGTAGAGGGAATAGCTTAGCATCAAGTGGGCCATCAGCTCGTTCCATACCTCACACAAAACGCTTCCACCGGTCCCTAATACATTTGACATACCAAAACATACGTTGTATATTTTTAGTTCAATGTCGACTTAAATTGTTCAATATTTATTCGCCGTTTTAAAAACAAGATGTCACTCATTATTACTATAAAAAATAGCATTCAGAGACTTGGCACAGGGGATCCGTTGTGTGTCATGCGAACGTAGTTTTCAAATATATTACATATCGTATTATTTAGAATAATAATATTGGTGTATATTTCACACGTCTAGCATATATATACTCTAAATACTCCTAATATGCTAGACTTCAACAAATAAAATACGGAGATTTTTTATCATAATTTTTTTTTAAGTTATTAATTTCATTGTCAAAAACCTTATTTCATAGAATCATTTCGAGTCATTACTTGAATGCGCTGTAAAACAAAATATCTAAAATAAACAAATTACTGATTTATTATGAATTACATAAATATGTAACATAACAGCATAATATATGTATACCAAATGTAAAATTAGAAAATTCCAATAGTAAAATTTTATACTATATTTCCTAACGTTAGCATCTATTATTTATTTATTTTTATTATTATTTTAAAGACGTCAACTGAGACGCAGAGTTGGCAAGAACTAGAGCGATGCATTAATCTGTAGACACCTACCTTCGTTGTGGGTAACATTATTTGATCTACGGCTGACAGAATTTGTAACAGAAATTATTCGAGTTTATTTTAAAGCTTCGCAGTATACTTTTAGTCTCGATATATCACTGTCGGTGAAGACACACGCTTGACGAATTGTACAATAATTTTAAGGAATAACTAGCTGACCCGCCAAAGTTGTTTTGCCATAGAAATTAATCGACCATCCAGGGTTGAAAGTTGAAAGTACTAATATCGCAATTAATAAATAGGGGGTTGGTAGTAGAAGGGTAAAAATTTTGGGTATTCAGTAGTAGTTTGGTTTTTAAATCAAATTAACTGGATATACGTATGAGAAGTCACAAATACAAAATTAATTATAATGAGTAATTATATTTGTGAGTCTGACAGTAACATTGAAAAGGTAAAAATAATAAATAAATAAAATAAAAACGGAGCTTGCCAATTGTCCTTTCCGATACCGGGAATCGAACCCGAGCCTCCTGGGTGAGAGCCAGGTATCCTAGCCACTAGACCATATCGGATTGAAATGTTTGAGTGAATTCGTCGATTCGTTATTCTTTGGAATCTTCAGAGTAAGATAAAAGTCAAGTCTAACGTCACATATCGTCAAATGAGATTGATAGAAAAAATATAAGTATACTTTCGGTTGTCTGGCTCTTGTCTTGTTTGGGGGCTAGATGGCGCTGAAGTCAAAGTCAAAAACTTTATTTCCATAGAATTCATAAAGAAATTATGGCTATTAATATTGAAAAAATTTAAATAAAGGAAATTTGAGGAACATAAATTAATAAAACAAAACGATAATCTCACAGAATTTCATTAATCAGAATAAAATAAATTCAATATTCATTTTTAAGTTTGCATTTCCCTTTTAAATAGTGTCAGAACAAAAATTGACAAACATTTTTAAGTTCACTTACATGTTTTAAAAAGTGTTTAAACGTTGTTTTAAAATTTTTTTAAACATTTGTTTTTAAGTGTTAATGATATATAATTATGTCTGTGTGGCTTACACTTATAAAGAGTTCGCATTGGGGTCTCGGCTGCAACCCTGCACCTGTGTTAGTAAGTATATGTAGTCCACTTTGACAGTTTATTTACATCATTTAAGAGTCAAGAGCAGTAGAACTCACGTCAAGTTCGTCCGGGGAAGTACTGCCATCATGCCCATTTTTGCCGCCAAGCAGTGACGCATTCGCGTTACTGTGTTCCGGTTTGAAAGGTGTGGTTGCCGGTGAAATTACAGGCACGTGAGACATTCCACCTACACGTCTCAGAGTTACGGGCGCATGTGATGCGTCTTGGGTCTTGTTGTACTTAGTAGGGGAGGACCCAAGTTGCATCGGTTGTTATGGGCAGAGGTTATCACTTAACACTAGGTGGGCCGTCGGCTCGTTCCAAACTGTATCAAATAAAAAATATTAAATAAAAAAAAAGTTCGCCTACACGTCTTTTGTCACTGTCACACCATGATTAATGTGAGAGAGACGTATTGAACGTTCGATGACGAAGAACCAATAACCTAATACATAAAGTATGGTGGCAAAATTAATAGAGTCTGATTCAATTACTTTTTAACATTTTCAATGAATCTCATTTTTACTTGAGTCATGAGTAAGTGACTCATGACTCAAGTAAAGTCTAAAGACTTTATTATTTTTTATTTTGTTGACTTCCGAAACATGAAGTTACTTAATTCGGTTGTATTTATAATATATTTCATTTTTGTTACCTCAGATCTCCCTCATTTATGAGCTGATTTGGTAAATTATTTTAAAATTTAATAATATTTCAAATTGGTCGCATAGAAAATTAATGAAAATCGGTTCAGTATTTTGGTTTTTAATGTCAAAATAAATGGAAAAAATATGTCATCTAAGTGCGAGATGACGAGGAATCATTCTCGTTCATTGGCGATAAAGTCTGTAGTACATTTTGTGTGATCAAATTATTAAAAAATAGAACCCAAAATGGAAATAATCAATATTTAACCGATAGTGGTATAAGTATGATTTTTGCTGTGGGCAGATGTGTGACCGCTTCATATGTGGTGGGCCTTGCTGATTCCGTTACTGTTTCGTAAATGTTCAATCGTTATAAGTTATTAATTTAAGTATTATTATTATTATTTTTTATTTAAGTATCTGCAGTGTTGTGTTAATTCTTTTTTTTATAGCTACAAATAAAGTTTTCTTTCTTTCTTTCTTTCGTAACCAATCGTCATTAACGTTGCAAACGTTGTCCACAGCTCCAAGTGAGGAACTCGAGGACAGAATCCACTGAAGACGAGAAGAGAAGCGACGACAGCCGCCCGCTCAGCCACGCCTCGGACTTCAGCCGTGATAATATACGTATGTACCACCACCGTTTGCAGACCAGCCTCACAGCTCAGTGGTCGTGGGTTCGATTCCCACCCAGGACAAACATCTGTGTGGTGGTACTTCCCCGGATGAACTTGGCATAAGTTCTTCTACCACTCATGTAACCGAAATTGCAGGCGCATGAGACGTAACATCTCCGTCTCGGGGTGATGGACGCAACGCAATGCGACTTGAGTCATCTCATACTTTGGTTGGGAGGACTTGTATTGTTGTTGTCTATGGGCGACGGTTACCACTTAACATCAGGTGGGCCGTCAGCTCGTTCCGTTATTTCATTGATATAAAAAAAAACCTTCACAGAGTAGGTTACAAACTCCGTTCTGATGATTTGACGTTTCGAAGCCACTTCTTTATGAATTGTATCGAAATAAAGTTTTTGACTTTGATTTTGATTACGACCACATCTTAGTTGTTGATCAGACCCTGACACAATTATCTATTTACGCGACAGTAAAATTACATCGCCTATATTTTTTATGACGCTATCGAAATCATTAAGTACCCACAAATGAAGATATTGTGCTCTTTATATGGAGCGTGTTGTATGAGTATTGATGTTGATTAAAAGATCGAGTTCGGCTATACGTCCGTTTATTGTCTTGGATGATCAAATACTGATTATTCATAGGTAGGCACAGTACTTCCCCCTTTATAAAAAATGAAAATACAAATTAATAATAGTGAAAGTTGTATAAAAATTATATAAAATAAATAAGGGTACAAAAATCAAATAAAAATGTTGTGCCTTTAAATAATTGATTACAAGATAATATGTTACATAGTATAAAGATTACATTCTTATCAGATACATTACACATTGTTTATTATTTCTTAATGTCTCTATAGACTGGTTATATTATTACTTTCGTTTTATTTTTAACACACTTCACTACGCACTTAAAACATCAAATAATCACTTGGTGGGGGCGGCGGCTGTTTGGGCTGTGCTCGCTCCTAGCGAAGGTAGCCATGGGCAGATCCTGTGCATTCAGCTGTAGCTCTCGTCTCATGAAGGTACCGTAATTGACTTTGCATCTCTTCCATACTATGTATAGCAGAGTTATGAGAATGCACATGATGATGAATATAAAGTAGAACTCGTATCTTAGTAACGATGAAAAATCGTTGTCCACTGCTCCTGCTGGGTGATGATGATGATCCACTATGGTTTTGGGATAACATTGTTGCTGTGTTTCCTTGGCTGGGTGTGCAAAGCAAAATGATCCTTATGCCTCCGTTGTAGCGTTCACTTTTCCAGTCGGGGTCACCACTGTGCTCTTTATATGGAGCGTGTTGTATGAGTATTGATGTTGATTAAAAGATCGAGTTCGGCTATATGTCCGTTTATTGTCTTGGATGATCAAATACTGATTATTCATAGGTAGGCACAATATCAAAGTTATTTGGGTAAATGTTTCACAAATATTTTATCAGACTTTCAGTCTGTGCTGTCTTCTAGTAGTGTCTAACTGATTTCAAAAAAGGAGGAGTTTATCAATTTGGTTGTATTTTTTGTAATAATTTTTACCTCATACCTCCGTAGTTTTTAATGGATTTGGAAATTTCTTTTTTATTTAAAAGGTTTCCTTTCAGTTTGGAAGAAAGAAATTTCATCAAAATTGGTTGACTAATTTGGTTTTTTTAATATCATATTATAATGTGTGTGTGTTTGTGTTGTGTGAAGTTAGCAGCTAGAAACAAATAGAAGTAAAATGCAAAGGCAAATTTATTTGATTTTCTCTCCACCACATAATCAGAGAGAACGACCGTCAAAACGCCCTCAACAAAGCTATAAAAAAACAGTTAAAACATATACCTCAGCAATAAAATATAAAGATTATTTTCATATTCATTCTTGGCCCAGACGCTTTAAATACTAAAAATATCACAGTTTTTTTATGATATTTTCGTAATATAAATTTTAAAATGAACATAAAAAAATCGTCTTGCATTTTCATATTGAAAATACAAAAAACACAAAGTCAAAAACTTTATTTCCATTAAAATTCATAAAAATGTCTTGTAAACGTCAATATTACTCAAAACATAAGGTCACGCACAGGCCTCACTGCTCATTTGGTAATAACTCTGCCTTCTGGGCTGTAGGCGTGGGTTCGATTCCCACCCAGGACAAACATTTGTGTGACAAGATGTTTATTACGTTTCTGGGTGTTAATATGTATTATTTGTATGTATTCTATCATTTTTCTGGTTCCCATAGTAATTGTCTACCTATCTAAGGAATTGTCCACCGATTTCTTTTTCTAACATATACTGTCCCACTGCTGAGCAAAAGCTTCCCCCAAGTCCTTCCTTCCACACATCCCGGTCTACAGCTATTTCCTAAGCTATTTCTAACTATTTATATTTCTTAAACTGTTGAGAAATTATTATTATGTCTACTCAAACATGTTTCCAGTGTCGCTGAGCGGCGCCCCGCGTCGCTGCCGCCGCGGCGTCGCCCCGCCCTGCGAGTCGCAGCGTCCCCTCACGCGGTACCTGCCCTCAGACAGGGATGACTTCGATCTGCGGCGTCACATCGAGTCCGCGGGTAAGTTTGGTCGGTGACGCTGAATCGGATATACTCGGCTCCAGTTGGTCGGTGACGCTGAATCGGGTATACTCGGCTCCAGTTGGTCGGTGACGCTGAATCGGGTATACTCGGCTCCGGTCTGTCGGTGAAGCTGAATCGGGTATACTCGGCTCCAGTTGGTCAGTGACGCTGAATTGGGTATACCCAGTCGGTCAGTGTCGCGGAGTCGGGTATACTCGGCTCCAGTTAGTCGGTGACGCTGAATCGGGTATACTCGGCTCCGGTCTGTCGGTGAAGCTGAATCGGGTATACTCGGCTCCAGTAGGTCGGTGACGCTGAATCCGCACATGTTTCTATGAAATGAAACTATGAGCGCTAAAAGCCCGCCATTCTAACATGAACTACATAAAATTATGTAACTCGGCCTGTGTTCTGTGGTACTAGACCACAAATCAGGTGGGCCATCTGCTCGTTACTTATGTCCCGTTTCGCCGGCAGGCCACCAGATCGAGCTGTGCCCCTACGTGACTGTGACACAGAGCTCGTGTCGAGGCTATCTGCACAAACTGGGAGCCAAATTCCACACATGGTCCAAGAGGTATGTAGAACTTACGCCAAGTTCGTCCGGGAAAGTACTGCCACTATACCATAAAAAAGAACAAAAATTATTTATGTGTAATATTATATATTTACCAGTAAGTTTATAACACTAGCTTTGTTATTTTGATATATTCCATCTTCACGTCTCAACGGGCGCATACGATGAGACTTGGGTCTTCTTGTACCTAAGTAGGGGACAACCCAGGCCGGATTGTTGTTATGGGCAGAGTTTACCAGCTAACAGGTCGCTCCGTCACTTTATCAGCATAAAAAACCGTTGTAGAACAAGAGCTGATCACATCAATCTTACGTTATGTTGTACCAAAAATACATTGTAATTACATACACAATACCTACAATGCAACAATTTTTATTATTTCAATTTTTTTTCATATACAAAAATTTACTATTCAGATGGTTCGTTTTCGACCGGGAAACGAAAACGTTCGTTTACTATTGGGACAAGAGTGAGAAGAAACCGCGGGGCGGCGCTTACTTCCAAGTGAGTACAATAATTATCATGTATATGAAATGTATAAATTCATTAAAACTCAGGCATCAGTTATTCATATTTTTTAAATAAGGTACATTGTCTTCCAACTAAATTAAGGTATTAGATTTACTCATCATTTAAAAAACGGAACAAACCTTTCTATTATTATTACTATTACTAATAAACACTGCAATATGATTGTAAAATTCACATCTCATATTTTTTTTAAATAAATAGTATTTATGATTCGCCCGTGATTACAGCAATATGATTGTCAATTTAATTATGCAACCTTATAAAAAGAAAAAAAAACTGCGAGAGAATAAACTCAGTAGTATGAGTGTGACTTATGAACCAATTATATAACCAGGTAATTGAGGAGGTGTACCTCGATCATGGAAACACTTCCAAGTCGCCGAGTCCGCAGACCACGTTCGTGGTGAAGACGCGCCAGCGCCGCTACTACCTGATGGCGCCCGCCGGCGAAGCGGCGAGGATATGGATCGACGCCATCTTCACCGGCGCGCAGGGCTACACAGAATACTTGGAATGAAAACTTGCGGGTAGTTGCCAAATATTTTTTGTACTTTGGAAATTGATACAGTCTTTGGCGACAAACTGTGAAATTGCGGGTAGTTTACAAATATATTTTGTACTTTGGAAATTGATACACAGGCTTTGACGACAAACTGTGAAATTGCGGGTAGTTAATAAATATATTTTGTACTTTGGAAATTGATACACAGGCTTTGACGACAAACTGTGAAATTGCGGGTAGTTAATAAATATATTTGTACTTTGGAAATTGATACACAGGCTTTGACGACAAACTGTGAAATTGCGGGTAGTTAATAAATATATTTGTACTTTGGAAATTGATACACAGGCTTTGACGACAAACTGTGAAATTGCGGGTAGTTTACAAATATTTTGAACAATGGAAATTGGCACAGCACTGTCTTTAGCGACAGTGAAACAGGCGCTAGCAGCAAACAACACGCTTAACTCGGCAGTTGGAATATTTATATTTTGTTTGTTTCTTACATTATAATGAAATGCTTATTTACCTCTCTGTGATGAAAATATTCTCTTGTATGATTTCAATATGGCAGCGTAAATATGATACTTCAATATTGAGATAACATATGAACGCAATTTGCTACATTGCTAATGGAATTTAAAAAATGAACTAATTACTCATGCTTGAATGAAATTGAAGAAATATGAAATAATCATTCATTTTTAAAGCCCTGCGTGGAAGCCTTGAAGAGAATTTGTCTATTGTAGAACTGTTTTTAGGTGGTTCACAAAAAGGGCGCTATATTGTGTGGTAAACAAGTGTTTAGCTTCAAAACTAGTTTATATTTTTTTCAGATAATCGTATAGTACTGTATTCTTTAATAAAGAAAATTTGGTTGTTATTTGAGTCAATTTTCATAAATTATTCTAAATTATGAAGTGTATTGCAAGTAGGTCAACATTTGTATGTTAACACAAATATATAGAAGGGAAAGGTTCTTAATTCAGGCTCTAGCGTTAGTTAGAGATTTTTGGAAATTATTGGACCAATTTTGATTTTAAATTTACATACTAACAAAATTATTAATTTTCTATTTTAGTTGAAAAGGTCCTGAATTCAGAAATATACTTATAACATTCGGTAATCAGCTCGAATAATTTATTTCTTCATAGAAAATAATATTTTTACAAATCTATGCATCACCAATAAGTACATATATTATTGTTATGTAAATTCACGTCTGTAAAAAACTTTTCTTACCATCAGTATTTTAATGTTACCTATCTTTTTTTATAATAACATTTAAAAATTATGAAATATAATCCTCATCTATGTTTAAATAGTTCGGTGAGAATTACCTGTGTAATTATAATACAGTGCCTATCTTATATCTAAAATATATACTTACTATATATCGGAGCTTCATTGTGTAAAAGTTATAATGGAATATAATATAAGACAATATAATTACGTGCCAACTTCATAATGCCTTAAAGTATACAAGTAAATTTTTCACTTTTATTGGTGCCTTTATTAAGACTGAAAATATACAGAAAAGTATATAAATGCTGATTCTATCGACTACTCGTGTCAAATTTTTGGTGTTGCCATAACATGAAATATACAAACAATCAACAATTTATCGTATTGCGTGATTGAAGCATGATTATAACTTGATTCAAAACTCAGTATATTTTTTTATGTGGCAACTCTGTTTAGTTCCTAATTGAAAGGTGACTAATGCATTGTATATTGATAATAAACGTGATTCTTTAAAATACATGTTGTGTAGAAATAAAATAATTCAACATTTATAGCTTTATTTTATAGGAGCTTTTACGCATACATTTAAAATTACAGAATTATCGTCTATGAATCTATTTATAACTACCATAATAGTACATAGTGTAAAATATTCATATACATTTTAGTATGTAATGCGTTAATAGAAAGTCGAATTTTGGCTGAACGAGTTGTGATGATAACCGATTCATAATGTTACCATTTTTTTTATATATTGCTTTATTTTGGACGCTGGCAACTTGTAAGTGATTGATGTTCTGCGAGGAAGTGGAAACACTATGATTCATAAGTAGGCCCTTGAGGGAAAAAGGGTTAGGTATTTAATGTAATATTGGCAGCTGTAAAAGTTGTCAGAATGTTAATATAAGTACAAACTTGGAAAGTACCCAGTGTATAAGATAATTTGAGCAAAATAATTTTAGTTTTAAAACGGCTGATACCAATTTTAATTTAGTATAAGGTCACATATTGTATTAACCAGGCGAAATAAAGTTTACTGATTGAAAATCTTTTGTTTATGTGATATTCTGTAAAGCTTATTTTATAACCAAGTAGTGTATTTCCATGTATAAACATGGAAATACACAAATCGCATCGAAGACATTAATACAAGTTTCTGTCTTAAAAAAACTCAAGTCTGTCTAACATAATGGAAAGCTTTGATATTTCACCTCACAACCGCTTCTCAGCAAAAGTACAAGTCCGTTAGTAACGAAAAATTTACATATTTCACTCATTAACAAACTGAACACGACTTAAGCCTATATCTAAAGGCGGTACAGATATTTTTTAGGAAATAGCGGATAAGTAACCAAGTGCGTATTATAATTTTTGAAGAAATCGTACGGATTTGAGTTGTTATTAAGTTAAATTTCGCACAATTTATTACATTCTGTGTTAACTTCTTAATGTTAATAAAGTAAAACTGGAAATAATTAAAAAATTTGATATTTTTTATTCCTACCATATCTGTTGTAGTAATATTTGTACATATCATAATATTTGTCATAAACAAATATATGTGTTATTTCTCGGCACAGAGATACATTTTGTTTTTTAAATTAATTTATAGCCAACACGGGTAAGTTTGGAATATTTAATGTCGAAACTGTACATGATATTAAGAAAAGGTCATTGGCAGACTGTTGATAGGCTCAAATAGCCTGAAGCCATTAAACGATAACTTATGACAGTGACACAAAATCAAAAGTCATTTTAGTGCCCGCAAATAAGTTGCCATACTTCTCAGGTAACACCGCTAGTACTATCATTTCCGACGTTACCTATATCTAATACTGTTTATTGCATAGAAGGTATTTCAGTTTGGCAGATGCTTGTTTATTATTCTTTTACGCCAAAAACTGATTTAATAAGAAATTTAAATAGGTAGATGATTAGTAGAAATAAATATAGAAAATGACAGTCATATTGTCAAATGTTGAATTTTCAAATTGAACTATTTGCCTGCGTCTGTATTTCCCGAGAACTACAATCTGGAGGTCTTCAAGAGGAGAGTGAATAGGTATTTTTCTAGGCGCACATGCTACATCGTAGACCACATCGTCACTTAACATCAGGTGAGATTGCGGTCAAACGTGAGCCCATTGCCAGTTAAAAAAAAAATATCAGGATTCTGTCCCGTATTTTTAAGTGTATGTGTATTTCTGGCAACACGCCTAGCAAAAAATGTGTTTAGTTGAATCTAAATAAATCGAATAGATTGTGAAAAATAATAAGGCAATATATTTCAGACCAATTAATTGAAACTGAGCTTATATTCCATTACCGACGTCTTGGCACATTGGAAGAGCATATACAAGATATACTTCTGTGTTGTATGAGAAGTTTTTAGAAATGGATATGATCAAGAAAATCCAAAAATTCCTCTCCTACTGGTACCTACGATACCTTCTAGCGACGGAACTCTATATGGTAGAGACCTGGGAGAAGATTGTAGTTCGTATCCTTTTACAAAACAAACAAAAATACATTACTCATTATGATCAAAACTATTGACTCTAAACATAAAAATTCTAATTTGAAGCTCCATCACTTACGCTTCCAGACATGATATTATCCTAATTCTTCTTAGGATCCTATTTAGGTTAACAATGTGCTGTCCTGCATTTTGTTTTGTCTGTGCTAAGCTGTTCCTAGCCAACACAACTCTCCATTTTAATAAATTACCAAAGTTCTGATAACTCGTACTCCAGCACTAGATTACTCATGTTGCAGGTGGTATGGACACAGTAACACAACATCTGAAATCTGATTAACTTTACACAGTTTGCCCTTACTTGGTTTGAACAGGCGTCAAACATGCATGAACTTATGTTTTGAATAATACTTATTGACATTTCCAAGCTATTTTTTCTGAATTCTGTGGAAATAGTTTTATGTCTTTACTTTTGACTGAGAATAGAGTGCAAACCCTTGCTTCAAATTACAGTTACTGCCAACTTTTCTATGGAACCAGCTAACATACAATCGAGCAGTATCTAGTAATTTTATACTAATAACTTTATTTGATATAAACCATATTGTAGTTTTGTTAATTCCACATTTCTGAACTAGTGTTAGCTGTATGTCAGAACCAGTTCTTTATAGTTTTCTAACCTACAAACAAATTAAATGATTGTAGGTCATAATTTAAATTTTTTGTAGTTTTTGGTTGTTTGGCATCATTCATGCTAATTATCCTCACAGCAGCAAAATGAATTCAGTCCACCAATCAATTAGAACACTTTGAATCACACTAAATGTAGGCTGGTAAGTTTACTAATCATAATATCCTTGACTTCACTATCAGATATACTATTTGGTGTTCTATTTGGACTGACGTGGATCTTCAACTACTCAGTTGTCTTTAGATGTATCTCGCAGCTTCGGGGCTCTACGACACACTGGCAAGAGGTTAATGTGAATTGAAGTGATAGTTTTAAGTTCTTGTATATCTTTAGTTTATTAAAAGCAAATTTTTATCGTTGTACGTTAACTGTCCTACATAAAAGATATTGTCAATGTTTACAGTGTAAGTTTTGAGGAATGACAAGTTCTCTTATTAGCATGGCTGAAGGATCAGATCACCTTAAAAGTACTCTAGAGACCAATGACATTGATTGTCAGTGTCCGACGTTCCCTGAAGTGTGGGGAACCAGTAATGGCAGTATTTATACAATTTGTGTTCAGAATAATGTTAATATGGTGATTTTAGTGACCTCGATGTACTGGCTGAGTAACTAATTACAAAAAAAAAAACTACCTAAATAATATAAGTCAGCTGCATTGATTGACAATTACTTTTATGGATGCTGTTCTTACGAATGTAAATGAATGAGACTAGATATATTTGTATGTTATATAAAATTATATTTAATTAATAAAAATGTTACAGCATTATTTTCATATCGAAAACTATTTTCAAAATAAAACTAATTAGTTATCTTCCAGCATTTTATTTCATACTTTCAAATAGCTTACAAAATACCCGTTTGTTTCACGGAATGATTCTGGTAGTTTCAACGACATTTCGTGCAAATGTTCTATGCCACTATTGAACATACTCTTTGAAATATCCGTAGAAACAACGGCAGGGTCGGCCAACCAAGATTCTACTTCATCATTCAGCGACAACTCAATCTTATAAAGCAGTTTGGTTACGGTATTTGATTGCAATTCTATCTTGTCATTCAATATATGATCGCTGTTTCTCAATACTTGCAACTCTTTATCCATTACCCAAATAAGCAAATAATGTTTCTTCCCAGCAGAAATGTTGCATTCAAGCACAATCTTACACATTATTGTGTATTGAAACCCGAGATCAAATTCTCTTATCATACTCTCCACCGTAAAAATAAAATCATCTGTAGATATTTTTCCTGAGGACTTTTTGTAGGACAACACACGTTTATCTACATTGTTCTCCTGTATCATGACTTCAGAGTTGAATAATTTTATCATGCCCTTGCTTTTGAGCCCCAACCAAGCCAAGCAGCGGTTACAATGATATACATCTCGCTTACAGTTAAACTTATTTGCCTTTTCAGAGAGAAGACTACTATTTATGTTAAAATATGTAAGTCGATACAAAAAATCCATTTTGTTTGGCTTTAAAGCAATTTCGCTCTGGGAGCTATTTCCATGACAGTGGCCGTGACAGAACCATTCGGACATATCTATGTTCTCAGAAGGCAGCTCAAGAACTCTATCAAACTTTACAGCACTATTCGATATGACATTGGAACAGTTCCCACAAGTTATCTTAATATCACTATCTACTTTAACGTTAAGTTTAGAATTGTTTACTTTGGTTGAATTTGTGCTGGTTTTTGGGGCTAGAAATTCTTTATAAAAATTCCCTCCGTTTTCTGGTTCCGTTAACAGTCTAAATGATATAGTTTCCTTTTCAATTTTAAGGCATGACATAGAATTTGGTATTATATGACAAAACTCTTGTATCGGAATTATTGAAGTCTCCTCAATAGCGGATTCGTCTTCAGAATAATCTGACAAACTTTCAATGGAGGATAGACTGTCACTTCGTTTCTTCGTGCGGTCATCACTGTAATATTTTAAGACTATACAATTACTTTGTATGCTCACATTTAAGTTACAATGCTTAGTAAAATTAATTCCTGTCGTTATAAAAACGTTGCAACACCTCAGTCTCGAGCGTAGCTCAACTAAAACATTTTTGACCAGCATTTTGAGCTGATCTACTAAAATACCAACTGAGTTATTTATCAACAATCTCTGTTATGTCCTTGATTCTCTGAACGTGACCGTTGGTTTCATACAAGTTGAATATGTTATCCATTTCTCGGATAGTGAAGGGTAGCGAGGCTTTTTTATAATAATCTCCCATCATTTCAATGTTGTCGATGACTGTCTCCAGTAAGTGAGATTTCTCCGCATAGATGCCAGGTGCTTCGTGCCGCAGATAAGTGAAGTGAACGTGGAGATGGTAGAAGGAAGGCTGGTAGTGAAGGTACACGCGCAGTTGACTGGCCGGGACGTTGTATTTCTCGAGGATCTTTTTCTGAAAAGTAATAAATAATCTTGAATTTTGCAGAATGTTTTGTCTTTTAATGAATTTCAATCAGATATCAGGGAAAGAATAAGAATTAGTCAACCGTGATTGATGACAAACTAGCTTGTACATTCTGCTATGCCTACATAGTACTGGGATAAAAAATAGCCTGTGTTAACTTTGATTAAATATTAAGGCATATTGGTTTTTACTGATGCCTGCCTATAATTTCACTCTCATATCCTTTAAATTGGAATACAACTGAAATTCATAATTGCTAATCCAATTTGTATTGCTTGAAGAGATAACCACTTAACACCTATCTGATCGTCCCATAACTAAATGCTGAACATTCGAATGTGTTACTGCTTGGCGGCAGGTGGCAGTACTTCCCTTCACAAATATGTCTTACAGTTCTACTGTTTCTTATACCCACCTTTCCTTCGTCGCGGATTCTCTTCAGCAAAGGCAGATGGGTGGCGTCCAAGTCTCTCAAACTCTTAATTCCTCTCTGTCTCACAATAGCCAGTAAGTACAATGTCTCTTTCGTCACTCCGTCCCACTTTAAATCAGGGAGCAGAACAAATCCTTCTCTTTCACACTTGTTATCATGTATGATTCTGTCCTGTTCACTCTTGCCTTCTAAGATGTTGTACACCCACTGAAATAAATTGTTTATAGAGTTAAATGTGTGCTTAATGTTTTATCTACAAAGATAACTTTCTATATATAAACTATATGTAGTATATAAATAAATCTTTGTTACTGTGGAGAGTAAATAAAGCATTAAACACAATGAAACCTTTACAAATAAAGTCACAATGGACTGATAAAGATCCCAAATGAAACTTCCATAATTTTAATTCACTAGCCTCTCAGCTCAGTTAGTAGTAACTTTGCCTTCTGCACTGAAGGTTATGGGTTTGATTCCGAACCAGGACAAACACTTGTGTGGCGACACAGATGTTGGTTTGATGTCTCGGTGTCCAAATCTCATTATTAGTCATTAATAAGTTACCTGTAAATTAAACTGCTCTTTCTGGAGATGGGGAAGTGTCAGTGTCTGGTACAGTTCCGGAGTCTCCAGCACTATGTGGAGTTGCTGCTGTGAGAACTTGGCGATGTGCTTCTCTGTCGCCGGGTATATTATGTTGGTCTTCACTCCTAGAACAAGATTTGATATATTGGTATGCAAAATGCTGGCCTTCCGGAAAACATTGATGGCTTCCATCCATCCCCCCCCACGCAAAAGGCACCTATGGCAATACCTACCTGGGAAAGATTGTCCACACAATGTCAGGTAGACAACAAGTAACTAGGTGCGGGATATTATTTAGAATAAAAGTGATGAAGACACATTGTGACGTCAAATGTTCTAAACAGGTAAATTAGTAAATCATGAAAGTTGTTTCATAAAACCTACTAAAGTAAATGCACATACAAAAGTACAAGAATATCAATTAGTTCCTTCTTTGCACAAGGCCAATGAATATGTGATTTATTAGAAATCAAGTACATGAATAATCTCTCTACAATTTACATAATTTTGTTCAATGAAAAGGAAGTAGATTTCATTTTATCAATTCCACTTTTAATTATATGAACTCACGATTCGTAACATATGTTCCAATGACGTAATTAGGAAATCAAAATTTTATATGAATACAATGAACAAAAAATTAAAACAAACCAAATGACGATCTGAAAGCAATTAGGAATGTTCACGGATATATATATCGTATATCCAGATAAGAATTTAGCACGAAAATAACACAAAGAAGTGATGACTAAGTCAAACAAGAAACACCTTGAGATTGAATTTCGAAAGTGTGTGGGAAAAAGGCGCGCAATCGCAAACTTACCATTGATCGAAGATCGAGGAAAACACTCAAAGTTCCCGTAAATATCGTTCTGGAAGAACGTACGGAGCTCGGTATCTACCGAAAAATAACCATTCTCGTTTAATTCCTCCTCTTTAAATGCATTTTTCTCCAATATAACCAAAGCCACGCCACTTCTGTCCTTAAATTTTCCTTGAATACTAACTGTTTTCCTGTTCGTATTATTGTTCAATATCTTTTCCAAGATAAAATCTGTCAGTTCTGGCTTATATTCACTCACACATTTTCCATTTTCGTTGTCGATTTTGATTTTTTTGCAACTTGGGGATGCCGAGTCGTCTCGTTTGCGATTACCGTCGGACATTTTTAATCTGTGTTGCAAACAACAAATTTTGGTATCCTTAAAAAGTGTTGCTAGCAATTGAGTTCTACAATAGCTGCAACTTTGCTCAAATAATTCGGATGTTGTGCTAAAATAATGTTGTAAGAAAAGCCTACATAAAAAAGCAGTTTAAATTATTTGATTAATGCACGAGGTGTATATTTATTATTTGTGTTTTTGATGTGAAACATCTATAGCCGCACGTAAAACCGATTTCTGGCGTGGCGACGCGTCGCCACGGCATGCGTTGCATATTACTTTTACAAAATAATGTCGATGTTTCACATCTGCCAGGCGTCCCGTGACGGCTCACATTTTTTCCACAATATATATCATCCGTAAAAAAATATATATTTGATATATTTTTCACACTGTTAGTCTCAGAATTAGTCCAAATGTTTTCACCATAATATATCACCATATAATTTTTGTTTCACTGATATATAGAAGAAATCATTTTGCGCATCATACACACATGGGCACATATTTTGTGTACATATAAAACCTGGTCTGACCCGAATAAAAACTAACCGCGATACTAATAAACTGTGGCTTTGCACTAATTGATCGTCAGTACAAACTACGTGCAAGTAACAAGTTTTAATTGTTTTATTTAACAACGCTTACATTACAAAAAATAGGCCGATCATGTCAAAGGCTAATGAAAGATTTGGAGGGAGACTAAAATTCGGCCCTACAGGTATTTTATGATTTTGTATATTTTTCCGTGAATTGGAAAATAATGGATGTAAAAAAGCTTATAAAATAAATAAATAAATAAAACGTTTCCTCTCTTAGTTACTGAACCTATTAGAATTTCAGCTTTCAGCAAGCGCCATCAGTCCAATAAATAAATATGAGAATCTAATCAAAGATAAAAATATACTGTAGGTAATTCTTATCTCTCTAGCTCCTATCTGTTTTTAAATTATTTTTAGATGAACCATTCTTACATATAATCATATAATATATAATCTAAGTATATAGCTCCTACTTACATATGCTTTCATACTGTAAACTCAGTGTGAAAGCATAGCATATTCCTGATTATACGTTAGTTCATATACTTTTAAGAGCAGTAGAACTCTCGCCAAGTTCGTCCGGGGAAGTACTGCCACCATGCCCTTTTCTGCCGCCAAGCAGTAACACATTCGCGTTACTGTGTTCCGGTTTGAAAGGTGTGGTTGCCAGTGAAATTACAGGCACATGAGACATTCCACCTTCACGTCTCACATTTACGGGCGCATACGATGCGACTTGGGTCTTGTCATACCTAGTATGGGAGGACCCAAGTCGCATCGGCTGTTATGGGCCGAGGTTACCACTTAACCACTTAACCAGGTGGGCCGTCGGCTCGTTCCGTAAATGTATTACATAAAAAAAAAAAAAAAAAAACAAAAAAAAAAAAAACTTATGTACCTCTGGACTTCAACTCCATCATGGAATCAAAGTCCAAAGTCAATTTGTTATTGTCTGGCAGCGGCCACAATACGGTAATCTTATAATCTAGCAACAATAAACACAATTGTTGACTCGGGTGATGAATGGGTCTCTAAATTACCCATTTAACTGTATAGGTAGGAAGACGTGTCTTCGGAAATAACATTTAGTGTCTGAGTTTAATACAAATAGAGAAAACAAACTTTACAAATTATTACAAAATCAAAGTTTCGCTTCAAGTAGATATTTAGGTATTAGCAAATGGATGCTCGTTCCTTCTTCAGCTATTCAATAATCCATTCAGCAACATTCTGAAAGTTAAAAAAAATGCATTAATACCACACGTGTGGTAGGTACCTCAGCTGTGTGGTGTGTGTGTAGCGTCTGAGGCGGACATATTTACAAAGCGCGCGCTACACTATCTCGTTGTATCGCTTTGTATCGTGTATACGTCAGTCAGCGTCGCTCTCTTTTCCGCTGCTTCCGTAGCGTCGCATTTTATAGCTCTCACTATTCTTCTTTACGTTATTTTTCTTCTCTTTCAAGTAACGAAATGTACGTAAACGTGACGCGTCCTTGAAATTTTAGTCTCAAATCTCGTTCTCGTTTATCGCATCGCCGCCTATTTTTGAGGGAGACGCCAATGCTGGCGTATACCAACCACACTATACTTACTTCGCATTATTTTTGTGTATTTCTTGGTATATTTTTCGGTGGAATGTTACGGACATACATTGCCATCAAAGAAAAAAAAAATTAATAACATAAGTCAACAACATAATCTCTTCTTAAATTATGGCTAGTCACGCAATGGCTTTGTATTCTACCATCCAACTTCCATCACAGCGCTGTTCCAATTATGAAGTCTTACGGCAACTCCAGGAACTAGCACAACTTGATACCACCTCTCACGCTTTTCCATAGTCACTAGCGCCACTGCCGAGGGTCAAGAGTCCTGGCACGGCCTTTACCATAGGAGACGGGGTCATTTCAATATTCTTGGTATTTTGGGCCGCGATGGATCAGTGGTTTTCAATTAGGCTCGTTATAATAAGACTTCGTCAACTACCACGATGAAATTTGTTTGGAATGAGATAAATGTAAATATAGTATTATACTTCTTTGAGGACTTTAAATAGTCCAAAAGATGTATAAGACACGCTCTCCTCAATCAAACGCTTTAATTACATAATTACACACTAGCTGTGCCCGCTGCTTCGCCCGCGTTGATTTCAGTTTTTGATTAAAAGAGTTGCTATGGGGTTTAGTAAATTTGTGAATTAACCTTAGTAAAAGTAGCTTAAGTTACTCCCTATTATCAATCCAGCTATTTGCCAGTGAAATTCCCGTTAAAATCGATCCCGTTAAATCCGGAACACCAGACAGATAGTTTTTTTTTGGCTATAAGGACTATACATATTTTCATATGAATTTATAAAAAAGGTGTTATTTAGACATTACAAATAGACAACTCAATTTTATTTAATGTACACTTTGATAGCTATACAATAATAACATCATAACGCGTAGGCAAACCTATAAATTATTTGTACAATAATATTTCATAAATTGTGTAGAACAAACCAGGCATTGTACACAACTACCAGACATATCAATATAATTATATAATTGAATATATATGGAATGGAATTTCTTCAATTCAATTGTCTGTTAGGCACAAGTAGATATACATTTCACAACTATGTCTTGACATTACAAAAGATTCTGAAGGAACCAGTTAATTACGCGCCATTCAGTTCTCAAACCAATCGCATCTTAATTTCTATCATAACACCATAAATAAAGGTAGCTCGTTAGCGGCAACTATAAAACTAAACATAACATTAAAACAAGTTAGAAGGGAAACCCTCTCGAGAAGCATGTACTTCTGCAGAAAGGGATTACACCAAAATAAATTCAAAAGTTGTTTTTTATGTGATACTGATGCGGAACGAGCTGACGGCCCACCCGGCGCAGTTGTGCCGATGCCGAACCGATGCGACTTGGGACCTCTCCTACTAGGTACGACAAGACCCAAGTGGCATTGTATGCGCCCGTAACTCTGAGACATGTAGGTGGAATGTCTCATGTGCCTGTAATTTCTTAATAAAACTCCTTAAGTAAATTAATATTGGTCGACATTTCACAATTACCTTCATTAGTCATTTACCTTCAAACAAAGCGTAGCTTGTACTGTGGGAACGAGATACTTGATATAATATCTATATACTTATTTTGTAAATACATACCTACATATAATACATATTTACACTTAGACACAGAACAAACATTAATGCTCATCACACAAATGTTTGTCCTGGGCGGGAATCGGACCCACGACCTACAGCGGAGAAGGCAGGGTTACTACCAACAGAGCTGTGAATATTTCTCTTCTATAAATATTTATCATGATAGTTGTAACTCGAAATTGAATTGTGTTGTAAAATAAGTGAAATCAGATTATGTAGACGCATTATGTTTTCAAATGGTTGATTAGTAGCAATGACTATTTCATTAGATATTTAAATCAAATTTAAAATGACTGTAACATTTTGGTGTGAATGAACTTTTTTTAATGAGATATTAGTGACGGAACGAGCTGACGGCCCACGGTAACCGCCGCCCATAGACAACAGCAAATAGACTCAAGTCCTCTCCACCAAAGTATGAGATGACTCAAGTCGCATTGCGTCGCGTCCATCACCTCGAGACGGGAATGTTACGTCTCATGCGGCTGCAATTTCACCGGCACCCACTCCCTTCCACCGGAACACAGCAACACGAGTGCATCACTGCTTGGCGGCAGATTACCAGGTGTGGTGGCAGTACTTCTCCGGGCGAAATTAGCACAAGTTCTACTGCTACTTTGGGTTGCCACCCGGGGGACACGTGTAGGGATTCAAAGGGTTATCATCCTACGGACGCGAGCAACGTGGTACCCTCAAAATGGCTTTTAGCTTTGTTCTAGATTTGCACCATTAGTTTGAATTTATCAATCTAGACTTATAATGGCCGGCTTTGAGTGTCATTAAACTTTAAATTTCTACTCTTTGTAGGGCTCGTATATAATTTTTTGGAATATTAATATTAATTAGAAAACAGTATAGAAATTTCGGAAGTGCTTAATTCTCTCTGTACTTTTTTGATGCGAAAATGTTACGTGATTAAAGGCTGACCGTCATGGGTATGGCGATAGGTTTAAATACATACCTTTTTTATGTTTAAAGCTACGGAACGAGCAGATGGCCTGGTGTTCAATTGTAACCTCTGCCCATGAGTCCTCCCCTACTTAGGTACCTACAACAAGACCCAAGTCTCATATAATTGTTAATCGCTTGATTAAAAAACATTTGGTTGACTTTTCAATTAATTAAATCTATTGATGCTATTTTCAGACATCAATTACAATTTTTCATACATTCGCGCTGCATTTAGAACTAAATGACTGTTCTCCATTTGTTCCTCGTGAATAAAAGGTGTAGAATGTGATCCTTACGATTAATTGACGGGTTATTGCAAAGTTGCGGACACACCAGGAATTAGAGCTAATCAAATGTCCTTATTGAAATGTCTTGTTTGTTTTTGGAGTTTACTCCGTAAGAATCGATTTCATAAGGCCCCAATACGAATCTTTGATGGATAGTAAAATCGAGCGTTAACAAAAAGAGTTATGATAAATGTCATCGCCTTTTAAGAGTAAGCTCCAGTCGCAATTCGGAACTGACAAGCACAATTTTTTTACCTCAATATTAACGATAACCCTAAATTTGAATAGGCTATTCAGCCGTCTGATTGAATTTCACATCAGTACAATGAAATATTTTATGCCCATAGCACGACTGCAAAAAAATAATAACTAATCGTCGAAAAATGCCTAAGGAAGTTACCTAATAATGTAATAATTTATGATTTCTGGGACATTCTTTATCCCATTGTGCCACCGACCTAATGCCAATCATCTCATTCTATGCGTTCACCGATGACAGTCCCGGCTCGCTTCCCGCCAAGCGCCCGCGTGTTCCATATTTAAAAAAAAGGTCAACTGAATTACTGTTTAAATATCAGTGGTCAATTAAAAGATAAAAAGTGATCTAATAATGATATTAGTAAATGGTCTTTTGACTCTGATATTTTTTAGTAAGATTTTTGTATTAATGTGCGACACTTAAACGTTAAATTCCAAAAAAGCTTATATACTTTTTCATTATGGCAGTTGTGAGCCTAGCAGCTTAGTGAGTTGTTTTTTCTTTTAAATTAGGATATTTGTGTTTTTTACGAATTTTATTCACAATGTATTTTTTCTTTATTCATTTGATGTTACTGCGGAGTTTAAGAAAAAAAAAATTATACGCAGTTATTACATGTGGTTTACTTAAATTAATGTTAACTACATTTCGCTTAAGTTGAAAGCATATTTTTGTTTGCTTTTAATATGTTATAAAATAATATAAGCACAAAGAGCTTATAAATTAAGCTTCCGAAACTTTTCTTTAACAAACTCACTCTGTAATTACTTTTACGAAACCAACACAGAAACAATGTTAAAATTAGCCGCGGGCAGTAGACCATAAATCCTCATTAACTGATCAAACCGCGTAACAGCCAGCGCAGGTCATGTCCGGCAAAAAAATAAAAAAAAAACCTCTCATTTCCGTTCCGGTATATAATAAGTCACTGATTCCAAGTTTAAAATCATGGTAAAATTGGTAAAATATCACTAAAGAGTATCGTGTTTTTTTTTTAACAATGCATAGGATACGTTTGGTCATACGACCAACCTTTTTGTATGGAACTTAGAGAAATGCTTCTGACTTTGTTTACTACTCGTACCTAGATTTTAGGCAGATACTTTGATTCTATTATATCTATGCAATGTTTTGTGCCTATTTTTAGCTTGTTACTACTTAAAAACTACATTTTAAATAAGTCCCGTTTACATGTTATCTTTATAAATAAAAATTGTAATAAATCTTTCTTGTACGTATTCGTTATAGCCTTTCTTGTACGTTTTCAGAAAACAAAACAAAAACATTTTAAACTTATTCGCTACTTAAAGTAACTTCATTGAAGAGAATAATCAAAATGAAGAATTTACTTTTCATCACGTGCATAATGGTCCTCCAAAATGTGACGAAATGTGAAAATATATTCAAGAGTGTACCGGTCCTAGTGAAGTCCTACGAGAATGATACTGTGCTATTACCCTGCTACGTGGATGAACCAGGTAATTATAATATTGTACATACTACATAATATTTTTATTCTCTCGAAAAAATAGGTTTATCTTAAAACTAGAATAATGTAGGACGAGCAAAAAACCTCTTCGAGAGAGACTGGTGCCTGAGATAGGTTTGTTTAAAACCTGTGTTACAATTCACCAGTCACCATTATTTATTCACGCCTGTATCCTCGAAGGGGTAGGCAGAGCTTCAATGAGCGACTTTCCACCTAATGGACTTCACTATCGCGGGAACAGAGACGAGATCGAGTCGATCTCGTCAACGCCATTGTTAAAAAAAACATAAACCCTGCTAATACTTTCTTCCAGTAATTCATTCCTTAATATCCGGCAGCCAGGACATATACCAAGGAAATTACTAACAAGTCCAGGCGTTTATAAAATTGTACGGTCCCTTAACTAAGTTATTGCGAAGTAATAACTTAGTTAATAATATCTTAAATGATATCCTCAAATTGGATGACCTGTCGAATCGAAAGCTATTTCGTAAACAAAATAATGGTTAAATAAAAGAAATATACAACTTTTTATTCGCTATATATCTAAGTATTATTATTATTTATATATGCGATTTATCATTCTTTTATGAATTGGAACTAAATAATAATTCAATTACAAAACGAAAGCTTCATTAAAATTTCATATTAAGTCATATACGTCTTAACATTAAATAGGTAGGTATATATATTAAGGCATATTAAGGCCAGTCAATAGACTGATTAACTTTTTATTAACAAACTTAATCAAATCGAAACCCATAAACTACTTGTGTTTAATTTTCATAAATGGTTATGCTTAACATAAAATTGTCATAAACAGATGTCATTCGATTAAAGAACTTGTCAATTCCCTTCAATGTAATTTGATAAAAATGTCAACGGTGAAAGATATTATATCGGATTGCGGCCTATTTTATTAAAATACTAGCTGCGCCCCGCGGTGTTACCCGCGGTGAATAAGTCAACCAAGGAACTCTACACTTTTCCGGGATCAAACAAGCATACCAGAATTAAAGCTATCTTGGTACCAAATTTATTCCAAATCCATTCAGCCGCTTTTGCGTGAAAGAGTAACAAACATAATCGTAATAATATTGGTAGACATTTCACACAGCGCCATCTAGACCCAAAGTAAGCTAATTATAGCTTGTATTATGGGAACCAGACAACTGATATAATACTTACATACTTTTGTTTTTAAATTCATATAAATATAATACATATTATGAACATCCAGACACAGAACAAACATCTGTACACAAATGTTTGTCCTGGATGAGAATCGAAGCAAGCTCGAGCTTGAAGAATTGATCGAAGTTTTGATTACTGATGCATCAATTTTCATGCAAATGATATGTTAAAAGGAACATTCTAATAAAAGCAACGTCTGTCCAAGTGATTGATAGACAGAGACTGATTTGAATAGTATTAATAGGTAGTTTTATTAATACGGTACATTTGTAACAGCTGAGGTTGAATGTTTTAAGGCGGTCGTAGACTCTTAATCTAAAAAAAAAAAACTTTATCTCTGGCTTTGTTAGAGTAGTTAAGTTTGAGATATTTAATTTTTTTTCTTTGGAATTTAAAATGTTCAATGTAGTATGACTTTGTTTTTAACTATAAAATGATACACGTTATTAGTAAATACATAAATTGTAGGCGTCTTGTACGCGTAGAGAGCCATTTTGCCCACACTTCATAATCGATATATGAATAAATTTACACTTATAACACTGGTTTAAAATGAAATGATTATGTGCGCCCATGTCCCCTATTATTTGAGATTGGTACATGTGTAGGTTTTGTTTATTTATAGCAACATTATAATTTGATGTGTATTTTATGGAATGGCGGTTGAAGTTGACCATTTACAAGGTTATAACATTTTTATTGTAGTTTAGTACTTAAAATAAAAAAATAATGGTGGACATTTCACACAGCGCCATCTAGCCCCAAAGTAAGCTAAGCATAGCTTGTATCATGGGAACCATACAACTGATATAATACTTATATATACTTTTTTGGGTAAATACATACATATAATACATATTAACACCCAGACACAGAACAAACATCTATGTTCGTCACTCAAATGTTTGTCCTGGGTGGAAATCGAATCCGCGACCTGCAGTGCAGAAGGCAGTTTAACTACCAACTGAGCTGTGAGGCCAGTCTAAATTAGTACATGTAACATACAACTTCATGTAAATGTATTTTTCTTAGTGTATGTGTGTGTTTTTTTTTAAACTTTAATTTTACTCGCAATGTATGTATGTTTGTTTAACCGTGATTCACAACAATTCAAAAATAATCTAAATTATAAAATATAGTTTAAATATAAATCACTTAACAGCCGAGCACAAATGTATACAAACAATGGTATACAGTCGCACACAAAAGACCATCTTTTTTGTATTTAACACGAACGGCCACAGATGAATAACAGTTAGTATGGAACAACCGACGCTGTGGAGATTACATCAAAATAACACGGATGTGGGAAAGATCGGAATGGGTTTTTATGTGATACAGTTACGGAATGAGCCGACGGCCCACCTGGTGTTAAGTGGTAACCACTGCCCATAACAAGCGATGCGACTTGGGTCTACCCCTACTAGGTACGACAAGATCCAAGTCGCATCGTATGCGCCCGTAACTCTGAGACGTGTAGGTGGAATGTCTCATGTGCCTGTAATTTCACCGGCAACCACACCTTTCTAACCGGAACACAGTAACGCGAATGCGTTACTGCGTGATTTCTACTGCTTTTTTAGCCTTTTTTTTTTGTTAATCATTTTATAATATAAATGAATACATATCGAGTTCATTTTCTGATATTTATATTTATGTCAGGATTTATTAATTTTAATTTAATTTAATTCAATTTTGGTATCCAATTTGACACAGAAATCCCATGCAATGTAATAAATGATTAATATTATGTAAATGATTTGATTTGAAAACATTGATGCATAAGAAAGAGGAGACAGGCAACATTTTACTAAAATGACACAAAAAATTTTTGCTCCGTCAGTCAGACAGTCAAACTTCTTTTATAATATTGACGTCCAAACTGACGAAGTATTTTCGTCCGAGCAATGTGAGTTGGTCACCGGAAGAGGTAGATTGTACCTTTGTGTACCAATTGGGCGGGCGTATTGACGGACCCTCTAATGGTGACAGTATAACTCTGAATATACCAAAGTATTTTATTATCTCTCAGATAGATAGATAGATTTGCTTCTCAAATTAATTCAAATAAAGCAAGAAACAAAGTCAAAGTCAAAAACTTTATAAGATAGAATTTATAAAGAAATGTTTTGGAAACGTCAATAAAATCGAAACATAAGGTCACGCGTACTTATCGCTAAGTGTGACGCCTGTTCATACCCTATCCGACCCTCTATGGGGGAACAGACAAGAAACCCCTAATGGAGGGTAAACAACAAAGTAATACGACGTCGATCGTCCCTTACTTAGGTACGACAAGGTCCAATTCGCATAGTATGCACCCGTAACTCTGAGACGTGAAGGTGAAATATTTATTTTAAATCTTCAATATGTTTAGTAACATGTAATTTTCATGTCAAATATGGTTTCAAGCTCAACTGAGCTGTGGCGTATTGGTTGCAGGGTAACTACCCTGCCTTCTGCGCGTAGGTCGTGGGTTCAATTCCCAGAACAAATATTTGAGTGACGAACATAGATTGTTGTTCTTCGTCTGGGTGTTAATAATGTATTAATCAAAAAGTATATATGTATTCCCTTACTAAAACTATTATTATATACCCTATTAGCCCAGAAAAAACTCTCCGGCTCAACTTTCCCAAGTAACCCATCATAAAAGAATATGCCAACATGACATAAAGTAAAACGAAGCGCAATGCCCTGGGTGATAATAATGTATGTATTGAAAAGTATATGTTTTCTTCCAGTTATATAGTTCCCATGATACAAGCTATACTTAATTAGTGGGTAGGAGGCACTGTTACCAATTATATATTTAATATCTTTCCAGATATGAAGATTAGAGTGAAGTGGTACAAAGACTCGACTCTCCTAGGAGACAGCGGAGACATGCACACTCTCCTACCTCCCAGACACAGGATGCATCATAACTACAGCCTCCAGTTGGATAGGTTGGAGGCTGGTGATACAGCTCAGTACACTTGCGAGGTAATATTGACGCTTATATATTGGACTAGCTGCGCCCGCGACTACGTCCGCGTGGACTTCTGTTTTATCACGCACCCCTATTTTACCCCTCAGAAAAGTAGCCTTAAGTCACTCTGTTAAATCAGCTATCTGATAGTGAAAGTCCCGTCAAAATCGGTCCAGTCGTTTCAGAGATTAGCCGGAACAAACAGACAGACAAAAATTGTAAAAAATGATTTGGTATATGTACCGTGTATACATCCAAATGCACTTAGTAAAAAGCGGTTATTTTAATATTACAAACAGACACTCCAATTTTATTTATTTGTATAGATATATATTGTGTTCAACCAACGTACGACTCACTATAGAAAAGAGGTTCGTCACAAAAGTGTTTGATCCGAATTGAGTAATTGCGTAATTGCTACTTGTTCGTAGCAAGTCGAATAGTGTTGCCAGATACATCTACAGAGTACTTTTTTATGTTTTATCTATCTATATCCAAAAAAGCCGGGATTTAGTTTGCTATTGCGTCCATTATTCAGGAGGGCACATCCCGCGTGAGATCCAAAATTAAATCATATCAAATTAAATGTAATCAAACCATCGGCTCGTTCCGTAACTGTATCCCATAAGGAATTGAACCCACGACCTACAGCTCAGAAGGTAGAGTTACTAACCAAATGAGCTGCGAGGCCAGTCAATAGAAGTGACATTTCTTAAAAACTACAACTACACTATCTTATTCTTTCACTGTGTATCGTGTATGCGTCGCCCTCTTTTGCTCCATTTCCATATCGTCAGAATATGTAGCTCCCTTTCTGTTTCTCTCTACGTCATATCTTTCCTCTCTGTCATGTAACGAAATGTGCTTTAACGTGACGCGTCCTTAAAATTTTATTCTCAATTCTCGTTCACTTATCAATTATCGAATCGCTGCCTAAGAAGTTTCACTCCAAGAATCTTATCAAAATAGCATTTTAACACGACTATGTGTCCACGAGTCCAAGGACTTGTAATGGCGACTTGCTTAGTCCATTTTTTTTCGACGTAGTCCCATCACTAGTCCACAACGGATAAACAACAAGATCGGGGAGCGATGCCGACTGTAATTACAACACTAAATTGGTTCTATCATTCTGCGATACATTTTAATTGTGAAGCATTTGTAAGTCGTGGTGAAATTACAGGCACACGAGACATTCCACCTACACGTCTCAGAGTTACGGGCGCATAAGATGAGACTTGTATCTAAGTAGGGGAGGTCCCAAGTCCGTAACTATATCACAAAAAAAACTGTTTTTGGATGTCGAAATATAATACCTACCTATTGATTAATTACTTCCTAATTTACTTCCTTAGATACATTTCACGTACTTACGACCAAAGTGTGATACTTAATCATAATTCTTGTTATAACTCCGACTAAAAGTAATTGTATCTTATTTATAACTCTGTGAATAGAAAATGTCGGCTCTTAAAATAATAAGGAGTCGTCTAAGGTGGTCCCATTTATTTCAAAATAACGACAATCTATGGTCAATTAGGGATAGAAACATGAGAAAAACAGTCTTATGATAATTACCATAGAGTACACGTTAGCCCGTAATTTATAGGCTTGTTTGTATTAATTTTAATGTTTTAATTATTTCTGAGATTTACACAAATTTTTATCATAGCTTCGTAATTTCAAGTTTTGTGATATATACCCGCAATATATCGAAATGGAAGGTTCACGTTGAAACATGGTTTTTTGTTAATTCGGTGTTTTGAACGTTTTTTTTTAAACACCATTTCATTTGCAATTAAGAGCAATAAAACTCACGTCAAGTTCGTCAGGGAAGTACTGTCACCATACCCATTTCTGCCGCCAAGCATCACCTAACCGTGGTCTGGTTCGAAGGGTGTGATTGTCGGTAAAATTACAGGCACATCCCACCTTCACGTCTCAGAGTTACGGGCCCATACCATGCGACTTGAGGCTTGTCTCACCTAAGTAGGGGAGGACCCAAGTCAGATTGTTTGTTACGGGCAGAGGATACCACTTAACATCAGGTGACCCATCAGCCAGGGCCAACATTACCACGTCCGGGGAAGTACTGCTACCATGCCTATTACTGCCACCAAGCAGTAACGTATTTGCGTCACTGTATTCCGGTTGGAAAGGTGTGGTTGCCGATGAAATTACAGGCGACACTACACAGATGATATAAACGATGTATATTCGCCACAGACTTAAAGAACGGAAATGGATTGTTAAGAGGCAGTAATTACTTAATAGTAAAGACCACCCCAACGTTTTAATTGATTGTAATTTACTTTCAATAATTATAGTTCCGACGCTTGGAGCTCAGTTGGCGAAACGTCAGCATACGATCTGGGTGTCGCGGGTTCGAATTATTATGAGCAGGCAGGAGCTTGAGAGTAATATCAAAATATTATTACAGGTTTGGAATTAACTAATTTATCAATAAAGAGGTTGATATGGAATAATTGAAGCTCAATTTTTTATGTGATGTAGGTCATAGAACAAGCTGACGGCCCACCTGATGTTAAGTTGTAACCGGCGCCCATAGACAACAACAATACGACTCAAGTCCTCTCCATAGAACGAGATGACCTAAGTCGCATTGCGTTGCGTCCATTACCCCGAGACGGGGATGTTACGTCTCATGCGGCTGCAATTTCACCGGCACCCACTCCCTTCCACCGGAACACAGCAACACTGCTTGGCGGCAGATTACCAGGTGTGTCATTTAACTGTTTCAGATAATTCGACCAGAACCGTGGAATCCTATCCGTCAGACTCACGCGATTGAAGTGCAATGTAAGTGGAGTTTATTATTTACTAGCGACCCGCCCCGGCTTCGCACGGATGCGATTTACAGTTTATATCAAACCTACCTCGTTTATCGCTCTTTCTATTAGTGAAAACCTACATAGGTTTAACGTGGTGTTGTGGACATAAATATTTCAAGTGAAAAACTCATTGGTGCACGTCGGGATTTGAACCAGCGATCTCCGAAAGTCAGTACCACTAAGCCACCACGCCCTCAATTAACAATGCTGACTCAAATGGATCACTCATTACATATTTTTTGTAATTTGACACAATTCTTACTATAGGCCTTTATATTTAATCTCCCCCCTTTTGTTTTTGAGATAAGATAAGATATTTTAATCTGTCATCATGCAGATCCCCCCTCGGTGACTACAGTGCCTGAGGATGGTTTCCTGGAAGTGAAGAAGGGTGACTATGTGGATATCGGCTGCGAAGCAACCGGCACCCCCCAGCCTATCGTCAGTTGGAGGAAAAATGTGGGTAGTTTTAGTTTTTCTACTCGAGCCGCGGTGCATTGAATTAGACGAGATCTAATTTATTTTTATGTTGTACAACTTACTACTTACTTTTTTTATGTTGTACTACTTTGGTTCTCTCCTTAGAAGTTGCATTGAGTCTTGTAGCTATAAGGGGAGGACCCAAGTCGCATCCGTTGTTATGGGCAGAGGTTAACACTCAACACCAGGTGGGCCGTCGGCTCGTTCCGTAACTGTATCAATAAAAAACTCGTAACGGGTATGGGTTACCATTTAACCGCAGGTGGGCCATCTGCCTTAATCACTAAAATAATAGTACGTACATCGTCAGGGAGAAGCGATGGCGTTGTTGGAACATCGACCCCGGATGCGGTTCCGGGCGGAGCACCGCGCGCTCGGCGGGGTGTATGAGTGCGTCGTGAAGAACGGTGTCGGAGACCCCGTCACCGCGCACGTCACTGTTGTCGTACACGGTAACCGACATGTATCAACACTTATAATTTAGATATAGATAATTATTATATAGATTTTTCATTATCATATACATTTCGACTAGCCTCACAGCTCTAAATACGTATGTCTTCATTAGCCACCGCCATTAGCTGACCAGCCTCACAGCTCGTTTGGTAGTAACCCTGCCTTCTGCGCTGTAGGTCGTGGGTTCGATGACAACCCAAGACAAACATTTGTGCGACGTACATAGATGTTTGTTCTGGGTCTGGGTGTCAATATGTATTATATGTATGTATTAAAAAAAGTATTATAAGTTGTCTGGTTCCCATGATACAAGCTATGCTTACTTTGGGGCTAGATGGTGCTGCGTGAAATGTCAACCAATATTTATTTATTTTATAGATGTATGTTCCGTCTGGGGTGAAAACATATTTATAAAAGAACTAGCTGACCCGGCAGACTTCGTACTGCCTCAATCGATACAACTGAAGTTAGCTAAAACTTGAATAGCAATAAAGTTCAAATTGACTCTACATTTTATTTAGAAAACGTTTATATGGGGAAAAGAAAAGGGCTGTTTTTAGGGTTTTCCCGGCAATTATTCGAATTTTTCTCACATTTTAAACCTTCCCTAGACCTCCACGAACATTTCAAGACCAAGATAAGATAAATCCGTTCAGCCGTTGCCGAGTTTTAGCGAGACTAACGAACAACAATTGATATTTGTATATGTAGATTAGTAATTCTGTCAGTGGTGTGGTATGTATTGTTATGGTATTGATCCCAGACGCGCCCGAGGTGGTTGCGGAGCGCAGCTTCGTGCACACGGCGGTAGGGCTCCGCGCGGCGCTCGCGGCCCGCGTGCTGTTCGCGGCGCCGCCCGCGCGCACCTCCTGGTACAAGGACGGGAGGCCTATCAGGACTGACGACAGGTACTACCGACCTCACAGCTCAGTCGGTAGTAACCAGGCCTTCTGCGCTGTAGGTCGTGGGTTCGATTCCCATCCAGGACAAATATTTGTGTGACGAACATAGGTGTTTGTTCTGTGACAAAGAAAGGTTTTTTTTTACGTTTAGGTACAGTAACAGATAACAAATTACGAAAACAAAAATTTTCTAAGTATACATATTATGAATTTGCTGTGTCAACAACTCTATGTAAGTGGAAAAATATGTCGCCCAAGTGTTCTCTCTTATCATTCAAGTATCATTCTCGTTCGTTGCGATGAGAGAAGCTGAAGAGAGTGCGGTGGTCTAGCGGTACTGACCCCCGAGTTTCAATCCGGAGGTCACCGGTTCAAATCCCGACGTGCACCTATGAGTTTTTCGATTGAAAGATTTATGTGCGCAATACCACGTTCACAAAAACGGTGAAGGAAAACATCGTGAGGAAACCGACATGTCCTAGAACTAAAAATTCGAAGACATGTGTCGAGTGCACGAAAGGAGCCTCTTTGAGGCGCACTTACAATCCTTTCACCACACTGGTTTGACAGAACCGGTGACTCGAAGAAGAAGTTCGTTGCGATTATGAAGTCGGTTTTTCGTTTTGCTGCGCAAAGTAATTATATTAATTTTCATTTCTTTCAAAAAGTATGTATCCCAACTAATAGATAGATAGATAGATAGATAGATAAAACATATATTTCACCACAAATTATACATAGGAATAAGGTATATATTACATAGATACAGATACATATTACATTCAGTTTAATAACGAATCTCTATTTTAGCCGTCGGAAGTTGCCTAAAGTAACCAAGGTACCTCTGGGTACAAAATAAATATGTAATTTATGGGGTATTTTTGTTTCCAGGATAGTGATAATAGTGCAGGATAACCTGCACCAGCTGATATTCCGGTCGGTGCGCAAGTCTGACCTGGGGAATTACACGTTCAGAGCTGAGAACAAACTGGGGATGGCCGACGTGTCGTTCAAACTCACCGGTGAGTTACACCACCGACCAACAGAGGAGTGTAATGTTTTCAGGGTTCATGTATTTACTAATAAAACAGGTTTATCTAGGTGGCGAACGTTTTTATTAAGAAAAAATGGGTTACAAATGAGCAGAATTAACATGCAGTGCTTTCGTGGCCGTAGTTCGATGATAGAAGAAAGCAAAAGGGGCCATTTTGAACAGAGACAAAACTAACTTCATTATCGAATGACATTTCCGATACATACACAACTGTCATAAACACTAGTGACAGTTCTACACTTGACATTGACTTATTACTATTGCGTTTACTTTCTAACATTTACATCACCCAAGGTACATCATATTAAGTCCTACCGAACAAATTGAATTATGGAAAAAGGCTTTTTAATTCGCAGCCCACATTATATTGTTCGGTGTGGTTCTTAGTATTAAAGTTGTATTTTTTTTTAATTGGAATGAGAATTTCGTTTGTAATTTATTTTAATAAAAATAAAATATTGGTGGACATTTCACACAGCGCGATCTAGCCCCAAAGTAAGCTAAGCATAGCTTGTATTGTGGAAACTAGATGATATTATATACTTTTTTAAATACATACATATAAAACGTATTAACACCCAGGCCTAGAGCAGATCAATGTTTTTCACACAAATGTCTGTCCTGGTTGGGAATCGAAGCCACGACATACAGCGCAGAAGGCAGGGTTACTACCAACTGAGCTATGAGGCCAGTCAGATATAATAACATTATTGGTTATGTTTGTTTTATTTATATATAATTAGTTATCTTATTGTTTGTAGGTGTCCCAAACGTGGCGTCATTCAAGGTGGATCAATCGTTGAACAAGGCCACGTCAACAAGTTTCACTCTCATCTGGGAAGTGGACTCCTACTCTACAATCATTGGTAAGGGAAGTGCTGCCACCATGCAGTATTGCATTCGCGTTACTGCGAAGGTATGGTTGCCGGTGAAATTACAGGGGCTTCCACCTTCACGTTTCGGAGTTACGGGCGCATACGATGCGACTTGGGTCTTGTCGTACCTTAGTAGGGGATGACCCGATTTGTGACGGACATATATGTTTGATCTGTGTATGGGTGTTAATATGTATTCTCAAGTATATAAGTAAGTATATCAGTTCTCTAGTTCCCATGATAAAAGCTATGCTTAGCTTACTTTGGGGCTAGGTGGCGCTGTGTGAAACGTCCACCTAATTCAAATTCAAAGCATTTATGTTGTTACAAAGATCTTAATATAATATTTATAGGATACAAACATAAACCCTGTTAGGGCACAGCAATACTGATTATTCTAGTAATATTATTAATATCTACTGTTAGGTTTTAGTACACTCCCAACCACTCTTTAGCTATTAAATACTCTTTCCATCCCAAGGTTGTCTGGAAGAGATCGCTTTATAGCGATAAGACCGCCCATTGTACTTCTAATGTCTAAGATAATTTGTTTATAATGTTCTATGGTGTGCAATAAGGCATTTTTATTATTATTATTATCAAAATTTATGTTATATAGAAAACCTGTGGCGCTGTAGGTCGTGTGTTCGATTCCCACCCAGGACAAACATTTATGTGACAAAATAGATGGCTGTCCACCAATATTTATTATAATTTTACAGAATACAATCTGTGGCTCCGTCCGTACTACGGCAGGCTGGAGGTGACGCAGGGCGGCGCCCTCGCCACGGAGCCCCCGCCCAACCTATGGAGCAAGATCCTCGTGCCCGGAGACTCCAGCGACGGTGACATTATTGAAATGATTTTTTTATTATTATTATTAATAATTCTCTATTTCAGACAATTGAATCCATATCAATACAAACTACAGATAGATTATAATTAAATTAAATCACAACAAACGACACAAAACACATTATACCCTACAACTTAAAAAAGATGAATTTTATAAATCAAATATCTGGTTTCCAGGTCCGATACACAGCGCCATGTACATAGTGAGAGGACTCACGCCCTCTACAGTTTACGAAGCAATTGTCACATCAAGGAACAGGTCAGAACATTTTATTGCACGTTTCTCTAAACAAGCTTTTTCAATCAGACCCTGAAACGAATGGTTGTCTGTGTTTCCATGATACAAGCTATGCTTAGCTTATTCTTTGGGGCTAGATGGCGCTGTGTGAAATGTCCACCAATATTTGTATATTATTATGGCTAGATGGCGCTGTGCCTAGCCACTATTTATCAAGATACAAATGTTATCAAATCCGTTACTTTAGCTGCCAGTCGAATCGACATATTGAAGTCATCTGTACGTTATATTTCAGGTTTGGTTGGAGTAAGCCCTCGGCAGTGTTACATTTCGCCACAGAACCAGGAGGTAACTAATATGCAGTACAGTTTTAATCAAAGTCAAAGTAAAAAACTTTATTTCCATAGAATTCATAAAATGTCTTGGAAACGTCAATTATATTGACATACGTACGTACATCACGCGTACTTATCGCTAAGTGTGACGCCTGTTCAATCCCTATCCGACCCTCCATGGGCAGAACAGACAAGAAACCCCTAAAGGAGGGCTTCTTTTTTTTCCCGAGCACGATCCTTGTAACAATCTGAGTACTTAGATCTAACTAACTAGTTACTTTTTTTATGTGATACAGTTACGGAACAAGCCGACGGCCCACCTGGTGTTAAGTGGTAACCTCGGCCCATAACAACCGATGCGACTTGCTCCCCTACTAGGTACGACAACACCCAAGTCGCATCGTAGCCTGTAACTCTGAGTAGGTGGAATGTCACATGTGCCTGTAATTTCACCGGCAACCACACCTTTCAAACCGGAACACAGTAACGCGAATGCGTTACCACTTGGCGGCAAAAAGAATAATAATAATAATAATAAATATTATTATTTATTGGAAAGACAGGTGATACTTAATACAAAGTACTTTACGACAATTGATATGGATCCAATAGGCAGTCTTATCGTAGTATACGATCTCTTCCAGATTACCATTAAACTAAAGCTAAAATAAAAATAGCAATATTAATGCAAGATATATGCTCTTGAGCACGGAGGTAGACAATTGGAGGTATACACTGGCAACCAAATAGGCATGGTGGCAGTACTTCCCTGGACGTACTTGCCGGGAGCACGTAATCACGTTCGTATGTATATATGTACATACATAATAATCGATCTTTGACCGCCGACTTATCGTAAGCGACAATTTTACCCAAATAGCATTTTTCGTTGCAAGAATTTACGATATTGCGATATTACGATTATTATTTTGGTCAAGGGTCGATATTGCAAAAATAAAGTTAATACCTAAAATAACGTTCATATGTGCTTGTAGTACTTGTAATCGGTGTTGTGTAGTTTGTAGAAAAATATTTTCTTTCTTTCTTGTAGCGGTACCGACGAGGCTTTCAACGTCCGCGTACACGGACATAACGCCGGTGCTTGAAGAATACGAACCGGAAACTAACATCACACAAGCTCGCACGTTCTGGGTTAGCGACGAGGCGGCCGACTCCGGGGGACGAGTATACTCGTACTCGCCGTTAGTGGCGGCCATTTTTGTTATCTCTATTTTTTCCTGTTTGAGATGATAGGAATTATCAGAGATAAAACAGTTGATAGGCCTCACAGCTCGGTGGTAACTTTGCCTTCTGCGCTGTAGGTCGTGAGTTCATTTTTCACCCGGGACAAATATTTGTGTGATGAATATAGATGTCTGTGCCTGGGTGATAATATGTATTATATGTATATATTTACCAAAAAATATATATATGTATTATCTGGTTCCCATAGTACCAAGCTATGCTTAGTTTGGGGCTAGATGGCGCTGTTTGAATTGTCCACCAATATTACATTATAAGTTTTAAGACTAATAAGGTTTTTTAATATAATATTTTTATTTAATATTAGTATTTTATATTCATAACTAGTTTATCCGTGTTGGACAATTATGTTCTCAATATCTGTTTTAAGCTTCATGGATTTTATTTATATTTTTTTATTATTTATTTACTAATTTGTGTTCCTCCTAGTAAAATAACTATTATTGTAAATATTTTCTCAGATTATTAGGTATATATGGGGATTCCAACGACGTAAATAAAAAAGATGTTCTAAATAATAAAACATTTATTCTGATTACGATTATTTAATACACTTATTTCATGTTTTGAAACGTATTTTCTGGTATTACGATAAATTAAATTTGTGATAATATTGCGGTCATATTAAATTGATCCTAAACACTGATAGGTGATAATAAATTTTTATATAACATTTCTTACTACAGTAAATGTGTTATATCTTAACTATTCATTAGACATATTGAAATGAAAAATTGTCAGACAACCCACACGCATGGTACACTTACATTTTAAAAACATTTAATACATTCACTTACACAATATTAAAATTTATAAATACGGAGTAACAATTATTTCTGACGAAATTTGGCGCAGGTCCATTGCGAGTGGTTTTATTTGTAATACACCGATTTTATTATAATTTAAATGTATGGTGGATGGAAAGAAAATAATCGAAGATTCCGCAAGTGAGCCCTCGTCTTGCAGAATGTACGAAGATTTTAACTTTAAATTTGACCAATTTTATAGTTTTTGTATATATTGAAAATGTGGCGTCTAGACTCAATCGCAACTCGCCTGTGCAATTTTCATCGTCCTATTTTTTTTTTATAAATATACAAAAAAGTTTGGTCTTTATTAATAAATTAAATTAAAATTAAAAATTTCATGCGGATGACAAAATACTGGTTCACAAGACTAGAATTAGCTTCCAAGAAATTAATATTAAAATTAGTTTATGATAAAGTTAAATTTAAATGGATCGTTTCAATGAACACGAAAACATTGATTATAATAGTTACAAATACACGCTGAATGTTAGTGTGACATTACACAATAAATATTTAAATTTACATACAAATTACCTACAATTTTAATATAAAAATTACAACTTCAATGAATTGAAATGCCATATTCTCCTAGGTAACATTAACTACCCGTAATGCAAAAATATTCTAATAAATGGGTATAAATTACGAAATCAGCATTAAAATACAACAAAACGCGTTGTCAGTTGTCAATGTCCGAAACAACCACTTGTCAATGTCAGAAACACTGCAGCTGACAGTAAAAATAACACAATAATTGTGCAAATACTTTGTGATGTACAATGATAAATCAACTCTCATAGAGAGTTTAATTAATAATGTAACAATAATAGGATATGTTTAACATTTTCTTTTAATGCAACGAATGGTTATCCAAATAGCGAAATATTACATAACATTGAATCAGATCAACAATATTAATTTCCAAATAATATTCGAATAGTCATGGAAGACCTAACTTAATTTGACATACTTAATTTCAATAACAATGTAAAATGACAACGATTTGGCGTGACCACGCTACGAATACAAACATCAAATCAACAATTTGATGTTCATGGCGAATCCTCATATTATTAAAATACGCTTAAATGCAGCAAAAATATAAATAAGATCTTAGATAATACATTGCATTAAAGACTTTCCCGCCTGCAATCCACACGTCAGCTGTCGCCGTCAGCTTTGACATCTGTCAATTTCAGCTTTGACACCTGTCAATGTCATCTCACTTATCTCCACGGCTACAAGTTACAGTCACTGTCACTTTCACTTCGTAAAGTTCCATCGCGCTCACTTTTCATTTCACATCGAAGTGTCAAAACGCCATTCTCCTTACCGAGTTATAAATTAAATACACAGATTTAAATTGAATTTAAATGACAACACACATTTTGAATGGCTTACTCTAATAATTATTCCGTTTTATAAATATTTTGATGAGGTTGACCTATTGTGAGTAAAGTTAATTTTAAAGCACAGCGAAAATAAATACATAGCTGTCACTTTGAAAGATATTTACTTGACATTTATACACATAATAGTTTTGAAGTAAGCAGTAGAGTACGCGTCTATTCGATCAATTATATTTCAAATGATCGTTAAATCTTACTTTACCAACTAGTACATATTTTGTTTCACATTAATTTATGGCAGTAACATCGCAGTCACCACATGGTGGCTTTTTTTATTAAAAGTTATCTTCGAATTACACCATCGTTAAAAAACTCAAAACTCTTCATGGGTTATCCCATGGTAACTTTCTTCAAATACTCATTTACTATTATATTATCCCACTATTTGTTTTAAATTATATGTAGTATATTTAATTACAAATACGCTTCTGAAACGAGTAATGAGTTTTAAATCTTTATATTTCACAATTTTCACGTCCAAAATGATATATTTGGATAACTACTACAAACTTATTTATTACGGGTACGTGGAACTTTAAGGATGTCCCATCTATACGAACGGAGTTACAAATGTTAAAATATTAAAAAGTTCCATTATGTTCGCGGCAGTGTTATAATAACGCTGGCTTACGAAAGCGTAATAGTCTCTTAATGGTTTTTTTAACGCGCGCTGTCACGTTTCACCATGCCCCATTTTCACTATGCACACTGCCCCAAAAGTAGTTCCTTGCCCCAGGTTCACGATATCGTAGCATTGCGACCCAAACATTTTGCCCACAAAACGCGAATCATTTTTCTTTTTTCCTTTAAACATTCCAGCCCAAAAAAAATCTATCGAGTTTCAAAATTTTTTTGTGTTATTTGGTCTCTGCATCGAGATGTCAGAATTCAATCTTTTCTGGACCAGAATGAAAATATGCATCCATATGACTGCTATTCCCCTGCGCTTTGCCCCACATACCAAGTATCAGACAATCAGAATTATTTTTCATTCCCCCTGTAATAAATATCATCACATGGTTGACTTTTGTAGGGGAGTCAGAATTCCGTTTCAAATTACCCCACGCGCGTTGCTTCAATTTGACTACGAGGGCAAACGGAGACACTCTACAAATAAATACTCATCCCTCCCCCGCAGCGAAGTATCATTTGATCGCTACTAGCACGTGTACTAGTAGAGGGGCGCGTTAGTAACTAACATAGGACGCTAGTAGGGGCGCGTTAGTAACTAACATAGGACGCTAGTAGGGGCGCGTTAGTAACTAACTTAGGACGCTAGTAGGGGCGCGTTAGTAACTAACTTAGGACGCTAGTAGGGGCGCGTTAGTAACTAACTTAGGACGCTAGTAGAGGGGCGCGTAAGTACTGGCGCTAGCGCTAGCGCAAGCGCCAGTACTAGTACGTAACGTGTGCTAGTTTAGTAGTAGTGATATTCGGCGGTGTGTGAGCAGCGCGCGCACGTGTATTAGTAGAGCGGCGCGTGCACACCGCCGGCGACGCGCGCGCTGCCGGCCGCGCGCCGCAACCACGTCAGCGGCACGTAACACCACAGGCACGGCACCACCAGGCTGAGCAGCGTGATGCCCAGCCAACTGCGACACAGACACACGTCGCGCTGTACACACTGGACAACTGACACCCCAGTTTCAATCAGGTGTTACAAATTAAAATGGGCTCAAATTAGTTTCGCTTTTATGTGTGTAATATCTGGTACGCAAAACGGTGAAGAAAAACATAGTGATGATACCTTTTTTTTTTTTTAATTAGATACAGTTACGGAACAAGCCGACGGCCCAGCTGGTGTTAAGTGGTAACCTCGGCCCATAACAACCGATGCGACTTGGGTCCTCCCCTACTAGGTACGACAAAACCCATGTCACATCGTATGCACCCGTAACTCTGAGACGTGTGTTGGAATGTCTCATGCGCCTGTAATTTCACCGGCAACCACACCTTTCAAACCGGAACTGCTTGGCGGCAGAAATGGGCATTGTGGCAGTACCTCCCCGGACAAAGGCGCGAGTTCTACTGCTCTTGAAACTGACATGTCCTCGACACCAAAAATTCGGCGACATTCCGAGTATTGTAGTTAAGCTGGAGAAAGAGACAGAAGGAAAGAACGAATGTTTTAGTTGCAGTAAATGTTACCGTTTAGTGCAGGCGTCATCCGCCGGGGTGCAAGCGCACGGATCGAGAGCGTGCTCACCCTCCGAGTCAGACATACAGTGGTACACCATGCACTGCACGAACATAATACACGTTTTATATATATATAAAAGAAAAAAAATGTGAGCCGTCACGGGACGCCTGGCAGATGTGAAACATCGACATTATTTTGTAAGAAACTAAGTACCCCATCACTAATAATGTTTATGATTTGTCGTAACCTTGAACGGACCAATCAGCGCTCATGCCGTGGCGACGCGTCGCCAAGCCAGAAATCGGTTTCACGTACGGCTATAGATGTTTCACATCAAAAAAAATGAAAAAAAATCATGGAAATAGCTCTAAAACGCTTTAGAAAATATGTAATTTAAGTTATTAAGATTAGATTCTGTTCTTTTTAAATTAATCTGTTTCTAATCTTTTGTTTTGTTTTTTATGTTATATCACTTTGGTCATACTGTTATGGTGTTCAAATTCTAAACAAATAATAATCAGCTCATGAACAGACAAACATCTGTATCTGGCCTTAGCCGGTAGTAGTTCTGCCCTCTGCGTTGTAGGTCGCGGGTTCGAATCCCACTCAAGCGGCTCTCCGGGTACCGCTGTGACGGTGCCTGCCGGATACCGCACGCGCTCTATACTAAGCACCAGATACCTTGGCGCATTTGATGCAGGTGATGCAGTCGACGCAGGTCTTGACGCAGTCGGGCGCGTACTTGCACGCGCCGGCTCGGTTACGACTCTCCAGGTACCACTCGTGACAATGCCTGCCGGATACCACCAATAAACTATACCACCCATTTATTGTTATACAAACCTATCAGACTTTATATTGTGGGATAAAGGGAGAATGAAAGACTGGCCTCATAGCTCAGTTGGTAGTAAATCTGCCTTCTGCGCTGTAGGTCGTGGGTTCGATTCCCACCCAGGTCAAACATTTGTGTGAGTGTCTGGTTGTTAATATGTATAAAAACATTTTGGCTGTCTCCCATGATACAAGCTGTGCTTAGCTTACTTTGGGGCTAGATGGGGTTGGTAACTGGAACTGTACCTATTAATACGTAAAGTGATGAGTTCTACCGTTACTGAACGTATCAATACGTAAAGTGACGAGTTCTACCGCTACTGAACGTATCAATACGTAAAGTGATGAGTTGTACCGCTACTGAACGTATCAATACGTAAAGTGATGAGTTGTACCGCTACTGAACGTATCAATACCTAAAGTGATGAGTATTACCGCTACTGAACGTATCAATACGTAAAGTGACGAGTTCTACCGCTACTGAACGTATCAATACCTAAAGTGATGAGTATTACCGCTACTGAACGTATCAATACGTAAAGTGACGAGTTCTACCGCTACTGAACGTATCAATACCTAAAGTGATGAGTATTACCGCTACTGAACGTATCAATACGTAAAGTGACGAGTTCTACCGCTACTGAACGTATCAATACCTAAAGTGATGAGTATTACCGCTACTGAACGTATCAATACGTAAAGTGACGAGTTGTACCGCTAGTGAACGTAAAGTGGTGATACGTAAAGTTATTAACATACCGGCATCTGATCCGTTGTTGGAATTTCAATTTCACAGCTGGTTTCTTGTCTGGCAGCGGCGGCGGCTCGCCGTACGGAACCATCTTGAGCGACCCTGAAAGTAAAGAGGTGGCCTAGTGGTACACACAACGTTCCTCACAGTATCTTACATCCGCAATTGTTCAATTCATAGTTATTTATTTGTGTTGTGTTTTTTTATTGGTGGTATATTTAGTAAGAAGGTATATTATTTTGATTTTTATCTTTTGTTGGCTTTTAGTACAATCCCAACCACTCTTCAGCTATTAAATACTGTTTCCATTCCAAGGTTGTCTGGAAGAGATCGCTTTATAGCGATAAGGTTGCCCATTGTACTATTAAATTCTAATATTTTTTGTTATTTTTAATGATCTGTGGTGTACAATAAAGCATTATTATTACTCAAAGTCCTAAAGTCCCGAATACTATACATTACTATTACTGATTTGTAAAACACTAAGTTCTCGAAACGGTGAAAGTAAACATCAAGAACTAAATATACGAAGATATGTCCAGTGCACGAAAATAACCTCTGAGTATGCAACAATTGTCTTCCTTTCTTGACTGGCCTCACAGCTGGTAGTAACCCTTCCTCCGGTGCTGTAGGTCGTGGGTTCGATTCCCACCCGGGACAAACATATGTGACGAACGTAGATGTTCGTTGTGTCTTTTGTATGTTTGTATGAACTATGTATCAGTTATGTTGGTCCACCGATATTTATTTATTTCTTGCTATTATATTGTGTGGGTCGCGTTACCTGAATCTCGTTTGAGGAGCGGCGGTTTGATGTTCGGCGAGGACATCTCGGTGGTGATCACGCCCCCACCCAACTTAGGGTATGTGTATTCGTGAATCTGTAATATATATAAGTAATAATAATAATAATAATTAAGTTACGATCGATCAAGGCTAGAAGGATTAGTATTAGTAAGGATTTAGTGGCAGTAGAACTTGTGCCAAGTTCGCCCGGAGAAGTACTGCCACCACACCTGGTAATCTGCCGGCAAGCAGTGATGCACTCGTGTTGCTGTGTTCCGGTGGAAGGGAGTGGGTGCCGGTGAAATTGCAGCCGCATGAGACGTAACATCCCGTCTCGGGGTGATGGACTCAACGCAATGCGACTTGAGTCATTTGATGGAGAGGACTTAAGTGGTAATGCTGTTGTGTATGGGCGGCGGTTACCACTTAACATCAGGTGGGCCGTCAGCTCGTTCAGCCACCAGAATAACATAATATATATAAATAAATGTATACATACAGCGGACAGATGTACATAAGGGTGCAAACATTCAGCGTCAGTTTCCCCAGCCCCCAGCCTATCCTCGTAATGGGGCTCGTACTGTTTCATGGGATCTGAAATATTTTTTTTTTATTTATTTATAACAAAAATATAATTACATCGAAGCAGTTAAATAGATAACACAATAGTCCAAAGCTTAACTGAAACTAGGCCTAAGCAGAAGCTAAGAAGATCTCACTTAGTTAGGTGTTAACTTAGCTAGGTGATAACTTAGTTAGATGAACTGTTAGCTCGGTGATGACTTAGCTAGGTGATCACGTAGTTAGATGAACTTTTAGCTAGGTGTTCACTTAGTTAGGTGGTCCTTTACCTGAGTGTTTGGCCGGCAGCGCTATCGCGCACAGTATAGGGGTCTGGTCTCTCGTGTCGGCGCGCATGCGACTCGCGGTCGAATTCTCCGAGGAGGAACGCGAGGAGCAAGGCAAGTTCAAACACTGAAAATAAACAATACTAAATTTAAATAAAATAATTTAATAAAAATAATAATGAGAAATAGAATAAGAATGAGAATGAGAATACGAACGAGAATAAGAATGAGAATGAGAATACGAACGAGAATAAGAATGAGAATGTGAATGATATGATGTGGTGTTACCTCGAAGATGTTATGTTCCTCGTCATCATCTTTCGGCGCTGGGTTGTGTTGTTTGTACGCGTGAAGCGAAGGCCACGCCCCGCCGAGACCTACATACAACAACATACAACATACATAATTAGGGGCTTTTAATCAAAATATAAATATTATTAGGGGAACAAAACAATGGATTACAATATAATTGAGAAACGATAATGTCTGCAGAAGTAATAAAACTGTGTCGCAGACATCAACGCCCACCTCCATTAAAGCGGTTTGCTGTTCTAACGAAATCCCAGTTGATCGCTGATTTGGAGTCTGGTGCCATACTCCTTGAAATCTCGATAAATTAAGGGACAACGCACGACAGTATGAACTTAGCTTTACTGTCTTCAAAATGCATTTTTTTTTTGGGACGATATATTTCTTGTGACTTCGTGGCATCAAAACGCATATAGTGCACGTCGGGATTTGAACCAGCGAACTCCGGATTGAAACGGGGTCTGTACCACCGGACCACCATAACTCTTCTTGTTCTTCAGTGACATTGTATTATATCCAAAAAGAGTTATAATCTAAAAGCAGCATTATCTAAATGACATAAGCAATTATGCATCATAAAATATATTGAATAGATTAATTAACTATGTATTCAATTAATGGCGAATAAGGAAGGCACTGTGCAACTACCGAGAAGGAGTTATTCCCGTCTTGCCCCCATTCCCAATATGGCTGGTGGTAAAAAATGGGGGTAGACTAGTAATTACAATTTGTAGTAATAAATAGTAGTAATTTGGATTTCTTTAATTTGGCAATACAAATGGGGGTAGGTAATTAAAATTCACATAATTTTACATTATAAAATCATTTCATTGTGTAAGGATTTTTGCCCTGTTTACCAATATATAAATAGCTTCGAGCTTAGTTTCAACTATTTATTGTTAAAATTATTCACTCATAAATTATTTAATAAAACTATTTTTCCAATAAATGTTTGTGCTAGGCGGGAATAGAAACCAAGACCTACAGCTCAGAAGGCAGAGTTACTACCAACTGAGCTGTAAGGTCAGTTTTTTTCATATTTATTTTAAAAATATTATATAATAAAATATAATATATAATAATACTACTAATTATATTAATATTATTATTATAATATATCGGTCTCAATAACTCACCGTGTAAGAATCCAGTATACGTAAGGGGAGGCAAAAAGAATACATTAGATAAATTAGTTCACGATATCAAAATATATGGAACAGTTAATGCATCACTAATTAGTATTTATAATATTAACAATTGACCTTCAAAATGATAATGTGAGAGTGAAGAAAAAGCAGAGAATACGCCCTCTGAGTTCACAAGTGGCAAAGGCCGTATTCTCGGCTCGTTTTAACTCACTTGCCTCCAACTGAGAGTGACTTTTGTAAAGGCAAGGACATGGGAAAACTGAGATGCCTTAAAGACATTTTATTAGATTTTACTGACTAATTTGATTGAATGATATAAAATCATTGACTTGAATTGAATAATAATAAGAAATATTTTGATGGATATTCCACACAACGCCATCTAGCCCTTAAGCATAGCTTGTACTATGGGAACCAGATGACCGATGGAACATATATACTTTTTTGTTAATACATATGAACACCCAGACACCGAACATCAATACTCGTCACACAGATGTTCGTCCCTGGTGGGAATCGAACCCACGGCCTACGTACAGCTCAGAAGGCGGGGTTACCACTAACTGAGCTGTGAGGCCTGTAACTGGGAACTAATCAAGTTACCGTCCAGTAGTTCCTCGACCGCGGTCCTGACGCCCTTGTCGAACGCCCTCGCGTCCGCAGCCGTTTGGAACGTCAGCCCGAAACGCTTCTCGTCAGTCACCCAGTGGTGGAAGGTGGGCATCACCTTGTTGTACTGGAAGTCTTTCTTTATCGTGCACTCGAGGACCACCTGAAATACATAATAATGATATAATATTAGTGAACAATTCACACAACGCCATCTAGCTCCTAAGTAAGCATAGCTTGTACTATGGGAACCTGACAACTGACAGAACACATACTTTTTTTTAAGGTCGAGTTAATAACCAACTGAGCTGCGAGGCAGGGTCGAAATACAAGACATATTAATATAGAAAAAGTCCCCGGCCACGTCTGTTTGAACGCGATAAACTACTGAACGGTTTGAAAGGTGGTGGTTGCCGGTGAAATTACAGGCACATGAGACATTCCACCTGCACATCTCAGATTTACGGGCGCATACGATGCGACTTGGGTCTTGTCGTACCTAGATCTAAAGTCATCCATGCTTTTATTCTTAAGATAACTTTACAATAATAGCATAGATAAATTTAGAATATGAGCATGGATAACTTTAGAATAATACATATACAATAGCATACATTAATTTTAGAATAATAGCATAGATTAACTACAGAGTAAGAGCATAGATAACTTTAATAATATGAGCATAGATAACTCTACAATATGAGCATAGATAACTCTACAATATGAGCATAGATAACTTGATGTTTCTGTATCTGTTAATATAATGAGAGTGGTATACCATATTGTCGCTGATGCGTTTGCCGTGTATGTAGTACTCGTGCGTCGGCGCCAGTGCTGTCGTAGATGATGACTCGCTCACGATCTCACTCCCGTCTGAGGATGATAACACTGTTATATGATATCTATACATTATAAATAAAGATTGGTGGACAAACGTCCACTAATATACACAGCGCCATCCACCCACCCGTGCCCTCATCGCGGCACACACCAGCGCTAATGTACGGCGACGGTATACTCACTGGCGTGGCGTCGCTTGCCCACCATCACGTCAGCGAGGCCGCCCCCGCCGAGCGCCACCCACCCGCCCGTGCCCACATCGCGGCACACACCAGCGCTAATGTACGGCGACGGTATACTCACTGGCGTGGCGTCGCTTGCCCACCATCACGTCAGCGAGGCCGCCCCCGCCGAGCGCCACCCACCCGCCCGTGCCCACATCGCGGCACACACCAGCGCTAATGTACGGCGACGGTATACTCACTGGCGTGGCGTCGCTTGCCCACCATCACGTCAGCGAGGCCGCCCCCGCCGAGCGCCACCCACCCGCCCGTGCCCTCATCGCGGCACACACCAGCGCTAATGTACGGCGACGGTATACTCACTGGCGTGGCGTCGCTTGCCCACCATCACGTCAGCGAGGCCGCCCCCGCCGAGCGCCACCCACCCGCCCGTACCCTCATCGCGACACATCACCTGAGCTCGCACGCGCACCAAGTAACCACTGAAATTAATGATGAAATTTAAGACATTTGTATAAGTACCCGCATTTATACCTCAGGGTAATGAATACCCTGCAATAAAATCAGCGCGTTCGCCCCTAGATCCGGTCCCATAAGGCATTACAGCCGAACGAAGTGACCAACGATCCGAAACAATAGGGGGTGGTCGCAGTGACGTCATTATTTATAGACTCGTGAGGGATTGTTAATTGGTGCATATCGTGGGGTAACGCTGTGGGCAGTTATGTCCTCTACCTTTAATGTAGAAGGGTTTATATAGTTTTGCCCTTATTTCGAGCTAACTCACGTAGCGATGTGATTTTTGGCTGTATAAGGTGGAACAGGGTCGCTCAGGAAAGACACGAATGGAAAAGGTTGGAGGAGGCCTTTGCCGACTGGCAAACAGATCACAAACACTTAGCAAGAAACAAATGGTAGAATAGATTTAGTTTTAATTTAGTTCTTTAAGTGATTTTGTAATAAAAGTTGACCTGAATAAAAGGCTATTATTATTATTATTATAGATATCACAAGAAATGTTGCGTGTTGTTGGAGCAAAGCGAAAACTGACCAAGGAGTTTTATCATTAAAAAAATTACATTATTACTTATACGCTTTCTTTACTATATTATTCTTAATATATGGTCTAAACCTTCGGCTTGGAAGCTTGGTAGAAAACTCTTTTATGCGCCCAGAAGTTAAATTCTAACCGGATGTCGAAAGTCACAAGCTGTGACCGTCAACGCTCAGCTATCACGTCTCCAAGCAAGATTCTGCATAATACAGAAAATATTTTAGATAATTATCTTGGCACTCTTCTTAGAAAAAGCTTTGCTGCTTATCCTTGATAGAAAGTGACATATAATAAAAGTAGAATTTTAAAATGAATTGGTTAAATGTAATAAAAATGAAAAAACTGTCACACGTTGGGCGACAAATTTTGAAAACTAATATTGGTGCCCACCGTGGTACAATGTTCAAATTTTTGTCTGTCTGTTCAGTCTAATCCCCGAAACGGCTGGACCTTGTACTGGGACGGTTGTATTTTAATTGATTTAGTTAACTGTATATTACTTAATGTTTTTTACTTGACAATATCATGCTGATTTAATATTTTAACGTAAAATTTATATGCATATACTTAAATGCATATCAATTATTACATATTTAATTCAGATTTACTACTTGCTGCGGTAAGTTTTCGAGTGCTTAAAATTGAAAAGCAAATAATTTGATTTTCATATAATAAAAATAACAATAAATTAATGATTTTAATTAGTAATAAGGTATAAGTTTGTCAACGGAACACAGCAGATACGTACCTTGCAGAACGATCGCATAAATAGGGAGCGTTGCGAAAAATAATACAACAGGGGTAAATAGCGCAACGGTTAGAGGGATGCCAGATATGGGGTTAGAATGGCTAACTTGGGATTGGAGGGGATGCTTGTAAATATTATTAGGTCAGCCCTTAACGTCAGACCACAAGCGTTGTACTCTATGAGGCTAAGAATTGCATCATGTCGTTACAGGCGACTGTCACGACTCAGAAAAACTATGAATAAATAAGAAATATTGGTGGAAATTTCACAAAGCGTCGTCTACCCCCAAGCGTAGCTAAGGGAACCAATCAACTGATAGCATACTTAAATACTTTTCGTAAATACATACATATTAACAGCCAGACACAGAAAAAAACATCTACGTACTTTTTATAAGTGCACTTAGATAAGGGATCACTTTAGCGATGGGTAAAAATCGATTAGGAATCTCATCGTCATCATATCAGCCGGTAAAAGTCCACTGCTGAATAGGCCCCACAAAGATTTCTAACTAAAGGATCTTGAGCCACCATCCATCGACTTCCTGCGATCTTGATGATGTCATCAGTCCATCAGGTAGGTGAATCAGGTACGTGAACTTTCTATTCCTCGCCATTCGATAACATTCTATTCCTCGCCATTCGAGAACCTTCTATTCCCCAACGGTTGTCGGTTCTTCTTGCTATGTGGCCTGCCCATTGCCAATTTGCTTATTCTGAGAGCTATGATAACCTTGGTCGTCTACGGACTTTCTCACTCCTGATTCTATCGCGTAGTGAAACTTCGAGCACAGCTCTCTCCATAGCTCTCTGAGCGACTTTGAGCTTCTGTATGAGGCCAATAGTCAGGGACCATGTCTCTGTGCCATAGGTCATCACTGGTTAAAGATTTTTGACTCAAGCCACTCAAGCACACGGTATGATCGACGAGAAAATGTGATGTAATTTCCCGAACGATCCGAGTTGGATTCTTCGATTAGTAATCTCACTCGATGTAATAAAATATATTTAATAACATTTTTATAAAGTTACGGAACTGGCAGATGGCCCACCTGTAGTTATTTTGAGGTTCCATATCCACTTCACTATCTTGTAACTGAAAACGACGCTCCGTGCATAGTGTAAGCGTATACTGAGGATGTTTAATTCTCAGTTAAAATTTCAAATCGTATGCAAATATGAAAATTGACCTCTCAAGACGCATTATTTACAAGTTGGTGCACACAACTTAGTCTGCATAGAATAAATATAATACTTAAGAGTAGACTATTGTTTTCTCGAAGCATTCATAAACTTCCATACAAAGGTACTTAGGTAAGCACTTAAATCATCCCCCAAATTAACCTGGTAAATAAAAATAATATAATTGGTGGACATTTCACACAGCACCATCTAGCCCCGAAGTAAGCTAAGCATAGCTTGTATCATGGGAACCAGATAACTGATATACACACTAATATACCTTTTTGTAAGTGCATAAATATAATAAATATTAACACCCAGACACAGAACAAACATCTATGTTAGTCACACAAATGTTTGTCCAGGGTTGGAATCGAACCCACGACCAACAGCGCAGAAGGGTTACTACCAAGTGAGCTATGAGGCCAGTCATCATGGTAATTTACCCACACCTTTCAAACAGATACCAAAACGCGTTACCGCTTGGCGGCAGAATGGGCATGGTGGCAGTACTTCCCCAGACGAACATGGCGTGAGTTCTACTGCTCTTAAAAAATTAACCTAGTATTTAACCCCACCCCATTTTGAAAAGGTAAGAGACAGAGTTACTTTCTCATCCAAAAAATTTGTATAGATTACTCTAAAAAGCGCCATAACATAAAACGCGCCTCAAAGAGGCTCCTTTACTACCTTGACACGTCTTAGAACTTTTGGTTCAGGACATGTCTGTTCCCTCACGAAGATTCACCGTTTTGAGAAAGCACAAACTGATCAAGTGAAAAAACTCATTAGTGCACGTCGGGTTTGAACCGGCGACCTCCGAAACTCGGGACCACCAAGCTCGATAATACAGAGAGTCAATGAATGGTGCATATCTCTCGTTCAACGTCATAGCGCCCCGAGGTCACTGGGTCATCGATTCCCTCCCCAGCGCTGCAATAGTAGAACGCAATTGCGTCATTCATTCACTACATGCCTCACAGCTCAGTTGGTAGTAACGCTACCTTCTGCGGTCGTGAGTTCGATTCCCACCTAGGACAATTGTGTGACACACGTAGATGTTTGTTCTGTGTCTGTTAATATGTATGTATTTACAACAAAGTATGTACCTATATGTATTCCATCAGTCATCTGGTTCCCATAGTACAAGCTACGCTTAGTTTGGGGCTAGATGGCGCTGTATGAAATGTCCACCAATTTTTTTCTTCGTCAGTTATGAATAAATTTATTTTCTTTCTTTCTTTCACTGTAAGTGTTGGTGAAAGAATTTTTGAGATACCTTCTACTTGAATTCTTACAAAGTTTATAATATCTTCAATTTCGCATTTATCTGCATTCGAGTTATCTTCAACTAGTGAGGTGGATCGAATAAACGTATCGAAACAGATTGATTGGTCTCACAGCTCAATTGGTGACTGGCTTCTGCGGTCGTGGGTTCGATTACCACGCAGGACAAGCATTTGTCGATCACAGACGTCTGTTTTGTATCTGGGTGTTATGTATCATGAGTAGATATCCTCATGTAATTTGGGGCTAGATGGCGCTGTGTGAAATGTTAATCTTTTATATAATCTATTCTTTTACAGATCTGAAGTTTATTTAATTTCTACAGTTGTAGTAATAATAATAAATCATTTACTTCGGAATATTATTTTTCCATAGGAAAGTTTTTTTTTTGATCAAAAATTAAATTAAAAATAGTAGTGTGTTAGTGGTTCGAGAAATTGTATTAGCCACTTAATTCACAGGATCTCATTATATTTGTGAAGATAATTTAGCTGGATCCTTGCCTCATTAGGCCAAGACGAAGAAGAGAGAAGAATATGTCAAAGAATATTTTGATTTGAAAAATGGGAAAATTTGTACGGAACCACGGATAGTTTTTGGCGACATAGGTAATTCTTCCGGTAACCTTATAAATGTTAGAAAGAAGCTTAACTATTTGAGGGTTTTTAGGGGCTTCAGTTAAGCTTATTACCATGTGGCGGTGAAATTACTAATTAGAAACGATGACCTCGTGAATATGTGTATTTATTTCATACTAGCTGCGCCCCGCGGTGTTACCCGCGGCGGATCAAAGTTGTTTACGTACTTTCAAACCAGTACCTGCCATGCCTATGCGTCACTGCTTGTATTAATCATTTATTTAAGTCTTTCCTTACCCCAGACCTCACAGTGCCTTCTAATCTGAGTTATAGAACATCGCTACACCAGGTGGGCCATCTGCCTATTCCGTCAATTCGAGCATGTTAAACGTCGTAACAGATAAGGAATTTACTTTAATTTGTCTCGAGCAGTAACCGACCCCGCAACTCAACGTATTCATGTCAGAATAAGAACCCAGTAATCCACAGAGGTCCATGTTTTTTTTTTTTTTTAATAATCTACAAATGACTGCCTAAAGTCAAAGCTTCTTTCAATGTAAGAGTAGCAATCAGATACCAAATAGATTGGGGGCCCACGTTGCTCGCGTCCGTGATTACCCTTTGAGTCCCTACACGTGTCCCCCGGGTGGTGCGAAAGGAGCAACCCAAAGTAGCAGTAGAACTTGTGCTAATTCGCCCGGAGAAGTACTGCCACCACACCTGGTAATCTGCCACCAAGCAGTGATGCACTCGTGTTGCTGTGTTCCGGTGGAAGGGAGTGGGTGCCGGTGAAATTGCAGGCGCGTGAGACGTAACATCCCCGTCTCGGGGTGATAGACGCAACGCAATGCGACTTAGGTCATCTCATACTTTTGTGGAGAGGACTTGAGTCGTATTGTTGTTGTCTATGGTCGGTTACCACTTAACATCAGGTGGGCCGTCAGCTCGTTCCGCCACCACAGTCACATAAAAAAAGAGATACGTTCTAGTCATCCAATAAATGACGCATTATAAACAAGACCCCAATTAATTAAATGACTTTGATGACTCAAGAAATTAATGGGACTACCGGAGAGTACTTTATCATTGCTGATTAAAGATAATTTGTAACTTCAATGAGGAATGAAGCCTCAAGTAGGCTAATAGTCCGTTAGCAGTTGTTTTGAAATAGCTAAATACTAAGAACCACTAGAAGAGTACTAAAAATTATTTGTGCAAAAAACCCTGAGATTATCAGCAATTTCGAAAAAGAACCCTTAATATATTTTTTACTGCCGTCTTGTTATTCAGACAGGCACGAAAGAAAGGACCAGATGTCTTAATTTGACAACTCCATTATCATAATAGGCCAGGCAAGGACGCACGAAGTCAGGCCCAGCGAAATATCGTCGCGATCCTCAATAGTCGGGGTGACCATGAAAACATCTTATATTGTGAATGAACGAGAGTCATTGAAATGAAGATTCTACGGTTGGCGTTGAGCTAAGGGCGGCGGTCACAGCTTATGCCCATTTTAATCACTCAATATTCCAATAAGTTGTACGTATGTCGTCTTGTGTTTGTAGTATTGGCTGGGATAGGAATATAAGGATGTCTGAACGTGATTCGGGAAAATGGCCGGGCTTAGCCCTACCTACTACGACAGGGCGAGACGAATATCGCGTTAAATTAATACGTGAATAAACCACTTACTTTTCAGATGCCTCGGTCATGATTCGACACGTCGAATATCCTAATTTCTACTCGCCACTTCACAGATTTCACCATTTTTATGACATAAATACATCAGATCACTTTAGAATCGGTCGTTCGGCCCTTTGTTGGGCCTCAGTGCGCTTGCGTCAACAGTCCGGGCGTATTGTTCAATGAACGCGGCGCGGCCGTGCGACAGGTGGCGCGTCTGTCGCGCGGAGCTGCGGCTCGCCGGCGCGCGATTGGTCGGGGTCGCTGCCCGTGGCGAACTGGCCAATGAGAGCGCGGCAATCCGCGCACACCAATAGACAACCTCGCAACTGACAAAGGAGGTCGAACGCGCCAAATTTTAAATCTCCACAGATAATATTCCCACGAAAAAAGGATTACTTTAAAATTTTAACGACTGATTAATCACTTTAGTTGTAATGGCAGCCGATTTTTTGGAACACGTTTTATGGCGGTAGAATTAGTTTTGGTGTGGACGGGGAACGCTTCGGCCTCGAGGCTTCGACGCTTCGGCTAGTACTGAATGGAGCGCGCCGAGCCCCGTTCATGCAGCCCATTCAAAAATATATAGGTCAGATGAATTGCAACGGCAGAATACGGAAGAGTTAGTAGTTGGCCTACTTGCAACCATTCATACGGTAGAGCCTCCATCTATAAATAGACGGTCTATATTTGGGCGGACGTAAGTGCACCGAACTAGGTTACCTGATTTTCTTCATGACGTAGTTGGGGGGTGGTGACGTCATGGGGATGTGGTACTAAGTCTACTTATACTGCACATGAAAAAAAATTAGGTGCCTTTGTTTGATCATTTTTTGTCCGTTTTTAGGTTCGCACGATTAAAATAGGTTAATTAAATTATAATTAGTAGTAGATTTGGGTTATAGAAAAATAAAGCATTAATAATAAAGTCATTATGTTATTAATAATCGAATTATTTTACTAAACTCAAGTTTATAGTTTTTACATTATTATAACTTCATATTTACATAAATTAAAATTTTTCTTTATTATTATTTTCTAGTATATCGAAAGCTTTTTAAAGCTCTTGTTTTTGTGACAAATTTTGTAGATATATCGTAGCCCATTTCCATACACGGCCTGGTAAAATCAATACAGGCAATGCCTAGGTGACCTAATTACTTATAACACTAGGAAGTGTATACTCTGTGGGTGGACTGCATGAATGACGTAGGTGAGGGTAGGTCATTGAATTCTGGGCTGGACCCACCCTTAAAGACTGCAGTGGGGAAGTGGTGCGCTGAACTTCAAGAGATTTCCAAGGGGAATAACGCGTAAGTATATCTGTATTTGGATACCGTGTCGCAGGTGGCACACTTACAATTCAAAACTCCAGAAAAAATTGTATGGCTGTTCAAAAATATTTAACACGGAAGACTTGTTTTTTTTATGTTAGTATAAGTTAGGTATATACATATCTATGTATCTTTCTTTCTTTATGTCAAATGTACGTGTGTGATTTAAGAAACTAATAAATGTCTCATCTATCTATCTTATTTTATTAACTGTCCTATCAATCTAAAGGTTGCATGGAAGAGATCACCCTTAGTGATAAAGTTGCCCATTGTAATAATGATAATATCTTGTTAATTTATATTATTTTCTTTATTTTTTCTGGCCTCACGGCTCAGTTGGTAGTAACCCTGACTTCTGCGCTGTAGGTCGTGGGTTCAATTCCCACCACAAACATTTGTGTGACGTACATTGATGTTTGTTCTGTGTCTGGGAGTTAATAGTGTATTAACGAAAAAAGGTATATAAGTATTATATCAGTTGTCTGGTTCCCGTGATATAAGCTACGCTTAGCTTACTTTGAGGCTAGATGGCGCTGTGTGAAATGTCCACCAATTTTAATGTGATTTTTTTTTTTAAGTTCGCCTATAATAGTGTCTGGCATGTAATTAAACAAATTGAGTTTGAAGACCTTTTTATTTAAACATAATTAGGACGTAATATTATTAATATATTATAAAAAAGTAACTACATCGAGTTTCAACAATCCAATAAAAAAACTCATATAATATTAAGTAAAAACAGCGCCATCTAGCAGCACAATTACCAAAGTTTGCACTGTCTGAACCAGTCAACCGATAAAATACTTATTATAGGTCGTGGGTTCGATTCGCACCCAGGACAAACATTTGTATAACAAATATATGTTTATGTGTCTGGGTGTTATATGTTTTATACTTATGTATTTACAAAAAATATATAGATGTATTCTATCAGTTGTCTGGTTCTCATAGTACAAGCTATGCTTAGTTTGGGGCTAGATGGCGCCGTGTGGATTGTCTACAAATATTTTAATAATACATTATAATTATTTTGTAAATTTGTAAATTTACAAAATAATAATAATAATAATACTATGTTCTTCAGAGATATTAAAAGCAGTTGAATTCTCAAATTTTTACATTAATCTATTGCCGGTTTAGTATCTTTATTTAGAGAAGTTTTATATTTACAAAGAGTGGTCATTTCATTAATCTAATGTAACGAGCGGATGGCCCACCTGGTGTGAAGCGATATCTGCCCATAACAACAACTGAAGAACATTCAAATAGCGTCGAATTGTGCCACCATGCGACAAATGCCTCATGTACCTGTAATTCCACCGGCGGCCCAAAGCATGGCTTTGGAATATGGTATGGTCTTTATTTCCGCGAACGACATTGCACATAAAGTTAATTTGAAGAATATGATAACACATTCACATTGACAATATGATACTACTACTAGCGCTCTCGCTCGGTGCGGTGGAAGGATTAAAATGCGACCCAAAGAGGCTCCTTTCGTGCACTTGACTCGTTTTAATTTTCGGGTGTAGGACATGTCGCCGTTGTGAAAAGTCAAAAACTTTATTTCCATAGAATTCATAAAGAAATGGCTTGGAAACGTCAATAATATTCAAAACATAAGGTCACGCGTACTTATCGCTAAGTTTGACGCCTGTTCAAACCCTATCCGACTCTCTATGGGAAGAACAGGCAAAAACCCCTAAAGGAGGAATTCCTTATTTCCGCAAGCACGTTCCTTGTAACAATTTAATTACTTAAATCTTTGTTACATTTATTACTTCGACTAATATTTACTATACTACTCTCCAACTGAAGACACAATGGTGCACATCAGGATAGGAACCAGCGACCTCCGGATTAAAAATCGCGGTCTGATTACAAATTGTCGAATTCCGGTGCATCGCCTTTAGTGGCTTGCGTCATCGCTGCCTTCGGTAGATCATCCCCTTGATTCATGGCTGCGTTCAACAAACGCTGAAAGTTAAACGAGAATTAGTTATAAATAATAAATAAATAAAATAAATATTGGTAGACATTTCACACAGCGCCATCTAGCCCCAATGTAAGCTAAGCACAGCTTGTATCATGGGAACCAGATATACATACTTGTACACTTTTTTTTCGTAAATACATACATATAATACATATTAACACCCAGGCACAGAACAAACACCTAAGTTCGTCACGTAAGTTTCTGTCCTGGGTGGGAATCGAACCCACGACAGCACAGAAGGCAGGGTTACTACCAACTAAGCTATAAGGCCAGTCAATACAATAAAAATATGCGTACAACTCACAATATGTTCCAATCCGACGACATTAGGTCTACTCTGTGAGTACACCAGGCTTTGCTTGGTAGTTTGTACCGCGACCGGACTCTTCAGTGATATGTTCTCCGCTAACTCCATAACGTGTTTCAGTGCGCTAATAACAGACAAATTATTATTATACTAAATATAATATATGTATAATAAAAATAAATATGTACGTACTACTTTACATATAAGTATGTATATCAGTTGTCTGGTTCCCATGATACAAGCTATGCTTAGCTTACTTTGGGGCTAGATGGCACTGTGTGATATGTCCATCATTATTATTATTATTATTTACAAAAAAATAATAATGAATAATAATTTTAGTAACAAAACATAGATCGAAAATCTGAAATAAATGTTTTTATAATAATAAATATGTTCTTCACAGACATTAAAAGCAGTTGAATTTTAAAATTTAGATAGTACCTATTACTGTAGTATCTTTATTTCGAAAAGTTTTATATTATAAATAGAATCTAAAATAATAGAATAGAAATAATAGAATTGAAAAATAATTTTCAATTTTATTATTATTATTCTGATATAATAACAATAATATTGGTGGACATTTCACACAGCGCCATCTAGCCCCGAAGTAAGCTAAGCATAGCTTGTATCATGGGAATTACACGAATGATACAAGCTATACTTAGCTAACTTTAGGGCTAGATGGCGCTGTGTGAAATGTACACTAATTTTTAATTCCTCTTTATAACATTAGTGTAGAATACCTTTCTTTATCGGGGAACACTTTGCTGACGAGACCAATAGCAAGCGCCTCTTTAGCGTCGAATCTTCTGCCCGAATAGCAAAGCTCTCTAGCAATCGACGTATTGTTAACCACCTGGATAGATAAGAACGATAGATAACAAACAAAATGGCGCTTGGAGCAAAAGAAGTACAACCCACACCAAGCTCGTCCGGGGAAGTACTGCCACCATGCCCATTTCTGCCGCCAAGCAGTGACGCATTCGCGGTACCGTGTTCCGGTTGAAAAGGTGTGACTGCCGGTGAAATTACAGGCACATGAGACATTCCACCTACACGTCTCGAGTTACGGGCGCATACGATGCGACTTGGGTCTTGTCGTACCTAGTAGGGGAGGACCCAAGTCGCATCGGTTGTTATGGGCAGAGGATACAATTTAACACCAGGTGGGCCGTCGGCTCGTTTCGTAAATGTATAAAAAAAACATGCATCTTTGGTCTTGCCATGCCTGTGTGTGATAAATAAATATTGGTGGGCATTTCACACAGCGCCATCTAGCCCCAAAGTAAGCTAAGCATAGCTTGTATCATGGGAACCAGACAACTGATATACTTTTATGTAAATACATATTAACACCCATACACAGAACAAAACAAACACCTATGTACGTTATACAAATGTTTGTACTGGGTGGGAATCGAACCTACCTACAGCACAGAAGGCAGTCACTACCAACTGAGCTGTGAGGCCGGTAGAATTACACTCGATATCAATTCACCTTTGGGAATGGGGGGTCACTACCATCTGAACTGTGAGGCCTGTTGAATTACACTCGATATCAACGCACCTTTGGGAATGGGGAGGGTCACTACCAACTGAGCTGTGCGGCCGGTTGAATTACACTGGACTTCAACTCACCTTCGGGAATCTCTGTAAGGTGCCGACATCAGCTGCTAACCCGACGTCTACCTCTTTGATCTGGAACCAAGCGTCTTCTGAACAATACCTGGAAAATAACGAGTTTCATCAGCTACTTTTACTTTAGCTAGTTACCCGCCCCGACTTCGCTCGGGCGCAATCGATAAACAGACAAACTTTCCTCGTTTATCGCTCTCTCAAAATAAATAATAATAATAAATATTGGTGGACATTTCACACAGCGCCATCTAGCCCCAAAGTAAGCTAAGCATGGCTTGTATCATGGAAACACAGACAACTGATATACATACTTATATTCTTTTTGTAAATAGATACATATAATACATATTAACACCCAGACACTATGGGGGGCAAAGTTGCTCGCGTCCGTAAGTGATTACCCTTTGAGTCCCTACACGTGTCCCCCGGGTGGTGCGAAAGGACCAACCCAAAGTAACAGTAGAACTTGTGCTAAGTTCGCCCGGAGAAGTACTGCCACCACACCTGATAATCTGCCGCCAAGCAGTGATGCACTCGTGTTGCTGTGTTCCGGTGGAAGGGAGTGGGTGCCGGTGTAATCGCAGCCGCATGAGACGTAACATCCCCGCCTCGGAGTGATGGACGCAACGCAATGCGGCTTGAGTCATCTCGTACTTTGGTGGAGAGGACTTGAGTGGTATTGCTGCTGTCTATGGGCGGCGGATACCACTTAACATCTGATGGGCCGTCAGCTCGTAACAGACATCACATAACAAAAATTACATACGGATTAAATAAGAGATACCTTATATCGGAGGCCGTGATCAAGTCTACCCCTGCGCCGACGCAGGCGTTATGTGTTACACTAATCACAGGCTTGTAGCATTCTTCTAGTGCTGATATACCGTCCTGCAAATTGATACATCACTACTTACTGGTGATTGACTAACTCTAGGAATTCTATTAAATAGATATAACATACAAATATTTATGTTACATGGTGAGGACCAAGAAGGGTGTGCTCAGTTGGTTTGGGCATGTAGAGGAGAGAATGAAAGTATGACGTAACAATTGCATAAGGTGTGTGCGAATGGGACCGTCGCAAGGGGAAGACCTTACCTTACTTACATAGGTGACGTTTTGGAGGCCAGGTCGAGTGTACCCCTAACCCACGAACGTGTGAAGATTGTTAAGTGGATGAAGCTAAGGATGTGAGTCAGGACCGTAGCTGGTGGAAATGTGTACTCTTTGCCTACCCCTCCAGGAAACAGGCGTGAAGCTGTGTTTCAAAATAAGAAGCATAGTCGGCTTACCTGAGCAAATTTAATGAATTTCGAATGGAATCGCGCTCTTCTCGCAACATCTTCTAATTCTTCAGCTTTCTGCGCCAACTCTACTAGGCTGGTTAGTTCTATGCCTGAAAATGACAATAATTTGAATTAGTAACTAAATCTATTAGTTTATATGTATGTATAATGTCTATTATTGATAGGCCTCACAGCTCAGTTGGTAGTAACCCTGCCTTCTACGCTGTAGGTTGTGGGTTCGATTCCCACCCATGATAAACATTTATGTGATGAGCATAGATATTTGTTCTATGCCTAGGTGTTAATATGTACCTTATTTACAAAAAGTATATATGTATTCAATCAGTTGTGTAGCAACCATCACTCACCACCAGTGAAATGTTTCCCCTGACCAGACAACACGATAACTCTGCACTCCGGGTGTTCACTCAACGCTGAGAAACACTTCCTCAACTCACTGCAACAAGTAATTACTACATCTTAACCAGTATGTTTAGCAGTAGAGCTTACTTCAATGTTCCTAGTCTGTCTGGAGAATTACTGGCACCATGCAATTTCATTTGCCAAGACACTTACATTATTCTTTCTGTAAGTCTTAGAGACTTGATCATGTTTTATTAGTTTTTTCACAAAATTGGCTTAATAGCACTAATGACCCGAAAACTCATAGAAATAATATACTTGTTTTGGCACTTTATTATAGTATTTTTAAATGAAGAACCTTTTTATGTGAATTAGCAACTGAACTAGCTAGATGGCCCATCTGATGTATTGTGATGTGGCCAGTGGAAGACGTGATGATGATTTGACTCTTTTAAAGTATGCTGTGCTTTGAGAGGTTTCGAGTTAATTCCACAGTTGAGGCAAATATTACTTCAAATCTTGGAAGGTTTTGTGGTGTGTATCTCTGTAATGTGCATATAACCTGCAACAAAGCAACTCTGGTATGTTTTTTATAAAATAAAAATGACTCACTCCCACATAGCAACATTGAAAGTGTTGATTTTCTTTGGCCTATTGAGCTCAACATGGAAGACATGTTTCTTCGGGACGGACACAGCCAAGGTATCAAACTGTGGTACTTCTGTACTTGTGGAGTATGCCCTGAGAAATCCACCTGAAATTATACAAAACAAAACTGTACATTTTCTATCTGAATTATATAGTTTAAGTGTGCATTGTGGTGAGTCAGTATGTTAGTGGTGATACTTAGAATGTCATCTACGTACTTGAGACATCCTTGGATGTCCCATTTATATACAATCACCTCTATGCGATATATTAAGTTTCCAAGTTTTCAAGCGACCATCCAAATAACAAACATCAAACTACATGCACAAACATTACTTGTAGTGCCAACCTGTTTGGTGTAGAGAATTTTTAAATAAGCTTTCAGAACATTAGTCAGCCTCAAGGGACATAATGTACCATGTTTCTATTTTATGGCTCTTTTTTTTTCTTATGAGCAGCCCACATGGTGCTACAGATTTTAAATTATAAGAGTGTATTATAGTATGAGATACAAGCGCACAATAAGAAAAAAAATTTGAAAATTCGACCTCTAAGGGGTCTGAAGGAGGTAATACAGTTATCACTAGATCACGCGGGAAAAGCTACACTGTCAGAAGCTAGTTTGTTATTAAAAGTTGTGTCCTAGAATTAAGTAAGGTACGAAATGACTGTAGTCATTCATACATATTACCAAAAAAATATATTACGAAGGTACGTTTTTAAAAAACTTACTTAACGCGGATCGTGTGGGTTGAAGGGCGAATACAGTTTTAACAAAAGCGGCCATATCTTTCACAGAAAATAACAAAACACTAAAAACCTCAAAAAGTTTAGTAAACAGAACAAAGTTTGAAAAAGTGATCAAAGTCTAATTCCAAAACAGCGAAGAACCTTTTCTTGTACAGTGACATAAATGACAAATGTCAACGTCAAATATATCTGGAATGCTGTCAAATGCAATATTTTAAACCTAGCTATGCTGTTTGTGACTGTTAAAACTACAAATTTCTTATCGTAGCCAAATTTGTTTTTGTTTAGTTCTTGTTATCATAACAGATGCGCCAGTTTATACTCCAGCGTCACCCACCTAAGAATTTCACGATAAGCTAGAGCTACTTCTTGGAGCTAGCTTCCTTTATTAAAAAGGCAAGACCACACTACAGCCAGCTCCCTACTTCCTCTAATTTGCGATTGTAGCAGCGAAATGGTTTCATTCAGTACTGCACAAGATATCAGAAGATGTAACATTTTCATTTCTTTTTTGTCTTAGATCCCGCGCCGTAAGAGCTCTTAAAGAAATGGCTTGTAAACGTCAATAATATTCCAAACATAAGGTCACGTGTAGTTATCGCTAATGTAGGCCATACACGCTACGGTCTACCGGAGAGGTAATCTGTGCAGGTATGCCTGCGCAGGTAGACCGGAATGTGTGTGGGAATAGACCTGTGCAGGTTTTTGAACCTGCGCAGGCGACCGGCGCAAGATCGAAAATCGATTCTTTCGAGTGACACCGTACGGTGTACCTGTGCGTGTGTGCGTGTACTCCGGTAGCCTGCGCAGGTCGCGTCAGTTGTTTTCTAGTGTTTCTGTCGGACGGTTGTCTCATCGCTCGCATCGTATTGCCAGAAAATGGCGCCACCAGATTCAACTAAAAAAATCCTTGAAGATTTTATCGAAATGTATAGAAGTAATCCATGTCTTTGGCAAATTAAAAACAAAGATTACCATAATCGAGACAAAAAAGAAGCTGCTTATAAATTACTAACAGAAAAATTGAGAGAAATTGAGCCAGATGCGAACAAAGATGTAGTTGTGAAAAAGATCAATAACTTAAGAAGCAATGTTAGGAAAGAAAAGAAGAAATATGAGCAATCTTTAAAGTCTGGGGCATCTGCTGATGATGTGTACCGTATTAAACTGTGGTACTACGATTTGTTCAATTTCATTCATGATCAATGCACTCCAAGGGAATCTTCATCCAACTTAGATAGTGATGACGAAAATAGTTGTGAGGTAAGTAAAGTATTTCATACTTTGTAGTATAATTTTTATTAAGTTCAATACATGTAACACATAATTATTTTGTATTTACAGTCATTCTAAATTTCACTAAAGCTTATAATATAACTAATAGTGATGTTCCGGATATCCGTATCATCGAAAATAAAGATCCGTATCCGCGTATTTACATTTTTAACGATCCTGTACATCACTAATAACTATGTATTTAGAACTACCTACTCTGCCCGTTCAGCCTTATTTTTTAATTTACATGATCATTTTGCCATGGAACCCTTCCCTCCTGATTGAAATAATTCATAAAATTGTTTCGGACTAACTTCGCGTTGTTCAAAGTATTTCCTGGGTTTCTTCTTTCCAAGTTTTCCATGGTACTATTTTGTGTATTGTATCCTTCAGAAATTATAGTCCCGTTTTCAGAGTTTTCTCGATAAAAAGATTTTTGAGGTGCATATGACTTTTTTGAGTGTTCAATTAAAAAGTTATGTAATACACAAGATGCTTTCACTACTTTATCGATATTTTCGGGTTCTAAATTTATATGAGTATAAAATATGCGAAATCGTGATGCCATTATCCCGAAAGCGTTTTCAACAGTCCGCCTCGCGCGAGATAATCTGTAATTCAGGATTTTTCTTTCTTGCGATGTTAAATCTGCCTGCCGAAATGGTTTTATCATATCGGGGCGTAATGGGAACGCGTCATCTGCCACAAATACATATGGTAAATTTCGGTTACTTCCTGTTAACAATTCACTGCTTGGAATACGTAAATCACTATTTTCTAATTTTTCAAAAAATTTAGTGTTTTGTAAAACCCCTCCATCGGATATTCTGCCATTCATGCCAATGTCTATATACATAAATTGGTATTTTGCATTAACAATTGCCATAAGAACTACGCTATGTTGCCCTTTATAATTATAAAAATACGATCCACTATTAGCCGGTGGAACAATCGCTATGTGCTTTCCATCTATTGCACCAAGACAATGAGGAAAGTTCCATCGATCTTCATACATCTTTGCTATTGCCTTCCACTCTTCTTCAGATGTAGGAAACTGTAATATAAAAATAACAGATTTATCATTTATACAATAAGTAGTTATTTTTGATGTGAAATATCTATAGCGGCAGGACATAAAAATATATCATTATAATTGCCTGGAAGAGATCGCTTTTAGCGATAAGGCCGCCCATTGTGCCATATTCTAGTTTTTATTATTTTTTGTTTGTATGTGTGTTAGTGTTAAGTTCATATGGTACAATAAAGAATTTATCTAATCTAATCTATCATTATTATTTTATGTTATTAATATAATATGTAATTATTTATGTTTTTAGAAAGACAACACTGAAGACTCTTCAAATGCCGCTGAAGAATATTCATCCAACAGCGTATCTACCGACAACGAGGCTCAATCAACATCGTCAAATAATAATTCATCTCGCCCACCAAAACCTTGTAAAACAAAAAGAAAAGATGAAAGCTTAGCAAATGAAGTATTGGAATCGGTACGAGATCACTTTAAGCGTCCTCGCCCAATTGTAACAGAAGATAGGTGCGATATTATTGGCAAAAATGTGGCAATGAAACTGAGGGCTTTAGATGCGAAACAAATAATAGTCGCAGAAAAACTTATAAATGATTTACTTTTTGAAGCAGAAATAGGAAACCTCACTCCCGAGCATGCCTATATTAACATGAGAGATATTTTGAAACAAAATCAACGAAGCTATGTTCCTGCTCAGCAATATCGACAACATGCATATCAGTCCTCTCCTAATTCCAATAGGGCATATACCCCTGTAAGTTTTGTTTCTTCCGGAAGTCCTAGCCCACCCTGCCTTCCATTTCCCACTAGTCAAAATTCAGAGTATATTTCTCAATCATTTCATACTAGCCATCTACTCAACAGTTCCCAAGGCAATCCCTACTCGCCACAAATACGAACACCTACAATTTCAGGAAATCAGCCCAATGAAACAGAGGTAGTTTTATCGATTCCAGATTCGGCAGTGACATTCCTTAATAATTTCAATGTTGATAATGAATAATTTGTACGCGAAAGTTTTGTACTTTAATGATTAAAATTAAAATCGTATTTTTTTAAATAAATATTATCTGTTGTTTTAATGACTTACCTTCAAATAATCTCTTCTAAGTACTTTATACAAAGCCTCACATGTTTCAGGAATAATTTTTCCAAGTGCCTGAGGCGAAATAATTGTTGAAAATTTTAGGTCCTCATAACTTCTGCCAGTTGCGAGAAATCTCAATGTAACTGATAATCTTTCGTGCGCAGAAATACTATTTCTCATAACTGTGTCTTCTTTTTTTATCATAGGAGTAACCATTTCAAGTAATTTAAGGTATGTTTTCTCGTCCATTCGAAGATAGTTTTTAAAATCTTCTGGTTCAAATTTCAATTCATTTAATAAATTAACATGACTATATGTTTTCCTTTTCAATAACCAGTGCTTACACCACATTCTTCGCTTGTTTTTCGTATCATTTTCCTTCAAAATTAAAGCAAGACCTAGCAACGCCAGCGCGTCATCGTCCATATTCGATGCCATCGCAAAGAGAACTGAAGACCGCTCCGATACACCGGAACGTCCCCACACACGCTACCATTGTTCGGTTGACCTGCGCAGGCATATCTGCACAGATTACCTCTCCGGTAGACCGTAGCGTGTATGGCCTACATAAGTTTGACGCCTGTTCAAAACCTATCCGACCCTCTATGGAGAAGAACAGCTTGATAATATCTTAGTATTCTGGGACGTGCCAGTCTCCTTACGATGTTTTTCTTCATCGTTTTGAGAAAGCGGTATTGCGCAGACGGAGATTTGTAGTGAAAATCTCACTGGCGCAATTCCGGACTTGACTGGCGACCAACGGATTGAAATTCGGGAATAGGTACCACTGAGCCACTCCACTCAATGACTGACTACATCTCTAACGTAACAGTTTAGATATTACTGATTAATATAGCTACACCGTTCTAACTACATAAGTAGGTCTGAACCTGGTTAATGTAATTTCTATTTAATCCACACCTACACCTACAAAGCGTTACCTCATACGGGACAACATACCAAAATGGGAGACGTGATTGAATTATAGAGATTATGACTCACCCTGTTAATAGCAAGACTTTTATCCACTGCAGACACCATATCTTTCAGGATCTTCGTGGATTTTCGGTAGGGACAAATTCCTGGAGACTATACAAGGGGCATTATTACATTGTTTTTGGTTGGTTGCTTGGTTTAGGCACACGTTGAGGGATTCAACTAAGAGAGAAAAGAGATGGATGTCCAATGATGGCTGGATACTGTGAAAGATGAGAAAGGCAATTGTATTGACTACACGAAAGGAGTATATTTGAGGTGTATTTTAAGCCTTTCGCTACATTGGTGCAAGAGTGCCAGTGACGCAAGTACCTAGTATTAATAGTAAAGATGGAAGGTAGAGTGGACACAATAATTCACACAAGTAGTACTGAATGCAATACAAAAGACAAAACGCTACATAGCTAAAACGTTAAAAAAACGTATTTAAATAAGGCTGTAACTCGAAAAGTAGGTAAGAACACTGAGTCACTTTTAGTCAACAGACATTTCAGTTGCCTAAAATATGGTCACCTCATTAATTTACCTATTCAGTGTCCGAATAATGACATCATCGATGTCACCCCAATGAGTCGGCCGTGTCGCTTTCACATCAAAGGCTGCCTTCAGTAGACACTCAGGTCTTATTTAGACAACTATAAATCTAATAGTGACAGCTAGGCCTTATAAGTTGTGACCTAGCTTTTTAGGGAAAGCCAGGGGAGCAAAACTGTGAACCAAATGGTGCCAGTATTATGTGTAGGTACCTGTAGAAACATAAATCTAGGGAGTGTGAGTTTTCCCTAATGCTATTGGTTTAACCTATACGGATAAAACATGTTTTTTTAAACTACAAATGTCACTGTCAAATGTCAGAATAGTAACATCCCAAAAAGTGGCGCTATTTGAGTAGGTATTTTATTGACACTGCTTAATCATAATAAAATTGAGTAGAATGAATATTTATAACTTTACCAACTTTTTTTCTTACTATTTCCTTGTGTCAACATTTTATTATTATTGTACCTACTTAAGTAGGTAGTATCGGTTTACCTCTATGATCAGTAGGTACCTGCTGTGACTCAACTGACTTTAAAAATATACATGTAGGTAGGTACTTAAAAGTAACTACTTGCCCAGTAAACAGGACTATTTATATGCTAAAATAATCACGTACAAACTATTAAAACTATTTCGCGGATTTGAAGTTATACGTGGTACAATAAAGGTGAAAATAAAAATTTTGGCAGAAATTTGGCTCGGTAAAAATATTAATGTAATATGTACTTAATCGAGTTTAACGTGAAAAATACAAGTAGTCCAGAAGTCGCGGGCTTGTCCACTAGTATTAATAAAAAGTTTTTAAATATATTTCACATTTAATACGAAATTAAATAGGTAAGCTAGTTGTTTTGTCGTACACATCTAGTTTACCATCAATATTGCATCCAATTTTAATAGTTTCAACTGTCGTCTTTTCATTTCCAATGCCAGCGCTCTTCATAACGTCTTTGATTTCAGGGCCCCAGAAATGGTGGCTCAAATACGGTTTCTTGAAATTAACCGCCAAATTCCCTCGTAGTGATGTCTTATACACCAGTTCGACTTCCAAAAAAACGGTTTTCACGGATAAAACGGCCGACACAGCTTGGCCCGGTTTTAATTCGGTTTCGACCGCACTAGTGCTGCCAACCGTCGTAGTTTCCGATTGTTCTTCACTCTGACCCCAAATAGACGCGTACGAAAAGCCGGTCGTACCGGAAATTTTCGTAAAATAAACGTTGATGTTGTATTCTAATTCTTGCGAAACCTCCACCTCCTTGCTTTTCGTCCAAGATGTAGTTAGAGTATTTTGTACGGTGTGACTTATTCCCGTATTGACTTTGACAGTATTATTAGAATTGTTATGGAAATCTTGTGTCAGAACTATCACTGGTTTTTGAATGGCATTTTTCACTCTGTACGATTCTAGAGTGATTGTCTTCGTAACTTGTTCCCATATTTGAGTTTTGTAGAGGTCTCCCCAGGGTGTTGGACTCTTGTAAAACACATTCTTCGGTTTCTTTCCGTAGTGGGTAGTCACTGCTTGTTTTAGATTGAGTCTGTCGGAGAAAAACAAATCGATATCACTATCTGTAGCCACTGTGGTGACGATTCCTTTACTCGACACCGAGGATACCTCTCCCTCTGTCACAATATCTATTTGTATTTTTGTTTCTGTAAGTCTTAACGACAAAAATAAAATTATAAACGTTATCATATTTCTAATTAAATCCACAGTTTAGGCAAACGTCAATCACGGGCACTTACAGATTTAAAATGATTTAATTTATCGTTATCCAGTGACCTTTTTATCAAAGCGTATGAGGAAACTACAAATGTTAAAAATATGCCTTCTTGGGATTTTTAATTGTTTCTATTTATTATGACTTCGAAGTAATATGAGATATATACAGTAATTAGGTAATAGAGAAATGTAGACTTGATGATATACTTACAAGGTACCTATTATGATCAAACGTATTATAAATAGAGTCACAACTTGATGAATGTCTTAGTTTGAATAAACAATGAATACAAGATAAAAAGGTCAATAATTATCATTACAAGGAACATACAATATTTACCCAGTCTTGAGTAATTAGCATCGTAGAATGTAATACAATAACCGTAAAAATAGAATGGTATATTTTCATTAACTGGCCTCACAGCTCAGTTGGTAAACCTTGCCTTCTGCGCCGTAGGTCGTGGGTTCGATTCTCACCCAGGATAAACATTTGTGTGACGAACATAGATGTTTGTTCTATGTCTGCTGTGTATATATATTTGTTAATATATAATAATTATATTTAAAAAAAGTATATCAGTTGTCTGGTTCCCATGATACAAGCTATGCTTAGCTTACTTTGGGGCTAGATGCCGTTGTTTGAAATGTCCACCAATATATTTTATTTATTGCCAGAGAAGTAAATAGGTACTGAAGTAGATAATTAATTGATAAATGTAGTAATCATTGATCAATTGGTAGTTACCTCCATTCTAAGCTTCATTCTTAGAAGAAAATAAGAATATTTATTTATTTATTTATCCTTCGCAGTTTTATACGTAAAATTTTACATGAGCATATTCGCTTCATTCTCAGAAAGCTCATTCAAATAAATAATATTTACTTTGATTGATTTGTAGCTCAAGAAGCAAGCGTGTATAGCTGCTTAGTATGCACGGACGCTTGTTAACGATGCCAAAATATTCCTAGAAAGTTGAAATCATGCTCATGCTCATGAATTCTTAAAATATATTTTTGGGTTCACGTATTTAACAGCTTTACTATTGTAATGTGATTTCAAATTACGTATAATTATTGTATTGTACGAATCGCAACAAGAATAAACGCTTAAACTAAATATAATCATGGTACATTGTCCGGTATTCTGTTTTATCTTTGAGTACAATCGGTGCATTAGGTCTATGGACACTTTGTCTTTCAATATTGCTAATATTGCACATTATTTTCAGTTTCAAGCTCTATATTTTGATTTAAAAAGAACTGCTGACAATTTTTTTTATTTTTTGTATTTATTGTCGGAAATATCTTCACATATTTACATCATGTGTCGAAGAGTCATGTGTCAAATTCGGATTCAAAAGTCATCCAAAATCCACAAAACGGTGCCTTTTGGGTGTCTAAGTAACATTGGCTTTTGTTAAAATACTGAACTAGTTCTTTATACAGAAAAACATAGTTAGTGGTCTCAAATACCTTTACTCACTTTTGAAATAAATGATTTGTGTTTGTTATCCTGGCTTGAAAAACTAGGAACTAGGATATCCCGGCGTATATTTGACCTGACAGCTCAGTTGGTAGTATCCCTGCCTTCTGCACTATATGTCGTGGGTTCGATTCATACCCACGCAAAATGTTAGTATGACGAATATAGATGTTTGTTCTGTGTCCGGGTATCAATATGTATTATATGTATGTATTTACAAAAAAATATATAAGTATTACATCAGTCATCCAGTTCCAATGATAGAAACTGTGCTTAGCTAGTTTGGGGCTAGATGGCGCTGTGTGAAATGTGCACCAATATTTATTAATTATTCATTATTTACTTTATTGTGATACTTTGTTACCTAGGCGGCGTCTTAACAAGCTGACTGTCCACAGAGTACGTACTAAACACTATTTAAAAGGCTGGTGATCTCGTCTATTTCGATAGGCAGGCCAGAGGTTACGAAAACTTAAAACATCCCACACTCAATATAACAAATCATTTGGCAGAGCTCAATCGTGTTTGGCATAAAAAATGTATTTACCTCTCATTCTCTTTATATTTGGTGTAAAAACAATCAATTCAAAAATAATTTTCGATATAGTGGCCGATCCAAATAATCCGACAATAAGTTTTTCAGGCACCGGTGTCGAAAATGTTACCAGCAGTGACATCGAAAGACTTTTCAATATCGATAAGAAACAGATGAAAAATTACGTCAGTGCTTACTACAACGGTACAATGCCAAAAAAGGTTAAGTATTCGTCAACTTCACAAGGAGATTTGTACCAGAGGTTCCAGTGGAGTCCTGTGACGCAGGTGTCGTCCGTCAAACTTGCTTCTATGAAGAGCGTTTTCGCACCTCCAGTTCCAACAGTTGTTTTCTCAAGACATTTCAACAATCCAACAAATGATACTAAGAATGTGAACGCAGGAATCGAAATGCCCGTAGCGATAGCCCTGAGGACTGTCTGGAGAGTTTCAGATGAAGATTACGAACCGAAACATGACTTTGTTTACGATATTAACGTGCATTTTAACGAAGATTCCGGTACATCCAGTGTTACCCACACGAGTACTCTTGGAAAAGACAGTGAGGTCTACGAAAGGGTGGTGATCGGCCGAAAGAATTATGACGTGGTATTAAAGCCAGGGCAATCGGTGGCGGCGAAATTTTCGGCGAAAGTTTGTAATCTGGAGTTCCGAGCTCGAGTCGTGACAGCTGTCACTGGAAATTTGGCGGTAAACTTCAAGGAGCTTGTGGAAGGCCGCCATCATTTGGGCCCGAAAATTGAAGATGTCTTGAAACATGCCGGTCTTTCGGCCGAAGTGCCAGTTGTCGAGAACGTTGCGATTAAAGTTGACTTTTATTTCGATGCTAAAGTGGAAGTTTTTGATAAAGCAACTGGACTGCCGTTGTCAATTTGAATAAACATTTTCATATACTGTAACATTTTAAATTTAATCTGTAAAAACAACTTGGGTACAATTAATTAGATAAGAAATAAATAAGATACTAAGCATGTCCGACTTTAACTCATTCTACCCCGAACACCGGTTTCACTCATAGAAACAATTGAATTGCGGCATTAATGAGTGTTTGTTACTGCGTCGTTTAGTGTCATTCAAATGTCAATGTTAATTGGAGCATGTTTGTGATAAAACCGTTCTCGCTGTGTCTTGTGTAATGATAACTGACGAAGGAAAACCGAATGAAATCGGATGCGTACACATCTATATTTTGGTCAAGAGCTATGAAAAAAAGGTAATACTGAAAATTTACGAGTAAAGTTGGTACATACCTACATAAGAAATTAAATTCCTGGATCATACAGAGAACAGATAAGAACTGTCAAAATGACAATTTTGATTCTCATCTATTCCCTGTATTTTTCTCTGTTTTACAAGTTTGACAGTAAAAATTTAACTGAAATGTTTTTACATCTGGCGTTCTTATTTATTGAAGAGAGAAAAAAAAATTGTAATTACTTGTTGACAGGAAGATACGAATTGTACTATAGCTATAGGACTTGATTGGGTTCTTATATATTTTTTTCATATTACGGAACGAGCCGACGGCCCACCTTGTGTTAAGTGGTAACCTCTGCCCATAACAACCGATATAAATATAACTGAGTAATAATTTTGTATATTGAACGTTCCTCCTTAACTGTGAGATAAAGCAAGCAAACAATTTTTATACAATTTAGTAAATCTAAGTATATTTATTGGCAAAATCAACACCTAAAGATAAACTCACTATTGATACAGTAAATTTGCGTAAAAATGAAGCCCAGATCACAAAAGGGAAATTATTATATGGTTATTCAAACTGCAATACCTTACATCCCATGCTATTCCAAATCAACTTAGTTTTCGCGATATTCATCAGGCCAAATTTTAATAACCGACAAAGCTTGAGTAAAGATACGGTTGCAAGAAATGGACATTGGCAGAATGGTGATAAGCAAAACGCATTTCATATCGGCGTTTACCCGACTGCCCAAAAAAGGAGTGTAATGTTTCATGGTTCATGTATGTATGTGAATTTATGAATTCCTCCATAACTTATAAATGTCTGAATAGATTTGTATGTATGGGGTATCGTTAGAGTCCTTACATCACCCCGAGTGACATTGGGTATAATTTTAAAACAAATTCAATATGATTTAGTTCGTTTTTTGGAGTGGTAGTTGTATTATTTATTTTTTGAAAGAATGTTCTTTTAACATTCTTTCTCTTGTGTATCTTTTGGCCGGGATCTTGTCGTAAATCGTGGAATACTTTCTGATGTAAGCCAGTAAAACCATATCCATGTAATTATCACTCGTAGCGAGTTAATTGCAAAGGTCATGGCAGATAACATTACAACTATTAAAAGGGAAACAGTTCGTTTTCAAAGTTCCCGCCAATTTAACAATAATAAAAAACGTAAGTTGTACTTGTACGTTTTCCATTTTATTTATTTACTAACAGCGCCTTGCGGTGAATAAGTAATCCCAGGGGAACACTGCACTTTTTCCGGGATCAAAGTAGCCTATGTGTTAATCCAGGATATAAGCTATCTTGTAACCAAATTTCATCCAAATCCATTCAGCCGTTTGAGTGTTAAAGAGTAACAAACATCCATACAAACTTTCACGTTTATAATATTAGTAGGATATACCGGGAATTCATTACTGCTTGGCGGCAGAAATGGGTATGGAGGCAGTACTTCCCCGGACGAACTTGGCATTAGGTCTACTGTTACAGTGCACAGTACAGAGCACAATATTTGTGGTTTACAAAACAAATATCGGTGGACATTTCACATAGCGCCATCTAGCCCCAAATAAGCATATAGCTTGTAACATGGGAACCAGACAACTGATAGAATACTTGTATACTTATATTTTGTTAATACATACATATTAACACAGAAAAAACATCATGTACGTATGTGATGACACAAATATTTGTAATGATGAAATGATTTGTGGTCACACAAATGTTTTTACTGAGAGGGACCCAGTTTTTAACTAATCCTTACTTGTACTATGCGATGAAGATAGAATGAAGCTCTACCAAACAAATCGAGAATAACATTTTAATGATAAAAGTGACAAAATATAAATTTAATATACAAACGTTATATAAAATATACATAAGTTTATTTTTAGTTCTCTTGTGCATACCGCATGAGTACTGTTCATATGAATTACATTTTCTCAGAGCTACGAATGATGCAATTTTATCAGAGGGCGTGAAGTCAGAAAATCTAATTATAATGTTTATTACATTTATATGTGTCAGTTCTAAGTAAGTTTCATTCATGACCTAAGTATATTTAGGTTTGTGGACTAGATAATTTTGTTGTTCAATGATGCATTAGTTCAAGGTATAGGTGCTGTCTGGCATCACAGCTAGTTAGTAAGTACCCTGCCTTCGCTGTCGGTCATAGGTTCGATTCCCACGCAGGACAAACATATGTGTGACTTAGATGTTTTTTCTGTGTGTGGCTGTTAATATTACATATTTGTAAAAGTACCTATGCATTAAAGAATCTTATATAAGTAGGCATATCAGTTTTCTAATTCTCATAGCACAAGCTAAGATTAATATTTTTAACATCAAGTAATTACATATTTTTTTATTATTATTTATTTTGTCATTATGTTCGTATATCACGAAAAAATACTCGTCCTATTTTGATGAAACTTATGTTTAAAAGCTTTCGTTTAATAATGGAGATATATAGGTCTTCCCTTACCTAAGGGGAAGGCCAAAATATTTTCCTTTTGTTAGGAGAGGTTACCGCTTAACATCATGTTGGCCATCTAATATCATTCTATTATTATTATTATTATCTTGCTCCTTTCATTATTCCACGTTATTCGCATAAAAAGTTGAAGTGCTATGTTAAAAAAGGGTTGGAAAATACTAAACATCTGGTTTGTAGGATTGGTCGAGTTCTTATAGAATGGAGAAGAAAGAAAAAGTCTTAATTGAGTCCACAATCCACAATACAAAATTACAAATTATATAAATATTACTAAATAGAAGAAAAACAAAGAAAACATACAAAAACAAATATTAATGAAATAGTAGCTACGTCCAGAAATAGTAGTAATTGGTAGAAATATTCGCCGTCGTAGAAACTAGTGTTCAGAGTCAATAAGCACCTAGCTCAGCATATGTTACACTGGCGAGCAGTGCAACGCTGTATGCTAGGGCCTTATAGTTATGTGAAGGTTTTCCCTAGTTAGGTAAATGGACGATGTTTAAGTTCTGGGAAACATAGTCCTTGACCGATGAATTTTTCGTTCTAACTTCACAGAACGATTGCTACGAAAATTTTATAGGCGCTTTAAATAATAGTTCATGACATTTTTGAATTGTATGGATTTAAAATTACACGATAGGTAAGGGTTGTAAAATAAATATTATGACTAAGTGTATTTATGTGCCAACCATGGTATGCAAATATTCTATGTTATATATATAAAACATCACCATAAAGGTATTTTTTTTTATTTTTTTTATGTAATACAGTTACAGAACGAGCTGACGGCCCACCTGATGTTAAGTGGTAACCTCAGCCCATAACAAGCGATGCGGCTTGGGTCCTCCCCTACTAGGTACGGCAAGACCCAAGTCGCAACGTATGCGCCCGTAACTATGAGACGTATAGGTGGAATGTCTCGTGTGCCTGAAATTTCACCGGCAACCACACCTTTCAAACCGGAACACAGTAACGCGAATGCGTTACTGCTTGGCGGCAGAAAAGGGCATGGTGGCAGTACTTCCCCAGACTTGAACTTGACTTGACTAGAACTTGGCGAGAGTTCTACTGCTCTTATATTATATACTTATATTATTTTACTATATAGAGGTACATAAATGATTCAGTCGGCCAAGTCACGATGTATGACATGATTTCATCAAGTCATGTGTTCAAAGAATTACGCACAATTGTAAATAGTTAAAAACTCATTGCACTCAATTCAGATCTTGAAGAAAAACCACAAGATGACGTTTCTATAACGGGGAAATTACATAGGGTTTACCTGATCATCGACTGAATAGTAATGGAAGTAGGTACTACAGGAGATTATTTGCTATTCAGTCAGTTTATTTTTTTATAGTAATAATGATAATAATAATTTTTTTATTGGGAACAAAGAATAAAACGTAAAAAAAAATTTTGCTTGCGTTTCCAAACTATACATGGATGAAAAGGAGCCAATCTATTAATTCTAGGTAATCTTGTGCCTATGTACAAAACTTAATTTATACTATTACTCGTGTTACAACTGACGAACTACTACTATTACTCTCGAATCTGTGCGTTGGAATGTTTAAAGTGCGCCTCATAGAGGCTCCTTTCGAGCACTTGACCCATGTCTTCGAATTTTTGATTCTAGGACATGTTGATTTCCTCACGATGTTTTCCTTCACCGTTTTGAGAACGTGATGATGGGCACATACATTTTTCAAGTAACATAGATCTAATTATTTATATTGTTACAAGGATCGTGCTCGCGATAAAAGGAAGCCTTCCTTTAGGGGTTTCTGTTTATTCTTCCCCATGGAGGGTCGGATAGGGTTTGAATAGGTGTCAAACTTAGCGATAAGTACGCTTGACCTTATGTTTTCAATATTATTGACGTTACCAAGCCATTTATGAATTCTATGGAAACAAAGTTTTTGACTTTGACTTTGAAAAACTCACAAGTTTATATTGGGACGTTTTTAGGATTTAATGTTCTAAAGCTCTACACACAGTTTAGAACAAATATCACGAACCTCTTTGAGGCGCACTCTAAACCTTTCACTACACTAAAAAATAAACAATATAATACAATACAATATTAGTGAAAATTTCATACAGCGCCATCTAGCCCCAAAGTAAACTAAGCATAGTTTGCTTTATCATGAGAACCAGACAGCCGATGTTTATACTTATATGCTTTTTTTAATACATACTTATTAACACCCAGACACAGAACAAACATCTATGTTCATCACACAAAATAAGTTTGTCCAGGGTGGGAATCCAACCCACGTCCTACAGCGCAGAAGGCAGGGTTACTACCAACTGACCTATGAGGCCAGGCCAACAATTTGGTCTAAATAATAAACAATACCTCAATTTAAAATATAACGAACGTAACTTTTTGTAACGTTTTATGAGCAATGATTGATAGGTACATTCTTCCGACAATGTAATAATTACAATATTAAAAATATCAAATAAAAACGTATAAGAACGTCTAAAAAAGCTTAACAACTTTTTTTTTGTTCGTACTATCTAATAATTACATGAAAAGTTAAAATACTCGAGGGAAAAAAAAGTTATATCTAAAAAGCTTGACGCCATGTTCTTTTTTAATTAGAGACTTATTGTAATAGAATATGTTGTGTGATTGTAATACAACTAAGAGGTTAGTACTGAGAATACTTATTACTAAAATCATAAAACGCAACTTATCAAAACACGGGATGCAATTCTGTTTATAAATCTGGCTTCGCAACAAGCTAAAATAGGCTCAATGTAGATATTATACAATTTATTTTAGGTGAGTCAAAGTTTGAAGCTTTAAAGCTCAGTGTGTTTGTGTGCGCGAATGTAAAAGTGTGCCAGTGTAAGTGAAATAAGGTGTTATGTTACGAATAGTGTTGTCGGTTTGTCGATGAAAAATTTGATAATACAGTAGTTTTTTAACCCACAGATAATATATCTAGTCAAGATATTATATACGCCTGAAAGCGACGCTTAGCTTTTTATTTTTTTAAAGTTGGTATTATATGAATTCAGAATTCAATCTCTCAGATTTTCTGGTTTGGATTTGTTGGTATATTAATAAAATTACTAAGAGTACATATTTTAATCACGAAGTCTGAAGCTGTCTCCTCAATTTCGTCAGAAAGTTTATTACACATACATATACTGATATTCCGCATTATTTAGTTTTGATGACATAAAAACCATTTACAAAATAAACAATAAAACACTTTTTATGTAATACAATATATGAAAACTTTTGACTAATTAGTGTGTATTACATGCAATATTTATTTCTAACCAAGCATATAGTGCGCAAATGAACGGGTGCTGAATTTAGACGCAGATCTTACATAAGTATCGTGTACTCATGTAAGATCTACGTCTAAATTCAATCTTGTTCATCAACGTAAGCTCAAAAGAATGATGGACATTATAATGAGTCATTCCAGATTAGAAATTTCTATCGATATACCACCATCACTATGCGTCACGCACACTACGAAAGGATCTACTGTAACAACAGATTGTACTTGTGTACGAGCGAAGCGTCGGAACAGAAAATAAAAGTTTGAAAGCCAGTCTCCATTCCGACTCGCAGTAGCTCAGTCGTGCGAACCGGTACGTGTGTCCGAGCCTTACTTCATAACTTGAATGCGTTCTGAAACAGTTTTTGTGAATGAAAGTGTATTTGTGATTCTTTCTGTGTCAAGTGTTGTGTTTTCACTGTGCACTTTGTGGTAAATCGATGAAAATATGTAGTTTTAAGTGTGTTGTTTTGCCTGTTAATTTATTATTACTAAAATAGCTGTGGAGAGTAGGGATTTATTTCGGTCTAGCTGCTGGGTGATTTTCTCTTATTTGAATGAAAAATGACTGAATAAACTGCACTGCCACTGCCACAATGAAAAAAAAAATAGGTTAATCATTCTATTTCAGCTTTCAGGCACAGACTATTTTGAATGTGTTCACAGCTAAAGCTCAATTGATCACTGTCTAGAGTCTAGTCTAGGTGCTGACTTAAATCGGAATTTAAAGATAGTTGGCCAGTTTCGACCTTTGATTACCACGCGCATAGAAAACGTAATAATAAATATAATAAATGCCGGTACTTTTTTATCTCAACCTTGAGTCATCAACACTCTTACACATTCCGCCAACAAAAAATAAATCGTCAATTAAATTAATTCTATGTAGTTTGATGCTATATTTCTCGTTTATTTTGTGTTTTTAAAAAGTTCGGTTAAGTTGACGAGAGAAATGATACAATATTTTTAATAATGATTTGACATTTTGACATATGACTTTTTTTATTATTACATAGGCAGTGGTTTATAAAAACATTCTACCAGTGACATATTTTGTTATTTTGTCTTGATGTTTTTATTTTGTAGTTCATTGGAATCCTAGAACTCTTGGTTTATTCTTAGAGCGTTCGGATCGTGGGCGTCAAATCGTGATCGCGCCGGTCAATGTCCCGATTTCCTTGATAAAAAGGTTTTGTGAGAAGAAAATACGCGTTTCTACTGTAGAGTAATTGAATGTTTAAAATACTTAAACTCACGGAAAATAAACAGAATCCTTTTAATTTTATCCTTTCTGGCTCCATTATCTTTCACATGTCATCGAAGTTACATGGAAATGCCAAATTTCAGCAATGAAACACATAAAAAATATACTACAAATTTTGAAATGGAAAGACATCGAACCGTCGCAATTGATAACTTTTTAAAACTGATCGGACTATAACTGAGTTTCGCTCATCATTAAAAATCAGCTCAAAGCTGTAGACGTTTCATTCAAACATCTAATTACCAAAAGAATACAAAACGGTGAAAGAAAATATCGTGAAGTGAATACTGGCATTTCCATGTCATCTTATAATTTAGGAAGAGTTCCTCTGTGGCCTAGCATTGGCACTAAAAAGGAATGCTTATTTCTAAACAGACCACAAGGAACTTTCATGGTGGTGCTTCTGTGCTTTGGAAGGCACTTTATTAATTTATCGGCTAGCATTCGATAAAAGCCATGTCGTATGTTTAAATACTGACAATAAATAATTCTCCTCTGACCCGTGCTACTCTGGGTGGCCAATGAAATATCGCCACCTATTTCTGCCGTAAAGCATCAACGCATTCGCTTTCTCGTCCTGTTTTGGTTTGAAAGGTTTGGTTGCCGTTTAAATCTCAGTCATATCAGACATTCCACCTTCAAGAGACTTGGGCCTACTTAGTTACAAGAGTAGGTAACTAAGTAGGGGAGGACCCAAGCCGTATCTTTTGTTATGTTCAGAGTTTAAAACTCGACACTAGGTCAGTATCAACTCATTCCGTTTGACTTACCCTGATTTACAGTAGACAATAGGAATAGTAGTATAAAGTAGTAACTAGTGATAGTAGTATAAAATAGGCATAAAATATATTTAAAAAAAAACTGGGGATTATCACTTCCAGTAAAAATATTATTAATCTTTCATAATTTTACTTCATGTGGTTTAATGAATGAACGCTCCTCGATGACTTTTGTTCTCGTCGAAATGGTTATTTGTCGGCCGATCCTAGTGTGCGTAAGTAGGGTAGGGGGTATATTCGTAACAGAGGGGGAAGACAAGCATTATTTTTCCTGTCTGTCACCCTCACAAATGACAGGCAGGAGAATATACCACTCAACATGCATGCTAATACAATTTTACGTAGAAATAGATTTGTAGCACACATTTATAACAGTTTGTAACACAAAAGGCAAAAATAGAATAAAAAACCCCAGTTATTTTGTTACTTTATTTACTATATGGAAATCAGTATTTTTGTTAGCTACAATAAATATAAAACAATCGTATTGACTATGTGTGGAAATGTCTGAAAATAAATATTTAAGTATGGCTACATTAGTTATATACTCAGATATGAGCCAGTGTTTAATTGCGTATCAATTGAAGTATGCAATTATTACTTTGGTTATCTGCATTTGCACTGTCTGCATCGGGTTTCATAATAAGTTCTTCTTCTTAGTTTGATTATTTCAGAGGCTATTTCAGAGCCTACATAGTAAAAAATATTTGTTATAGTTCCCTTTTCTCATGTCATTCTTGTACAGTGATACCATTTGCGTACTCGTAGGAATAAAATACTTAGTGGTGATACCAGATCCAAAAATCGGGCTTACTTATTTGTATACCTTTTCTAGAAAGAGCTATTGATCATATTATGTATATGTAATATTATATTTAACAGTTTTGAAATTGTCACGTTACTGACAGCCATCTTTATTTATTTAGATGTGTAATTAACTATTATTCTATAATACAGTTTAAAGATTTGTATTTCGTCGGCCCATCAGACTTTTTGTTTCGACTTTCGACAATCGGCATCGACTTTAGTCGCGTTGTGTTGTGTATATGAAAATCATTACATTTTTAAGTTATGGTAGAGTAGAATGCTTTCGAGGCTGAAGACGATAAAAAAAATGGACATTAGTTAGAAAATGTTGGAAGTATATATGTTTATATTACTTGCAGAGATAAAAAAAAGAGTTAAGTACTTAAATAGTTTTATTTTAATAATTTGCTGTAATTAAAGTGTAATATTTTTCACAAAAATCTTTTTCTTCTTAAGACATTATTTTTTATGATTGATTGTCAAAACAAGAGAAATAGTTTGAAACAATAAATTACGTAAAACAATAGCGACTATATATTTTCATTATCAATGCAAATTATGCCAAGCTGTAAAGTGCATCGCAAAACTAGTTTGCTATAATTATCGTCGGCCTTGGCATTCGTTATATAACGCGCCATTTTTACATAATATTTACGCAGCTTGTTCTGTGAATGCAGACGCCATACCTTATCGATAACTTGAAAATCAAGATTATTATATTTTTAAATAAGAGAAGTGCCAAAGTGTGTATTAAATAAAAATAAATAATATATTGTTGGACAATTTATTTTACACAGCGCCATCTAGCCCTAAACTAAGCATAACTTGTAACATGGGTAGCAGACAACTGATACAATATTTAATACATTATTATACTTCTTTGGGAATTCATACATATTTTACATATCAACACCCAGTCACAGAACGAACATCTATGTTCCTCAGTCAATTTTTTATCCCGTGTGGGAATCGAACCCATGATCTACCAAAACAACAAATTCCTATGTAAGTGTAGAGATTGTGAACAAGTCACCTAAATCATTTTCATAGCATCAAGGTATTTCTTCATTCGCGGCAAGTGTTATAGATGTTACGAAGTCATGATAGGAAAGAAAATATCGGCCGTACATACAGAGTTATCTGATAGCGTTAACATTGATACGGGTATAATCAATAATATTTAGGTACCTAACACCACTAACCTAGAATGATAATATGTAGATTTTGTCTAGAGAAATATTCTACAAGAATTTTAAGTTCAACTACCCCGTCTCTCGCCAAAATATAAGTACTTAGTAGTAAATATATAATTTCCACAAAAAATTATTAGTAACTCCTTTGTAAGATGATTCACAGTCGCAACGCACTGGCGTAACTGAAAACCAGCGCGGCAGAGCTGACGCCGAAGTTTGTCAGTTTTTTGTAAGCTGTAAAAATTTCTAAATGTCTCTGTAGCACGAGTAAATCTTTCTTTCTAATCACAGCGAATGAGAAGTACTATCTATTGAGACGTATATAAAAAATTTAAAAGGTTTCATTTTTGACCTCATGCCAATCGAAAGCATTAATTTTGATAACCTAACTCTGAATACAGGAGAACATAAATGAAATTAAAGATGCATAAAAAAGCGGAGGACTGAGGAATCCTGAATTCAGGACTGTGTAGGCCGCGTCACCATTTTCAAAATCGTATGACCTTCGCTTAAAAGTACTAAATTCGATTAGTTCAGGACAGAAAAGTTACGTTTACGATAGGAGCCTCTTTGGGGCTCAATTTAATCCTTTCAACACACTGTTTTGAGAGAGCTAGTAGACAGTAGTGGGACAAAAAGTTAAAAGTATTTTTTTTAATACCTCAACTTGGCTTTCCGCCTAAACATCTAAATAGGATCATTTTATTTTACGAATGTAAATTAATACCGCAGCAAAGTCGTAAATAACTCTACATCGCCAGATATTATTACATATATCTAATCTTATTACCAGATGATTTATTCCATTCATATTTAAATATGACCCTTTTAATTTTCAAGGTCCCTTATTATGTTTCACACCTTCCTATTATAAAAATAATGAATACTTTCATTCTCATGTTTCAACAATGTACGGTACCCTAATGTTTGCTAAATGGCTTTCGAATTTTAAGGTGAGGGTTCCTTTATCCCACGATAGTCAGCTAGTTTTTTCAAAACTGTTTTTTATTTATTAAAATTGTGATATACGTTTCATAATGCCTATCGCATTTTGAAGTGGAAATATTTGTTACTAGCTATCTCTTATCGAGTGTTTATTGAAAAAAAAAAGTCATATTTTTGAAATAAAATATGTTTTTAGTTTAAGGAAAACAACAGTTAGAGATAAAAATTCGACGCCATTTCAGTTCAGATTATTATTTCGTAAACTAAAACTCAATACCCTCAAGGGAATGACTTATAATTAATTAATTATAATTTTATTATTAGTGGACATTTCACACAGCGCCATCTAGCCCCAAAGTAAGCTAAGCATAGCTTGTATCGTGGGAACCAGTCAACTGATATAATGATTAAATACTTTTTTGTAAGCACATACATACATATCAACACCCAGACACAGAACAAACCTATGTTCGTCACATAAATGTTGATCCTGGGCGGGAATCGAACCCACGACCTACAGCGCAGAAGGCAGAGTTACCAACTGAGCTATGAGGCCAGTCGACAATCATTAGGAACAGCTTCTTACAAGTAATGCCACAAAATAGGTAATTTTAGTATTAGATGCATGCATATGTCTGCATATTTTGGGTATAACATAACCATTTGTTTACGGCGATTTCAAATTCTGCTTCTTTCCTTTTTTCTAATTTATTTCGGGTCTGCCCAGTATCTCTTTCGCTTCCACACTCCACCTCTGTCATGCACTATCGAATTATTCTCTATCATATCATTCATATCATCTCTAACACGATCCATCTTTTCTCTCGTCTTCTTCTTCCCCGCTTTTCAGCAACATTCAAATTTTCTCGTTTTATTATGTGTTTTGTCCCACCGTTAAAATTTGAAAATACTCAAATTTTAAGATTTAACTGACCGATGTCCTGGGTTGTACTAAAATTAGACCTATAGGTATCGGTAGAATGAAAATAATTCGAACAGAACAGTAGACGATAACTAAAAAATAAACAAAAATGAACACTCAATATCAAATAATATTAATGTATATTATTGTATTAGTTGGCAAACGGACATATGTTTGTCTGTTTACTTTCAGTATCGTGTTTTATATACGTCGATAAAAATATTCCACGGTGAATGCGTCAGAATTTTCTATTATAAATGTTAATTTTACAAATTTACTTTAACAATGAACGCCTATTGTCATTTTTAACTATATGTTTGTATGCTAAGATCCAATTCGTATAAAGCCTTACTTAATTAGCGAAGCCAAATGGTAGTGCTTGTGGGCAGAGGTTGCACTGACCAGGTGGGCCATCTGCTGTTCCCGTAACAACCACATACTTCTACAAACGCCAAATTTTACTATCCATCGAATTTTCATACGGGGAGCTTTAAATGAAATCGATTCTTAAGGAGTCAACTCCAAAAACAAACAAGAGATTTCAGTTAGGTCATTTGGTTAGCTCTAACTCCTGGTGTGACCAAAAGTTTCTAATAACCCGTCACTTAATGTTAGCTTTCATTTAGAAAGAAAGAGTATTTATTTTACCCATAAACAATACAATACAAATGTATATACTTAAACACATATTAAAAACTAAAATTAAAGAATATCGTTTGACACAGTAAAACGAATTTTTATAAATTTAACATTTCAACTCCTTACACCATAAACACAACATAAAACACATCAAAATACAGGCTCACCGACAGTTTAAACGAATGCCTATGTTTTTTGTAACTGTAAATTGTATTTAAAATTCCATGAAATAATTCAATAATTAACTGTAAATGCTTTAAAAAAAGTTGGTCGCACTGTTTTGAGGATTGCAAATGGCCGTCCCAATTTCGAAAATATTTTAATCGATGGTGTTCTGTATCCGTGAATGGTGAATCAACAGTAAATTTATTTTGTGTGCTGTTGCGGACACCAGAAAATGGCGCGAGAATAATAAAATAAAAGCTCTGATAACAAAAGCTTCTAACAATAGACTTTTTTTTGGATAAACGCATTATGATGCATAGTCAAGTTTTGCGGTATCATCCCTTATTTCACTAACAGCCCTTTACTTGTAAGTACAGTAGCAGTAGAAATTTTGACTAGTTTGTCCGGGACGTAGATAGATAGGATGGATATATAGATGGATAGATATATGGATAAATAGATGATAGGTAGAAGGATATATAGATAGATGCATTTTATCCTACTAATATTATAAACGTGAAAGTTGTATGTATGGATGTTTGTTACTCTTTCACGCTCAAACAGCTGAATAGATTTGGATGAAATTTGGTACCAAGATAGCTTATACCCTGGATTAACATATAGGCTACTTTGATCCCGGAAAGGTGCAGTGTTCCCGTGGGTTGACTTACTCACCGCAGGGAATACCGCGGAGCGCAGCTAGTAAAGAATAAAGAAAGAATAAAAGTTATCCATCCGAGCCGGTTTCGAACTGACGATCTTAAAATCAGGTAGACACTCCACCACACCCCGGCTACCGGTTATGTAAATGTCCACCATAGCGGCCCTCCGAACCAATTTAGCATTTCCTGACCGCTATGGTTAATGTGAGCGTAATAAATTAGGATGTCTTGCATAATAAATGCTAAAATAGCAGTAAAGGAACGGAATTTACATTTTACATGGTTACGGGAACTAATAGCCAATCCCACCGACCGCACCTTCAGTCAATAGGAGGGTACTGAGTTATCTTTTTGCCTGTAGTGTCTTTTTTATGTGATAAAGTTACGGTACGAACTAACAGCCCACCTGGTGTTAAGTGGTAACTTCTGTCCATAACAAGTAATACGACTTGGATCCTCCCGTACTTGGTACAAGACCCAAGTCGCATCGTATACGCTCGCAACTCTGAGACCGTGTGGTGGAATGTCGCATGTGGCTGTAATTTCAAGGTGATGGGAAGATAGCGTAATTCTTCCCTAAGAGTTCCTGATACCCTATAGGTAAAGAGCTATATTTTGAAATAAAGAAAGAAATAAGTTATTTGTGCTGCAGAGACATTTAGAAAATGTTTATAGCTTATTTAGTACTTGTAGGACAGATTTGGTCTTCACTCAGGATAATGCTCCAAGAGCTTTGCTGCGCTGGTTTTCAGTGAGCCTATTTTGCGACTGTGAATCACGCTACAAGAAGGGAATATTTTTGGCTTATGCGCTATCCTTATTGTAGTGATTTTCAAATCACTCTTCCTACATGGATCATCATTCTGCTGTCTTTTAACTAAAAGGCCGTTAATCAAATAATTGTTTTTTAGATATGTTCAGAGAACTCTTTGTAATTCCTTTTAAATCCGTCGAATAACGGCCTACAAATTTTTTATATCTCCGGAACTAATTATAATTTACAAACGTTTCTTAGACAGAAAGATAGAGAATTTTGAACTGTATCGCTTCCTATTAAAAAGTCAAAATTGACCTTTTTAGAGTTAACGGCTTTCTAGTTAAAGGACGGCAGCATTGTTATGAAGGTAATCCTATCATTTACAATTGTTATCTGGGTTCGACAAAGATAAGATATAGTTTTGCGTCACACAAGGTAACGCGATAAGGGTTGCCTGTTTGTGGAAAATATGTCACGTAGCCAAAGTTTAGTACACGCTTCTGTATTAAACTTACTGAAAGCGCAATGGCGGTCTTAACCAAAAAAATTAAGAAATTAAGAAGGACCTTACCTTACTACACTGTAAATAAATAAATATTGGTGGACATTTCACACAGCGCCATCTAGCCCCAAAGTAAGCTAAGAATAGCTTGTATCATGGGAACCAGACAACTGAAATACATACTTATATACTTTTTTGTAAATAGATAAGTACTTACGTATAACTTACATTACATATTGACACCCAGACACAGGACAAATATACAAACATTCGTCATACAAATATTTGTTCTGGGTGGGAATCGAACCCACGCCCTACAGCGGAGAAGGCAGGGTAACTACCAACTGAGCTGTGAGACCATTCAAATAATTATTTATCATAAATCCGCATTGTCTGATGTCGCTCTCAAATTAATACGAATTGGACCTTCCTCTACTAAGGTAAGACAGGACCCAAGTAGCATCATGCGCCCGTAACCCTGAGACGAGAAGGTGAAACGTCTCATGTGCTTGTAATTTCACCGGCAACCACACCTTTCAACGCGATTGCAATACTGGTTGGCGGTTTTTTCCGAGATTCCGACAACAACGCAATTTCTAAAGAAATGGGTGCCAAGTTGTCTCCGATACAGAAATCAGTTCATTCACAATTTATTAGATATCTCAACATAACTCATCACTATCAGGAAGTCGCTCCAGTGCCCCCAGCCTCACTCACCATATATCATAACTACTTGCGCAACACTTATGTCAATCTAATTGAATACGTCATTATATGCTAACTTCATTTATCTCTTACTTTTTCACATATTTTTTTTAATTTTAACTATTTATATTAACAAAATGTATAGAGATGACTTTTTTGTGTGTTATATAGTTGCGGAACGAGCCGAAGGCCCACCTGGTGTTAAGTGGTAACCCTCTGCCCATAACAACCGATGCGACTTGGTTCCGTACGGCAAGACCCAAGTCGCATCGTATGCGCCTGTAACTGTGAGACGTGAAGGTGGAATGTCTCATGTGCCTCTAATATCACCGGCAACCACATCTTTCAAACCGGAACGCGGTAACGCGAATGCGTCATTGCTTGGCGGCAGAAATGGGCATGGTGGCAGCACTGCCCCGGACGAAATTGGCGTGAGTTCTACTGCTCTTAAGTCTAGTATCAGTAGAACTTTTTCCGGACATTTCACCTCGTTCATTTGTTTACTCCGATTCCATGGCATAAGAATATAATTATAGCTCTCTTTCTTTTTCTCTCTATTTTATATCTTTCTTCTCCATCATGTAACGAAATGTGCCTTATCGATTATCAAATCGCCGCTTAAGAACTCTTAAAAAAAATGTCATATTCGGCTCGTTCCGTAACACCCAAATAAAAAGCTAAGAAATAGGGCCTCGCCTACCGAGAGGCCTGTACATACTCAAGGCACGCGAAAACCACCATGACGTCAGAGTAAACATTGTCACACTAGGTCACACTGGTCAAACACAACGCAAACGAACAAACATAACCAATGTCACGTTCCCTTTCTGTTCGAGAGGGACGCAAGATTAGAAATCATGTTAGAGTAATATTTTATGGCTATGGATCACTGTTTCCGAAGTGAACACTTTTACAGGCGGACTTTGGTGGACAGGAAACTTTTTGTCGCATGCACACACACAAACACACACACACACACACACACACACACACACACATACACACACACACACACACACACAGGTGCCACAGAACAATCTCTTTCTATATAAGTAAATATCTAATGTTAAAAAAGATCAACTGAGATTCTAAAAAAAAAAAGAAATTCTAAAATTCTAGATAATCACAATTGTACATGTTTTTTGGTTCATGTTTGTATGCGATTGGCTGTTCTCACAGTCAAATAGAATGAGACTTTGGTATTGCTTAGGCTTTATTTTTCAATTTGTGTGTGAAATGTAAATAATAAAATAATATACGTCAATATCTTTTAATTTCCGTCACTAACTCGCGTCCGATCAAAAACGGAATTAGCCATGTTAGCAGTTGGACTACTCCATTATTTTTACTCTGAACCGTGAACGAATCGCGCGTGACTCAATCAAAGGTTTTGTCATAAAAGTTAGTATTTTTTAAATTCTTTTGGTTATATAAACCGTTTTTCAAAATGTATGCAGATGCATTCGTTAACAATGTGTAGTGTGGCGGTTTCCCTTTGAATTTAATATTACTATAGAATAGAATAGAATAGAATATAAATTTTTTATTTGACACGCACATACATATACATTGAAAATAAAATAAATTGAGTTTTGTTCCTGGCGTGGTCAAATGGGTCTCCGCCTCAGCAAGATGCCACTCCCTAACATGATAGATATAAACCTATCATGCCGGCAGCGGCGCTGGTTTTCAGGCGAAGCCTATATTGCATGACGTCACGAACATACCTTATTACAATATTAGACATTTAAAAAATTAAGACTAAAAAACATAAATTAAAAATGTAAAAAAATACAAAAAAAGAGCAAACATGACTAAAATTATAAAGTGGACATATTTAAATAGAAAAAAAAAAAAAAACAATGAAAAATACACACATACACAAAACCAACTACCGCTAATCAACACAGGGATATCTATACTAAATGAAATAATAATAATAAAAAATGACACAATTAAAATTAACTATTAATATGGATGATCCTAAATATTTAAGTATCTTTGCTCGCAAAAAAAAAGGAATCCCTCCATTAGGGGTTTCTTGGCTGTTCTTCCCCATGGAGGGTCGGATAGGGTTTGAACAGGCGTCAAACTTATCAGTAAGTACGCGTGACCTTATGTTTTTAATAATATTGACGTTTCCAAGCCATTTCTTTATGAATTCTATGGAAATAAAAGTTTCGACTTTGACTTTGACTTTTGAATAGTTGCATATGACATTTGCATATTCTGTGTGCATTTCTATTGCCATTACAATTATTGCTGCGTCGTAATTTGAAGGTAGATTCATTTTTCATGTAATAACGGAAATTAACTGATGTCCCACCTGGTGTTATTTTGTAACCTCTGCTCATAACGTCTTAACACAACAATGCCCAAGTCGCATCTATTTTACTTTGTAAATACTGTCATAATATTGTCATACTGTACAGGTGACTAAGTTTTAAGCACTAATTATTTCAATAACATCCAAATGTACACTTAATTATGCAGTAAAATATCTTATATCTTCTAATAGCAATATAGAAGTTAAGAATGGAACAGGATGATTCTGAAGAGCAATGGCTCGTGACCAGTGGTTATGCAATTGACTGGCATTGAAACATTTTGTTTGATCTGCTGATCACCGCAATTACATCTTAATTATTTTTATACGGACGTTATTCGGACTGGACAGATCATCGGTACTAACTCTGCCTTCTGCGCTGAAGGTCGTGGGTTCGATTCCCAGGATAAACATTTGTGACGAACATAGATATTTCTGTGTCTGGGTGTTATTGTGTATCGATTTACAAAAACATGTTTAAGTATTATAACAGTTGTTTGGTTCTAATGATGCAAGCTATGCTTAGTTTGGGGCTAGATGGCGCTGTGTGAAATGACAAGCAATATCCATTTTAGATTTTATATATTTAAATAGCTCTTTTTTATTTATATAATTTATATAGATTTATGAAAATAGTATTAAACACAATGAAACCAATTGAGATATTTGGTAGGCCTAAAAAAGGTAGAATATATAAAAGTTGAACGAAGCAGTACTTAGTAGTTTGTTACTTAGTGCACGGAAATCAGTGTTTTGGAATTTCAGCCATGAATACAAACAGGTTTGCTTGCTTCAAAACTACTTAAATTAAAATGTATGTAATAGACTCCATTATAGCAAGAAAATTGTGCTGGACCAATTTCCTCCGCCGTTCACTCATCTCACACAATTTTATCTAAGTAATTCTAACTTGTAAGGCCATCGGACACTAGCTACTGCTGGTCGTTACTTGCTATTTGTATGTCAAGGGTCCAACAGAGTCTATCAAAAATATATATTTCCTTAGAAAAAATGTAGAATCGTCAATATCTAATATAAATAAATAAAATTAAAGTCTGTTTGTAATGTCAGAACAACAGATTTTTACTAAATGCATATTTAAGTAGAAACAAAATCATTTTTTTAAGTTCCGGTTAATCTCTCCAGCAAACTTACGCTGGCAGATAGCTGATGGTATAAGGAGTAACTTATGCTACTTTATTAAGATTAATTCTAAAATAAAAGTCTAAAATAAACATTGTACAGCATCGTATTATTTGTATTTGTTAGAATTTGAACCAATTCAGACCCTAATCAACCCTTTCTTATCTATGGGAAGAACAGAATTTCCTGTGAATCCTATGTGATCTTCAAGGGAAAGAAAACTTCGTGAGGAACCCATAAAAATATAAACCCATGAAGAAGAGGACCCAAGTTGTATGGGAATCTGAAAATTATGAAATATGAAAAATGTTATGGGAATCTACATTGAAACACTTTTGGGTCTCAAAAGAATTGGCCAGATGTCAAATTAATATGAGGAAATAATATGCCTTCGTTCCTAAGTAGGAAATTATAAAACTACGCTAAACGACTCAAAAACTCGCGTAGCTTGTGCTATGGGAACTAGATAAGTAATAGCAAACTTACATTCTTATTTTGTAAATATATACTTATATTAGTTACATTTTTACACCCACACACAGAATATACCTACACAAATGTTTCACCTTGGTGTGAATCGAAAGCGACTGAACTTCTGACTTCTGGAAGCGACTGAATCGCCGATTACTGCGACAAAAAGTATCTGACTGCGCAGGCCCTAGTAATCTTCCCGAGCCTACTGGAACCGGTTGCAGAGTCTTCCCACAGATTCTAATGATTTGGATGCAATTATTGCAACATTCTCTTTTCATCAATATCTGGCGTATGGCCTAAGTCAAAAGATGATTCAATTTCATAATATCAAGTTTTACATCGTGAAATTTCACCTACCTGCGTCGAGATCTTTCGTCTCCAAATTAATATTCAAATTTTAAAGATAATATAATATTTATTATTGACAACTACATATCTAGAAATCTCATTAATACCTAATAAACTCGTCCCTAAGTCCTAAAAGGCTTGCTCACTGTTGCCAAAATATGATAAAAATAACTTATTTAAGTGTTTCTATTTTTTTTTTATTGCTGTTAGTTGCATTTCAAATGTGTAAATCAAGTAGATAAAAATAATATGACCTTATCATTTAAATAATATTGTAGAGACGGCTAGGGCTGGTTATATTTGTCTCATAACTGGGGCCAATGATAATTGTTCTCCTAATTAATATTAGCCAATCACCCAACATATTTCATTTCATTTCAATTGTCCCATATTGGCGCAGCCACGGGTAGCTGGGTCGTTGAATACGACATCGATGTCTTGAACAGATTACCTGTAGGTTGGATCCAAATATTTCGTAATACTACTTTTAAATTACTAATTACATTACTTATATTAACAGTAAGTACTAATTTCTACTATTGTTTGAAGAAAGGGCATGCGTATGCGTGGGTATGCGTAGTCAAGTTATGGCATTCTAGCTTGGATGTCAGTATTTTTCGCGTTTCAATCCTTACCGATGAGTTGTATTATGGGCGCAAATCCACGGTCTCAAAACGGCGAAGGAAAACATCGCGAGGAAACCGGACCAAAAATTTCAAGACTCACGAAAAGGAGTACTAATTGTTGAATTTAACATAAAATACAAATAAAAAAACAATTAATCATCAAACTCGTTCGAGTGGCGTAAGTCACCTTATCGCGTTTCTCTTGTAACTTGAAAAACCCGTTCTATTAATTTGTTACCAAATATTGTTAAATGATCTTATCTTGTTAATTGGGAGGAGATGTGTAACTAAAGGTATTTATATGTACTTTAATGATTATTTTATCTTTTCTCCGATTTGAAAATTTTATGATTCCCATCAAATATTGAGAAAGCTCGAAGGCAAAACAGCAGTAGAACTAAATGTATGCTCAGTATACTATTTCGCACGCGGTCTGACTGTTTCGCACGCAAAATATCTACTGTCTTACTGTTTCACACGTAAAATAATAATAATAAAAAAAAAATGGTGTTCATTTCACACAGCGCCATCTAGCCCCAAAGTAAGCTAAGCATAGCTTGTATCATGGGAACCAGAGAACTGATATACATATTTATATATTTTTATTTTTTAAATGCATATAATAAATATTAAAACCCAGACACAGAACAAACATCAATGTTACAATTGTCACATAAATGTTTGTGCTGGGTGGGAATCAAACCCACGACTTACAGTGCAGAAGGTAGTAACTAGTAACCCTGCCTTCTGCCCTGGAGGTTCGATTCCCACCCAGGACAAACATTTGTGTGACAAACATAGATGTTTGTTCTGTGTCCGGGTGTTGTTATGTATTATATGTATGTATTTACATTAAAAGTATATAAGTATGTAAATCAGTTGTCTGGTTCCCATGATACAAGCTATGCTTAGCTTAGTTTGGGGCTAGATGGCGCTGTGTGAAATGCCCACCAATATTTATTTATTTAAAATCTCCTCCAGGCATTTCCTAGACGTCTAGCAACCGCTTTGTCTGAAGGGAAATTATTTAGCCAAGATACGGATATTCTTCAGACGTCAGAAATCTAAGGCTAGAATAAAATAAGCCGAGAATCATTTTGATTTTGTTTGAGATTCAAAACTTCTATCAAACAGTTGCCATTATAAATCTGAGTATCGCACGAATTAACTCGTATTTTCAACTAATTCTTTACATCCTATCCATACATCAAAGGGAGGAAGAGTTGGGGCAATAAATTAGTTTATTTTTAAACTTTAAGCACGAGTATCCGCTTGTTAAACATTGTTTATTTAGATAGAGATATCTACTGTGTGAGTTATGTATACTGTTATACATAATGTTCCTGAAATATATTGTATATATAATGTTACATATATATAATGTATATATGTATATACAATATATATATAATAAGTTAAATTATGCAGGTTTTATATAGTAGGTATGTTATTAAATATTTTTTGTTATCATAAATGTACTTTGAACTGCCTGCTGGCTAGCTACCATCCTCAAGTTCAAAAATCATGGTGTGTACCGGTAGACTCACTTGAGTCGTGGTAATATGTAGACAAATCCAACCTTGAAGAAATACATAAATATTGGTGAAATTTCACACAGCGCCATCTAGTCCAAAATAAGAAACATAGCTTGTATCATGGGAACCAGACAAATGATGTTTTTTTTTTAAAACACACATATAATACGTATTAACACTCGGACACAGAATAAATATCTACGTTCGTCACACAAATGTTTGTCCTGGGTGGGAATCGCACCTATGACCTTCAACGCAGAAGGCAGGGTAGAAAATGATAGATTACAACGTTTTCTCATAATATGTTTAATGTTCAATATTTGATTCATGACAAGATAGGTAGAGATAGTTTAATTATACAACATAAATATTTTGATAAATTACGAAACAATCGACATTAGCCCTAAAGATATGGCAGTGGGTCGGAGGGTAACGGGTTCGAATGTCACGTAGACAGATAAGGCACGATCTACTTCTGTTAGTAAAATGGAATATTTGTGCACCTTGTTAAGTAGGTGAATTTGTTTATTCTGTAAACAAATTCACCTACTTAACTTAAGTTTATTTTAAAGTTCCAAATGTAACATAAATTTTTAACAAAAAGTTTCATTAAAATCATAAATAAAAAAATATATTTGTATGGAATTCTAGGGAAATAAAGTTGTAGACTTTGACTTTGACTTTGAATTATCATGTCTTCCTTACCACCAGAGTCCTACATTCTATCGCCTTAATAAAACATACTCTCCGAAGCACGAAATTGCTCAACTGTAATAATAAAAAAAGACACTATTACAAATATTGCACAGTGAAAACCAATACTTACTTAAACGCATTCAAGTTATCAAGTGACTTTATACAAGGGAACTATTTAACTAAAGATTAACATGTTATTTTTCATTTTTTTTCAGATAAGCCGAAGTGTCTTTTGGAAGTGCCTTAGTGAAGTGTATGTTAGTGCTAATAGTGCGGTGTTCTGTATTTTAGTGCAAAATATCAGCAACTATGGAGTTACGGAATCTAGCTGCCTTCCTGGGGCTGTGTCTACTGGCCGCCACACAAAGTTCAGGTAACATTTAATGTACACATTGGACTGACCTTACAGCTCAGTTGGTAGTAACCCTGCCTTCTGCGCTGGTCGTGGGTTCGATTCCCACCCAGGACAAACATTTGTGTGACGAACACAGATGTTTGTTGTGTCTGGGTGTCAATATGTATTATATGTATGCATTTACAAAAAAGTATATAAGTGTTATATAATTTGTGTGCTTGTCTGGTTCCCATGATACAAGCCTTTCTTAGCTTACATACAATTTTTTGATGTAAAACATCTATAGCCGCACGTAAAACCGATTTCTGGCGTGGCGACGCGTCGCCACGGCATGCGTTGCATATTACTTTTACAAAATAATGTCGATGTTTCACATCTGCCAGGCGTCCCGTGACGGCTCACATTTTTTTTTCTATATTAATTATTTATATTATTTTTTATACTTTCAATATTTGCTGTAGCTACAAAACTTATATCCTGAACTTTTTATAGTTACATTTTTCATTGACAAATCTTTCAAGGAGTAAGTAATCTTATAGATTTAAATTGTACAAATGTATTAAACTAGGCGGGAAGTAAAAAAAGCTATGACTCAAGTCTTAGAATAGTACTAGTAATTCAGTTCTAGGCCAGTCCAGTGCTGTCATTATTTAGCTAAAGGTATGGTCGTACTGACAGATGGTAGCGAGATAATAAAATAATGCGTTCTTACTTTTTTCGCGTAACTATGAGGTATGGGATTTTAATTCTTTTTTTTTGTATAACTGTTTAATGTATCTACTGTTTATTTCGTATTTTATCGAGAGCGTGGTGGTCTAGCGGTACTGACCCCCGAGTTTCAATCCGGAGGTCGCCGGTTCAAATCCCTAAGTGCACCTATGAGTTTTTCGATTGAAAGATTTATGTGCGCAATACCACGTTCTCAAAACGGTGAAGGAAAACATCGTGAGGAAACCGACATGTCCTAGAACTAAAAATTCGAAGACATGTGTCGTGTGCACGAAAGAAGCCTCTTTGAGGCGCACTTACAATCCTTTCACCACACTGGTTCGACAGAACCGGTGACTCGAAGAAGAAGAAGACTGTTTATTTTCCGTGCTCTATGTATAAAAATATTTTCTTTCTTTCATTCACGTCGAGTGCTGTCATTATTAAGAAAGTGCAGAGATTAGGAGCGCTTGTACTGAGATATCATTTTGCGCTATTTTTACACAATTTCAAATATTCTTACATTTCATTGTTGTTTTCAAATCGATGGTGACGCTATGATTCACAAATTTGAATCCCAAATCCTTGATGTGAATGCACTAAAATCGTGGCTCACATTATAGTACTTATATATTTTTGCTTCGGTCGCGATAATAAGGAATAATTGAAATAACGATTAGTGGCTAAAATATTTTAAAATAATAAAAATATAGTACAGTCGAATTTTCCAGAATTATCTTTAAATCCAAAAAGAGATAAGTAATTGTTGACGAAAAAACACACATTACAACTTTGGAAATCATCATTTACAAGGTCTCGTTGAAAATAGTTTTCTATGTAATGTATCTATTAATCTCGTTCAGGATAGCGATATCGCTTTTCTGAAAGAAGAGATTAATAGACATAATAGAGGGGAAATATTTGTACTTCTATTATCTAGAAGTACAAATATTCTCCCCGCTAATCGCTTACAATAAGATCGCATCTTTATTGTATGTAATAGCAATATTTTCCCGAGGTCACCGTTTTATTGCTGAGAAAATTACGCGCTACGTGTTTACATAGCACAGACTGTCTTTCTTATTTGCAGTCCAGCATAAATATTGCGGATAGGATATTAGTGGGGAAGTCCTGCCATGTTACCCATTTTAGCCGCCAAGCAGTAGTGTGCGTTGTGTTCCTTTTAGAAAGGCGGCTACCAGTGAACTGTCATTTTGTACATTTGGGCCGTGGGAAAGCAAACACAAATGTCTTATCGTCCTGGTGAAAGATCCGTTTTTGTGGCCTTAAAGCTTTAGATATAAATATTATTAAGCTCGATGTGGATTTGCAATGAGCGTCATAATACCTATGTACAAGGGCCTTAAAAAAAACAGAAATTATTATATATTTTTTTAAATTAAGTATTTTTTTTTTGCCTATAACCATCTCCAGAGTCCCTTCTATCTCTGTGTCAAAATGTATCATAATCGATTCAGCAATCTAGGCGTAAAGCGTAACAAACACACAAACATTTTCGTATTTATAATATTATCAGGAAGTCAATAAACAAAAAAAAACACCTCTTACCTTATCTGTCCCATAACTATCAACTGCTCCTTCAAGTTGAAGAGGCTGAGACTGCCGACAAATGTAATAATTGCTAGAATCTGAACAGTGTTTTTCGAAAACGTAGTAAATTCCACTAATGGTCGCCCAAATATTAAAGTAAAGACAACCCGACTGCAAACGCCTCAAATCACTTGAATGTCTCTTAAATCATCCATTAACGTGCAAATCGAACTGAACCCCGGGTCTTATAGTAACATTCAATCGAAGCCGTATTTATCCACATTATATATATATAATAACCGTATATATCCACATCCAAATTACCATCAGTCTAAACAGTTATCTTAACTGCTAGTCAAACTGAGGTCAAGCATGCTGTCACTGTGACACCTGTCAGTCAGTGGTTACCGTTTATATTTAATGTGCAGTGTGATTTGATTTTAAACAAGCTAAAGGAATGTCTGAACGTATCCAAATTCTAAAGGAATAGTGCGTAGCGTACTAAACGATGTAGATTACTTTGATTTTGTGATCCGTTGAAGATAGTTACGAATTTTATGTGATTTGTATTCAAGCAAAGCCTCAAAAGCCACTTTCCAGAGACTACAGTTTCCTTTATCGAGACAAAAAGGAATAAGCATTAAAGATTACAATGCTATGGTTTGGAAGGAGTCATCAATTTTTTATGTGATACAGTAATGGAACGAGCAGATGACCTACCTCTTACCATAACAGGCAGTGCTACTTGGGACTTCCCCTACTTACGTACGACAAGATCCAAGTCGCATCGCATACGCCTGTAACTCTGAGACGTGGAAATGTGCCTGTAATTTCACCGGCAACCACACCTTTGAAACAGGAACACAGTAACACCCATTACTGCTTGCCGGCAGAAATGGGCATGGTGGCAGTACTTCGCCGGACGAACTTGGCCTAAGTTCTACTGCTACTGAAATATTTTATCAAAGCAGATTAGCGAAATGGTAATAATCATTTCGCATTTTAAAGTATTATGCACCAACTTAACAAGTAAATAGAAGATACTCCTAATAGTGAAGTATTTCTCGTCATAAAAAAGCACCAGAAAATACAACGTAAACCTTTGAATTAAAGCTCTAACACAAGACGCCGTAATTAAAATGGCTCAAAAGAAAGCCATTACACTAACAATTAGATATTACCAGCATTAAAGAATGTTTCGTTGCGTGTCCGATAAACATAAAACTCACCTGTTTGAGTCAAGACTGACGAGGAGCGAGCTTCGACTTGAAGGTGGCATTATAAACATAGTATTTTTAGTTAATATTATTAATTATAAAAATATATATAATTGTAAAAATAAATAAATAAAAATAAAATAAATTAATTATTTTATTTTATTATGATGAATTCAGAATTTATTTGCTTTTGAATGATTATACGTGCGCATTGATAAAGAATCAAAATAATTGGGGTATGTTACGGGTCTTAATATGTTACCCTGTGGAACACTGTCATTATTTTCCACACAAAACTATCTTCAACATCATACTTAACTAAATGCATAGTAAATTAAATATCTGTTTTTTTTATATAGTTAGGTACTTGTAGTCTATTTTGGAAACAAGTTTTTGAAACACCTTCTCACGAGAAACCTATTGAAAAGCCTTATAAATTTCCAAATAATGTTGCGCAAAAAATTTTAGACGACATATATTTTAACAAAAGAAATGCCTTCTCCGAAATAAAAAGTCTCACTTCATTCAAAGCTTACCATCAAAATGCAGTAATGATAATACTCTAATTAATTAAATGGGTTTGTTGACCCGAGGCAGGGTGTGTCGCCGAATTGGATTCAGTGTTCCCAGAAACAATGACTAAAGTTAGCCTGAATTTTTTTATTACTTAATTTGATTCTTAAGGGCGGGGAATAAAACACTATATTTTATTAAAACCACTTGAATATAGAATATGTACTAGATTTCGAGTATTATTTCTTGTTAACAATGGGAAGAAGCACAAAAATTATTCACTTCTACTTTCTGGAACCAAGCAATTAATCATGCAAACGCATTCCTTTGAAATTTCCCGTGGCTGATACATAAACAGATCATTTTACGGCAAAGCCACGCATGCCCAGCCAACCCATACTAGTAAGTAATACAAAGGCTCAGACAATACTAGACACAATTGAGACCAATTTGGTTAAGATTAAGATTAAGACACTTTCCATTGCGTGTAGGGTACACGCAATGGAAAGTGTTTCATAGTTTTGAAGCGTCTGTATGTTTAAGACGGTCTACAAAGTTGGACTTGAACGCCTCATTACAAATCTTTATTCACTTTAGCTATCTCTGATTTAGCGGAGTGTAATAGCGTTCCTAATTCTGGAAAACTTTAAGACTAAATATCGCCCAAAAAATTCTAATTGCAAATAAGGCCTTTAGTTCTTCATGTTTAGACACTTGATCACGAAAACATAAGATGTAAAAATAGTATATTTCCCTTGGTTTTTCACATATTACTTGGCTGGGCAAGGTGCCCTTCAATAATACAGCACAGCACAAATAATACACAGTTCGATAACTTGCTAAACAAACTAGTTTGGCAGCATACCATTAACCGCCTGCATGTTACTCAACCTATAAATTAGGTAAGCGTGTGTCAACTAAAAGGTTATAATGGTGTTTGTCGACGATGTATATAGTGATAAGATAAATAACATCAAACATTGATTGCCTTGACCCTAGCATATAATGTGGTAACGTAAGGTAAACATGAAGGTACTATGAATATTCTAAATTCTATTATTGAGCATTACTATCATTAGTTAACAATTTCAAGATGATTCTTTTATGCTAAACCAAACGGAGAATAAAGGCTAAACCCGACCAAACGTACAAAGAACCAATATGTTTGTCATTCATACAATCCAATGAATGAATTACTGCAACGACGTATTGTTTTCATTCTTTGCGATCGACCCCGATATCAAATACAGTTATGAATTTTGAAGATCCGATTATGTCAAAGCTATTGTTTTTAATTGGAAGCCAAGGATTTGTTATAAAAAGGATATCGAAAAGTAGGGCAACCTTCATAGTGAAGGTACAAGACTTTTTAAAGAGGTTTTATTCGTGGTGTTATTACCGTGTGTCCCATCTCAAAGATTCAAGATCCCAGGTAGGGTTCATATCTCAAGATAACTCCTTATCTGTCAAGTTTTATCAAGACTGGAATGTGGAATGGAGTAAGCGTGATATTAGGTACAAATCTTGTGAAGGACTCGAAATTGTTATTTTCATTGTAGCCTATTTTGTCAACATATTTCTCTAATAAATAAGCAGTAGATTTGACGGTAGATGGCCTCACAGCTCAATTGGAGGTAACCGTGCCTTTAATGCTGTATGTCGTGGGTTCGATTCCCACCCAGGACAAACATTTGTATGACGAATATAGATGTTTATTCTGTCTGGGTGTCAATGTATATGTATTTACAAAGAAGAAGTATTATATCAGTTGTCTGGTTCCACTGATACAAGCTATGCTTAGCTTACTTTGGGCCTAGATGGCGCTATGTGAAGTGTCCACCAATGCAAATCCAAATTCGCATTTGCGTTATTGTGTTCCAGTTTGAAAGGTGTGGTTGCCGGTGAAATTACAGGCACATGAAATATTCCACTTACAGAGTTATGGGCGCATACGATGCGACTTGGGTCTTATACCTAGTAGGAGAGGACCTAAGTCGCATCAGTTGTTTTGGACCAAGGTTACCACTTAACACCAGGTGGGCCGTCGGCTCGTTCCGTAACTGTATCACATAATAATAATAATAACCTCGCTTCCCTGGAGAACACAGAGGCCTGGGACAGCTTCTAAACCGGGACCTTGTTCCCAGTAGTCTGACTAACATATGTATTTATTTAGCTTAGGCCTTTGAGCGGTCCCTTAAAAAACGAACAAAAATCTATTTTATAACCATTTTTAACAATTCTTGGCGCAGCTTGTTGTTTGTTACCTAGCGTTTGGGTAACAGTCCCGTTTGCAAAACCAAGCCCTAAGTAATGTCAGACATCGCCCGCACCCAGAGGAATAGCCAACAGACGCCAGTAATTCCATTGGCCTGGGAAACGCAAATTAATTTATCGTTTTGTTTATTAGGTTAAACCTGGTAGGGTAGTAGTGAGCTGTGGACTTTCAATATAAGGTCACTAGAGTCCTGTTAGCTGTCTTCCTTCCCAAATAAACTATTTGTATTATATGGCCAATAACGACAAAGAAAGGTTGTCTTTCTAGGCCAGAGGCAAATTTTCATCGCGATATTCTACACATAAATGAACATAATATTTTCAGAATACAGTGAAACCAATTGAGCTGTCTAAAACACATTCCACAGATCAACTGATCAAATTCACTACCCTGTCGCGTTGTGCCCAAAACACTGGCGGTAAAATCGAGCGATTCGCAATCTTTCGGTTCACTTATAGTTTCGACAATATGTTAGTTTTTATTGTATGTTTTTTATTTAATATTTTTTACTTTACTCCAACACTTTTTATTACATAGCTGAACTATATGACAATTGTTACACCTCTTTTGTTAATATCTATGTTTCACAATAAATGATATTGATTCCTTGAGAATACTTTGAAAATGCGTAGGGCTCCGTTATCCATGGACTCACGGTCTCAAAAGACTACAAATTGCTCTAACATGTAATCGCTCCCGAGATTCAAATATTTTCGCCTTTTGAAATCTTCGGCAGTATCAACCTGAGTCCTTTTTATTTTATCAATTAATAAAATATAATAATACTGGTGGACAATTCACACAGCGCCATCTAGCCCCAAACTAAGCCTAGTTTGAACTTTGCGAACCAGACAACTGATAGAATACATTATAATACTTATTTTTTCTTAATACATACATGTAATACATATTAACACCCAATTTGTAAATTGACTTATTTCCCGGACCGTCTTCAAAGAGTTCACTAATTGATGTATTCTTCTTTCCGCCGCTAATTTATGTTCCAGACGTAATGACTTTTGTACAGATAAATTAATGAGAGTTATGTGTGGGATTATTTCGTTTATTAAGCTTGCTTATTAGTTGGGTCACTGTGACGGGCCTTTGTAACCACCGCCTTGATTGGGATGGATACAATGACAGGCCTCACAGCTCAATTTGTAGTAACTGCCTTCTACGCTGTCGTGGGTTCGATTCCCACCCAGGACAAACATTTGTGTAACGAACACAGATGTTTGATCTGTGTCTGGGTCTTGATATGTATTTAAGTATGTATTTACAAAAATATGTATTCTATCAGTCATCTGGTTTCCATAGTACAAGCTATGCTTAGTTTGGGGCTAGATGGCGCTGTGTAAATTATACCACCAATATTATTGTAATAATAGACTGTTGTAATAAGACCATTTACTCTTAGAACTTAATCGGTTCTAAATAAAAACACCGTATATATTGCACCTGTCTAAAAAATATTGTTGTTAAAAAAATAATGCGTCAAAGATAATTATTTCTGTATCAATCGACAACCAGGTAGACAATAATCGAATTCGAAACCGCGGTTAAAAGCTAGTAAGATATTTGGTAAACGAGCTCCATATTTAACGGTAACCTCCTTTGTTGAAAAGAGGTTTTGTATTAGAACCTAACCTCTTCGGAAGCTGTCTTACGAGCGTCAACAGTTCATTCAACCTTTTTTCACAATTGGCTTTGACATTATTGCGTTAAGAACGTCAGTCTGCGAGACGCACTCTCTAATTTTATCAATGGACGTCTTGTTATCGTCAGTTTATGTGTACATTTTGTGCTATATTGAGCAATGTTGACGTAATGCTGGCTCCTTCATAAAAACACTGTTTGGCGGTGATGTAATTACACGCTACTAGGGTTATTCGAAATGAGTTACGATCGACAATTTTCAGCAATTCTAGTGTCGAATTATAAAAGGACTTTATATTAAACTGAATACGGTTTGAGGTTGGGGAGGATTATTTATATATTTGTTTTTATTTGGAAAACTCCCTTCATTTGAACTTCTGATTCCAATAGAATCAAAGAATTACTTATTCTATACATTATGTAGTGTAAAAAGATTACTAACTGATTGACATTCTATAAAATTGGAAATATAAATATAAATATTGGTGGACGTTTCACACAGCGCCATCTAGCCCCTAAGTAAGCTAAGCATAGCTTGTATCATGGGAACCAGACAACTGATATAATACTTGTATACTTTTTGATGTGAAACATATATAGCCGCACGTAAAACCGATTTCTGGCGTGGCGACGCGTCGCCACGGCATGCGTTGCATATTACTTTTACAAAATAATGTCGATGTTTCACATCTGCCAGGCGTCCCGTGACGGCTCACATTTTTGTAAATACATACATATAATACATATTAACACCCAAACACCGAACAAACATCTACATATTTAAGTCATACAATATATATTAGCAGTATTTTTTCCAACACACATGGGATGTACACGGGTCGGCAGAAGTCAGAACTCCAGATTAATCCGTTGTATTTAATTGTAACACCTGTAGAACTCGATTCTCACTAATTTTACAATCTCAACGGCGAAAAGGATCGCCCACCTCGAAAGACATATAGTAGGGGCTAAAGATAAGGTATCAGACCTTACGAAATATTGATAACACTCTTTTTTTCGTCTTCCGGGTTATTCGGAAATTGGGGCGAATTGTTAAGATTAGCATGTTGTGCTACCTGATTAGGAACTCCTGGAGAAAGTAATCATAGTTATAAAAAATTGGTTAGCATTTCCCACAGCGCCATCTAGCCTTAAATGCATAACTTGCACTGTGGGAACCAGGTAAGTGATAGAATACATATGTGCATTTCTTTTTTGTAAAACCATACATACGTAAAATCACGATTGTTTTCCCGTAGGGGTTGGCAGAGAACAGGATTTTCCACCTGCTGCGATTCTGAAATATAATTGTTTATTTCAGACAATAGAATCCATATCAATAAAAACAAAATTAAAAATTAAGATCAAAAACCAAAAGAAATAAAATAAAAAAATTGAGTTTCCTAAGATTTAAAAGAAAAACAATGAAAAATTTTAATAATATAATAGTTATAATATTTCACAATGACCCCTTTCCGGGACCATTCTCCCCACAAGTCTCTTCCAAATAGGAGAGTTGTAATTCTCCGCTACAATCCTCAAGATGATGTTGGGACTTTTAATAATATTGAGTATGGAATATGTCGTTGCTTCATTCACTGTCATAGCATTCTTCATACATGATCATTGGTTTGGGGTAATGCCCAAAATAATAAGTCTAGAATTATATTTTGACAAGCCTCACAACTCTGTTGGTAGTATAACCTTGCTTTCTGCGCTGTAGGTCGTGGGTTCGATACCCACCCAGGACAAATATTTGTAAGACGAACATAGATGTTTGTTCTGTGTCTGGGTGTTGATATGTATATGTGTAAGTATTTATTTACTAAAAATATATGTATGTATACCAGTTGTCTGGTTCCCATGATATAAGCTATGCTTAGCTTACTTTGGGGCTAGATGGAGCTGTGTGAAATATCCACCGATATATATTGTCTAAGAAGAATAGAACATTATTTTCTTATATGAATGAAAGGGAATGCGTCCATTGTGTGTGATAGTGCAGTAGCAGCACCTGTGACGTCTTCAATATCATTGACAAACTGCAAATTGATAACCCTTCATCCGCATTGGCCTTTATCATGTGTAGGGCCGTATCGGGCGGGCTTACCACTTGTGTGGTCTATAGTCGACAGCTTTGTTACTGGCTACCCTCCCAGCTTCGCACCGTGAGTGCTTAGCGTTTACGGTTGGACAATTATAACAAATCTTCGTAGTTAATTTTGATTTTTAATTGAAAAATGTATAACATATTTTTGAAATAATTAAAATACAAAACAAGCTTAACTCTAATATTTATTTACCTACGTAGGTAAATATGTATTATATCATCATCATAAGGTCATCATAATATAGATCGGCCTTTTCAGAAATCGTGGAATTACCGAATTGTCAAAAAGAGATTTATGACTGATAGACAAATCTAAAGGTGGTTTTTGATGTCCTATGTAAGGAAATGATAGAAAAACTGCATGGCAGGTACACGTAAAGCGATATAATCTTCCCATAACTAGATATTCCATACTTTAAGTAGCAGAAAAATCAACTACATGTAGTGTTCGGCCAGGATAGTACTACCACCATACCCATTTGCTACCTCTAAGCCGTAGAGCTCTTGCTTTAAAGGGTTTGAAGGTTATAGAGTGCCAGTGAAATTACAGACACATGAAAAAGATCCGGCTTCTCAGAGCATCAGGCGCAATTAAGATTGCACTAAAAAAGACAAACTATCATGTTAATAACGAGAAACAAATGTAATTTTCATGTAAGCCCTAAAACTCTTAAAGAACAAGCTAAAACGAGGCATTCTTTTAAATCACTTTAATCGGTTTACTTCAGCCATTGCAAAAAAGTCTTTATACAAACAGCATAAGGTTCAAAATGCACTGGAGTCGTCAAAGGACTAATTTAGCAGAAACAATTTGCACCGTAATGTTTTGTTTTGAATCCATTCTGAAACTGCGTTTACACCGTGTTGATATTAGAGTTCAGTTTTATGACCTACTCGGGACAGCTGGGAAGGGTTCTATTTAAAGTTTTAGTTAAAAGGGAGGGTTAGGAACGAATTGCACAAAGCTCGCACGAAACCTGCAGCTTTATGCAGCCGTCTTTAACGGTTCTAAGTTAAAAGCTTTCGACTTAAACCGACTTTAAAATAAATAAATAATCGTGGACATTTCACACAGCGCCATCTAGCTCCGAACTAAGTATAGCTTGTACTTGTAACCAGACAACTGATAGAATACTCTACGTTTTTGTAAATACATATGAACACCCAGACCCATTACAAATATCTATGTTCGTCACACAAATGTTTGTCCTGGGTGGTAATTGAACCCACGACCTAGCAGAATGAAAGCAGTAATGAAAAGTTACTCCAGTTTGAAAGGAATGCTTTTGGGCCCTACCACTGGCCCAGAAACCAAATGAAGGGTGCTTATTTTTAGCCATGCGTCATCTTACTACGAGACCGCCGCCATGGGTGGAATAATATTAATTATTCCCATATGCTCGATGCTACTTGGGTCTTGCCGTACCTATGTAGGAGAGGACTCAAGTCGCATCGTTTGTTATGGGCAGAGGTTACTTAACAGGTGGGCCGTCGGCTCGTTCCGTATCTGGATTCCGTATCGTCCCATGTCTCGGTTAAGTCAATCACACAATTTCCTGTGTAGACAAGTGCATATTAATCTCCCTGAAAATCTCTTCTCTACACCCTGTCAATAACTCACCCAAACTAATTATTATAAAAACTCATCACCATTTATAAAAAGCCCCCCACCTTATGTCGCGGAACAGACAGTCTAAACAGAATTACCGTCACTATGAATAATACCCGGGATATATTATGCGCGTTATGTAAACAAACTTAGCTCCCGTTTCCATTGACGGATGTGACACGAGAAATTATTGTACTGAATTATTGGTTTTAATGTCTGCTAGCTCCTAAGTTCTGCGTAACTTTGATGTCCATAGAATGCTTAATTATATACCCAATAAATAAATAAAAATAGCGCGTGCAATACCGTACACGTGAAATATTATTTCCATACAATTCATAAAGGCAGAATATTCATAATATAAATAAAATAAATAAATATTGGTGGACTTTTCATACAGCGCCCATCTAGCCCCAAAGTAAGCTAAGCATAGCTTGTATCATGGGAACCAGACAACTGATATAATACATAAATTTTTTTTTTGAATACATACATATAATACATATCAACACCCAGACACAGAACAAACATTCGTCACACAAATATTTGTCCTGGGTGGAAATCGAACCCACGACTTACATCGCTGAAGACAGGTACTGAGCTGGGAGGCTTCATATGAGACATGCAAATAGTACATGGCTTCAAATAATAATATTGCTACAGCGGAACAAGATTAACTTATTTAAAATAATATGCATTATTTGGTACAAAAATATAAATATTATTTTTAAATTCCGTTACGTCGCGGGGGAGGTAACTCTAACTAAGGAAGAATCAATCTTTAACGGCTCAGCCACAATTTGTGTGACCGTACTGATAAATGAAACTTGCAACGTATAAACAGATCTCACAGCTCAGTCTTCTGCGCTGTAGGTCGTGGTTTCGATTCCCACCTACGACAAACATTTGTGTGACGAACATACATTTTAGTTTTGTCTGAGTGTTAATATGAAATTGCAGGCTCATGAGACGTAACATCCCCGTCTCGGGGTGATAGACGCAACGCAATGCGACTTGAGTCATCTCGTACTTTGGTGGGGAGGACTTGAGTCGTATTGATGTTGTTGTCTATGGGCGGCGGTTACCACTTAACATCAGGTGGGCCGTCAGCTCGTTCAATCACCTACATTACATAAAAAAAAGTTTGTATTTACCATTTATAAAAATACATATGTAGAGAGTATGTCAGTTGTACAGAACAAGCTTTATGCTCTATGCTAGCTTTGGGGCTAGATGGCGCTGTGTGAAATGTCCACCAATATTTATTTACTTCATTCTCTATGGCTTCAGAGATGCAAAGATTAGTAATAATTTGCTGAAAGGCAGTTTCGCCACTGGCTTGTACAAACAGATTCAAATGTTCGTGTCGTGTAATGTAAATAGAGCTATCTCACGATGTTTTCTTAGAAATGTCAGGAGAATTTTATCTCAGCCGGATGCTGAGCAAGCAATGCGACACGATAAATGTTTATACCATTATTATAAATGCTGGTTGTAATGGCGCCAGTGCAAACAAATATAATTTTAGTAAATCACTGGCCTCATAGCTCAGTTGGTAGTGACGCTGCCTTCTGCGCTGTAGGTCGTGGGTTACATTCCCACCCAGGACACCCATTTGCGTGACAAGCGTAGATGTTTGTTGTGTCTGGGTGTTAATATGTATTATATATATGTATTTAGAAAAAAGTCTACAAGTATGTATATCAGTTGTCTGGTTCGTTGATACAAGCTATGCTTACTTTGGGGCTAGATGGTACTGTGTGTAATGTCCACCAATATTATTAATTAAACATTAAATTTTCGCTGCTTCTGGCAATACCTGTTTCAATTAATTTGAGGTTTTCATTACAATTTCAAATAAAATACTCGGTTGGGTTTAAATAAACACGAAATTTAGCTTTTTTTAAAATGATGCCAAACTTTGGAGATGTGTTTGAGTTTTAGGGGTTTTCTTGTCTGTTCTTCCCCATGGAGGGTCGGATAGGGTTTGAACAGGCATCAAACTTATCAATTAGTACGCGTGACCTTATGTTTTGAATAATATTGACGTTTCCAAGCCATTTCTTTATGAATTCTATGGAAATCAAAGTTTTGACTTTGACTTTGACTTTGAAATTTGCTAGTTTGAACATTTAAATTATATCCGGTACATGTTGTAACTATAAATCGACTATACCTATCTAACATACACATGTTTATGCAAATAAATATCTTTATCTTTATCTTTACTCCTCCGACCCCGCGCCCGCATGATAGTACTAAGATAAAAATGGGTTACCAAATTAGTATGAATGAGTTACTGTCCCTTTTGTAATTACTGCGTTACACTGAGAAGACCGGTAGCGTGAGAAAATATACTAAATTAATTTTTATTGCCCAGCTTTGTTTACATTATCTTGGTAACGCCTAGCCTGCTTTGAATTAACTTTTTGTCTATTAAAAATGTAATATCACACAGAAAACAAGAAATGGTTTGGGTACATTTGATATGTTTATTTCTGTTACGTAGAATAAAAAAAAATTGTTTATTTTCAAGTTCTTATTTTAACAAGATGTCCTTGTATGGCAGAAATTGAAACTGAATATTTAATCATTTAATTTTGTTATATCGATTCTGCATTGCATTCTGTATCCGACTCGTTTACAGTGTACTTAGTTATCATTTTAGTATTTCTCACCGAGTGACATTTATTTCTTTTGAGAATAAAGTTCCTTAATCACAAAATGAATGAAAATATGTGTTACATCGGTGAAGGAAGGGCCTGGGCCGATTAATTACTCGATCATTACTCCGGTGAAATAAAAATCGGGATAAAATTCTAATTAATCTAAATCTGCCAGGAACCAAACCTAATGGGTAAATCTTATGATGGCAAAGAAGAATCTTGTATCTTTTTCTCATTCTCAACTCTCATCTTCAATCTCAACAGCGAATTCTACCTGTAAGTTATGGTTACTTGAGGAAGTGAGCACAAGAAGTATACTTTTACAATGATAAATATATAATAAATGTGTATCACTTACTGGAAACCCTTAGTAAATAAATAAATAAGAATAATAAGACAGAGATAAAAAATGTCATGATGGATTCCGATGAATGATTACTACTACTCCTGTTCCATTCATGGTTCTCTCTAACAAGTGTGAAAGGATTTAAGTGCGCCTCAAACAGGCTCTTTTCGTACCTTTTCAAGTACATACTTATGTAAGACATAAAACTTGAAACTCGTACTTAGTATCTTATAACTGTACTTACTATGAAATCGCGTAGCCATGTGGCACATACTCCGAGTTTAAATCCAGAGGTCGTCGGTTCAAATCTTGACGCGCATCAATGTTTTCGCATTTTAAACGTTTATGTGCGCCATACCACGTTCCTGTATTGAGAAGAACGAAAACATCGTGAGGAATCCCAAATATCTATGTAAATGTTAATGGCTGTACGAGTAATTTTAAGAGTTCACTTATTTATTAAAAGAGCTGTAGATCTGTATGAAAAATAAAATAGAGGTAGAATCCTAGAACTGAAAATTCGAAGACACGAAAGGAGCCGATTTGAGGTGCATTTCAACCATTCACCACAGTTCCAGCGACAAAATTAGTAGTAGTAGTCTGTACATCTCCCTAATAAAATCATTGACTTTAGACGCATGTCGAATAAAATCACAAAATGTCGTGTAGACACAATTTATGTATCAGAACACACACCCTATCTAATCAATACGATGTCTCAATACAACAGCTCTTCAATCGATGACAATAAAAATAAAGATATCTACCCCCTGCCAATTAGAGTCACCCTAAGTGAAGATGTTTTTATAGGGGTTGAATGTTTGTGGCAGTTGCCGGTTGGTAGGTGGTAGAATAAACGAGAATAGCTGCCGTGTGAATTACTAACTACTGCTAATCCTCCAACCAGTGTGCTGAAAAGATTGAACTGTGCCTCATAGAAGCTCCTTTGGAACACCAGATTTTTATTATATTTTATTTATTACATAATAAAAGTACATTTTAAATTCAAAAATAACACATCTAAAAAACTAAACTTAGCTTATCTAAGATTTGAAGAGATTCCTCATCAATTTAAATAAATAAATAAGTGCATTTCCCAAGGAATAATGTTACTAATGACAAAGTAATATTGTTAATTGTTCATACTTATTAACACGCACAAAAATTGACAAAATTGTGTGAAAACATGTCTTCGAATTGTCGATTCAAGGACATGCCGGTTTGTTCGAGATGTTTTCATTCACCGTTTTCATAAATTTGTATTGCGCACATAAATTTGTCATGGATAAATCTCATTGGAACTCATTTACGAGTGCATTTCTGCTTGCCAGTACATTTGTACTAGTAAATCTCAAAAGGGATATTACTTCCATAAATACTTATTTATGGAAGTAATATCCCTTTTGAGATTTACCTGACATTCCTAATAAAACCTCTGTAGTAGTATCATCTTAGAAGAAAACTATTTAATCGAGAAAAGAGGTCCGCTCTGCTCTCACAATAAACAGAATAATTCTTTGTCAAGCGCCCCCATGGGACAATATTTCACCACCCCCATGACGAGTGGCGGCAATTTATTTGCCATTTCTGCATAACAAGTGACCTTGAAGCGATTTTGAGGATCACGTAAAATATACAGTCAGTAAATATACTCCTGGCAACTTGAATTACAATGAAAATTATTTGAACGTGTCTTGGAAATAGATAATATTATATGACGGCCTTTTTTTCCCTCTAGCCACAAGAGCATCACCAAGATTATTGTTTGATTGATTGGGTTGCCAACCTTAAAATAGGAATGTGTTAAACATTCCTATTTTAAGGTTGGCAAACCATTATTTTTACATTTTGTCTTCAATGAGGGCGCTAGGCGGCCCTTAATATCCACAGGACCCTGGGTCGCAACCTAAAAGTCCCCTGCTTTTAAAATCCAAGTTAATTTCTCAAATTTATATGAATTATTAATAATTTCCATGTTTTGTTACAGGTACTATAAATAAAATAGAACAATCACTTGAACAACGTAAATTCGCCATTCGGTAAGACAAATCGCTGTGTACACGCTTGAAATAAACTGACCACCCAAGGGACCGATCAAGTAATCACCAAAAACGCCACATTAGATTTTCAACACTATGTTGAAAGCATAACGACTCACAATTCTACTTAATGAAATTGGTAATTTTGGCACACCTGAACCTACCATATTAAGCGTTCCAATTTTAAAAAGTGGGAGAATTCAAAATGGCGGCGTAATACGAATAGCAATGAAAATTAAAAAAAATACAACAAAGGAAATTTCACATTAACCTAACTACAATAAAAACCTACCATATAAATAAAAAGAAAATACTTAATCCTATACAATTAATTCCTTATGTTGGGAGCAAAGACGGGAAAGTCAACCATTGAATTAAGGATTACCACATATTCCTTGGATTAAGCAAAAGGATATAACTTATTTAAATCCGACGTTTTTTTCTCTATTTATTTACATAAATGTCTTTATTATATCTTTAAGCTAGAATAAATAAATTAATGTATGATGCTATGAGGAAACACGAATCTATAAAAATAAATAAAATTGGAGTGTCTGTTTTTAATATTAAAATAACCGCTTTTTACTAAGTGCATATAGATGTATACACGTACATTTACCAAAACAACAAAATTTTAATTTTTGTCTGTCTGTCTGTCCGTCTGTCTGTCTGTCTGTTTGTTCCGGCTAATTTCTGTAATGGCTGGACCGATTTTGACGGGACTTTCACTGGCAGATAGCTGATGTAACAAGGAGTAACTTAGGCTACTTTTCCGAGGGGTAAAATAGGGGTGCGTGATAAAACCGAATTCCATGCGGATGAAGTCGCGGGCAACAGCTAGTATAATAATGTAATAATGCAATAACGGTTATGTTTAGGATATTGGTAATTTAGGCCACGTGACCGAATAAGGGTCAGGGAAATGAAGTTGTACCCTCCTGGCGTGTAAATATTTGTATGTCCATCAATAAGTGACGGTTGTGCGGGTAGTATACGTATTCTGAAGTTACTGTGGGCTTACTTAGTGATACTTATTGCCATTTGGAAATACAATAATAGTTGCACCCCTCTTACTGGTTATGGCTAGTCACTTGGGAAGGAAGAGAAATGGCTTAGTCATCGGATATATACGTGTGTGTAAATAAAATAGTCAAATGTCGCTTTGTAATTGCAAATTTTACACAAATGATTAATGATAAATGATATTGCTTACAAAGTTTCTCTTCTCTATCCTACTAAAATCATAAACGCGATAATTTGTGAGGATGTATGGATGTTACACGCAAAAACGGCTTAATAATAATAATAAAATTGGTGGTCAATCCACACAGCGCCATCTAGCCCCAAACTAAGCATAGCTCGTACTATGGAAACCAGACAACTAATAGAATACATATATACTTTTTGTAAACCATACATAGTAACACCATGAATGGATTTGGATGAAATTTGGTACCAAGATAGCTTATATCCTGTGTTGACCTAGGCTACTTTGATCACAGAAAAGTGCAGTGTTCCTACGGGATGACTTATTCACCGCGGATAACACCGCGGGGCGCAGCTAGTCTCTTATAAAACAAATTCGCTTTCTGTCTCTATCTATTTCTCCGCTTACTTCTCCTAAACCACGCAACGAATTTTGATACAGTTTTCATTAATAGAAAGAGCGATAAACGAGAAAGGTTTGTGTAAATTAATAAAAAAAAAACATTACACCGTGAACTGCAAAAAAATGTTAAAGTCTTCAAACTCTTGAAGACTTAAAAGAAAATATTAATAAATTTTCTATATTATAGTTTCCAAGAATTACAGACGCAAGTAAGGAACTCTTACTTTCTGAATCGCTTCAACAGAGTTATAAAGTCGAAAAATCTTTCATACGATCGTGTGACGGGCAATTAACAAATAAAAACGTAGCGTCACACGACACTGAATTTTCAGCCTTGTTGTGTGATAAGGCGAGTTGTTAATAATCAAAACACGAAGTAACATACAACCATTACCTCTGCCATTAACGCAACGTAACGTAGGTGCTAAAGTAATTAACGTTATCGAAACGTTACGAGAAAGTTTTTTGCTACGTGACTAATGCACGGAATGAAACTAATATTACAGATTGACTACGTAATGCCAGATATAAAAAAAAACTTTTTTATTTTGAGATCTTCTTGACCCAGTGGTTTACGCTCCGAGTATAAATCCAGAGGTTACGGGTTCAAATCCAGACTTGCATCAATTAGTCTTGTATTCTGCGGAAACGGTAAAATAAATGAATAATAATAGTAGTTGTTTGCTACGGACGCTATTTCACGCAATTGAAAAAAAAAAATCAACATAGGATAGCTTACATTACAAACAGGTACCTATATAAATAAAAAGAAAATACTTAATCCTATATAATTAATTAGCATTATAATATTAATAAACATGAATCAAAATAAATCTTCCAGCGGTCCCACATTAGGCAAGCTTGTATCGTGGAGACCAAAAATATGTAGCGTATGTAAAATTAAAGCTTCTAGAAGCAACCATTTCTTTTAACAGCTCCAATAAAACTGCATCATTCGTTTAATAGATAGCAAATGATCTTTAAATGAGTCTAGATTAGTTCCGCATTCAGTACCGAATCACGCATAATTATTTATACCATAACTCTAATGGGAACATTATTTGCAAGTATCAAGGTTCAATATTGTCTGAGAGCGGAATGCACACGATGTCAACATGCATTGAACGAATGAAAATAACAAGAGTATCGTCTAAATTGGATTATTATGATCTGTGGTTTGTCCTTGCATTCAACCATGAATGACAGATATTGTTTTTCTCGATACCACCTATTGGTTTGTACAATAGAGCGAATTTGTTTTTTAAAGTAAACCTTTTTACAAAATATTAAGTTTCCTTCCATTTCTAACATCATAAATAAATAAATATTGGTGGACATTTCACACAACGTCATCTAGCCCCAAAGTAAGCTAACCATAGCTTGTATCTTGGAAACCAGACAACTGATACAATACTTATATACTTTTTTTTAATACATACATATAATACATATTAAACACCCAGACATATAAAAACATCAATGTTCGTCACACAAATGTTTGTCCTGGGTGGGAATCGAGCCCACGACCTACAGCGCAGAAGGCAGCGTTACTATTACTACCAACTGAGCTATGAGGCAAGTAAAAAAAAAATATAACGACTACCGCAGATTCCGTTTCCTGTTTATTTTTTAGTATCTAATAAATTACGTTAGGTCCACTACAAAACGTTTATACAAAACGAAAACAATTCCAAATTCAAACAATGCCACTTGACATGAACGAGCTTTCATCAGTTTCCAAACCAAACGCATTCAAATTTAGATTTAAAGTGTCGTCGGCCATATTTCAGTTTTGTGCGTAAGCCCGCGCCTTTTTTGTTCGAATTTCAAAAGATTTATGACTGGCTTCCACGTTTCGTTACACTGCGTTTGTTTTGTGTAACGTTTCGTTAAATAAATTATCTTCATTTAAATTATTGTACGAGACAATAAAGCCACGGACGGTATTTAAATATACTTTGGCAAATCGGTAGCGGTACTTTTGTATATGTTTCCAACGAAAACTCACCGTTTATTCAATCAGCCTGCTTTTATATCGTACCCAGTATGCAGCACACAATGAATACAATATGTCCAAGCATTCTCGTTTATAAAGATTAGGCTGATCTACGATTCGCAGCACGATGCGACTGTGTCCTACCATACCTAAGTAAGTGAGGACCCAAGTTGAATCGCTTGTGTTGTGGGCCGAGGCTACCTACCGCTTAGCGGCAAGTGGGTCAATCACTCGTGCCTTAACTTATTCACATGTTGATATTATTTGATCGTAATAAATGGTATTTTATATACGATAATGGCGGATAATAGTTATGCAAATGATAATATATCACATGAGAATCGATCGGCTCGACCCAACGGAGCGGAACATCGATTGTTAAAATCGAATACTCTGAATCGATGATTCAATCGGGAATTAGGTCAATGTTTTTTTTAAGAATGAAATACATTTTTATTCGCGATTATTATTTAAAATCCACTTTTTGTATTATTCAGGTTACTGGGAATGCAAGTTTCTTTTCAAGCCTTTATGCATTTTATGGAAATAAAATGTCTGACTGTGACTTTGATAATTGGAATGGAGAATGTAATATTAGAAGATCTAATATTTGTTTAAAAACTGTTTGTTTTTCTGTTTTCTTCATGGTCATGAGATAATATTACAGTGAATTTATTTATATTATAAATAAATTGAAATAAAGAACATAATATCATATTTTTGAGTCTCAGTACTACATCGTATTAATGTTATAAAAACTTTTTTGTCAAGTACCTCAATGAAACGGCGCCTGCCACTAAAACTGATTAAGATTCTATGCAGTGCCAACGACTACTGACGAATCGATACATTTAAATATACAATCTTTAGGCCAGTGGACGAATACTTAGAATTTTGTAGCCAAACGTACAATAAGGATTACAAAGTACTTCAAGCGAAACAAAAGAGGCGACATACATGTCTGACAGCTGTCAACAACTTTTTGAAGGACCTAAAGTGCGAGCGAATTTGAACTTGGAAGCTTAAAATGTTCTAGTGGTAAGTGTTGGGGGAAGCCAGTTTCAAATTTAGAGTCTACATTGCACTAGGGACGTGGTTCGAGAATTTGACATCTGTCAAAGTCGTTCGAAAAACTAATAGAAAAGTATGGAACAATCAATCTTGAATTCCGCTTTACGTTTTACTAAATTCTGTTCCCTTTATAGAAAAAATCTCAATATTTAGCCATTTATATATAAGCTAAAGATACATAAATTAATCGACAAGCTAACAAGAAAATGTAATTTGATACTACACCACAATTATGTCAAAAAATAGTACACATAAACTTGCAAGGCGTAATGTTATTTGAGTAGGTACGCTTAGTAAAATATAACTTAACATAAATGCATTAGATTATTCGATCACTGATTATTTGATCTAGCAGAAGAAATCCTTGTTTTAAGACATTATAAAAAAGTATTTATAAAAACTAATAGCTTTGAGTAGAAGGCAACTATTATCGGATTAGTAACCGGGTTGAATTTACAATGGTCAAATTAATTCTCATTCGTATTTGGAAGTGTACGAATCACTTTTAAGCACATTATGAATAAAACATGGCAGTTGTGAGTAGGCCGTTGAGTTACGCTAAATATTTCACGCAGCTGTTTTAAAGATTGTTTTTTCTAAAATGTTGGCGTTTTTTGTTATCGCCACGTAAAATAATATCTACACGAAAAATCATAGAAGTAAATAGAAGTAATAAAGATCCTACTAATATTATAAACACGAAAGTTTGTATGTTTGTTACTCTTTCGTGCTCAAACGGCTAAATGGATTTGGATGAAATTTGGTATCAAGATAGGTTATATCCTGGATTAACACATAGGCTACTTTGATCCCGGAAAAGTGCAGTGTTCCCGTGGGATTACTTATTCACCGCGGGGCGCTGCTAGTTCTATATAAAAACAATGTTATAAGTACATTATTTTCTTATACATACTAACCTACATACTGACTCATCGCATGCATTATTTTTGCATTGAAAGTGCCCTGATAACAGCTATAAAAGTATAAACCCTCTTAAGAGCGGGTAATAAAAATCAAAGTGCAATCGATGGATGCTTTCAAGACAGATATAAGATATAAAGACCTCGTTTCTGGCTTTCGGTAAACTATTCTGGCTGATTATAAGGATGATTTATGATCGAAAATATTCGAATATAGATGGACTAATTTTATATGATTGAATTGAAATATAACTGAATAATTTTCATGCTGTTAGTAGAAACATGGCTGTACCACATTATATCAAATATCATCCTATGTAACCTATGTTTCAGAAATATAAGAATTTGAATATATTTTACAACGATTTACAGACATAATATTTAAATACAATGAAATTAGTTGGGCTATCTAAGACCGTTTTTAACAATCTATAGATAGCTCAGCTGATCCAGTTCGCTTACAGGTGGAATTGTGCCCAAAACAGTGGCGGCATTGCCTGGCTGGCTGGATGGCAATGCTCAATCTCTGAGCCATAAAAGTACCAGCTTTAACGTGTCGCTTCGACCACAGGCTCTGAAATAATTTTGAATACGTCAAGGGCTCCTGTTCCCCATAGACCTAGGGTTTCGACTCAAAAAGGGATTGTAATCTCTCGCGAGGTTCACATATTTGCGCTTTTTGAGATCATCGGCAGAATCAACCTGAGTCCTAGACAGATCTGAAAGCGCTAGTGTATCGACGCATGTAACCTCCCTTGCCATAGACATAGACCCCATCTTCAATGGCACCAGTGACATTTATCAGACGACTTGGTTCTAGAAAGGAGGGTACTTTAATAATTTTTGAACGAAATAATTCTCGTATGAAGTACTGAATACTCTATGGCAATACGAAACGCACTCTTAAGCCACAGAGTATGTGCCGAAATCGACTGTCCAAATACGCTCGCGCCACTTTCCCGCTTTCACTGCGCGGTGCGGTAGTGCGACTGACATTTGGGCGTGCATTAATTATGTATACCTAACAATGTCAAAGATCATATTTCCATGTGGCTTTTCGTTTTGTAGTTTCAACAATTTGGCCAGTGTCAGTTTTGCAATCGAAAATTATAGAAAGTTAAAAATCCCTTAAATGTTATAAATATTCTTTTCATATGACTTTTGGTATGAGTTATTCAGTAGCAGTAGAACTTGAGCCAAGTTCGCCCGGAGAAGTACTGCCACCACACCTGGCAATCCGCCGCCAAGCAGTGATGCACTCGTGTTGCTGTGTTCCGGTGGAAGGGAGTGGGTGCCGGTGAAATTGCAGGCGCATTAGACGTAACATGTAACATCCCCGCCTCGGGGTGATGGACGCAACGCAATGCGACTTAGGTCATCTTGAACTATGGAGAGGACTTGAGTCGTATTGTTGTTGTCTTTGGGCGGCGGTTACCACTTAGGTGGGCCGTCAGCTCGTTCTGCCGCCAATATGAAATAAAAAAAAATGAGAAATTATTATGTATCGTTAGAGCTGTATGCCGAAATGATGAAATGGTACCGGGCGTTGCCTAGCGACCGCTAGCGTCGCTCCGGCGCCGCTACCCCTGAAATGGGGAGCGCAGGCTTTCATGGTTATTGTCACAGTTGCCTAGTTATCGGGAACTGTACAGGGTGCGCCAATATTTTGGGACACAAAGGGGGACTTTTGTTTTACATGTTATGACTGGCCTCACAGCTCAGTTAGTAGTTGTAGTAACCCTGCCTTCAGCGCTGTAGGTCGTGGGTTCGATTCCCATCCAGGACAAACATTTGTGTGACAAACATAGATGTTTGTGTGTCTGTTTGTTGGGTGTAATATGTATAAATAATAATAAATATATAAATATTGGTAGACATTTCACACAGCGCCATCTAGCCCCCAACTAAGCTATAGCTTAGTTGGGGCTAGAGACTATGGGAACCAGTTGACTGATAGAATACATAATATATAAACTTTTTTATAAATACATACAATTTTTTTTTATATAAGTACACAAACAGTAAAATACTATATATTTCCATAGATAAAAAATCCGCCATCAAAACAATTTTAACACAAAATCCGAATAAATGAGTCTAATGGTGCAAATTAAAAAGGAAAGCGCTCTCACAATATCCCTTTGCGCTGGCAACACTAATCTCCAAGATTTAACATCATCATTGCAGTAAATCTCGATAATGTGAACACCGGCACTGAACGAGATAACCTTTATGACGTCATAACATTTGTAATTTCGTAGGCTGTAAGCGGACGGTGCAACGAGTGAGTCAATGGGGGCCCGTGGGTGTTACCAAGGTCTTAACATTACTACAGAATATGCATTATTGGCGGAACAATATTAAGTATCATTTATTATATTAAAGAGTTAATAAAGTAGTATAATAAATAGTTTATCCACTATGTATCGACTCTAGACAAACTGAATTCCACCCGAGCACAGCTAGTGCTTGTTTTTTTTTATGTTATACAGTTACGGAACGAGCCGATGGCCCACCTGGTGTTAAGTGGTAACCTCTGCCCATAACAACCGATGCGACTTGGGTCCTCCCCTACTAGGTACAACAAGACCCAAGTCGTATGCGCCCGTAACTCTGAGACGTGTAGGTGGAATGTCTCATGTGCCTGTAATTTCACCGACAACCACACCTTTCGAACCGAAACACAGTAACGCGAATGTGTTACTGCTTGGCGGCAGAAATGGGCATGGTGGCAGTACTTCCCCGGACGAACTTGGCGAGAGTTCTACTGCTGGTAAGGTCAGTCATATTTGTAATCGGTTCGGAATCGGATTTGAATAGGCTTTAAACTTAGCTAATTAATCTTAGGTTGTGATATATTAGTTATTGATGTTAGAAAACAATTTCTTTTCGAATTCTATGTAAATAAGATTTTTGATTTTGACTTTGCCTTTTATTTTTCCAAATATAGTTATATGTTTTCAAGATTACTCATTAAAATACAAATAAATAAATATTAAAAAAAAAAATACAAATAAAATACACATAGTTATAAAAATTCAGTAATTAAAATTATGAAACACCTAATAACGTAAATAATAAAAAATATAAAATCTTTTTCATTATTAAAATATAAATATATTATTTATACACATTATTAATTTGTTATTTAATTATTGTAACATTCTCACCCCTTATGACGTCAGCCAATATTACAAACATCTGCTTTTAGATAGCCATCGCGTTGTCTTCATTAAAATGAAACATTGACGGGGGAAATGATAACATTCGTGTGGGGTGTCCGATTAGAGACTTGTTTGATCGACCACTGATATAATTACCTTGCCTTGTTAACTGTGTAAATATGTTGTTAATAAGTGACAAAAATTACTAATGAGCTTTATAAACTATGAAAGTACAGTTTCAAAAATCTTTGGTGAAGCTAGATATATATCTTTGGGTCGTCTTTGGATAGCCCAATTGATTTCATTGTATTTTGTAAATATTATTTATATTTCTTTGTAAATTTATTTAAAATAAAATACTATTGACTTATACATAAAAAAATCCATACTAATATTATAAATGGTAAATTTGTAGGTAGGTAATATTAGATTAAGTGATGAAAACACACTTAAGTATGTATTTAAGTGGAATGACTAATATATTGAATTACGCGTTATTAAAATACGAAGTTTGATTTTAATGAATCATTTTTTTTTATAAATATAATTCATTCTTCATTTTAGACTGCTTCGTCACTCAGGTGAAATTGAGGTCAAATATTAGACTATCGCCATTTAAAAAATAAATTCTCTTTTTATTTAATTACCTATATTTGATATAAGTTACCCATCCCTTGATCCTCCAGTGTCCGGTCCAAAAAGTTTTATTACCAATTGTTCAGCGCTTACCTACATTGTAATGTGATTTAGGTTTATGATCATTACGTTCACACAAAGCAACTATAAAACTTATCATTGCATCTTTATAATTTAATTTCGAGGTCACGAGTTTCACCAAACAATTATTCATAAAAATTATCATAGTTTGGCTACCGGTGCCTTAAAAGGCGTGGAATAATACTTAATATTGCAGTAAAATACAAGAATAATACTTAAGATAAGCCTGAAAGTCATAACAGATAAAATATGACTATATTGCGGTCAAATGCTTGCCTATCGCTAATAAAAAAAAATGACGTAAAACAAAAACATAAGATTATAACAAAAATAAATAACTAGCTCTCTCTTCTAAGCTTTAAATTATAGGAAATACTAGGTACAATTTTATCCTCATAATATCACCAGTAAAAGGAGAAAATGCCACTATAAAAAATATCAGTTTACTTCGAAGTCATTGTCATGTCAAAAATACTGCCAATCGCAAATAATACCAGAAAACGTAATTCAATACACCCGATATCGATGTCTATTGATTTGCGAGCAGCTGTCATGCCCGTTTGTTACGGTGTTGCGGTTTCAGTGTGAATTCGGTAAGAAGGTCAAACGTCTAGCTGTCACACGAGAGATTGGATGTGGATTAAATTAGATATTTTTATTATTGATGTGAAACATCTATAGCCGCACGTAAAACCGATTTCTGGCGTGGCGACGCGTAGCCACGGCATGCGTTGCATATTACTTTTACAAAATAATGTCGATGTTTCACATCTGCCAGGCGTCCCGTGACGGTTCACATTTTTATGAAAAGTAGATCTCACAAAAAGATAAAATTACGCTAGATAATAATCTTGATGATAATTGCATTTTTTTTACATTAATGTAGTCAACAATTTTGCTAAGGACGAGGGTAATAGAATTGGAAGACGTGTTCTAGGATTTTTAGATTTATTACCTTTTTATAATTTGCCGCACAGTATATCTTGTTTGACGTTGCAAGAAGAGGTCTTTGACATAGTTCCACCTGGTCCTCTTCAGTCGCATAAATCTGACTCGTTCCTCTTCGATGACGTAGTTCTGACTCAGTCCTCTTTAGCGCATAGCTGTCCAAAACTACGGGGGTTCGAACCCACAACCATCCGCAGATGTTTCTGCCTACATAATAGTTAATGACTGTAATTTTTCTTTCGAACTTTCTTGCTTCAATCAGCGGGTAAATCTTGTTAAAAGCAAAGGAATGAATAAAATGGTTTGGAATTTTAACTACGTTCCCACCTTTGATCAAATTTACGATTAAATTGTTTAAAAAGCTTCAATTCTGGTTACTACTTCGCTTTATGTATCTAAGGGATGAATAAACAACGTCTGGTTTATTTCTTATATCGTAAATAAAAATAAATATAATAAAACTTTATTGTTTTACGATTCTCAGCTAAAAGGTGTCGTGTTTTATAATCCCACCTGCAGAGTGCATATATGGGCAAACCGTAAAATATCTATTTTTTGTGAGGAACAATCTAAATTCTTTTGTTTCCCGCATTCTTAGATATGGGTGTTGTAGCATGTAGTGTAATATGATTTAATGCTTGAATTATTCAGAGCTCAGCTTCATAATTTATGGTTATTGGTAATACGCTGACCGCTTAAGGATATCTTATTATGTTAAAAGCAACATTTTGTGAATTGGCTTTCGGAATTTCTAAGTTATTATCAAAAATTTTAACATTACAATCAATACAAAATCACTTGTTTATTGTTTCGGTAATTAACCTGTGGAAGTAATTTTCAAATAACCGTTAAACTTTGACCAGGATTTCCGTTTAAATAGATTTTGAATGATCCAGTTTTTAAATTTTCTCAATAAAGGAAAACATTGATCATATCTTGTTATTTATTATGTGTAGAAATTATTCTCATATTCTCATGCTTATAGCATATTATATCAATAATACTGTATATTCCCCCATCAAACCTAACATTAAAATATCTGCTCTGCTTTGAATTTTAGTATTTTAGTATTAGACTTTTAGCTTGCTTTAATAAGAGATGAAAAGATGATTGTTTTGAATCATTACTGAACATCGAGTGGGCCATCAGCTCGTTCAGTCATTTCAATGACATGAAAAACCTTATATCTTGACTAAATAAATTATGCTTTAATTTAATTTGTACATCAACACGAGTTTACCTATTAAAACGACATTACCTATTAATTTATAGACTACTAATAGAATTTATAGTTTACGGTTTATTGTTCTTTCTGACAAAAAAAAGTGGAAAGTAATAATAATTCCTAAAATACTTTTAAGGAGCCGTTTTAGAGATGTCATCTCTAAACTACATTACAAAGCCATCAAAGTAATAATGGACGTTTAGCGAGTCCATTTCACAAACTCACCCGAGATAAAACAAAAACAAAAATCACGTTTCCGATATTCAGGTTAATCATTTTAAGTTACAGTACACATAAAGTTCAAACTTGCGTTTTTATTTCCATCGAACAGAAGACGTTTATTTTGTTCGTCAGCCGGGTTCGATAAAATCGGAAACAAACGCAAAGTTTGCCCATTCCTTGTAATCTTTTCTTAAGTTTTCGAATACAAAAGAAACCGCAGTTTTTATGTGATTGTTTCTTTTTTTTGGAATTCTTGAGACGCGATACCTGGACAAAGGTTTACTCAGTATTAGATAAATCTCAGCTTCCATTTTAGTAACAATGTTATTAGAAAGCAGTAAAGTATAATATTGTGTGGTTGTCCCACTAAGACCGCAACATGGGGGTTGGCAGATGTAATATTTCACTTGAATTTGGCGCCATACGAAATTATAATTTTATTATAATAAAAGGGTTTTTGAGTAAAGGCACCGACTTCATAATTTCATAAATTTGATGTAAATTGGTTTGACGTTTTAGTTTTATTATAGTATATTATAGTTCGGTAAGAGTAGTCTTAAATTATGTTTAACGGTAACATGAAAAGAAAATAATATTATGAAATATATTTTTATCAAGTGATATTTGACAATTCATATACATATATATTTGTTTTCAGTCCATTATAATTATGATTTTATTTAGAATGTAATCAAACTAGAGGACTTTGATAGTACTATTCGGATTTTATTTTTGTGTATAACTTGACCATCGAAATCTTGACCCTTAGTCTTAGTACCTAAGCGGCCCACTTGTTTAAAAACAATTATATTCTTCACAAGCCACGCACATTCACCTGGAAATCAACATATATACATATACGTTAACGCATAAAAGAAGGTATCTACTTCTGTGTACATAAGATTTTCTACTACAAATATCATCATTTTTCAAAATAAATTTATGGGTTTATCTGTTATGTACACGTTCCTTACCGTACCCTAAAAATATTACTGAATTTGTGATTATTATGAACAAAAACAGTTTGAACCTATTTCAGTTTGTAACCTTATTCACCCTTAGTTAATAAAAGGAAGTCTAATAAAAAATACTTTAGTGTCTTCCAGAGGTTAGGAATAAATTCATTCCTTTTCACAATTCCCGGTTAGTACTAAAAGCCAACCGAAGTACTGGCACTTTGGAAGATATTCATTGTCCGTACCAACAAAGGGTCTATAAGGTGGGCTCAATTGAAGCCCGTACAATATGCTCAATGAGTTTAAGAAGTAGGGTGACAATCAGTCATTTTACTATTTGAAAACAATATAAAAATTTTAATTCTAATAGTGAGAATTTCGTCTTACATAAGATAGAAATATGCAAAAAAAGATTGCTGGAAACGTATAAGTACAAGCCTTATCCCTAAAAGCGATTTCTTCCAAGCAACCTTTTTCTACTATCTTCGTTAAGAGCTACATTTTTAAATAAAATATATTATTTAACTAAGTTGCGTTTTAAAAGCAGATCTCCGGGTATTTATTTGTATCCTGCTCTTTACCTAACCTCTTATTAGCTAAAGAACTAAAAGAACATGTTAAAAAATTGTGTAATGTGACAGTCTAAATATTATAATATACATAAAATATAAATTTAGCTATACATGTAGGCAAATTTTGACAGGAACTCGGCAAAAGGCAATTCTCAGTACTAATTAATAATATGACATAGAATTTGGACACTCAGTTGCGCAAATAATACCTTGGATCTATGTCAACGAAGTTATACTGAAGCTTCCAGTTATCCTTGAAGCTTAAAGCTCCCCACAGTAAAGCGAATAATCTAGCCAAACGCTGAAATCCTGTCGATTTAGGCCAACGCGCTTTACGTTGGCTGAAAGTACTGCATTGCGTCCCACTCAGGGAGATTAATGTTGTGTACTTTTCTGGCACGCTCACAAAGCTGGTAGTTAATAAAAAGATCTGGCGCAAGCTCTACTGAACTGAACTTTTAAAAGTTTTAAACTAAGCTTTGTGCTAGTTACAAACTTTTGGTTGAAGTAATAACAATTTATAAATTAATTGATGTTATGAGGCGAGCGATAATTTTTGACGTGTCAACGTCTTATAATTCGATAGAGCCGGCTGCACGCACGAAAAAACATGACTCATGCGGCGTTACCTCGCTCTGAGGCGTTCCATGTAAGGCTTGTGCAAGTGCAAGCGAGAGCGCGGAACGAGCGACAAAGAAGCACAATCGGCCTTTGCGTTCGGCAGCGTTCGACATCCGTCTCTCTCCTACTTGAGTGAGCGATGCGTCTGCGTGGACAGCTGCTAATACTTACATTTACATGTTTTGATCGAGTATCAAGTGCATATATACATAAAAATCTATTAAACAAATGAAATTAAAATTTTCTTTTGAAAAATGCTACCATTCCATCAGTATTTTCTTAAGACGTTGACACGTTCAACTATCGTCAGTAAACCGACTTTACAGACAACCATTTTTTTTATATAAAAAGTTCGTAATGTTTTCACCGTTTTCAGTAGCAGTAGTTTATGCATAGTACGTCTGCGGGAGTACTACCAACATACCCATTTTTGCCGCCGAATAATGCATTCGCTTAACTGTGTTCCGCTTTGAATGGTGTGGTTGCCGGTGAAATTACAGGAACACGAGACATTCCACCTTCACGACTCAGAGTTCTGCCTTCTCGTACCGTACTCTGAGCTGAGACGTACGTCTTGTCGTACCTAAGTAGGGAAGGACCCAAGTCGTATTGCTTGTTATGGGAAGACGTTACCACTTGACATTAGGTGGGCTGTCGGCTCTTTCCGTAACTTAAAAAGACCGATTTCGGGGATTCGACGTGTCTTACATAATTATTTTTAACATAATATGATGTTAGATATGATATTTATATTATCTGGGTGTTAATATGTATTATATATGCATTTACAAAAAAGTATATATGTATTCTACGAGTTGTCTGGTTTCATAGTACAAGCTATGCTTAGTTTGGGGCTAGATGGCGCTGTGTGAATTGTCCAACAATATTATATTATGGTCACCCTACCTCGGCCGGCACGCTTCTAAAGATATTTATTCATTTTGGAAGTACAGCCGCCCTCGGCAGGTGGACAAACGTACGCGAGCCTATTATTATATGTTATTGTAAAAAAAATACATCCAAAACTGACCTTTACATCATTGAAATAAGGTTCAAATGTCTGAATATTAGACGAAAGCTCGTGAAGAAATTGAGAAATTCAACCTTAAGTTCTACAAAATAAAGCTCAATAATATTGATTTGTATTATGTGTAGTGGTCAATAATACAATTAAAATGTTGCATTGTGTTTTGGTTCCAACAGGAAGTTTGCAAAAAGGCTGCAGCGTTCCAGCACTCTTTGCAACTTAAGAACTTTAGAATAAATACAATATACGAATGATATAGTTCAAGTATGTTTATAAAACAATAGTAAAAAAATTATTTGTTTAAGTTTCCCTTTAATAATAATAATAATAATAATATATCTTTATTTCGGACATGAGATCCATAGTTTTTTTTTACATTAATATAACATAGTCAATACAAAAAATAAAATAATAATAATAATAAAAGAGGACACAACCACAAAGAGTACCTACCTAACTAAGTAGGTACATATATGTCACACACATATGACACCAGACGCTACCTGCGCCCAGTGTCTATATGTGTCTGTCAGGTAGATTCTCTCTGCCAGACTTATAATAATGGAGTTTTTACACTTGTCAATTCTGGACATAATTTAAATTAAACACAAATTTCTAGGACAAAACAAATAAATAAATATTGGTGGAAACTTCACACAGCGCAGCGCCATCTTTCCCCAAAGTAAGCTAAGCATAGCTTGTGTCATGGGAACCAGACAACTGATATACATACTTATATACTTTTTTTGCAAATACATACGTGTTACATATTGACACAGAAAAAACATCTATATTCTTCATTCAAATGTTTGTCCTGGGTGGGAATCGAACCCACGCTCAGCGCATAAGGCAGGGTTACCAACGGCCAAGCACCATTGGTCCCCTGAAATTCGCACCCTGTGCCCACTCGTACCTTAAAATGTTTGAGCTGAGCGGGGAGGCCAGTCGAAAAGAAATAAAGGTTCTTAAAACCTAAGATCATTTTTTGGTCAGGTTGTAAGAAAGTGATAAAGAGGGGTCTTATGAAAGTTCAGGTTGTATGTAGAGGCACGGAACCCTACACAGTAATCGCCACGCTCAATCTAACACCCGAATCAATTCTAAAATATGATGTGTAGAGAAATTACAAGATTTTCAAGACCACCTAGTAAGTGTGCTCGCGTACAAAAGTGCTACGTCAACTTGTAATCCTATTTCACTGCGGGATTCGTGACCTGTTTGTGATGTAAATACCTGATTTGAATTTCAAAATGCCTCTGCTAAATGCCCGGGTTCGTTATGAAAATAACTTTAACTCTGGAATAACTGAGATAATAGAAAAAAAAACTCAAGGTACTGGACTTTGTTTGAATATCGTGGTTTTTCTATCAGACAGTGGAACATGTGGCTTGTTTTTCCGAGAATTGCGATCATATCTGATTCTGCCGCCAAGAACCAATGCATAAGCTGTCAATAATGTCGACTGGCCTCACAGATCATAGTAACCCTGTCTTCTGCTCTGTGGGTCGTGGGTTCAATTCCCACTCAGGATAAACATTTGTGTGAAGAACATAGATGTTTGTTCTGTGTCTGGGTGTTGATATCAACACCCTTGTGTATTTACAAAAAGTCTGCAAATGTTTACAAATGTCTGCTTGCCATGATACAAGCTATGCTTAGCTTACTTTGAGGCTAGATGCCCGCTCAGTGAAATGTACACCAAAAAAAAAAAGTGTGCTCAGGGTCGAAAGATGCGGTTGCCAGTGAAATTACAGGCAAGTAAGATATTCCACCTTCACTATCAGAGGTATGGATGCAAAGGATGCAACGTTAGGCTTGTCATACCTAAGCAGGGGAGATGTATCACTCGTTAGAAGCTGAGGTTACCATTTAATACCAGGTGGGCATCTGCTTAGTCTGGAACTTTTACCTATAAAAACTACTCATACAGTAGGCATTAAATACTCATACCACTGTAATAGTCTGAACAAATATCCATGGCAGCCTGCCAGAATACACATTAGATAACCAAGAAATAACTAACATACCAACCTGTTAGAAATATATTGGGCATGCGAGTAATGGTGGGCACATTAGTTGCATGCCCAATGAGGTGAATACATTCCATTTATTACGTGGATTCCACACATTACGGAAGACACGTATGGAAAAATAACAACGCTAGCTTGAAAAATTAACGAGACTCTTTTTAGTCTAGCCTAGCGAAAAAAATTATATTTACTCGAAATAACTGTTCCATGTTAAGAAAAAAAAAAAAAAAGAATTATAATTATTAATTATTATTAATTATTATTATTTATTATTATTAATTCTAATTTAATTAATTAAATTAGATAAATAATTTTAATTGTATTTCTCGTTGGTACATATTCTATAAAGTTTTATATTCAGATTTTATGTAGATAAGTAAAGAAGTAATTTGAACTAATGAACCTTACAAAAAATTTCAAAAAACTGTACTTTATGTTATATGCGACATTTTATTTGACTTATTATTAATAATATATAGATAAGTACATAAACATGCAACTGTCATAACATTAAATAAAACTTAGATGATACAATGAGCGTATAATCGTTACAAGCGATCTCTTCCAGGCAAACTCGGATTACTATTATAGTTAAACTAATGTATTTGAATAAACAGTGTTTGTTAGTATGACGTCACAAGTACATAATAACTAAAGAAGTAGTTATTATGACGTCATACGTACATAATAACTAAAGAAGTAGTTATTATGACGTCATACGTACATAATAACTAAAGAAGTAGTTATTATGACGTCATACCTACATAATAACTAAAGAAGTAGGTTGTACGAGGCGCATTGCTGCGGCAATTCGCCAGGGCGACACCACTGTAACTTAATTGTTCTTAAAACTTCGCGAAAGTCCAAGCAATAATTTGACAAAGATTTATTTCTATCGAATAAACAGTATAACAGCGCATAAAATAATAATAATAGGCTTTATTTTACAATCTTACAACTTTTAAAGTTAGTTTTTAGGTTACTTATGATAATTAAACTAATTTTACTATAGCATATAAAATACGAACAAACAAACATTGATTTCTACATTATGGATAATTGATAAAATATGGTTCAATGTTGTATTTACTCTCAATGATCTATTGCTAAGACTGCGTATTCCAACATAATGCTAGAATAATTTAAAAAGCTAACTCTAAATCACTTTAGCGTTTGCCTGTACGTAAGCTACCACGTGTAAGCTCCGTCAGCTTTGTTTTTAATATTTTAATGATGACGTGTCAGGCAAGAGTAATGGCGGCGTGGAAGCTTTGTCGGATACCACTTTGTACACGCGGTGACACTCGGATTTAATATATTTTAAAAAACTATTCATAGTATATGTCACAGTAAAATATTAACTTTTTATTAATTGTTTTTTTTTTATTATGGTCGAGTAGCTTTCCCTGATATGACCATTTCACGAAGGGTTGGTATGATGTATTCACTTTTTACGCATTGTTTTTAGTTGGTGTTCGTAGCAAGTTGTAGAGTTTTTTAAAAGCTTTTTTAGATGTATCAGGTACTATATCATCAGGTAGCAGATTCTAATTGTGAAGTACTTTACTAGAGAAATGATTTGCAGCGTTTTGCAAGGGCAGGGTAGGCGCTGTAGTCTGAGGTGATGGCCACGAGATGGTCTTCATCTCCTTTCTATTTTTTATTACTGGACAATTTGCTGTTGGCCGCAGATGGCCTTGACAGCGTTTACACGGGCGTTTGGTGAGGGTAGACGGCTCTCATCCGGTATCTCCTTCCTTATGAAGATGTCTTATAAATTTGGTCGACTGTAATGGTGCATAATGTTCTTAAAAGTTTCGATCAGGTAACCTCTCTTAATGGGACTTCCAACTTACTGAACATTCCCATTCTCATACAAGACCTGTTAAATGTATGCAGATATTTTATTGTTATTCAAATTTTATGAAACTAAACTTAAATAATGCCAATGATAAATAATCTGGTCAATTTATAGTCAGTTTTCAGCGATCAGTAACCAAGACTGCGTCTTTTCCACTTTTTACGTACAAACTGACTTTACTTTAAAAACTGTTACTCAAAAATGATGACAGGCTTTTACATGATGGCGACACAGCCTTATCTGTGGACATGTTACGATAAAACATTCTGTGGGTTGTTTATTTTATTGGAAGATTGCGCGAGAGTTGTTCTTATGACGAATGAGCTTTGTGAGACGTAATACATCTTTTAAGTTTATTGCTGGCAACACACGCGTATTTATTGTCTTCCCAAGTAGTGCCAACGTAATAAAATAGGTTTGAGTTTGTGCAAGTTGACTGGCTATTCAAGAGTTCTGATGACTTACTTATAAACTGAACATTTTAACTAATTTATTTAAATAGTAGAATAAATTACGTTATTTAAAAAAATACATTTATTTTAATATTTTTTTCTTGTGGCATATGAATTATAAAAGTATGTTCATAACACCATTTACGCCAAAATCAATTTATGATATGATTTATAATTATGTATTGTATATATACCGTTACAAAATTTCTGATTATAAAGGCGGCCTTATCACACTTAAGTTTAAAGTAATGCTTAAAGTTTGTAAAGTATTATTTAAATCTAATTATTGGTACTTTTATTATATTATATTAGTCATGTGGGTCAAAAGTTATTTAACATATTAATATATTAATGTAATGTAAAATGTATTACCATATTAATGTAATGTATCTTTGCTAAACCGTAATCAAAAGCAGGATGTGATTTTTTTTTCTATTTTACAAGCTATTTACCAAACTTATCGTAATAAATGTACACAATAGGCATCAAAATTGACATAAAAAAAATCGCTACACGGCATCCCTCAAAGTCAATGTCAGTGGTACCTGGGCATTCCTGGAAATGTCCACCTTTGTTTATCAGATGTGGCATGTGGCCAATAATATTATAGCAAATTTTATTCTTGCATTCAAATTGCGATCGCATTTCAATAAAGTTATGGTTCAAACTCTATATTTGCGAAATAAGGCTGCTGTCGTTTTAAAAGATTTTAAATTTATTTGATAAATAAAAAAAAACTAGAATTTTCAAAAAAGCTTTGTATATCTGATAAAATGTCAAAATTTTTCAGCAATAATCGAGATAAGTAATTAATAAACTATACTAAAATGCATATTATGCTTCTTAAAAATAACGTTCACTTTAAGGTCAAAGCGAATAGAATAAAAAATAAACTAACACATATCTCATATAAAATGAAAGATTCATTCATCTTAATAGATAAGGGAGCCTTATTAAGTGTGAAACAAGGCATTAAGGACGATAAATTCGATAATCTTTGATCAATGGCCTCTTTCATCGAATTACTTTTGTTTATGTAAATGAGATTCGTTGTGACTGAGTCAAAGTCGTTGTTCCCATAGAACTCGTAAAGAAATGGCTTGGAAACGTCATTTACGAGGTAGCTAGCTAAGTTTGGTGCCTGTTCATACCCTATCCGAGAGCATGGAGAGGAAATTAGGTTTACATTACACATATATTTCTTTGTCAAGGTCGTAATAGGTGGAAATACAATACATATAGTTCTATACGTGTGTATGTAACTGAACTTCTAAACCGCTGGCCATTATGTTTTTTTTTTCGAGTGTTTGAGTGGGTTCCTGGATGGTTTAGATTCACATTTGGATCCGATAGGGATTCCAGGATTTTTTTATATCATTTTTGGCGCAGTTCGGGCAAGATAACGTCTATCGGGCCCCTATTTTATATATTATGTTTATCTTTTTTCACTAGAGAATGAAAAGAAACAACATTTTAGAACTGCCGTACTAAATTTGCTAAGTATGACCTTTTTCTGTCGTAATTTAATTGTGATGGGTTCATCTCTGTGTTGAATTTGTCTATGAATGTCCCACGGACCGTGCTCATCAGATTTTTTCTTGACTATATTGTTTGTCTCTTTCCATGCATTAGTGAGAGAAAAAGAGGCGTGTAACTAAAATTAGTTTTAGTTACCAATCGCAATTATAATCTTACCTTTAAATTTATATATTTTTTATTGTTTCAGGTAAAAATCACAACACTTCGTAGACTAAGAAGGTGTTCAATGTAAGTCATAGCGGGGGCGGGCGTTGGGTCGGGGCTCGGGGGCCGAGGGCGGCCGCCCATACAGCACCGAGCGTTACCGAGAAGAACTATATAAATAATAAATAAAAAATAATAAATATTGCTGGACATTTCACACAGCGCCATCTAGCCATAAAGTAAGATAAGCATAGTATCATGGGAATCAGACAACTGATATACATACTTTAGTATACTACATGGGTATTAATATGTATTATATCTAAGTATTTACAAAAGTGTATATGCATTCTATCAGTTGGCTGGTTCCCATAGTACAAATGCTTAGTTTGGGGCTAGAGGGCGCTGTGATTTGTCCACCAATATTATTATTAATATACTTTTTCGTATATAAATATAATACTATTAACACCCAGTCAGTACAAATATGTACATCACACAAATGTTTGTAAAGGTGGGAATGGAACCCACGACCTATAGCGCTGAAGGCAGGGCAACTACCAACAGAGCTGGTAAGGCCAGTCTAACTGCATGTCAAAGAAAACTGCAAGAGCTGCCTCCCAAAAGATAATATTTGATAACATTAAACGTAGTTATTTATGGAAGTAATTTATAGCTTGGAGGTGTGAATGGTAGGAGCTGATTAGTCAGCCAACAGGTTCGATGTTTGTGTGAGAAAGTGATTTAACCGCCGAAAATGGAAAGTAATCTTGTGTTTGCTGAGCTCATGCAAAGCTGAGGCAAACAATAATTATGAAAATTTGTCTGTTGGGAAACAATTCTACTCAAACTAAGGACCATCTTTGCGTAAAGCATATTTTGTTATCTAAATAGCTTTGAATTTAATTTTGATAAAGATAATTTTATAACTTGACTTGTTGACATAATGAAACTGATTGAATGGAAAATGCTTAACACTATAAGTATATAGTTAAAAGATGAGCGGTCTTATTTCTATTTAGCGATCTCTTCCATACAAACTTTTGACATAAAGCGTTATTACTTGAATGAGATAGTATTTGGGTTTTTACCAAAATCATAAAGACTGTTGGTAAATTCAATTTTTTGTAAATACACTTCTTCTTCTTCGAGTCACCGGTTCTGTCGGACCAGTGTGGTGAAACTATTGTAAATGCGCCTCAAAGAGGCTCCTTTCGTGCACTTTACACATGTCTCTGAATTTTTAGTTCTAGGACATGTCGGTTTCCTCACGATGTTTCCTTCACCGTTTTGAGAACGTGGTATTGCGCACATAAATCTTTCAATCGAAAAACTCATAGGTGCACGTCGGGATTTGAACCGGTGACCTCCGGATTGAAACTCGGGGGTCAGTACCGCTAGACCACCACGCTCTCAAAAATAAAGAAAAAAGTAAATACACTGAAATATAGTTATAAGTTTGTAAATATACAAATTAACATCCAGACAAATATTAAACATCGATTTCGTCTCAAAAAGGCAGGCTCCCAACTGAGCTGTGATAAAGTCTCATTAACAGTGGGAACTGCGTTAACTGTGTACTTATTCCATTTTACTAAGTTCAACATACTCTACGAATACTTGGTAAGAAATAAGTATAGGCGTCCAAGCCTGTTTCGCCCACACACTCTCCTGATCCCATAAACCACGTTGTTTAGCGCCCATTCACGCCCTTAGGTTATTGTACATCTCTTCCATTGTGTTATACGGCTATAAGCTAAGGTAAAACCCCTGTTCCCAGATTCAAACCCGGCCAGGACACAATAATAACTAAATAAATATACATCAGAAAAACACTATAAATCGAGAATGTCTAGCTTGTCTAATAAGAAGCTTATTTTCGTAAGCTCGCGTTTTACGCGCAAGGAGCTCAAACCTACTAAAGTCAAAGTCAAAAACTTTATTTCCATAGAATTCATAAAGAAATGGCTTGGAAACGTCAATATTCAAAACATAAGGTCACGCGTACTTATCGATAAGTTTGATGCCTGTTCAAACCCTATCCGACCCTCCATGGGGAAGACCACCACACATACAAGTTTCTCGGTCGAATAGGGTTACATACGTTTCTACGGAACCCTACCTATAACCCTACACAATCAGTAACAGCCAATGATTCATCATCAGATAGATAGATATTTTAATTTGACGCTTCGTTAAGCAAATATTACGTCGTCAATCATTGTTTATTGATTTTTATTTAACTGTAGGTTATACTGAAGTGGGTATGGAAGTTAAGCTTGTGTCATGGGAACATTGGGAACCAGATAAATGGTATATCTTATATACTTTTTGTATTTACATACATATAATACATATTTTGACTGGCCTCCCAGCTCAGTTGGTTAGTAACTCTGCCTTTTGAACTGTATGTTGGTCGTGAGTTCGATTCCCACACAGGACAAACTTTTATGTGACAAGCATTGATGTTTGTTCTGTCTGGGTGTTAATATGTATTTACATAAAAAAAGTATATACGAGTATGATCTATCAGTCATCTGGTTACTATAGTACAAGCTATGCTTAGCTTACTTTGGGGCTAGATGGCGCTGTGTGATTTGTCCATCAATATTTGTTATTATTTTTATTTATATTAATACCAAGACACACGAAATTCTGCGTGGGAATCGAACCCACGACCTACAGCGCAGCAGGCAGAGTTGCTTGAATTGTGAGGCCAGACACGGGCAGTAATAACATCTATATTACATCCAATGGCTATAAAATTTTTATTTCACGCCAGCCACAATAATATCTCAAACACGATTATTTCTCAATTCATTGTCACTGGGAATTTTATGAATGAAATAGATACGTCTTTTCAAAATTGAGCAATTGTAACCATGAACCATGAATATGGTTATGATCACTAACCACCTACATAGAACCATTATTAAAGTAATTTCTACGATTACTCGGATGAAGTTACTATGTAATTTCGTGGTTGCAATGACCGTTCTTGCTTTTTATATGATACTAGCTGTACCCGGCATGCGTTGCAATGCCACGTTAAGGTAAAAATGACATTAAAAACGAAAAAAATTAACTTTTTATCAGTAATCTAACGCCGAGGGTTGAGAATTATTAAAGTACTAATATCGCAATAAAAAAAGGGCTTAGTATTTATTATTATTATAGTAATCATCACTCTTCAATTAAATGTTCATTATTCTGATTTCAGCAATCTCCGACAAAGAGAGATCATATTATTCTGTCATCAAATCCCTGATCGGGATTAAAACCTGTTGGTTTTAGATTAGAAACCAATTACGACTTCGGAGTTGGAAATATAAACATCGTCAGAAAACGATAAGCCAACTCTTCTATGAATAAGAATAAGAAATGTTTATAGTGTATAAAATCATATTATAATATAAAGTATCAAGAGTTTGTCCTCTCGGAAATACAATAATATCAGTTAGGTACCAATTGAGAACACACCATGCCCTTTTCTGCCGCCAAGCAGTAACGCGTTCGCGTTACTGTGTTCCGGTTTGAAAGGTGTGGTTGCCGGTGAAATTACAGGCACATGAGACATTCCACCTACACGTCTCAGAGTTACGGGCGCATACGATGTGACTTGGGTATTGTCGTACCTAGTAGGGGAGGACCCAAGTAGCATCAGTTGTTATGGGCCGAGGTTACCACTTACCACCAGGTGGGCCGTTGGCTCGTTCCGTAACTACATAACATAAAAAAAAAAATTACAACTTAAGAATATTTCAGATGTAAGAAAATAAATTAAAATTAAAAATCTATTTTAAAAACAAGCTTTTTAGAACTCTGCCATATTGGATTAGAGTGACGTCACTTTATTTTTCGAGTTATTCTCAGCAAGTCCTTTCATTTGATAGCCATATTGTAGGAGTGCATTGAAAATAACTAGTCCGCCATCTTGGGTATTCCGCCATGTTGGATTTAGAATGACGTCACACAGCTAACCATGCATTGTCATCCAAATTAAACGTGTATACAAAATTTCAGCACATTAGTTGAAGATATCTGCTTCAAAATAGAGTTGGCATCAAACTTAGCGATAAGTACGCGTGACCTTATGTTTTGAATATTATTGACGTTTCCAAGCCATTTTCTTTATGAATTCTATGGAAATAAAGTTTTTGACTTTGACTTTGACTTTGTTGCAAGATTCCACCCGAACAAATATAATATAGTTACATACATTGCAAATAAAAGCATGTAATACAGAAAAATAAATAGTAGTAATACTAATAAATAGTAGTAATATTATTTTTAACATACAAAATTAAATTTAAACTTAACTCTTCATAATATTCCTTCAAATTATAGTGCACTTGACTTATCATACATTTTTTTAATTTCTGTTTGTCGTGGACCACACGAAATCTTCCCGAGACGCTAAAACAATCACGCAAATGAGATGCAAAATGCATTATTCATGTATGAAAAAAGAAACAATTATTTTATATTTTGACTTTAATAAAGCCAGAAATTAAGTTGCATATAAAAACCAGGTAATTAAAATCAATAATTTGAAACTTACTTCACTAAATTATATTAGAGAAAAAGAAGTATAATAATTATTCTATTGAAAATTATTTCGGATTTCTTGTTCAAAAATAAAACATTTTTTGAACTGTACTGTAATCGTTTTACTAATATCAATATTAAGGCATAATTATGATTAAGGCTATTTATTGTATTACAATGCTACAAGGTGTTACCAGAGAAGAATTTGTGTTATATACAGCGTGTCCGGTAATGGATAACCTTGAAATGAGTCTTAGTAGAACTATTTGGTATTTTTTTTATTTGATATTTTTTTCCGAATGCCCAATAGTTCTACTAAGACCCATTTCAAGGTTATCCATTCATTACCGGACAACCTGTATATAATACAATTAATTGTAATATTAATATCCATTCTAGCATTAATGGCTCATTTAAGAATTATTACTGAATATATCGGCCATGGAATAATAATAATACAATAAATTATAAATATTGGTGGACAATTCACACAGCGCCATTTAGCCCCAAACTAAGCATAGCTTGTACTGTAGGAAACAGATGATAGAATACATATTAAAAAAAATTCTTGTAAATACATCCCAGGAATAAATAATGTTGTTCGTAACAACCCGGAAAACACTTTCCATCTCGACTTAGCATCTGAATTCACTTTTGTTTTAACTCCGGGGCACATAAAACAGACTTTATTCTTAACGGAATCAAGTTTACATCTTAATATCCTTAGAAGGAGATGGAACACGTCGGTACTGCGTGTGAAAGGGACAAACAACACTTCAAAGGGTTATTAGCGACGTCTGAAGACCGCCGCGATTAGGGGTTGCCAGGTCGTAAAACCGAAAAGCCGGACAGACCGGATAGTTTAACCGGGCATTTTGGTAGAAAATGTCGGACACCTCTAATTTTTTAGTCTTAGTATAACAATACAGTTTTTTTAATTAATACTTGACTTTGTCGTCATATATCAAATCATAATCATTTTACTTTTTCACCCTAAATTCTTATGAAACAGCAATAAAATTGAATGAATAAGTCTTCTTTATACCAACATATGAGAAATGTAAAGAAACTGCCAAATTTAGAAAACCTAACAAAAATTAAAAACACACTATATAAAAAAATATATAAAATGTAAATCCTTTATTGGCTATACGATAAGTTAATTACGATTTTATTGTGTTAAATTAAGAGCGTGTGAATTTTGTAATAATAATAAAATAAACTAATTTAGCCGGACACGCAACCTAAAAGCCTGACTGCGTCCGGCTATATCCGGACGCGTGGCAACGCTAGCAGCGATCCTATCTTCAATGGAAGGATGTTTTTTATTTTTTTAATGGTGATTGCATCTGTATAGTAACGTTCATTCACTTTTTTGATTAAACGACCCACATTTTTAAGGATGTTGGGGGAATTTATGGTGTCTGATCCAACATTACGTTATATTTTCGTATTGCTGTTATCTATGGGCGGCACTTACCACTTAACATCAGGTGGGCCGTCAGCTCGTTCCATAAAATATATGACATTAAAAAAATATGTATGTACAATTTTGCTGGCTGATCGTTACTTATTATTATTATTATTAATTGCTACATTGTAGAAAAAAAATGTTTGACCATATTTGACTGACCTCACAGCGCAGAAGGCAGGGTTTCTGCGCTGTAGGTCGTGAGTTCGATTCCCACCCTGGACAAACATTTGTCTGACCAACATGTTTGTTCTGTCTGGGTGTTGTATTATATGTATGTATTTACGAAAAAAGTATGTAAGTATTAGATCAGTTGTCTGATTTCTGGTTCTCATGATACAAGCTATGCTTAGCTTACTTTGGGGCTAGATGGCGCTGTGTGAAATGCCCACCAATATAATATTATTGTATATCTGTAGTATTGGCTCGGTGTCATTTCGAACAAAACGCAGGAATGCATGAATATCTTCGAGTCTATTTCTGTATCCTTGCATTTGGATGGTTTCCATATCCAATTGTTTCAACTGATCATCATTCATTGACTGGCCTCACAGCTCAGTTGGTAGTGACTGCCTTAGCGCTGTAGGTCGTTGGTTCGATTCCCACCCAGGACGATCATTTGTGTGACGTAAGGTTTGTTCTGTGTCTGGGTCTTAGTAGTATTACAAAATGAAAAGTATTTATGTAGGCTATCAATTTTCTAGGTCCCATAATACAAGCTATGTTTAGGGGCTAGATGGTGCTGTGTGAAATGTCCACCAATATTTATTTACACTTTTTCGAAATTTTGCTAAAAAAAACTGTTCCTTTAAGTACAGGCATGGCATGAACAGTACCCAAAATGAAATTAAGAAAAAACTCTTTATTTCTTTGTCTACTAAAATTAGCATAAAAATGACGAATAGTTTATTCAAAATGAATAATGAAAATGATATTTGGAGAACAATGGCTGCCATAGTAATTACCATATGACTGGCCTCATAGCTCAGTTGGTTAGTAACCCTACCTTCTGCGCTGTAGGTCGTGGGTTCGATCCCCACTCAATACAAACATTTATGTGACATTTGTAACATTGATGTTTGTTCTGTGTCTGGGTGTTAATATGTATTATATGTATGTATTTACAAAAGAAAAAGTATATAAGTATTATATCAGTTGTCTGGTTTCCATGATACAAGCTATGCTTAGCTTACTTTGGGGCTAGATGGCGCTGTGTGAAATGTCCACCATTATTTATTTATTTATTTATTTATATTTAACAAAATTCCCCACTATTATGTTCATTTCATACCTAACTGTATAATTTACTTACGTTTTCAATGTAATATGAGAAATTCCCCACATAGGCGTGTTGCGACGTGCCAACCAAATATTGTAATTAGTACACTCGAACGGGTAAGTAGGTGAAATTATCGTCACCAGCGTAAGGGTCAGAGCGTAGGGTGACCACTTCCGTCTGTTCTTAGAGGCTTAAGTTACTAGCGATGCGCGATTCATTAATATCCGGTATATAATATAAGACTTTATTGCTGAAACTTCAATTTTTTTTCAATTTTTTATTTCTTAACTGTGTTGTATAATTAAACTTTAGCTTTCAAAGATATGTGTCAAGTGCACGAAAGGAGCCTCTTTGAGGCGCACTTAAAATCCTTTCTCCACACTGGTTCAAGTCAGTCAAGAGAGTCAAGAGAGTCAGTGACTCGATTAGACAGATAGAGACTTTAGCTATCTTAAACATTTTTTTTTATCGGCAGCCGGTTTGTCTTATTCAGCTTGTCCTTCGACAAAGGCCTCCTCTAATGCTTTCCATTTTGTCCTGTCTTTTGAAATTCTATGTATATATCCGACCTCACCCTCTAAGCGGAAAAAAAGGAACTAAGAAGCAAACCAAAAAGAACCACTTGGATATCCGGTATACAGGGTGTCCGGTAATTAATGGATAACCTTGAAATGGGTCTTAGTAGAACTATTGGGCATTCGGAAAAAAAATCAAATAAAAAAAAACAAGTAATATAAGATAATATGTATTTTTTTAAATAATATCGATGTTTTGTTTTTTTGTTTTTTTTTTGTTTTATTTGTTTTGTTTTGTTTTTTTTTTTATAAACAAATACAGTTTATTCTTATTAAAACCCGCGAAAATTTTTGTTATTCAGTGCCATCTCATTGTTCTGTGTCTGGGTAATAATATGGAGTTATATTTAATGTATTTATAGAAAGTGTATAATAATTCCATCATTTGTCTAGTTACCATAAAAACCAGTAAAAGCTATGCCCAGTTTGGGGCTAGATGGCGCTGTGGGAAATGTCCAACAATATTTTATATTCATTTATTTATATGTACTGTTGTATTTATGTGTGTAATTGAAATCGTTTGTTCAAATCTGCAGTACGTAAGACGACTATTATTTAGTTTTATCAAGTGCACCAAAGGAGCCTCTTTGAGGCGCACTTAAAATCCTTTCACGCGACTGGTTCGAGAGAACCAGTGACTTAGAATAGAATCTCATAATATCTGAAAGCTCATAACTTACGCCTTCTATTTTCAGCAGTCAAAAAATTCCTACACTAATCTACCCCATCGTCACTGGATTAAGTGTGGCTATAAAGATCATGGTGGTGCAGACGCCGGATTTCATTTAGGAGGTCGCGGATTCATTTTTCGTGACCAAAGATTTTTTTTTAACTTTGTGCTTTATCTTCGATCATGTAAACGACTGTATTGACTACTAGCTGTACCCTGCGGTTTCAACCGCCGTTTTCTTTCTCGTCGGCTGCCGTCTAACGCGCGACCATATGAACCGACCTTTATCTTTCTAATAATATTACCAGATTTTTATCACTCATATGACTACATTCGTAGAAATGCATTTAAATGACAATGGTTAGAAACGGAAATGCAGTCCACACTACATTACCCACGCGTTTGTGGGACTGCAAATGTCCCAGTGTTTAATGGAGACCTCGATGGCTAGTTGTTTCGGGCAACGACTCAGGTGGTTGGGGGTTCGATTCTTGTGTGTACATCGACAAACATTTATTGAATACAAGAGAAAGCGCTCTAAATTATCATGTACCAAGTAAGAAAATAAAAAAATATGAAGCAATATGGAAAAAGAAAATAAATGAAGTTTACATATATATAAAACTTAATGTGATACAGTTCTGGAGCAAGCAGATGGCCCACCTGGTGTTAAATTGTTAAAATGTTGTACTATCTTGGTAATTGTGGTTATTAATGGCATCTTAGTGTGAGATAAGGGCCCCTATTCCTAGCCCAATATGAGACGGAACTTTAAAATTGCTGCCACACCAGAACGATACATGTAAAATTAATAGCATGACAAAATTTTACGATTTTTCATTTCTTATATGTAGGTACAAAAGTCGTTTTCGGTTAGCAGTCTCACATCCTGTCGAGAATAGGGCAAAAACACTCAATTTTAAAAATTAGAATTATGCAATATTATACGTATTACATAAGTTTAATGAATTACAATATATATTTTACTGATGCCAATTATAAGCAATCGGAAAAATACTTGTTTTTAATTTATACTATAACTACCTGCGCCCCGAATTGGTAATCCCACGGGAACACTGCATTTTTCCGGGATCGTAGTAGCCTATGTGTTAATCCAGGATATAAGCTATCTTGATACCAAATTTCATCCAAATTCATTCAGCCGTTTGAGCGTGAAAGAGTAACAAACATCTATAAAAACTTTCACTTTTATAATATTAGTAGGAAGTAGGTTTTTATAAAAAAATCTTTTAAGTATCTATACTAATGTATTATTATACAAACAAATAAACCCGCATAAGATTTAAGTTTTAAGTCATAGAATGAGTTGAATCAATCAGTCACCTACTTTACATTGAAATGCGGGTAACATTTACATATCTGAATTGTTTAAATATAAATGGACCAGCTGGTCACCCTTTGGTGATAAAATAGGAACCACGATACATAATAAATAAATTAAAGTAAATAAAAATCAACATTCAAATTGATTATGATCCGAGTTTTATCTCATGATTATCTAAATACTTATTATAGAGTGGCCTCAAAGCTCAGTTGGTAGTAAATCTGCCTTCTGCGTTGTAGGTCTTGGGTTCGATTCCCCAGGACAAACATTTGTGTGACGAACACAGATGTTTGTTCTGTGTCTGGGTGTTAATATGTATTATATGTATGTATTTACAAAAAAGTATATGTGTATTCTATCAGTTGTCGGTTTCCCATAGTACAAGCTATGCTTACTTTGGAGCTAGATGGCGCTGTGTGAAATGTCCACCATTATTTATTTATTCTACGAAGATAAATAAAAAAATAAAAGCTGACAGGCCATCTGATGGTAGCTGGTCACCGTTGCCGTACACATCTGTAACACTAGACGCAATGCTGATGCACTATCTTCATTTTTTTTATGTTATTCAAGTAACGGAACGAGCTGACGGCCCACCTGATGTTAAGTGGTAGCCGCCGCCCATAGACAACAGCAATACGACTCAAGTCCTCACCACCAAAGTACGAGATGACTCAAGTCGCATTGCGTTGCATCTATCACCCCGAGACGGGGATGTTACGTCTCATGCGGCTGCAATTTCACCGGCACCCACTCCCTTCCACCGGAACACAGCAACACGAGTGCATCACTGCTTGGCGGTGGATTATCAGGTGTGGTGGCAGTACTTCGCCGGGCGAACTTGGCACAAGTTCTACTGCTACTTTGGGTTGCTCCTTTCGCACCACCCGGGGGACACGTGTATGAATTCAAAGGGTTATCACATACGGACGCGAGCAACGTGGGCCCCCAAAAGGTATGTCATAACTAGAATTAAAGGTTTTCTCTGTCGCATTGGTATATACTACTGTAAGGACAATGCAAAAATAAATAAATTGAAATACAATGTTTATCTGCCATTACTTTACATTATGTAGTAATATGACCGCGTTAGACGGGCTATTAACTGTTGACAATTGCATCGCAGCCCATAAACAATTACGATGAACGGAGAGTGGAGAGGTATTAGAGCGATCCAAATGACTCTTTCCGTAAATGTACTCTCATTATAAAACTATTTGGACTGAATAGACAATTTTTAGATTGATTAATTCTATATTGAATACAATTTGTTTGAATATTCCCTTTTTTACCCTTTGTCATTTCAATATTATGTACTATTAAAAAAGTATTAAGTATTCTATCAGGCGCCTGGTTCCCGTGATACAAGCTATGCTTAGCTTACTTTGAGGCTAGATGGCGCTGTGTGAAATGTCCACCAGTTTTTATATATAGCTCAGTTCGTAATATCTCTGCCTTCGCGCTGTAGGGTCGTGGGTTCGTTCTTAACCCGGGATTAACTATGTGAAGAGCATATACATTAGTTTTGTCCTGGTGTATATTAATTCATTTATCTGGTTTCCATTTTTTCTTGTTGCTTTACCTATTTTGTGGGCTAGATGGCGCTGGGTGCAATATCCACCAATTTTAATACTTAAGCTATTCCAAAGCGTCAAATTAGCAGTAATTTGAATAACTGTCAAAATATATCAAAACATATAGAAACGATTCGCACCCTTATAAGTGGAACACATAAACGAAAACTACAAAATAAATAATTTTACCAAAATATTTATAATTTCTTTAGATCATTCTCTTCAACGAGATTTCTTTAGATCAGTCAACGAACTTTGACCTGAATATTCTGAAGAAATCTGGATTCCTTCAGATTTTATTTATAGATACACAGTTGGTGCTTTTAGTTTATTTGTTTAGTTCCCTAATATATTCAGATAATAGATTCTTAAATCTCCGAAAAATAAACGGTAAGTGGGATTCTGTCAAAACATTTGGTATAACCGCAATAATATTTTTGACTGGCCTCACAGCTCAGTCGGTAGTAATCCTGCCTTCTGCGCTGTAGGTTGTGGGTTCGATGACCACCCAGGACAAACATTTTTGCGACGAACATAGGTGTTTGTTCTGTGTCTGGGTGTTGATATTTATTATATGTATGTATTTACTATAAAAGCATATAATATGTATTCTACCAGTTGTCTGGTTCCCATAGTACAAGCTATGCTTAGTTTCTGGCTAGATGGCGTTGTGTGAATTGTTCACCATTATTATTATTATTATTTTTCCGTCTGTGTCTTACCATTTCACGCCTAAACCACGGAACCCATTTTGATAAATGTTGAAGAACAAAATAGTACGTAACTATTTTCTTAGTCTATTTATACAAAAGATTTGCAAAATCTGATTTACGGTCTTCACTAACTTAATATAATAAACAGACTAAATTATTCCGTTAATTTTATTATATATTTTTTTTGTTAATGGTCTCCACAGCATTTAGTAGAGCTTATTCGCGTTACTGTGTTCCGGTTTGAAAGGTGTGGTTGCCAGTGAAATTACAGGCACATGAGACATTCCACCTTCACGTCTCAGAGTTACGGGACTTGCGTCTTACCTAGTATGGCCGGACCCAATTCGTGTTGCTTGTTTTGGGGAGAGGTTACCACTTAACACTAGGTAGGCCATCTGCTTGTTTCATAATTTTATTGTATAAAAAATGTGCTGGTATATGCCAAGCGGTCAGATGTGGTCCAACCCTTAGGTCAATGGTTAGTTCAAGATATGAGAACACTAATAGAAGTTGGCACTAGACCAAGAAAATCCCTTTTCCGCGATATGTCACTTTGACCCTTAGAATAGTTTCATATCATCGCGCGATTGCCACTATCTATATATCTATTCGAGTCACTGGTTCTCTCAAACCAGTGTGGTGAAAGGATTTTAAATGTGCCTCAAAGAGGCTCCTTTCTTGCACTTGACCCATGTCTTCGAATAACTAGTTCTAGGACATGTCGGTTTCATCACGATGTTTTCCTTCACCGTTTTGAGAACGTGGTATTGCGCACATAAATCTTTCAATTGAAAAACTCAAAGGTGCACGTCGGGTTTGAACCGGCGACCTCCGGATTTAAACTCGGGGTCGGTACTACAAGACCACCACGGTCTCAATTAGCCCACTAAACAGAGGCACTATAGTCATACGAATACAATTGTTCTAGATCGCCTAGCGAAGAGACTATTTAGTAGTTTCCAGTAGAAATTATGCCAAGCCCGTCCGGGGAAGTACTGCCATCATACCTATATCTGGTACCAAGCAGTAATGCATTCGCGTTACCCCGGCGCCAGACACAGCAACAACATTTGAACACTTGTTTGAACACTTGTTAGTCGCGGGTATTTGAGAAATGTTTCAAAGTTTGATTAAATGTTTGTACTTTGCTATTCGGTGTTGGGTTATCGCACATCAAAGCGTTCAAACATCACACATTGCGCAGCCTGCCACATTTGCGCAAAGTTAATTTGCTATTACATCGCCTTGCGTGATGTCTACATCAAACATGTGTTCAAATGTGTGTTCAAATTCTTTTAAAGTCTATGTTCAAATATTTGACTTGTCTGGCGCCGGGGTTACTGTGTTTTAAGGGACTGAGTTATCTAGTGTGCCTAGTTCCATACCCAAGTATGTCGTTTAATTATGAAGTAGCAATCACACTTTAAACTTTTACAACCTCAAAGGCACGTCATTGTCTAAAACAATACGTACTCCAATCATACGTAATTGATATGAAGAGCGGTAATCCCCCACGGTACAGTAATTCCCCTGCGGGTACCATTTGGAGATGTGACCCCATAAAGGGGTCAAATGTGCAGTGAGGCAGAACGACATGTGTTGACCAAAATGGTGGGCGTTGGCCACGACTGAGTGATTATAGGGACAGTCTTTTAGGAAAGACCTCACAACTCAGTTGGTAGTAACTCTGCCTTCTGCGCTGTAGTGTCGTGGGTTCGATTCCCACCCAAGACAAACATTTGTGTTACGAGGATAGACGTTAGTTGTGTCTGGGTGTTAATTATGTATTATATATATATATTTACAAAAAAGTATATATATGTATTCTATCAATTGTCTGGTTCGCGTAGTACAAGCTATGCTTAGTTTGGGGCTAGATGGCGCTGTGTGAATTGTACACCAATATTATTATAATTATTATATATGTCCCAAATTTTCCGACTTCATGGACACCCTACTTATTTAACACCATTCGTCACAGTCCCTTAACATTCTTAGGTGTGGCCACAATTACAGATAATAACTTACTCGAAAGGTAAAATAATTATCTAAGATAACAGTGACTTTTATTATTGCCGACTGAATACAGCTTCCTTCCCAAGAGCGTGTCGGTTAGTGGCAGCCGGACCTAGAGTTTCAATCTGGAGGTCGCCGGTTCAAATCCCGACGTGCACCTACGAGTTTTCGATAGAAATTTTTTTGTGCGCAATACCGCGTTTTCAAAACGGTGAAGGAAAACACCGTGAGGAAACCGACATGTCCTAGAACTAAAAATTCGAAGACATGTGTCAAGTGCACGAAAGGAGCCTCTTTGAGGCGCACTTTAATCTTTCTTCTGGTTCGTAAGAGCCAGTTACAGGAGTAGTCACATTCGAGTATTTCATATAATATGTATCCGAGCTATGACGGCTCGGTTGGTAGTGATATCGGCTTAATATCTATAGGTCGTGGGTTCGAATCTTTCAAGAGCAGTAGAACTCATGCCAAGTTCGTCCGGGATACTTCCTCAGAGTTATAGGCGCATACGATGCGACTTGGGTCTTGTTGTGTGTTAGTAGGGGAGGACCTAAGTCGTATTGCTGGTTACTGGCAGAGGTTACTACTTAAATCCAGGTAGGCCATCTGCTCGTTCCGTTAATTTATAACATAAATAAATGATGTCATAATCGTCTCGTATGTACTCGTACGAGTATTATATTTCCAAGCTTTTGTTGCGTTTATCTTAGACAGTTTACTTAACCTTGGTGATCAAAGCGTTTATATCGAGACAGGATGTTTTTGTACATCGATGAGGTAATTGACGATTTAATGAGGCATATACTCTAAAAAAATATTGAACATTGGCTACTGCCTGCGGCTTCACTCGAGTGCTATGGCTAAGATGTACAAATGTAAAATAAGTAATTATATAATATAAAGAATTGTCGGTGTCAGCCAAATTGGAATTTTAATCTATTTTATTATATTTATTTTTATCAAATAGTCACTTCATTATTATTTCCCTCAAAAATTTATTATTTAATAATGTTATTATGACTATTATACTACTAATTGTTGGTGGAAGGATTAAAGTGTGCTTCAAAGAGGCTCCTTTCATGCTCCATAAATACATGACATCATAGCTTGGTTCATCAAAAATCATTTTCAGATTTTTCATTTCCCGCCTCTGCTAACTCACACATTAGCAAGATTTAACTGAAAGTAAACTATGTTTTTATCTTCTATCCCTTTATGATCTCATGAATGACAGATTAGTCCGAAAACGTTCCAAACAGACGTTATTTTGTAATGTGATACGTTGCGCAAACGCACATATCTGTCTCTTATACGTTTCCATTGTCCAACTTAATACGACTTTCCTAATTCCATTGGTAAGACTTTTGCCTGTATACGATAGTATTCATAGTGCTTTTTTTATCGACTTCAGAAAAAGGAGAAGTTTCTCAATTAGGTTGTATTTTTTTGTATTTTTTGCCTCTGTTCTCCTTCATTATAAACCGATTTACAAAATTCTTTTTTTTTTAAAGGATATATTTTCAGATTGGTCCTACAGAAATGTCAACAAAATCATCTCAGTAGTTTGGTTTTTAAATCAGAATAACCGGTTTTTTTATGTCGCTTGCTGTATTCCCTTTCGCTTGTCGACAAGCCTGTTGTTTTGGAGCACTAAATGCTGTACGATTTGTCGTGTGACCGTGGAAACACACTCCAAATGATAAACTTCCAGTAATTAGGTCGGCTTTCTGCGCTGTCGGGCAACTAAAGCATTACACCGTCGGTATTGTGACCAGATGGGTCGTTCGCAGGCCTTCAACAACTTTTAACGGCTTTTAGCATAATTATACAGCTTTTTCTTTCAGTCTTCAGTGTCTTACTGAATATTTATTTATTTATTTAATACTTTATTGCACACAGAAAAAAACAATGTACAAAAGGCGGACTTAATGCAAATGCATTTTCTACCAGTCAGCCAGTCAGGTAGAAAAACAATTTTGGCGCATATAAATAATACAATACAAATACAAAATAATACAAAAAAGTTATTTTAACCTTAATTGATTAATTAATATATATAACCTTAATTAATAATTTTCAAAAAGTGTTCCTTGACAAGCCGTTTGAATGCCGATTTAGTAGGTGCCGTTAGAATTTCAGATGGAAGCGAGTTCCAGAGTCGAACAGCCATAACCTGAATACGGATAATAATACTCACGAAAATCTGTTAATAATTAAATAAATAAGACCGTTCGTATAAAACAATAAGGCATGTTTTTTTAATATTTTTTCTGTAGTATTCCGCCCGTATTTTTCGCACTGGTATAATATTTGGAGTCTGATTTTTAAAATTTTTAAAAGCTTGTATCATAGGAACTAGACAACTGATAGAATATATAGTATTTTGTAAATATAATACTTGTTAAAAAGACACAGAATAAACATCTATATTAGTCACACAAATGTTCGTCCTGGGTGGAAATTGAACCTACGACCTACAGGTTTTACCAACTGAGCTGTGAGGCCAGTCAAATATATTTTTGAAATGAAACTTATTGAAATGTGTCAAATGCAGGAATGGAAACTCCTTGAATCTCTAAATTACAAGGCACTGGTTTGAGAGAAATTGTGGCTTGATTAATTGTATTATGTCCATTTGGGCAAATATAAACGGGTTGTAGTATAAATAGTGAACACTTCTAAGAAATAAAAACAACGGTTTGCGCCTAAATTATAAAATACAAAAGTAACATTATCCTGTTTAATTCATAGTGTCACAATATCAAACGACCCAACCAAAAACAGTGAGTCAATTTAAAAACAAAACATAGTTATATTACAAAAGGACATTTGGAAGCAAATTACGACATAAAATAATACAAAAATGTGTTAAACGTACCGTCTGAGTGTCGTGCTGTGTGCGCGTAATGAGGCTAGACTACTTGTAAAACAGAATATACACTATAATAATAATAATGCTTTATTGGAAAGATGGTGATACTTAATACATACGTAGTTTGCGACAGTTGCTGTGTATCCATTAGGCGGTCTTAACGTATAATACGATGTCTTCAAGAACTAAAATAAAAGTAGTAAAATTATAAGTATAATGCAAGAACTATGTTCTTGAGCACGAAAGTAGACAAATGGAGGCATACACTGGCACCCAAACTAGTATAAACTGTATCTCAAGAGGCACAGTGTATCCCCAACTAATAGTATAGAGTTAATATTTGTCTGTATGTAGGGAGAAATCTCCAGATATAAAAGCAATTCTAAATATTATATTACTGTTAGAAAGGCAGATTATCTCTGAATATTTTTTTTATTTTTTTTATTTTGCTCGTTATGATCGGGACGATCCAGGAACGTTATTGATAAGGATTTTATGTAATTGTGTGATGTGTAACTGTAATTGTAATTTTAATTTAATTTAATCTCATATAGGAAATAATAATATTCCGAAAAAAAAAAGATTTATTATTATTAATTTAATTATATCTAGGCGGATGAATAAGTGGTAAGTCTTTTATAGAGTTACGTGGGAACTGAATGCTTTTTTATTTATCCAACAAAAATACAATTACTTCTAATCTATAGTGTTTTTCAACCTATGTAAGGTTTTTAAATGTTAGAAATTGGATACGATTATATTGGTGTTAGGCAAGCTGAAACTTAACTAAAGAGCATTTATCTTATTCTGCTTCATAATGGGTAAAAAAAATAAAAGAAAAAACTATAGTTTAAAACGGAATAAAAATTAGTTTAGTACGATGCGCCTGAATGGTTCTTAGTTACTTGTTTACAGTTTTTACATTAGGTTTTAGTTGAAGCCAGTTTCACAGCGAAGTTTTACAAAAGTAAAAACTTTCATAATTCTTTCACCAAAACATATTCGATAACATTACAGAATTCAGACCAATTCCCGAAATAAATGGTTGCACACAATTTGATGCAACTATTTTTAGTAAATGGAACGGCTAAATGCATTTATCATAAATAAGCATTGGATGGGTTTATGGTCAAGATAAATATTTGGGATGAGTTTACTAATTATTAATTGTTTTGACAGCTTTTGAAATTTAAATGCATAATTTTTAAATGTTTTTTTATGTTATTTAGGTTACGGAACGAGGTGATGGCCTACCTGGTGTTTAGTGGCCGACTGTAGCCACTTACCTTCAGGTGGTCAAATATATTGCTTGCACATAATTAAATAAAAAAAATAACTAGAGAGAGTTAGTTTTTTTTTTACTTCATTAAACTAACTAACAGGAAGTAAAAACATAAAAAAAACTAAAATAAATTATTCCCTGTGGAACTCACACCGTTTACCATAGACTTATGGTATTATTAAAGGAATATAGAATCAAATTATGAAAGGTAATAAATATTCAGATCTGTTAAATAAAAATGTCTCTGCCGCGCCGTGTACTCTACGTAGATACGGTGGCCGGACAAACATGTAGGAATGCATTCTTTTACAACCTCTCACACTTGTGTGGACAAAACACGTCTCTACAAATTGTGTCCACCGCCTTCACGTCTGGTGATTCTGGACAAATATTTGTTAAGGATTTCACGGGAAGCTTACAAATATATTGAGAGCGCGGAGTAAAGTCAAAAGGCCTATTTCGGAGGGTCTTAAGAGGGTCGGCAACGCGTGGGTGATGCCCACGCGTTTATTGCAAGTTTACCGACTGTGGTAACCGCTTACGATTTTTTTGTCAAAGTTACGGATCGAGCTGATGGCCCACCTGATGTTGAGCGGTTACATCTGCCCACATCAAATCAAAATTTCTTGGATCTTCCCCTACTAACGTAAATGTGTGATGCCCACGCGTTTATTGTAATTTTACCGACTGTGGTAACCGCTTACGATTCTTTTTGTGGTAAAGTTACGGAACGAGCTGATGGCCCACCTGATATTTAGCGGTCACCTCTCACACACCAAAATCCACATCAAAACAACATCTTGGATCTTCCCCTACTTACGTACAAAAAAGAATCAAGTCATATCGTATGCGCCGTAACTTTGAGACGTGAAGGTGGAATGTATGTGCCTGTAATTTCACCGGCAACCACACCTTTCAAACCGGAACACAGCAACACCAATGCATCACTACTTGACGGCAGTACTTCCGCGAATGAACTTGGCATTAGTACTACTAAAAACAATCTTGTTAATAGTGTGAATGGTGATAAATAACAGCATATAGCAATAGCAATATCTCAAATATAGACATGCAAGACCTTTTTTATTGTGGGTTATAGTGCGAGCTGACGGCCCACCTGCGTACGGAAACGATCACTAGTAGTAGTAATAGTAGTCAAACAACTGAGGGTCATTAAAACTCAACATTACAGAGGCCAATCTCATAAATGACCTCCTGAAAACAACCAGAGAATAAATGTAACCGAAACTTTAAGTAAAGCAGCAGTACAGCTTTCAAGTTACGCTATTAAAATCTGACATACATAGGATTGATAAATTAAATCAGCCCTTATACATTCTTGCAAGATCTATTGAACGGAGAATCTGAGAGTAATTATTCCTGTGTATCAAAGAGCTGAGGTAAATATAATATACGTTTATTTCACGTGACATGACTCATAAACGTCAATATACAATAATTTTGCAACTAAATGTTAATATAATAAAATAAAATAAAAATAAAAATTATAAATGTTTTTGAAGTGGAGTGGAGACTGATGAGTGGGTGACTATTAGTAAAATGCGTATAAGTTAGGTTATTCAGTTCAACTTCTTAACTTAAAGTAATTGGGCTATGTAAAGCTTATCATTATTATTATTATTACTCGCGTCACTGGCTCTGCCTCGAACCAATATGGTTAAGATTAAAGTGCGCCTCAAAGTCTCTAATCATCTCATTTCCGACTGGTAAACATTTTTATGATTGAATGGCGTGAAGTTAGACCTTGGGTTTTCGGCGTTTATGTTGTGTGGGTGCCAGCTGTAACACACATAACTTTAGGGGTATGATGATGAGCGTACTTTTGCGTATTAATATTTATGTATCTGTAGGAAAAAAATATAGTTGTTCCTTTGTTGGTTTCTGTGTAAGAATGATGCTTGAAAATTTACTCCCAAGTTATAAATCAGACAAATATATACAAATATTATAAGCCTGAAATATTATTTCTAGTAATTCTATCGATTTATCCATGTATCGAAATTGATATAAATCGATTTTAACAGGAGCTACTAATTGTTCATACTACAATCGATAGTCTGTCATTTATTACTCCAACACTGGACTATGTCAGTGTCACAAACAAGCCTTACATATTCGCTGTGTAAGGCGTTCGATTTCTACACTTATAAGGAGACTAGTGATGTGACTTTATCGATAATTTGAATTTAATAGCGACCTACTTGGATGAAGTAAATTGATTTACTGTTTCCATGAGAACACTTTACGAAGTGCAATATGGCGGCGAGAAACTCGTTAAATTAAATAAATTATTTTAAGCTATTGCATAGCTTCTATCGCGGGCCTTGAGCGTGGAGACCAGCTTTTTACTAAGTGCATATGGATTTATACGCGGTACATATACCATAACAACATTTTTTTTAAATTTTGTCTGTCTGATTGTTCAGGCTAATCTCTGAAATGGCTAGATCTATTTTGACGGAACTTTCACTGGCAGATAGCTGATGTAACAAGGAGTAACTTAGGCTACTTTTCTGAGGGGTAAAATAGGGGTGCGTGATAATACCGAATTCCACGTGGACGAAGTCGCGGGCAACAGCTAGTACTTATATATAATAGTGACCATTTTTGCGGTCTCCACTGATTACCTATTTTTAATATTTTAATAACACGGGCTTTAAAAAAGAGTTTAATGAGTAAAAAGTTTTTGTACCTCTATATAAATTAAATGTGAAATGAGATGTGTTACTTGAACGGACATAAACTTACTAACTACTTAATTATAGGATTTTTATGGTTACTTAAATCATAGCCATGACTAAGACTTAATTAAACTAATTACACTATTAACTGGTAATTATGCTATGATTAATAACAGCGTTCATAATATCACTATGTTAAATTATTTAATCATACTTTCAATTTGAAAATAACTGTATGACTAATAAATTTATAAAATTAAACGAATTTTATTATTACATATTTACCTCGTCATAGTTCGGTATTATTATTGTTATGATTGAATTGGTTTGTGCTTTTTTACAAGACTACGGACAAAGCCGATGGCCCACCATTGTTAGACCCAAGTTGCATTGTATACGATGTAAAGGTGGTATATATCATTTGCCTGTCATTTCACCAGCATGGATGTAACACGAATACATTACTGCTTGGTGGCAGAAATGTATGGTAGCAGTACCGCTTGTATAGATTCTACTGCTACTTACATGCTTTTATTATTTATTTTTATTTAATAGTAATTCAATCGATATAACCCATCCCTAAACCACATCCCGGTACAAATCAACTAGGAATGCGGTATGTTTATTAGTACAAGGGAATCCGCGGTATTTTTAATTATTAATTGGTCAATGAAAGCTGTTTTTCCTTAGCAGAACTAAGTGATAGTGTTTTAATAGTAATAATAAATATTGGTGCACATTTCACACAGCGCCATCTAGCCCTAAAGTAAGCTAAGCATAGCTTGTATCATGGTAACCAGACAACTGATATACATACTTGCACTTTTTTGTAAATACATATATATCATACATATTGACTCCCAGACTCAGAACAAATATCTATATCTCTGAAATGGCTGGACCGATTTTGACGGGACTTTCACTGGCAGGTAGCTGATGTAACAAGGAGTAACTTAGGGTAATTTTTCAAGGGATAAAATAGGGGTGCGCGAGAAAACCGAATTCCACGCGGACGAAGTCGCGGGCACCAGCTAGTTCGACATACAAATCGACTGTAGCAATTAACATTGTAGGATGTACATTTTTGCGATTTTCAATTTATTGCATAAAAGGCCTTAGAATAAAACTATAAATGCCCCAGTAAATTATGAAATCTCTAAAATCAACATCTCTGTTTTTCTAAGTGGAAAAAGTAGTATGTGTTCAGTTCACTTTATTCCCATTTGAAACTTTGAACGGCTGTATCCTAAAGTATCGATTTTTCACATAAACTATGTTAATTGCTACAGTCTTGTCCCGGGTGGGAATCGAACACACGACCTACAGCGCAGAAGGCAGGGTTATTACCAACTGAGCTGTGAGGCAGTCATCACACAAAGAGCCTCTGTCCACAGAGTACAGCAGATGGTCGATACGGCACGCGCCCTGACCACAGATTGTATCATCATGGTCATTGAATCGAACGTTTTCGATTGATCAAGTTGAATGAATGAACGAAAGAATGAATGAATGAAGATTTATTTGTTCGATGTATGTGTCTATAAAAGATTACAAGGATATTTAATTAGATACTTAAAAATTAGTTTAGTTTAGACGACTGTATATAAAATCATATATAAATTACACATACATAAATTAATATTAATAAATAAATAATATGTATTTACAAAATAAAATAAATAATTATTACAACAATTGTCTCATATATGTATGACTGGCCTCATAGCTCAGTTGGTTAGTAACCCTACCTTCTGCGCTGTAGGTCGTGGGTTCGATCCCCAATCAGGACAAACATTTATGTGACATTTGTAACATTGATGTTTGTTCTGTGTCTGGGTGTTAATATGTATTATGTGTATGTATTTACAAAAGAAAAGTATATAAGCATTATATCAGTCTGGTTCCCATGATACAAGCTGTGCTTAGCTTACTTTAGGGCTAGATGGCGCTGTGTGAAATGTCCACCAATATTTATTTATTTATTTATTATTTATATACAAGCTATGCTTAGTTTGGGGCTAGATGGAGTTGTGTGAAATACCTAAACAATGTTAACACACGATTTAATCTAATTGAAGCATCACTCGTGTAAAATATACTTAAGAACTGAAAGAAAAACTGATTTTGCGGTCAATTAAGCGTTACGAATAAAGTTTTTTTTAATGCATCAAATATTTCAATTATATTTTGGTTTCAAATAGTTTCTGTAAAAAACTCTTAAAAACTATTTGTTTTTTCTTTATGAAACCTTTACGGTTTAGTAGATAAACTGCTTTGAAAATTTCCATTTTGGGTAACCCTAGCTGCTTTGAAAACTCCCATTTTGGGTAACCCTGGCTCTTAACTTCAGGTGGGCCATCTGCTCGATCCTTAACTCACTAAAAAATGACACCTTCATGTGCCCTGCTTCGAAAACCACATCAGGAAATTTACCGCTATAACTCGACTTGTGCTGCTAGGCTTATTATCTGGTCGTGGGTTCGATTCTACGAGCTTTGGTTTCCGGTGAAGATAAGCATCAATCACGTAAGAATTACGCCGGACGAATATATTTTGTATGAAAACATATTCTCGTTTCCGCAAGCTGTATGTTATAAATCTATTTCATTCACCACAAATAAAAACGGTTAAAATGTGACTCATGAATAAAAGCTGCAACATTCATTCGTTTACAAAGACTAGATGTGTGATTCCATTGTCTAACGATAATTTTTATATGTTCGAGCAAAAATCGTGTTGCAAAATTATAAGTACTTAAGTCTCTGTAGCTAAGTTGGAAGTTTTATTCTATTCAACTCACTGTTTCTCTCGAATCAGTGTGGTGAAAAGATTTTAATTGCGCCTCAAAGAGGATCTTTTTGTGAACATGACACATGTCTTCGAATTTTTAGGTCTAGGACAAGTCGGTTCCTTCACGATGGCTTCCTTCACCGTTTTGAGAATGTGGTACTGCGCACATAAATATTTCAAGCTAAAAACTCATTAATGCACGTAGGAATTTGAACCGGTGACCTCCGGATTGAAAATCTGGGTCAGTACCACTAGACTACCAAACTATCTGTTCCAAGTTGGTAAGGATCATGGCTAACATATAAGCGATTGCTCGTTACGTAAATGTTTACCAGCTGAAGTTAGTTTTCGGATCTCATATGTTTATGTTTTGTGTATTTGTTGCAGGTACGGTACATAAGATAATCATTAAGCAAAGACGAGAGCAATAGAACTCACGCCAAGTTCGTCCGGGTAAGTACTGCCACCAAGCCCATTTCTGTCGCCAAGCAGTAACGCATTCGCTTTACTGTGTTCCGGTTTGAAAGGTATGGTTGCCGGTGAAATTACAGGCACATGAGACATTCCACCTACACGTCTCAGAGATACGGGCGCATACGATGCGACTTGGGTCTTGTACCTAGTTGGGGAGGAGCCAAGTCGCATCGGTTGTTATAGCCAACACTTGGTTAACACTTCACACCAGGTAGGCTGTCGGCTCGTTCCGTAACTGTATCAAATAAAAAAAACAATAGAAATCAAACCCTACAGAATTGCGAAATACAATGTTTTTTTTTTGTTTAAATTTGAGTCAAAACTGTGTACACTTCATAATTACTTATTTGTTTTTATTATTTTTAAGACCTGGGCAGACACCTTAGCTCAGCATTGGACAATACAAGTTAGTTTAAACAAAAGACGTATGCAGAATAATCGTATCGGAAAACGTATTCGCCCGTACAATGGTAACGCACTGGCTAAATATAAATAGGACTCACCTCCCAAAATAAATGGCACAGTTATGATAAACTAAGTCACTATGCATTCGCTGTAGATTTTCATTGCGCCAGGTGCATACGAACTACTTTGAAATAAATATAATGTAGGAATTAACACATTTTATCATTATAAACAGAATTTAAAGAGTCAAAAATCTCATATTAATCTCTACTTTGGGATCGCCACTTAAATCGTCAGAGAGATAGAAGATAGGGCTGAGAGGTTGGTTGGTGTACCAGGGAGAGAATGGTGGCCGAGTGGTACAGATACCGAATTGCAATAGGCTAATCACAGGCTCAGACCCCGACGTAACCAATAAGTAAGTAAGCGCAATAGCTCACATACAGTTTTCAAGCGATTAAAAACCTTGTATTTTTTTTAATTTAATATTTAAAAAAAAGGAAACCCTCCTTTTGGGGTTCTTTTTGTTCTTTCCCATGGAAGGTCAGATAGGGTTTCAACAGGCGTCAATCCTAGCGATTCCTTTAGGGGTTTCTTGACTATTCTCCCCATGGAGGGTCGGATAGGGTTTGAACAGGCGTCAAACTTAGCGATAAGTGCGCGTGACCTTATATTTTGAATGTTATTGACGTTTCCAAGCCATTTTTTTTTTAATTCTATGGAAAGTTTACGGACTTTGACTTTGAAAGCCTCCAGTAGTTTGGGTGGCCTCCAGTATAAACCATCACAGCGACAGAAGATAGAAGTTGATTTAACAAATAGAGTAGTGAGACGCTGCGTCCGCCTTGGCTCACGTCCAGACGTCTACAGTCGGGATGCGATGCATTCTATAAATACCCGCAGACTTTGATGTGTTTCGATTTATTTTCCAATCGGATCGGGTAACTGGTTTTAGATGTCTGAACCAGTCAATGGAACAGATTGTGTGACGCTAGGATTTTGAATTAGAATATTTATTTTCATATATGAAACACATAACAAACTAGCTGTTGCCCGCGACTTCGTCCGCGTGGAATTCAGTTTTATCACGCACCCCTATTTGACCCCTCGGAAAAGTAGCCTAACCTACTCCTTAAAACATCAGCTATCTGCCAGTGAAAGTCCCGTCAAAATCGGTCCAGCCATTTCAGAGATTAGCCGGAACAAACAGACAGACAGATTGAGAAAAATTGTAAAAAATGTTGTTTTGGTATATGCACCGTGTATACATTCATATGCACTTAGTAAAAAGCGGTTATTTTGATATTACAAACAGACACTCCAATTTTACTTATTTGTATAGATTAAATTATAATAAATTAGGTACAGAAATATGTCTCGCCATCATTGTAATTACAGCAAACACAATAGAAAGACAATATATAGTTGCGCCTTATACCATTTAGATTCGGAAATTGTTTATCAGTAGCAGTAGAATTTATGCCGAGTTCGTCCGTGGAAGTACTGGTACTTTACCCATTTGCCGCCAAACTGTGATGCATTCGCGTTAATGTGTTCCGGTTGTTTTGACGTCTCAGAGTTACGGGCGCATACGTAGGCTAGGACCCAAGTCGTATTGCTTAGATAGAGTATGGGTAGAGGTTATCACTTAGATGGAGCCATTTTCTCGTTCTGTAATTATTTATCTTAAAAAACTTAGGTTGCTAACAAAAAAATGCACAAAAAGAAGAAAATGCCTAAAAAAACTCAAAAAGGATGTAATTCTTTTCTGTCTAATTACCAATTTCTTTTTCTGTCTAATTGCGAAAATCTATAAATACATGATATATTATGGTAAATACATAATAATATATGATTAATGATTATGCAGGGATGTTGAAAGCATATACACAGTAAAGTTACTCCTCAGTGTAGCATGAGTCTGAAGAAGAACTCAGTAGGGGCACCTACTAGTAGGCATACTTGTGAATCATCCAAATGTGTCAAGTGATTAATCACCTTGCCTAATGCATTTTAAGCACTCTTAAGCATCTAGCGATTAAGTACACTCGACATTAAGGCATTGGTCCAATAATCTCTCGATATAACGACTCTTAACGTCTTAAGATTGGAAGAACTACTTTTGACTATCTGTCCTAACTATAATATATTATTTATTTCACTGGCCTTATATATAGCTCAGTTGGTAACCCTGCCTTCTGCGCTAAAGATCGTGGGTTCGATTCCCACCCAAGACAAACATTTGTGTGACGAACATATGTTTGTTGTCTCTGAAAGGATCTTTTCTTAGACTTGACACAAATCTTAAAATGTACAGTTCTAGGGCATACTGGTTTCCTCTCTGTAACGACGTTACGAAAGTGAGCGAAACACTCATTAGTCTTCAGCTGTACTCTGAACTGGCAACCCCCGGATTGAAAGACGTGGTCTGCCACTAGGCCATCACGCTGTGGCATGCGCTCGAATAAAATAAATAACTCCAAAATCAACGATTCACAGAAAACAAGTACAAACTTTACACTAGTATCCTACTTAATATTATAAACGTGAAATTTTGTATGGATGTTTGTTACTCTTTCACGCTCAAACGGCTGAATGGATTTGGATGAAATTTGGTACCAAGATAGCTTATATCCTGGATTATATAGGCTACTTTGATCCTGGAAAAGTGCAGTGTTCCAGTGGGATTACTCATTCACCGCGGGGCGCAGCTAGTTAAGAAATATACCAATCAATGAAACTATGTTACGCAATTCAACCAAACCATTGTATTATATTCAAGTAAATTCAAAGCCGGTTCAAAATAAGTTTATTATGTAATAAATCTAAATATTTATTAGTCACTATGTACAAAGCTCATTCACAAACGTTTATAGGTCACGTACCAGAAACATTTATGTGTAAACGTGGGTATTAGTAAAGGGGATATGATAAACGCGATTAATGATTTGGTTATGGCTGTGAATGCTGCTGTGCTCTGCCTTTTGCGCTGTATGTTGTGGGTTCGATCCCCACCCAGGACAAACATTTGTGTGACGAACATAGATGTTTGTTCTGTGTCTGGGTGTTGATATGTATTTACAAAAAGTATATGAGTATTATATCAGTTGTCTGGTTCCCATGATACTATGCTTAGCTTACTTTGGAGCTAGATGGCCTATGTATTCTTTGAGGAATCTTTACATAAAGTCTCTTCCTCACATTTCTGTCAACTCATAACAGTTTGAGTTAATCCACTCATAGTAATTCACACGCGCATTTCGTGGCCACATTAAAACGTACACACATTTCAACCCAAAAACCTAATTTTCTTGCAAATAATGCTCCATTTCGAATTGGGTTTAAACAACCAAGTTGCGAAGACCCTTTTTGTAAACTAGTTCGTTATTCAACACGGCTCTTATTAAACTGGATGCACGTCCAATTTGTTAAGACCTGTGCCAGTTTAAAATAATGTTTTAAAATAGGTTTCTAATTAAAATGGGTAGGTGGAAATTTGACCGACATGTGTTTTCGATAAAAGTGAGTTACGTTAGATTCCGTAGACGTTATGCAAAAAGTTATATGATTTGCAAAACAAAACCTATTTCATATGTAATGTGGTTCTGTAAAAAGCTGTTTCAAATATTTTTCAAGCGAATAAAATCATCTTTCCCGGGGAAGTACTGCCACCATGCCCATTTCTGCCGCCAAGCAGTAACGCTTTCGCGTTACTGTGTTCCGGTTTGAAAGGTGTGGTTACCGGTGAAATTACAGGCACACGAGACATTCCACCTACACTTCTCACAGTTACGGGCGCATACGTTGCGACTTGAGTCTTGTCGTACCTAGTAGGGGAGGACCCAGGTCGCATCGCTTGTTATGGGCTGAGGTTACCACTTAACACCAGGTGGGCCGTCAGCTCGTTCTGTAACTGTAATACATAAAAAAAAAACTTTTCACGTCTTTTCTGTCATATAAATGACTTATACATACATACTGTGCACTCATGAAGTTAATTTTGTAGCCAATGATTTCGTTTTATTTTTGTGTATTTTAATTTTGATTTTACCTACTCTCATCTCAAACTACCTAAGTATGTCATCATGGCGCTCCCAGATAACATAAGTGACGATCTCAAAGGTGTGAATTCACGTGGGCACATTTGCACTTACCCAAAGTGAAGTGTCAGAAGTACTATTCAAATCTCCAAGTAATCCGATGTGTAGTCATCACTTATCTAGGTTGAGCAGTAACCGAAAATGGCGTCATTTATACACCTTTGAGTTTGTATCAGAAATTATTTGAAACCTTTTTGTTATTTTGTTTTTCATAAATAAATAAAACAGAAAAGTAAAACACTATCTTTTCCTTTAAGTATTTGTGCGTATTTTATTATTTTTTCATATTAAAATTTAATATTATTAAGCTATTGCATAGCTTCTATCGCGGACCTTGAGCGTGGAGACAAAATCCAGAAATTCCGTAACGAAAAAAACCTAACACCCCCCCACTCCGACCGGCACAGCGGTGATACTCTTTAGTTTTTCCATCTATCGATAAATACCAGAACTTTTAATGACTTTTTGAAATATCACGCGCAATAGCTTTACCGCGGCAGTCTCCGAGTGCCACACGGCTTTTTTTACATTACATCAAAATTTGCAAAGGCCTATCTTATAGCAATAAGCTAAGATGTTATTTTTCATATTTTAATAATTTCACCACATGACTGAATGTTCTCTTAAATTGTTTATGATAAACGTAATTATATTCATTTTATAATAAATATATTGGTGGACATTGTCACACAGCGCCATCTAGCCCCAAACAAAGCATAGCTTGTATCATGGGAACCAGACAACTGATAGAATACTTATATACCTATTTGTAAATACTACACATAATACAAATTAACACTCAGACACAGAACAGACATATTCGTCACACAAATGTTTGTCCTGGGCGGGAATCGAACCCACGACCTGCAGCGCAGAAGGCAGAGTTACTACCAACTGAGCTGTGAGGTCAGTCAGTTAACTGACAGGCCTGGGTTTTAACCAAGTCTGGTAATTAAGCAAAGTGCAATTTACTTAAAGCTATGCAATCGAGTTAAGTACAGTTGCAAACGTAACGCCCCACCAATTATGAAGATTGAGTTTACTTTTCGCACACAAATTCTTATGTTTGATCGGAGGGCTTGCAAAAGCTTTGAGTGCATGAAACAAAAGTACTTTTTTATATTGGTGGACATTTCTCACAGCGCCATCTAGCACCAAAGTAAGCTAAGCATAGCTTGTATCATGGGAACCAGAGACCAGACAACTAATATAGGTATTTACTTAACACTTTTTTGTGTAAATCATCATCATCATTTTCTTGCCCTTATCCCAACTAGGTGGGGTCGGCACAACATGTACTTTCCTTCCATTTTTCTCTGTCAGACGTCATCTCAGCACTCACTCCTTTCTTACTCATATCATCTTTCACGCAATCCATCCATCTTTTCTTTGGCCTACCTTTACTCTTACATCCATCCACATCCATATCTAGGACTCTCTTTGTAGCATGACTTTTTTGTGTAAATATATACATATAATACATATTAACACCCAGACACAGAACAGACATCTATGTTCGTCACACAAATGTTTGTCCTGGGTGGGAATCGAACCCACGACCTACAGCGCAGAAGGCAGGGTTACTACCAACTGAGCTGTGAGGCCTGTCTAATGACATAATCTAGTCCTGTGGGGCATTCCACTTGTAGGAAGTACGATGCCAAAGCTGTACAATGCCATGCCACGTAGGCATTGTTATGCTGCCCGCGTTGTAACCATGCCAGGAACATTTCCCATCACAACGCTCAACTGGCATACTAATTAATTTGGTAAAGCGCGAGTTAATCTTGCGAGCCAAGGGTTACTTAATAATTTAAAACGTCTTTTTGATTGGCCTCACTGCTCCGTTACTCTGCCTTTTGTAGGTATCTGGCCTTCTGTAGGTTGTCGGTTCCATTCCCACCCAGTAAAAATATCTATATGATGAACTTAAAAGTTCTTTCTGGTTGTTACCTATGTGTTTATATTTTTTTTTCAAGAAACAAACAGTTGTTCACTGTTTGGGACTAGATGGCGCTGTGTGAAATGTTCGCATAGTTGTTTATTCTGGCTTTCCCCTAAAGCCCATCAGATGCATCAGCCCATTAGACTCGACATCAGATTGTTATTTGAATATATGAATAATTTCAACAAAATTCATTTTGACTGCATTTTTTTTCGACTTTAAACCACTTAAATCTTCCCTGTACCTAATAGGTAATTACCTCGTGGCAACGGAACCCTAAAACCACTTTATCAATGGACGGTACTTCAATCATACTCATATACATATTATAATTAAAACGCCCACAATATCTTGGCATATCATCGGATCCAAAATATTCGAAATTGCGGCTCTATTGAAACTGGACGATTGTACCAACAGTTGCACAGAATAATAAATACGTTGTACGTCTTGAATATCTAATCTGGAATGAGCTGTGCCTAAGTTATAATTACTTTCAGTGACAGGTCTCGTTATACTGGATAGCAAATTTAATCAAACCTGCCTTACGGTACGATATCTATGGGGAGAAAGGTCTATGTCTTATGGTTGTTTATGGTAAACAGGAGCTGTTGTTTATTGTTGCGTCTGTCGTCTAGTTTCCTAAGAACTTTAAATAAGAACTATTAGTTAAGACGAACGGTTCTTGTTAAAGTGGTTGATATTTGCATAGATATGGATCGAGGTGCCAGGAACATCACAATATTTTAATAAGAAGTTTATGAACGATCGATTTCATTACAAAATTTTGTTACGGCTAGGCTTTTTAGTGGCAATAAACTTGACATCGATAAATAACTTAAAATATAAACTTACATCAAGTAAATGCAGGACAATAAATACCTATGTAATTACTTTGCGCAGCAAAACGAAAAAACCGACTTCGAGAATGATTCCTCGTTATATCGTGGGATTACATGTTTTTTCCGGTTATTTTGATTTGAAAATCAAATTACTAAAACTGATTTTGATGAAATTTCTATTGGATCAATCTGAAAGTATATCCTTTAAATAAAAGAAGACTTTTCCAAATCGGATCATAAATGAGATCTGAGGTAACACACAAAAAAACAACGGAATTGAGAAACCTCTCCTTTTTCTGAAGTCCGTTAAATAAATATAAATTCTGAAACATATAATGAATGCCTGAATAATGGATCTAATTTTGATTTAAGCTTAAATTATGTTTACTAACTTTAATTGGACTATGGAGGAACCTATTATTAATAGTGAACTGCATAATTTATCGCAATAAACTTATCTGAATCATATATTTCAAAACTACAATCAACGATTTGTTCATAAATATCTGTTCATATTCCAAAATTATATTTAAAAAAAGAACCAATAGGGATGTGCACCGGCACCGTGACACGTGACGATAGAAAACAAACCCACAAAATCGAATGCATCTGTGAAATCAATTAAAATAATTGTTTCGAACAAAAATACATGGCTTCCTCGCGCTGACGACTGACAGGCTGATTTTGGTCTTTCCCGCCTTTACACGGAAAACAATTTCGAATTCCAAAATATATTCTATTCAATATTAGTCCTTACAACTTCGTCGATAAGGTATAAATACGATTTTATTAAATTTAGAGGCAATTTTGGTGTACAAATGAATGTGATGGTTTTGTTAGTGCTGTACTAAAAATAAATTTGAATGAATGTATCGAAACAAAATATCCGTGTTTCGGTTAGACGTTTCTTATAAACGATATCTTTTTATAGATATCCTTATTTCCGGTCCCTTGTATGCTGTTTTGGATTAGTTTTGGAGGTATAATTTATAATTTGCCAGTTCTATTAGGTCGATATGTTACTGGAACTTTCTGCGCTATAAATTGTTAGTTTTTTTACAACCCCTTCTATTACTATTACATATCTGGTCCATCCAAAGGTTGCCTGGAAGAAATTTCTATTAGCGATAGGGCCGCCTATTGTATTACCTTAGCTCAAATATTAATCTTTACGAAATTTCCATGTACGGTGGTCAATAAAATATTATCTATCTATCTAGCTAACTAAACATTTTTTTTTAAATGTATGTATTTATTTGCGTAAAGTAAAAATATTTACCAGTTGAAATGCTACTAAAACTGCAGTAAACTTAAAGGTTATATCGTCTCCCGAAACTGCAGTATAGGTTACAGAATTTTAATTTTTAAAGTTTATTTGGTAAAAATAGTAGCTATAGTTATTCTTATCGATAAAAACAAAAGCGTTGTAAGTGCATCACTTCAGGTTAATAACCCTCTAAGTAAAACAATATGGGCGCGGGAATTGGTTTATTGTTGCCAACGTAATTGCGCTGGGCTACTGTTCAACTATTTAATAATAAATTCAATTCCAATTAAACATTGCAACAATGAAATAATTACTAATTTATTTATTTATTATTTTTGATGTGAAACATCTATAGCCGCACGTAAAACCGATTTCTGGCGTGGCGAAGCGTCGCCTTTTTTTTGCATATTACTTTTACAAAATAATGTCGATGTTTCACATCTGCCAGGCATCCCGTGACGGCTCACATTTTTTTTAACCAGTACGCCTGACAATTACTCTAATTAATTAAAATATATTCAAATAACTACAAATTGAAATAGACTATTTATTACACTTAAATATGTACTTGTATAATATACGAATCGTTCGTCACAAATAAATTAAATTTATGAAATTATAAATGATATTTAACATATAATTTACAAATGTAAAACAAAAGTAAGGTAATAAATAAATATTGCTGTACATTTCATTCACACAGCGCCATTTAGCCCTAAAGTAAGCTAAGCTTGTATCATGGGAACTAGACAACTGATATAATACTTATATACTCTTTTTTTGTTGTTAATACATACTTAAAATACATGACAATTCGTGTTTTTTCTGTCTGGGTGTCGATATATGTATGTATTTACGAATAAAAGTATATATGTATTCCATCAGTTGTCCCATAGTACAAACTAAGCTTAGTTTGGGGCTAAATGGCCTGTGTGGAATTCCCAACAATATTATTATAGTATCAATATTTATGTAGCTGTTTGTTTCCGTAATAAACAATAATAAAATAAAGACTTTCTTACAAGCTTCATCAATACTTTGTGTTTTACGAGGCATTTCACAGAACACTAGATTTCCCCAACTTTCGGTTTGTGTAATCAATTTTAACGCTCTGCCGACTTCAAAAAGGCGTGTTAATGTGTTAACCGACTCTAATAGACATTTGTTCGCTTAAATACCCTTTGATAAACAATTCCGGGTGTGACCTGTTTTACAATTAATTATTACAAGTATTGGGTACAATATACAAGAATAAAATCGTCATTTTCTTGTACTATTTTATTTTGTAAACGTTACGAAATAGACCAATTTTTTTAGTAACTTTATGAAACTCTATTAAGGGATCTACTAATCATGCCATAGTGGTGGAAGGGTGAAAGTGCGCCTCGAAGAGGCTCCTTTCATTTACTCGAAACACGTCTTCGAATTTTCTGTTCTGGTACATGTCGGTTTCCTTACATGGTTTTCATTGACGTTTTGGGAACGTGCTATTGCACACATATTTCTTTCTATTGGAAAACTTGGTGCTCGTCAGGTTCGAACCAGCGATCTCCGGATGTCAGCACCGCTGGGCCAATACCTTCCGCAATTTTATGGTTGTTGACTTTACCTTTAATTCGACTTAACTCGAATCCACTATGCACTTAATCCAACATGGAAATGACCCCATAAAATTCGAACCTAACCTATCTTTAACCAAAGTAATAGGAATGATTCAATGGGAGCCATCAATTAAATTTACATTTTTTAAAGTAGTTGTACGGAACCAGTTGAGATAGTGGTAGGCACGCCTTAACGGTTGGCTTCACTTAGATAAGGTACATCTATTACTTTGCCTAATTAACAGGTACAAGCTTAAGTAATACATGGTTTTTAAAGTCCCGGAATAATAATAAAGAGATAAAAATCATAAAAAGCTTGAGAAATATTCTTAAAAGTTATGTATGATGCAAATAAATATATAATACTTTGTAATTTTTGAGCAGTAGAACACACGCCAAGTTCGTCCCGGGAATTACTGCCACCATTCCCATTTCTGTCGCCAAGCAGTAACGCATTCGCGTTACTGTGTTCCGGTTTGAAAGGTGTGGTTGCCGGTGAAATTACAGGCACATGAGACATTCCCCCTAAACGTCTCAGAGTTATAGGGTCTTGTCGGACCTAGTAGGAGAGGACCCAAGTCGCATCGGTTATGGGCAGAGGTTACCGCTTAACACCAGGTGGGCCGTCGGCTCGTTCTGTAACTGTAAGAAAAAAAATGATTTGAGTTCTGGACAGAAAAATAAATAAATACACCGGCCATTTCCGCATTCTAAATTAGCAAAGCAAAATAGTGACGGACGTAAAAATATTTCACCAACATTGTATTCGAATCAAATGAAATAACGAATCGATAAATCGTCATCAATAACTGTCAAATCTGTTTATTCGATTGGAACGATTAAATTTCATCCCTTTGTTAGTGTTGAGTTCATACACCTCGTCAATTGGTGCACGAGATGGGATGCATGCGGGTTTTTATTGAACGTCAAATTTTAATGAGAAATTGTGTCTACTCGTCGATTTTGAGGAACTAATAAATGTTTATTAGTTTTTTACGAGGCGCGAATGTGGTTCGCTAGTTCACTGTTATATTGAATTAGGGTTTATGTTAATCTGTTTAAGCATATATCATCAGTGGTTGTGAAATGTATGCTTTGTACCAAATATACATGTTTTTAGTTGTATTAGCTGTTAAACTTATTATAAGGAATTGTGTTGTAGGATTTATACAAGGATTAGTGCTGCTTATGGGTATTCATATTATTGTATCCTTATAAAAATCCAAAAAAATACTTGAAGTTGGCCCTTAAAGTGATAGACTAGCGTACAAAAATGTGTTACATTATATTCTAAAAGCATAAGAATTACCTATTTGCCGTGATATAGTCTTAAAGATAGAATAAGATTTCATTGTGTGACTTGGGAATCCTCCCTCGCGTTTCTAAAGAAATCTTTTACCCGGTCCAGACGCAAAATTCGATACGAGAATCGTATCAGCAAGCTTCGTAAACGCACACAGCGCGCGCCAACTACAGTTCAATGCCCCCAATATGACGTGAAAATAGACCAAAGAATGCTGGCCATTTCGGCATAACCTCAAATTTATTAAGAAAAAAATTACTTTCTCAATGGAGGTTTTATTGATCTGAAAAATCCTTAGAAAACGCTTATATAGTTCAGTGCCCCCAACAAGACGTAAAAATAGACCAAAGAATGCTGGCCATTTCGGCATAACCTCAAAATTATAACGAAAAAAATTATTTTCTCAATGGAGGTTTTATTGATCTGAAAAATCCTTAGAAAACGCTTATATAGTTCAGTGCCCACAATAACACGTAAAAATAGACCAAAGAGTGCTGGCCATTTCGGCGTAACCTCAAAATTATAGCTAAAAAAAAAATTACTTTCTCAATGGAGGTTTTATTGGTCGTGAAAAAGCTTTCATATTCGATGCTTATGCGTTTTGTTGTTTTAGCGGGAAACGCTGCAAAGGCTGTAAAGTTATCGCGCAATGTTTTCCTTCCTCACTTAGATCGTTGGTGATAAGCAGGTACCTAGGTGATGTAGGTGTGAGGTGTACCTTACATTTAAGGTTATTTCAAGCAAATTGTAATCCTAATATCCCAATAAACAAAAAATGTTAAGAGCATTTCCACCATTTTTTATTTGTTTGACGAAGACTTCAATACATAATAATCAAAACTTAATAACATAAGGCTAATAACAGGTCTTCGCAACTTGAATTAAGTTATATAAACAAGCAAGCAACTTTATCCTTTCTATCTGTCTTGTTCCCTGCTGACAGAGAGGGGATGTGAAGAGTCGAACACTGACTGACATCAGTCAACTTGACTGAAGGTCCACTGACGGTTTGATGCTATGATAATATTGAAGCTAAACTAAACGGCTTCAGTTCTGGTTTGTGAGGAGTTAGTACTCAATTTATAACAATTATTTTAGAGTGGTCGAAATACATGTTGGTTTAGCCATGCCAATAGAATGGACGCCGAGTTGATAAATAGTTTTCATGTGAATTTCAAATGATACCACACGTTCACATAGCGAACTGAACCGATGGCAACCACATGGCGATATCGCGTATATATTTTATTACCCTAATTTCATAGTCTGTTGACTGGAATACATCTTGTAATAGTTTTTGAAAAGGTTACTAGGAGTCAAGGCTATTTAGGAAAACACTTCATTCTACAAACACAAAATTATATATTATTTTAGGAGCTAACTTTATTCAATCTGAGCATGATTATTGTACATATTACATTAGAAGGCTTTGTTGTCATTATTGGGCTGCGACAGACTATCAAGTTAACTGTCCAGTTTAGGTGAGATTTGATGGCCACATAGCGTGACATAAACAGACTGAACTGACGAAAGTTTTGTCTGACTTTAGTTAGACCTAATAGACCATAACTACGTCGACAACACAATAAAAAAAAGCTATTTAATTTTGTGTTCGTCTTAAGATCTAGAGATTGTCCCACTTTCAGATGGGATTGTCCCGCTACATAATCATTTTGCGATTTCACTGAGAAACGAGGCCGATATAAGCCCCTCGAGACATCTAATTGATAGCTGTCAGTTAGACGTCACTGTCACTTCAGAGAGTTGTGGCCATAGACAAGACTCCACTGAATAAATAATGGTATTTTGTTAAAAGTTATGGAATGCACAAGGACCACCTGTTGTTAAGTGGTAACCCCTAAACATAACGAGCAATACGACTTGGGTTATGCCCTACTTAGGTACAACATCGTATGCTCCCGTAACTTTTAGACGTAAAGGTGGATTTTTTTTATGTAATTGTTTTTAATTGATATGTAGTGGTCGCGCAATATATACTTAAAATAAATATAAATAAATATTGGTGGACATTTCACACAGCGCCATCTAGCCCCAAAGTAAGCTATGCATAGCTTGTATCATGGGAACCAGACAACTGATATAATACTTATATACTTTTTTGTTAATACATACATATAATACATATCAACACCCAGAAAAAAACAAATCTTTATTCGTCACACAAATGTTTGTCCTGGGTGGAAATCGAACCCACGACCTATAGCGCAGAAGGCAGGGTTACCAATTGAGGTGTGAGGCCAGTTTGAAAGTATGTTTCAAACTTTGCTCGGTTATAGTATTGCTGTGAAAGTATTATAGCCCGTTTAGTAGACGAGTAACTATTGATTACCATGGAGTTGTGTGGGCTTAGTCAATTAAGGGCTATTTAAAATAAAAATCGGTAAAAAAACTTTTAAGTTAAACAGTTTTATTTTATGTGCACTGAAAACTACAAAATAAATAAATAGTTACTTACCTATCAACCTACGTAGGTGATCTCGGTCATTAATATCTCTGATGGTAGTGGTTGTCATAACATGAACCATGTCAGCGGCCGAAAGGCAGTTCATGAAAGAACACTAACACCAGGGTTTGCTTGGTAGGTAAACTAAGCAGCCCACACTATAACAAGTAGGTATTTTGACCTTCTAGTTCAGAAATATTTTAGTACTAGGCAGAATAGCTTTTAGGCATATTAGACTAAAATAAAAACGTGGGGCCCATTAACTATTTCTGTATTACTTTCTACTATACTAAATGTGGATTGCATCGACTTATTATAATCGTCATCATCATCATCCTAGCGGTTTATCCCGGTCGCATCCGAAACCTCATAGCTCCGGAGTCCAGGGTCCGCTGAATCGACTAACTATAATCTAAAAACTACTATAATCGTAACTGGAGGTTTTGACCATCAATAACCAGCCGTTACGGCTTCACCAGCGAACGCCGCGCCGAGCTCATGATCTACCAAAGTATAAGATATGCTCTGCCATAGGTATGATTTCAGAGGGGCCCCACGTTTTTATTTTAGTCTAATATGCCTAAAAGCTATTCTGCCTAGTACTAAAATATTTCTGAACTAGAAGGTCAAAATACCTACTTGTTATAGTGTGGGCTGCTTAGTTTACCTACCAAGCAAACCCTGGTGTTAGTGTTCTTTCATGAACTGCCTTTCGGCCGCTGACATGGTTCATGTTATGACAACCACTACCATCAGAGATATTAATGACCGAGATCACCTACGTAGGTTGATAGGTAAGTAACTATTTATTTATTTTGTAGTTTTCAGTGCACATAAAATAAAACTGTTTAACTTAAAAGTTTTTTTACCGATTTTTATTTTCTTGTTTTTAGTATTTAGTGAAATTGTCTACCGAATATTCCTCATTCTATTTAATTCATTCAATGCATTATTATTACATGGCTGAAAGATCTTGGAAGCATATTAGGTAATCTTTCACTGACCTCAAAGATATCTTGGGCAAACAACACTGCTTGTCCGCGGAAACCGTAGGTACTGCCCGTATAGCCCAGTAAATTTTACGATTTTAACAAACGGGATGATTCTACACAGCTATCGCTGCTCTGCTTGCGTCAGCGCTTGAATCTCATCTGGTATTGAACCTGGATCCAGATTATTCCAGTACGCCTTTGATGGTGCTATTGTTTTATTACTGGTCACATGTGTTTGGCAGCGCGAACATAAAAGTAATGTTGTCTTTGAAGACAGTTCTGCAGGTAGATATCCTAATGCAGCTGTGTTGTAACGTACAGTATGAATTTGGTTAGGATAACAATGCTTCGTGCAAATGTCACAAACGTGTATACACGATGTGTTAATAGCATTTTCAAACGCTTGTACATGATTTTCAGCTCTGCGTTGCTGTGCACGCTCACGTTGGTTATTTAACCTGTCGTGGCGTTGCTCAGGTGTTTCTGAAGCTTCTAACTCCTTTCGTCTCTCACGCCGTCCTGTTAACCTGGCCTCATGTTGCTCAGGTGTTTCTGACGCTAATAGCTCTCTTTGTCTATTACGTTGTAATCTTAGCCTGGACTCATGACGCTCAAGTGTTTCTGACGCTATTAGCTCTCTTCGTCTGTCACGTTGTGATGTTAGCCTAGACTCATGACGCTCAGATGTTTCTGATGCTAACAACTCTCTTTGTCTGTCACGTTGTGATGCTAGCCTGGACTCATGACGCTCGGGTGTTTCTGACGCTATTAGCTCTCTTCGTCTGTCACGTTGTGATGCGAGCCTGCACTCATGACGCTCAGGTGTTTCTGACTCTACCAGCTGCCTTTGTCTCTCACGTTGTGCTATTAACCTGGTATCATGTTGCTCAGGTGTTTCTTTTTTTTCTTCTTTCCGTTCTCTTCGTTTCTGTAGTCGACTATGGGTTTCATTTTCACTTTCCTTTGCACGTTTCGTTCTATACTTTTCTTTTGCCTTTTCGAGCCTTCTTTTTCGTTGTGTAGCAGTTTCGTTTTTATTTTTGTTTGCTTTTTTATTTATTGTTACCATGTTGTTCCCACGATTAAGGGGCATTTTGACGGTCGATCCCCCCCCCCCCTCTCCCCAGAGGTCCAGTAAAGGGACAAGGCTTAATATACAACAAGATGCACCCAATCTTGAGGAGGAAGCGCTTACGACATTACATTTTTATCCACCCTAATGCCATACAGTCCTCGGCACGTTTTAACCTATTACCTTAACTTGGGTGGTATAGCTACCGCTTACTAACGAGGTATCTAATTACGTATTTTTTTTTATCTGCCCCTCTAACGTCACACAATCTTGGACGCAACTGTTCTCGACACGACTAATCATGCCCCCACCTAATACGCCATTTTGTAACAGCGTCCATCTTGAGTTTGAAATTTTGACATAATGACAGTATTCTGCAGTGTAGTCCTATTATTTGATACCCATATTGTGGTGGTTGTGGAAAAATATGTACCTAGTCCGCCATATTGGAACGGCGCCCATCTTGAATTTTAAATTTTGACATAATCATCGTGTTTTACTAGTGTAGCCCTTTGATTTGATACCCATATTGTGGTGGTTGTGGAAAAATATGTACCTAGTCCGCCATATTGGAACGGCGTCCATCTTGAATTTTAAATTTTGACATATTCATCGTGTTTTACTAGTGTAGCCCTTTGATTTGATACCCATATTGTGGTGGTTGTGGAAAAATATGTACCTAGTCCGCCATATTGGAACGCCGTCCATCTTGAATTTTAAATTTTGACATAATCATCGTGTTTTACTAGTGTAGCCCTTTGATTTGATACCCATATTGTGGTGGTTGTGGAAAAATATGTACCTAGTCCGCCATATTGGAACGGCGTCCATCTTGAATTTTAAATTTTGACATAATCATCGTGTTTTACTAGTGTAGCCCTTTGATTTGATACCCATATTGAGGGGGTTAAGGAAAAATATGTAATCCGCCATTTTGTATCGGCGGCCATCTTAGATTTATAATGTTATTGATTTTATTATATTGTATTGTCATCTAAATTAAATGTGTGTACCAAATTTCAGATCAATCTGACAACGGGAAGGTGCTTAAATTTCAATTTCTAATTTTGACCCAAATAAATTCCGTACGGGTCGAGCTAAATAAAACCGTTTAAAAAGCGATGATTTATAATCTTAATTAAAGAAGGCGTCTTCAAAGGGCTTAATAATTAACAACCTACTGTATTTTTGTTTGTTTGTTTGTGAAGTGCTAATCAGGCCAATCGGCTTCTACTAATTAGAAAGTGTTTTCGCTTATTAATAAATTAAGTCTGAGTTGACACAAATTTTTTAAATCATTCTATTTTAGTATCACTTCAAAATGGAATGATTAAAAATGTGATTAAAGAGCTCCCGAGAACCCAGCAGCCAGAGTGCGACTTTTTCGCCTTTCTTAATAAAAAAATTGGGTTAAGCAACTTGTAAGTGGTAAACACATGGATGGGTGACCATTAGCCATTTACAACAGACCGCTTCAGTGCTTCTTTAGGCACATTAAATTGTCGTTTCCGGATTCCGAAGTCAAAATAACGTCTCGGAAGCTTTGAACTCCGAATACGTTGCTTATCTCGTAGTAACTCAAACAGTGTAATTATTATCTAAGATACTCCAAGTCTTATCTTTAATTATAACTTAAAATCCACTTCTTCCCAACACCTCAGTCACGAACTTAAGAAATACAAATAAGTACAAGAAAGCATTGTTTTCATCCTTACAGCTTTATAATCCATGCTTCTGTCTCCCTTGCTCTTATGTGTAGTCACGTGTGTGAGCGAGAGAATCGGCTATGCACCTCAAGTGCAGCGCTCATTGAGTTACTGCGCCACATTCTGCTGTAGTGTTGTCCCTGAAATATAAATGTTATCGATAAAAGTATGGTAATAATCGATTAAGTTTAAAAATCGATTATATATTTCACATACAAATGCATATGACTACCCTCACATCTCATTTGATTGTAAATCTTCTGCGCTGAAGGCCGTGGGATCGATTCCCTGGATAAACATTTGTGTGACGAACAAAGATTTCTTGTGTATTAATATGTATTGTATGTATGTTTACAAAAAAGTACATAGGTATTCTAACATTTGTCTGGTTCCTAAGATCTTATCGATAATAATAACTACCCAACGCCATCCCGCATCCCGCGTATTCCGGGATAGCGAACCGGTCTCAGTAGGAATTGGCACAATGGACGTTTTTGTTCGTCCAGACGAACGATGCTGTAGTATATATATGGACATCATTCACAGTCCATCCATGTTCCCCCTGCCTTATTGCCATGAATGAAACGTACTATGGTTTATTTTTTATTGTCAATACCATTGATTTTTTGTTACAATGTTTCGGACCTAGGTCCACCTGGTGTTAAACTGTAACCTTTGCCCTTAACATGCATTCCAACTTGGCTCCTCCCCTAGGTACAGCAAGACCCAAATCGCATCGTAGCCCGTAACTCTGAGAAGTGATTTTGTAAATACATACCTACATATCAACACCCAGACAGAACAAACATCTATGATCGTCACACAAGCGTTTGTCCTGGGTGGGAATCGAACCCACGACCAGAAGGCAGGGTACTACCAACTGAGCTGTGAGGCCTGTCATCTATCAACATTAGTCAGGCAATCAGATATTTGAAGTATTTTCAAAACCTTGATTATTACAAAACCGATTCAAAATACATCTTTTATTTCGATGCGTAAGATAAAATTGACAAATATCTTGATTCTTCCCAATAAAGTTGGACAAATATCTTGAAGATTTGTTGATAATAATGACAAATGTGGTGAGTGCCGGAGTCATATCGTGAACTGGTTGTATGAATTATGTATGAGAGAATGTTGGGTAACTCAGATGGGAGGCCACACATGTGCTCTGGTGCCTCCTCCAACCTTGGAAGAAAGAAAGAAAAATATTTTATTTTTATTTATATTATTAGCACAGTTTAAGTAGCAGTAGAACTTGTGCCAAGTTCGCCCGGAGAAGTACTGCCACCACACCTGGTAATGTGCACTATAATTTGAAGGAATATTATGATGGGAATTAAGTTTAAGTTTAATGTAGGTCGTGGGTTTGATTTCCAACCAGGACGTGTAATGAACACTATGTTTGTTTTTTGTCTGGGTGTTAATAAGTATTATATATGTTACATTATTTGTGAATGATAATTATTATGTACTATCTACTAAAGAAATTGAATGACGGTTATAAAATGTATAACTTAATATTTCAATGAATTGCTTATTTCACACATTTGCATGTTTAATATTTAACAAAGATTTTAATATAACATTTATTATTTTATTTTACTTCATTTGTTCGTTGGATATTAATATTCAGATTTTTATATTATTTCGATTTATTTACTTGGACTTAATTTTTTTTTTAGGTTCACAAATTGAAATTTACACTAAACTAATTCTAAAAATACATTTTGACATAAAAAAAAAAGCTCGGTGTAATTTCTAACGCTAGTGAACACAGCATGTGCACAGCTTGTAACATATGCTATGAATAAATGAACTATGTATTTACAAAAGAAAAATTTAGAAGTATTATATCAATTGTCTGGTTAATTCTACTAATATTATAAACGTGAAAGTTTGTATGAATGTTTGTTACTCTTTCACTCTCAAACGGCTGAATGGATTTGGATGAAATTTAGTATCAAGATACCTTATATCCTGGATTAACACATAAGCTACTTTGATACTGGAAATATGGAGTGTTCCCGTGGGGTTACTTATTCACCGCGAGTAAAACCGCAGGGCACATCTAGTCTGGTATAATAAGAGAAACATCGGGTACAATTTTCTTGTCAAAAATCTTTTTAGTCTCATGGTAAGGCATAAAATTCCGATGATCACCTTTCGTAAAATTGACATCACAGCAACCCAGAGATTGGAGGTTAGTAATTCCTGGAACGCATACACGAAGTAATTACGGTACCATCGCCATAATTTTGAGTTTTGTTCTTTTCTTTTTGGCAAAACGTGTGGGTCCACGTTTTTGGTAACTGTAAAGAATGCACAAGTCCAGTCCAGTAACCAGTGCCCATGACAAGAAATGCGAATTGGATCCTCCCCTACTTAGGTAAGACAAGACGCAAGTGGAATATTATGCGCCTGTAACCCTGAGACGTGTAGCTGGAATGTCTCATGTGCCTGTAATTTCACCGACAACCACACCTTTCAAACTGGAACACAGTAACGAGAATGCATCACTGCTGGGCGGCAGAAATGAGTATGTATATTATATATTTTTATATGTATATATTTGACTGGCCTCACAGCTCATTTTGTAGTAAACCTGCCTTCTGCGCTGTAGGTCGTAGGTTCGATTCCCACCGAGGGTAAACATTTGTGTGACTAACATAGATGTTTGCTCTGTATCTGGATGTTGTTATGTATTTATATATGCATTTACAAAAATTGTATATAAGTATTAAATCAGTCGTCTGGTTCCCATGATACAAGCTACGCTTAGCTTAGTTTGGGGCTAGATGGCGCTGTGTGAGATTTCCACCAATATTTATAATATAATATATTATTTTATATCACGTTCCTTTAGCTATAGAATGAGCGAACCATTTAACTGAGCTCTCTACTGCTAGACACTTCATCCCGTCCTGTACGGATAGGTAATGCGAGGAAATGGTCCGCATATAATCGCCGATCGCAGCGATTTTGATTACCGGATGATGTGAACGAACGCTAACATTCCAACGGTTTTGTTTTAAAAGCGACAATACCATAAAAACCATAGCAATTAACAGACTTGTAATTACACGATGCAGCACATTTCATTGATACAATACTTACTACTTACTTACTTAATAGTTACCTTGACTGTCTCACAGCTCAGTTGGTTGTAACCTTGCGTTCTGCGCCGTAAGTCCTGGGTTCGATACCCACCCAGAACAAACTTTGTGTGACGAACATAGATGTTTGTCCTGAGTGGTAATCGAATTAATATAATTGTTATTATCTATCTACTTTGTCATTTTCTTACCTATTTACTTACTCTCTGGAAACCAGTAAGAATGACAGTCAGATGACTATGTTATGGTAGACTTCTGTACTTGTCGGTCTGTATTGTCGGGGAGTCCGTTTCTACACAGTACAGCAGTCCATTAGATCTGGGAGCTGCTGAGTCCCGGTCTCACAAACAACACAATATGGTCGGTGGTTGCAGAATACAGCCAGAAGCACAGTGCCTAACATACAGCCAGCCTGGCTTCGCGCAGTCCTACGACCCGTTGTTCGCTTCACCAGGCGGACTACCGTGTGTCCGTACCACCGGAGGTCCTCCACAGAATGTACTCGTGTTAAAATTCCGGTTTTATTACAATGTACCGCTTGAGAGGAGTTTATGACGTTTTTATCAAGATAAGAATGTTGATGTATTTCCAGTTTTGTTGGCTTTGTGTTGGAGCGATTGCTGCGATGTGGGTTATGTATGTTGTACAATAACTTATTTTTAAACTCACTCACTCAAGCTCACGTTCCCAATATTTCGATGCTGGATAGATAAATTAATAAAAATGTGTGTTTCATTACCGCAGCGCGACTGGAGTAATACATACATACATGAAATCACGCCTGTGTCCCGGAGGGGTAGGCAGGTTCTATTTTGGAATAAGGCCTGGCCAAGAGTACCCTACACCGCCGAGCATACATGAAGAATGTGATGAGAGTTGATGAAGCTAAGGACGTATGTCAGGATCATAGCAAGGGGAAAACTGTGATCTCTGTCTGTATGTTATTCTTCTTCTTCTCTGTCTGTCTGTATGTCATAGTTCTTCGTAAGCTCGACATTCTGAGACATGAAGAAGGAAGTTCTCATTTTCCTGTTATTTCACCAGCTTGCACATTTTGGAGTATTATCGTTAAGAATCGGTTTTGATTCTAGCCCACGATATGAATTTAAATTGTTACAAGGGTTGCGCTCGCGAAACAAAGTATCTTTAGGAGTGTCTTGTTTGTTCTTCTCCATTGAGGGATAGAGTTTGAACAGGCGTTAAACTAAGCGGTAAGTAAGCGCGACCTTATGTTTTGAATATTACTTGTTTGACGTTTCCAAGCCATATCTTTATAAATTCTATGGAAATAAAGTTACTTTGACTTTGAAAGTCAGTTGGTGAGCAAAATCGAATGTCAACAAAAAGTGTTGTTATTATGGTCTCTATGTAAATGTAACATATTCTTGAATACTGAACAAGTTTTTTAAGAGTTGAATAAGTCGCACATAAAAAAATTGCAAAAAAATACAAATTTTACTTTTACTACTTAACACCAGGTGGGCCGTCGGCTCGTTCCATAACAACGTCACATAATAAAAAAAGAACTTGACTTTCAGAACACGGTAATAAGGTTTTTGTACTTAATAAAACAATATGTTATATAATAAAACAATACTTAAAAATGTATTTCTTATGTAGTTATGACCATTTAAAGACAGATCAGGGAGGTATAAGACTTAAAATCGGTAAAAAATGGTAGTTAAACAATTTTTATCGATACTGATAAATTTATATATTGCGTTTTCCCATCACTAGTCAAGTACTGTTTGCAATAACTCAAGTCGCAATTCCTGTCCTTTTCGCACGCGACATGCCCTTCTCTGGCGAGGAAAATAAAATAACAATTAGCCAAGTTATACGGACATACATATTTTTTGTGTTGTATATATGAATGAAAGTTCTTACACGTATTTATAGCTTCTTGGTATGTATTCTCAACACATGTCGATGCTATGGCGTCGAAAACTCGAGTTCTGAAAACTCATTTTTATTCCACGGGAACCCTGCACTTTTCCTAGATCGAAGTAGCCTATGTGTTAAGCCAGGATATAAGCTATATTGGTACCAAATTTCATCCAAATTCATTCAGCCGTTTCTGCATGAAAGAGTAACAAACATTCATACAAACTTTCACGTTTATAATATTAGTAGGAGGAATATACAACAATGAGGCACGGGTGATTCACGCGAGACTTCAAGGAGTCAATTGGAAAGCCGACCAATCTACCCTTTGGATGACTCGGCGATGACATTGTGTAGTCCAATTCACAAGCGGAAGCGGGAACAGTTATATAAGCGAGAGCGATTCCATCCAATATTTATAAAAAACTTGCACTCTTAATTCCTATACTATTCCGTGTTTGAATGTTAATTGTAGATAAAGGGTACATGAGAAATAAATGGGTATTAAAGTTTAATTAATATTTTCTCTGTGCGATTCCATATAAATAAAAAAAGACGAGTGGTACTCGGAGACTGCCGCGGTAAAGCTATTGCGCGTGATATTTCAATAAGTCATTAAAAGTTCTGGTATTTATCGATAGATGGAACTAAAAAGTATCACCGCTGTGCCGGTCGGAGTGGGGGGTGTGAGGTTTTTTTCGTTACGGAATTTCTGGATTCGGCCTCCACGCTCAAGGCCCGCGATAGAAGCTATGCAATAGCTTAAAAAAATATTTTTTATTATTATTATTTTTGTGTACATTAAAGAATAAAGAAGATGGCGGTAATGATAAATTGAAACTTACACCAATCGAAACAAGTCACGAATCAACATGAATCTTAAATTGTTTGAATGAAATGCATCAAACACTTAAGACACTTTGATGCAGTGACACAGGCAGGGGACTGTCAATAACGAGATATGATTGAGGGAATCTGTCATCTTGTTGTGGCAAGGTTTCATTTATTATAATGTTTTGTATGTATGTATGTTTAGATCAAAATTTACAACTGAATTGTGAACCATTTCTCGTAGCCCGAGTAGGCTGAAATTTGGTATTCATGGGGATGCGCTATATTATTGTATAGTGGTAGATTTTAAAGTACTAGCTGGTCGTATCCAGGGACTGATTGTAAAAGTTTGTTTTGGAAAAATATTTTTGATTTATTTTTATTTTTATTATACTCCTACTACATTATTTATTTGTATTCGTCGAATCATTTTGAGGGTCTCTGTAGTGATATAAAAATAATAATCATAGATAGAACTTACACTAATAACCATTACAAAACATTTATATGTATGTCACTATACTATATATATTTTTGTGTGCTTAATTTACAGAACGAATAGATTATATATATTCATTTATTATTCATTCATTCATTTTAGTAAATAGAAGGCAAGACAATATGTAAAAAAAAGTATTTAATTGAAATTAATCTCAGGTTTATGCATTTTATTTGAAATCCTTCTTAAACCTCAATTAAATGTGATCATTATAAATTTTAGTTTCTGAACAACTTCGTATTATTTTTGTATGATTAATAATATACATTGTTTATATACTGTGCCTCACACATAAAGCTTAATTATGTAAGTATATAACCTCATCATTACAGAATTTAAAAAATGTCGGATAATTATTGATTTTATAGGAAATACATTGTCAACGAGTTTACCTCGGGCGCGTTGACAGAATTCCAATGAATTGAAATTCTTCACTGAGTACGTAATTACTTTGAATTAGCAAAGTAAATAGCGATCGTGAGTCATGAATATATAACATAGTGTTAATTAAGGAAGTAGGTTTATTTATACACCTAATTATTTCTTCTATATCCGTCAAGATTAAAATACGGTCATGAAAAAACCCAAAATTTACCAGTCGGGTTTTCCAGAGGCATGTCTTATCTTAGTATAGCTTTGAAATTTGAAACAGCGTACGTAGTTTAGTTCTTTAGTTATTTTTTTGTTAATTTACCAAGCAGATTACAATCAGAATGCGATACATAAGATAGGAAATAATACAATTATTTATCCTGATTCGTAATCAATTATGTGAAAATAACAAAGCTAGGGTTATTAGCTTACTCTTAAATCGAACCCACGACCTGCGGCGAAGAAGGTTAGGGTTACTACCAACTGAGCTGTGAGGCCAGTCAAAGTATCGGGCCAATCATCGTTTGAGTCACAACGCAGCCTGGCCTAGTCTGAAATCTAGACAGATTTATAGTCCATGCTTTCTTACCGTGAACGGTATAGCGGAATTGATTTTACATGCGAAATGTTTTGAAGATATCACTGGTCTTATCCTGACACGTTTATGTTATCTCCATTTTGGTCTTACTAAACAAGCTGTGCCCCGCGGTTATACCCGATATTCTCCAAATAAAAGCCTAAGTTACTCCTTATAACATCAGCTATCTGGCAATGAAAGTCCCGTCAAAATCGGTCCAGCCGATTTGGAGATTAGCCGGAACAGACAGACAGACCTGGGTATACTTTCACGTACTTATAGTAAAAAGCTGTTATTTTGAATTACAAACGGACACTTCAATTTTATTTATTTATTTATTAACACATTCAAAATTTTTTATCATATTTCCTTTCATGTTTTATAAGAGCCATAATTTAATTTGTTATGTCGGACCATACATTTAAATTAGCTTTTATTTGTTTACAGGTAAGACTTACGTGACGGAAACAAGCCAACGGTGCGCACTGGAACACACCAAACTTTGTACGTACTCCTAATTCGTATTTTATACTGTGGAAATAAACAGCAGTAGAACTCACGCCAAGTTCGTTCGGGGAAGTACTGCCACCATGCCCATTTCTGCCGCCAAGCAGTAAAGCATTCGCGTTAGTGTGTTCGGATTGATAGGTGTGGTTGCCGGTGAAATTACAGGCACATGAGACATTCCACCTACACGTCTCAGAGTTATGGGTGCATACGATGCTACTTGGGTCTTGTCGTACCTAGTAGGGGAAGACACAAGTCACATCGGTTGTTATGGGCAGAGGTTACCACTTAACACAAGGTTGGGCCATCGGCTCGTTCCATAACTGTATCAAATAAAAAGAAAAGACAGATACAAAGATATGTAATTATTTTGTTTTAATAATCATTGATGAAGAAATAACTTTTTTTAAATTTCTACGGATATTGCCATTCTCTACTGCATTTATCAAAACTGGGAGCGATTCACAGATTTAATTGAGTGAGCATTTGCTTAGTAATTCTTAATAAATAATTACTGACTGGCCTCATAGCTCAGTTGGTTAGTAACCCTACCTTCTGCGCTGTAGGTCGTGGGTTCGATCCCCACTCAGGACAAACATTTATGTGACATTTGTAACATTGATGTTTGTTCTGTGTCTGGGTGTTAATATGTATTATATGTATGTATTTACAAAAGAAAAGTATATAAGTATTATATCAGTTGTCTGGTTCCCATGATACAAGCTATGCTTAGCTTACTTTGGGGCTAGGTGCGCTGTGTGAAATGTCCACCATTATTTATATTTATTTTATTTATTTGTATAATTACTTTTGCTTAATTACTTGCTAAAATCTTCTATAAGAAATGGCTAAATGTCCAAATTATTTTTGCAAGCTTAAGCTGGAGTATAAATTTTACTCACTTATACCTCTCAACGAATCTTTACAAAAAATTACGGTTTAAATTTACATTGACAAACTCTCACGACCATAAAATATGAATATAAGTTACTTTGCAACATCACGCTATGACCACGGGGGGGCAGGCAGAATAATGATGTGAGGTTAGAAGTCAAACATCATACGATCATCTTAATTTTAATAACACGATGGAGAATTGAGACTTTAATTTTTTTTGTAAATTTTTATTGTATTTTTTTTTCTATTTCTGACCTGCAAGGTTACTGTTGAATTATCGGGATAATTATTATAATAAGGCATCTGTTATTTCAGTAATGGGAATCTTCCCATAAGTAGGGGAAGACTACGTATGACTGTTGTTATAGCCAGAGTTTAAAAACTTTATTTACTTATACTTGCCTCACAGCTCAGTTGGTAGTTACTCTGCCTTCTGCCTGTAGGTCGTGGGTTCGATTCCCACCCAGGACAAACATTTGTGTGACGAACATAGATGGTTGTTCTGTGTCTGGGTAATATGTATTGTATGTTTGTATCTATAAAATTACTTTACGGTAACCTAACACGTCTTAAAGAGTTTTGGATAAACAAATTTTCATTGTAAATTTCTCATGGCACTAAAGTAAACTCTATGCACCGAGTTAAAAGATATTGAACGCAATTAGCCAACATTTTTTTATTAAGCTGAGGGCTGAAGGCTGGGTGCGTCACCGCTGACTTCATTACAACGGACGCTACAGGGCTGTGTCGAGCAAATGGCGCTCTCGAACTACTCAAAGTCAAAGTCAAAGTCAAAACTTTTATTTCCATAGATTTCATAAAACGGCTTGGAAACGTCAATATTATTCAAAACATAAGGTCATGCGTACTTATTGATAAGTTTGATGCCTATTCAAACCTTATCCCCCTACTGTTATATTTTACCGATTTTTTACAATTATGGCCTAAGTATCTTTAAGTAGCATGTATTTTTCTGTTGTAAGTACTATCATGATATCGCCATACCTGTAACAGGTAACTAAGTTATAAGCTATGTCAATAAGACCCAGCACACTTAGTTACGTAATAAGATATAATGTATTTTTTAACAAACTAATAATATTTATATTTATAATAAAAAATATTACCTAGACACAGAACAAATATGTCCTGTGTCTGGGTACATAATATGTTCGTTACGCAAATGTTCGGGTTCGATTCCCACCCAAGACAAACATTTACGTAACAAATATAAACGTTTGCTCTGTGTCTGGGTATTGTTTTATATTATATATTTGTAATTACAAGAAGTTAAGCTGCAAGGTGAAACGATTTAAGCGATATTGAAATATGGCAACCCTAAACTTAGGTCACCCAGATCCCTCGAGATTAGTTTACGACCTAAACAACATCTAAATGTACTACAAGTATGTACGTCACAGCTATCACTTTAGCAGCGGGCGTCAATTCGCTTAATGGCCCGTTTGTCGTCTGTCTGCCGCCCCCATTAGGTCACTAGGTCACTATAATAAGGGCATTGTAATTCATATAGCCACCAAATCCCGTAGAACTTTCATTAATTAATATCTACTTTGATCATTGTATTAATAATTTCACCTGTTACTGTGTTCCGGTAAAGGTGTGGTTGCCGGTGAAATTACAGGCACATGAGACATTGCACCTACACGTCTCAGAGTTACGGGCGCATACAATGCGACTTGGGTCTTGGGTGGAATGTCTCATGTGCCTGTAATTTCATCGGCAACCACACTTTTCAAACTGGACACAGTAACGCGAACGCGTTAATGCTTGGCGGCAGAAATGGGCATGGTGGCAGTACTTCCCCGGATGAACTGAGAACGTGAGTTCTACAAAATGCGGCATGTCAACTAAAAATTCTAAGACATGCGTCAAGTGCACAAGAGGTGAAGGGTGGAAGAATTTATGAATTCTATGGAAATAACGTTTTTGACTTTGACTTTGACTTTGAAGGTATACGGGTCACCCATCGGTATTCCCATACCTGACTGAGGACCCCAAGACATATTTTTTGCTATGGGTAGAGATTACACGTAACATAAGGTGGGCCATCCGTAACTTATTCGCTTAAAATTATGCTGCTGGTTGGTCAGTAAGCCCTGCTATTGCTTGAATGTCATTATTTGGAGGTCAGTTTGCATGACCTCGTTTGATGGTATGTTTGACAGCAGGCGCGCTACGCAAACGGACTGTGTCAATTTGCACTGAGGGTAGGCATGCCTTTACATAAGGGATGACGTCATGATATCATTTTCTACGATAAATATTGAGTTTAACATTATCGCATAGGATCAGTTAACGATAATTATATGCAAATAAATATGTATGCTTTATATGCATAAGATGTCTTTATTTGTGAGTGGGTTATACGAATTTAAATACATAAATTTGTTGGGTATTTAGCGCTATCTAGCCCCAAAGTAAGCTAAGTATAGCTTGTATCATGGGAACCAGACAAAATATAATACTTATATACTTTTTTGTAAATACATACATATAATACATATTAATACCCACACAGAGAACAAACACCTATGTTCGTCACACAAATGTTTGTCCTGAGTGGGAATCGAACCCGCGGTCTACAGCTCAGAAGGCAGAGTTACTACCAACTGAGCTGTGAGGCCAATCTTTAACTACAACTTTTGTTTACTAAGTATCGATAATTATTTCTTTGATGTCATTGATAAAATAGTTCCCAGTATATTATGTTTTAAAACTAGACAAAGATAATTTTTCCACTCATAACCGCATATGAAGGTCGCACTTACCATAATACATAAAATGTATTATGCATTATTTTATGTGTCACATTATAAGGGCACCGCAGACCACTTGCGGGTTTGTTCTGCTAGAATTGAGCGCGGGATTACGTCTTGTGATATGATATGGAAAGAGCTAAATAGCCCATCTGTTAAGTAGTTTCTTTTGGAAATAAAAACAGTAATGGAACTTAGCTTACCTTAACGTAAGTATGGGAAGGCCAGTGCGTGTTGCAGTGACTCCTTCCGTTACTATTTGACTTGAGACAAAATCCATCCCATCCGACCCTACATGGGGAAGAATAGACAAGGATCCTCTAAAGGACAAATGCTTTGTCTTGAGTGGGAATGGAACCTACGACCTAGAGCACAGAAGGCAGAGTACCAAGATACCAACTGAGATGTGAGGTCACTTCCGTAAACACTTAACTACCGGGTTTAGGTGTTATCTTTATACACGCCAATAACGCGAATCGTCGGGTCTGTAGTGGCCTTCATACATTATGTTTACGATGGCGGCACTTTTATTTATAACGCCGTTATTACCGCTCTTGGGTGATGAGCTAACGGTAAATATGCGTCAGACATTAAAACTATATTCTGTTTTGCCGCTGCCCAATTATGACTTCATGGGTTCCCGTCGTCAAAATATCTAACTACCCGCGCCAAAGCTTTGCATTCGTATTACTAGAACTTAGCAAATTCGGAATGAAGAACTGACACCATACTCATTTTACAGTTATGCATTCGCGTTACTGTATTCCTTTTTGAAGGTGGAATGTCTCATGTGCCTGTAATTTCATCGGCAACCACACCTTTCAAACCGGAACACAGTAACGCGAATGCGTCACTGCTTGGTGGAAGAAATGGGCATGGTGGCAGTACTTCCCCGGACGAACTTGGCGTGAGTTCTACTGCTCTTAAAAAGTCTAAGAGTCGGACCGCACGCACTGCTTTGCCACTTGAGTTTTCACTTAAGTAGTACAAAGACCCAAGTCTTATTCTGTTCTTATGAGACAAGCAACTGCTCTTAATTAAATTTTAGTGCATGTGTCACTCTAGTGCACGAAAGGAGCCTCTTTAAGGCGCACTTCAGTCCTTTCACAGCACTGGTTCGAGAATGTTGGTTATAGAGTTTCTTACACGAATTGTATAGTGTCGTATGTAAATGAAAGTAAAACTTGTGATCCACATAAAGCTTGTTAAAAATAACTACTACACGAGAAGCGTTTAAAACACATGGCCTAGTCTTTGTTTTACGACTCCCGTTGGATCTTTATTAAGCAATAGTTTTAAAAGGATTTATTGACTGCCATTCATAAGGAAATGTTATTGTTAAATATAATATAACTCTTGTCGTAAAAATTGTGAATGAAAACGATTAGGAAACGATTTAGCAACATAAGTAAAGTTACTGAAATGTCGGTCGGTTAATATAACATGGCTGAGCAAAGTTTGGCAGTAGACTGTATTCCCACTTACTCGTAATATCAGGTGGGAATGCGGTAAAATATTTAGATTACAGAAAATGCAAAAATGAATTGATTACGCTTAAAAACTAAAAAGTTTAAATCATTGTATTATATTTTGGACGCACTCTTATGAAGTTTAACAAAAATTTCACACAATTACTACAGTTTCATGGAAATGGTGTGTAAAAACAAACAAATCCACCAAAACTTTTATTTCTTCATCAAAACTTCATAAAAACCTTGAGAATTTCGCACGGTACGTAAATTGTATTGAGAATAAAAACTCTTTCGTACGATTCCAAATATTAAGGTGAAGCGTTTCTGTAATATTTTAGTATTTTTGGTACTTTTTCAAGGCCAGAAGACATAGAACTCATTAAATGTCTTCCGGTTGTCACAATTTTCAAACAGTTTTTTTCTGCAGACTACCTAATATTATTTAATAACATGAATTAAATACAGTGGACAGTAAAATTAAATAGTTAAAAAAACAGGTTTACTATCGTATTTGCGAGGACTGCTTCAAGTTATGACATAGCTTCCGAAAATTGCGTAAATATTTCAGAACCGATCCACCTTAAAGGTTAATTCCCACAGCTGTTTTTCTTTGCGCACAGGAAGTCGTGGGTGAATCCGAACGCGTAAACTAGTTCAAACAGTTCAATAAAGCTATTTCTGTGGATTTACGGCCAAAATGATATAATGCGCCAACCTTGTCAGAAAATTAGGCCATTCTATTTAGGCTTAATCGTTCCATTGAGCTGTCCAGCTAATGCCTAGGCTAGACCACTACCGAATGATACAAACAACCCGAAAGTAAATTAACCAATGAAACTGCTTATTTGCTTCAAGTAAAATAAAAAAAGACGTGTGGCACTCGGAGACTGCCGCGGTAAAGCTATTGCGCGTGATATTTCAAAAAGTCATTAAAATTCTGGTATTTATCGATAGATGGAACTAAAAAGTATCACCGCTGTGCCGATCGGAGTGGGGGGTGTTAGGTTTTTTTCGTTACGGAATTTCTGGATTCGGCCTCCACGCTCAAGGCCCGCGATAGAAGCTATGCAATAGCTTGATAAAGATTTTATGAAAATAAATATGCCGTAGGGCATATTTATTTGCATTTGCTTGAGTTTGAGAGTTTGTTTGACCGCGCAAATCTCTAGAACTACTTGGCGATTTTTTTTTATTGAAATAACACGCGCAATAGCTTTACCGCGGCAGTCTCCGAGTGCCACACGGCTTTTTTTTATATCATTTGGTAGACTTATTCTTGAGGAAAGTTATAGCTACGACGCTTAGGAGCCTGGCAAAAAAGAAGAAATCGGAAAGAACGCTGTGAACGAAGTAAAGCTAGGGCCGTGCAACTAGAACCGAGCATTACCGAGAAAATGCGAAATGTGCATGCCTATGTCAACGAAAACTTCAGGTGAAACCGCGGGGCACAGCTTTATAATCACACAATATAAAATAATAGCCATAAAATTGCCAGCTTGCCAGGAGTAAATTCCAAATAAATACGTTTTCTGAACTTAATTTTTATTTCCATCTAACCTGTCTGGCAAAGGCACTTTTGGCCAACAAGCGGATTGAATTGCTGTTCGGATCCGATAAGCGCTAGAATTAATACGTCAATCATCCCAATTTGGTTGGGGACTTTTTTGAGAGGCTCTAGATACTAAATTTGGTGGTAATTTGCCACAATGAATAAAATTACACAAAATGGTTAATTAATTAGGCATTAATCTCATTTCAGATGTTTTTATACATTTTTTATTATTTTGTTTGGGTAATTTTTATTTATAATTCTGTGTTCCGGTTTTAATGATTGTGGATGTGGTACGGACGCATAAGACGCTTCACATTAATACCCCAGGGTGACAGGTTCGAAATGTTTCTTGATTAGTTCAATATTTTTATCAGGAAAAACCCAAGTCGTATCGTTGTTTTCATGGGGAATATCGCTTAATTTGTACGTCAGAGTCAAATTCAAAATTTTTATTTGCATACAATTCATAGAGAAATGACTTGTGAGGTAAGCCATCTCCTCACTTGTTTAAAAAAGTAGAATTCTAATATCTATTTCCGTTATCCTTTCTACGAAGAAAGGGTTTCGAATACCTTTCGGGCAAACTGTTTTTGTATGTTTGTATTGTGTATATGTGCCATGCCACCTGCGACTCGTAGAATACTAGAGCAGCTTACGAGCAAATGGTTTTTAAAATTTTCGTTTTAATTATAATAAAATCTGCTGCCTACCCGCACTATATCAATTAATGTCATCATAGAAACTACGATATAAATGCTTAAAATAACTCAACGCCACTAAATCTCTTTCAACACAACGTACATTAAGTAGAAGGTACTCAACATATATCGTGTGGCGGGTGACTTACGAGTATGGGAATGTCTCCGGAATACAATATCATTCGTATTCTTACGTCTGACTCAGAAAAGTGTTTTAGGCAAAGCACGTTTCACGCATTCTTCCAGAGTTACTTGTTCGTTGGAGATGGAAAACTTTTTACATAAATGACAGTTCTATCGCAGACTGTATTTTTTTTCCTGCGTCTCCGATTCAGATTCTAATTTACATATTTTTATACATTATTATTGTATTCTTATTTTTAAGCTTGTCTTCGTACGCTATGTTTAAAAACGCACGCCCTGGCAACACAGAAAGGTCGTTTCCTTACGGTCGTATGTATAAAAAAGCATGCTCTGGCAACACATACCTATCTCGTACGATGGAATACCCGAAAGTAAGAAAAGCTTAAAGTGAAAGCGAGATAATTAAGAATCAAAAATAACGTAACGGAAATAAATTATATTATTAATTTGGTTATTTTACACAAACTGTACACAAATGTTGTGATAACAGGTACATGACACGATCCATCTTCAAGTCTGTTGGTGACGGGTGCGATAAGATTTAGGTTATCCCATACCTAAATAGGGGAGAGAAATATCAAATGTTGTAGAGGCAGAGAATCCCGATAAGTCAGTTAGCCCGTCTGTTCAAACGTACAAAAATGTAGGTATCTTAATTGTGACGTCGGACTTTCCAACAAGCGACTAAAATAAACACTTTTACGACCTACATTAATCAGTGACATCATTGTACACTCAGCCACAGAAATGCTAGGTTTACAATGAACGCCGTGGAATAACCAAGTCGCATTGTGTTGCGTTGTAACTGTGAGACGTGAAACTGTGGCACATGAGAAATTCCATGAGACATTCCACCATGGAATGTCTCATGTGCCAGAAATTTCACCGCTATTCGTAATTCCAGCCGAAACACATGCATTACTGCTTGAAGACAGAAATAGGTATTGTGGCAGTACTTTCCTGGTGTTCTTGGCACAAGTTCTACTACCTGAAAAATACATATTCAAAACGAATTTAAAATCTTCATCAAAATTTAACTTCTATTGTAAAACTAAGACTGAAGGCCGCTATTATGTTTTTTTATTTATTGAATTAATTAAAAAGGTCAATCCAATTACATTAATTAATAAATCACAAAATCATACATAGTATGATATAAACTAAAAAAAAACAAAAATAAATGAAATAATCATTTTCAACTGAAACAGGTCAGTAATATAAATCAAACTTATATAAAATAAGAGTAATGCTTACGTAGAAAATTGTGCAAAATAAATAAGGATTGGTAGAAAAAGGTAAAAAGACAATCGAACTCTACGGCTGACTGTCCCATAGTAATGACTGTTTTATTCTGTCATATTACTGAGAACGGATGGTACTATTTAGTTTTGTTTGCGCTATGAATTCGAGTTACACAGATGAGTTGAGAATATGAACGTGAGTCAGCTCTGAGTGGGAACTTTGGTACTCTCTAAGTGATTACTTGACGGCGTAGCTAAGTTGGTAGATACGTCGAGCTGAAGTCCCGGGTACGATTCTCGATTCAAACGTATTTGTTTGAATCGATAAGCTTCAGTCGTGTGATAAGCAGAAGTTCATGCCACTTGCAACATAGTACAAACTGTTCAACAACAAAGATCGACTGGCCTCATAGCTCAGTTGGTAGTAATAGTAACGCTGGCTTCTGCGCTGTAGGTCGTGGGTTCGCTTCCCACCCAGGACAAACATATGTGACGAACATCGGTGTTTGTTCTCTGTTTGGTGTTGATATGTTTACAAAAGAAAAAAGTTTTTAAGTATTATATCAGTCGTCTGGTTCCCATGATACAAGTTGTAAAATATCTAACTTTGGATTAAATCTAACTTTTAAGGTATTTAATAATTTTGATGTGTTATTATTATTATTATTGTTAGTAACATTATGTATTATTATACTTATGATTTTCTCCTCAAATGTTTCCGTGACAACCTAACCTCTTAACATAGTTCAAACGCACACAGAAAAAAGTATTACACTTCAGACCTAAATAAAATATATTGTATTTTTCTTTGTCAAATACAAATATATTGGAACTGCATTTTGTATGCGCTTTTGTACACAGTACGATGCTTGGATGCAACCACTAAAATGAACTCCTAATGTAGGAAGCGACTGCTTCTTCGAAACACATTTGGGTCAAGTTATTTTGATGCGAGATGGGAAATGGCGCATAGCTGTGGATTAAATGGTTTTGAATTTCATCGAATTAACATTTTCTTACTTTTTACCCGACTGTCCGGGAAAAGAGGGGAGAGTTTGAGTGTATATGTGCCTGTGTATGTGTGTGTATTTTTCTGTTCTTTAGGAAAAAGCTATAATAGCCTTTACGATTTCATGGATTCCATATAATATTCTTTGTTATGTTCTTGGCTTCCCAAAGTTTGCGGGGAACCCTAATAAGAACTAGAAACTGATCTATTTTGAAACTATATTTTCAGAGATTCAATTTTATTTCCTTTGTTATTAAGCCAGTGACACGAGTTGTACTATGTAAGAATGTGTAAAATTGAAATGTTTTAGAAAAGTCTCAAATCAAATCGGCCAATACAGCCCAGAAGGCAGATTTGCCAACTGTGATGTGAGGCCAGTCTAAAAATTCTCTACAATGTTTATACCTGTGGATTGAAACCTAGTAAGTAGTAGTACTAGCGCCTATACTAACCTACCTTTATTAACATATAGAAAAAAACATGAATGTGGAAATACTGTGAACAGTAAACTTAATTTATTTTCATAACAATTGAACCATTTCCTTCTGAATTGCCAAGTTTCAAAGGGACCCGACAACGTTGCAGATTTCGTAGTAAGATCGGTGTCAAGTACAAATCAACATCAAGTATGTTGCAGCAGTTGTGTAAAGCGGATGTGTCTCGAAACTGGGCTACAACAGCAAATCTTAGAAGTCGAACTATTTGTATGGCAAACACCTGCTGGCTTCCATTGTAGTTTGGTGCTACTAGTCTCACTTTGAAAATTTGATCCTGTTGCATCTGACAGACTGTATGTGTTGTTAAAGCAATGGAAGAACATAGGTCTTAACGATAAACCTTGAGCGACACCGGAAATAATTTTATTATTAAATTTTGTGCATGGTTCGTGGAGTTTCCGAAAAAGTATAAAAGCAAATTGCAAAAATAAAATCTTATTGTTTCATCCTGTCCGTATGTACTCCCATTTTATACGAAAACTTTTAGGAGCTAGGTGCATTTTTAGAGGTGGCATTTCATACATGTGCTAAGGGTCAAAAACACAAAGACTTGTGGGGTATTGGAATGATATGACTGATAGATCTGGCGTCTATGCAGCAAGAGGCAAAAAAGCTGTCCTAGAAAATGGCTTTATACATTTCTAGTAACATTTACGAGTATCTTTTATCATTACTAAAAAAATATTATGAATCCGGAACCCTTCACTGTGCATGGCCCAACATGCACTTGACTGGTTATTATATAATACAGCATGTCTATACGTATCTTGTACGGACACGCGTATATTAAAACCACGCAATTGAAACCCCCATACAATTTTATTTTGATCATAGATTATATTTAATGGTCAGTTAAAAGCCTATCTGAAGTCCAAACTAAATTTAAAGTATTGAGATGCTCTAAAGAGATGCTTATTATTCAAGTGAAGTGCTTGAACTTAAACCTGGTTCAAGTTATAAATAACTGCGGTCAGTAACTTTGGAGCAGGAAGCGGGCCTTGTCTGGACAGTGGCCATACAAATAACACTACTGAAGATACTCAGCTGAATCAGGTCGTGCTTCTTAGACGCATTATAACTCACTATAACGCACTTATAACTCTTCTGAGAATCAAAAATCACATTATCACATTAACCAAAATGTTATTCGAATTATATCTGCTTGGTACTAAATTGTAATGTACAAAGTAACTTCATCTTAATAAGATTCAAAAAACCTATTACTTATTAAACGTAATTAAACTCACATATCAATAAATGCAATGTTAATTCAAATAAAAAAAGACGTGTGGCACTCGGAGACTGCCGCGGTAAAGCTATTGCGCGTGATATTTCAAAAAGTCATTAAAAGTTCTGGTATTTATCGATAGATGGAACTAAAAAGTATCACCGCTGTGCCGGTTGGAGTGGGGGGTGTTAGGTTTTTTTCGTTACGGAATTTCTGGATTCGGTCTCCACGCTCAAGGCCCGCGATAGAAGCTATGCAATAGCTTAAAAATCAATAATAATAGTTTGTAGTAAAAAAAGAGGAATAAAATAAATAATGCTAATAATAATAATAAAAAATGAATCACGGCCAAGCACCACGACCCTTATTAACCCTAGGTTGTATTTGCGATAATATGTTTTTATCCCAGCTACATATAAGGTATATTATTATTAAAAATCTTATTGAGGTGTATTTATTGGTCAAATTTATTTTAAATAATAATAACTAATACAATTTTTTTTATGTGATGCTGGTGGCGGAATGAGCTGACGGCCCACCTGATGTTAAGTGGTAACCGCCGCCCATAGACAACAACAATAAGACCCAAGTCCTCTCCACCAAAGAACGAGATGACCTAAGTCGCATTGCGTTGCGTCCATCACCCCAAGACGTGGATGTTACGTCTCATGCGGCTGCAATTTCACCGGCACCCTTCCACTGGAACACAGCAACACGAGTGCATCACTGCTTGACGGCGGATTACCAGGTGTGGTGGCAGTACTTCTCCGGGCGAACTTAGCACAAGTTCTACTGCTACTTAACTCATGGCACAGTTGGGCATGTACTAAATGAAATACAGCGACATTTCTAGTAAATACACTTCTATATTTATTATTGCCGTGTTGAGGACATTGTGTAGACTGTAGACAATTCTAAACGCTAAATTGTAAGCTCTATCTTATATGTGTAATGTATGTGATTTATAAGCTCTTTCGATTCACTAAGCGTATATTGTATTAATACATGTTAATATTTATTTAAACATCATTGTTTCCAAGCCGTTACAGGAAGTCGTTGGGTCCCTTGATAATATCATTAGTGCTAATAACGATAAGAGTCTTATATCAATTTCTGTTTGCTGTTCTCTATTTTCGGTAACGTAATTTTTTTTTAAGTTAATTTACGTTTAACTGAATACACAGCAACTTTATTAATTTTATACTACTTCTATTATGTTATAGTGGTTGCTTAGGTTGTTGTTGTAAAGGTAATTACTTAGGTAATTACTAATTTGGAAACTTGTTGTTTTATGGGAAATTAAGATAATCGAACTTGTTCATCTAAGCTGATGATAAAATTCATTGAATTTTTTTATTACTACCTTATGAAATTCCTGAAATTTTAGTGTGTCTAGACTTCTAAATTAGATGATATATAGAGATCTTAATGTTAATTAAAAAAGTGTGTGATGTATGGCGGCCCGCTTATAACCAAAGATTAATATATATTTCCCAGAATTTAATTATTGCTGGTAACTAATCTTCGAAGTATAAATGGTCCTTAGCTGATTTTCAAGGAAAAAGTGTTTTCTACTGTGTTTAAGATTAGTTCTGAAGTTTTATTTGAGAATGGATTGCTGGAAGGATTAGCTACGTTTTTATGAGAAAGCTATTCTTCTTTATTCATAACATCTGACCTTTGTTAAATACACACTGTTCTAATAATACTAATTCCTTATTTCAAGCATACAATATGAATTCCCAAATATTTGTAATTGATGGGCATAGGATGTCACACGTCATTTTGACAGCTCTCATATAATTACACATTCAAATCGTGACAAAAATTTGAAATACGCTAACTCACTATTCTATCGTCATCGTACATTCTGAGATTTCCTTATTAGATATCCGATGACGGAAGATATGAAGAACTTCAAAAATAGGTTCAAAAAACCGCTCTTTTCAACCCATATTTTATTTGCATCTCAAATGAGCCGAAAGAGACTGTCATCCACACCAACCATTTAAGTAAGACCTGTGATCTTTGAAGTCTTAGCCTATAATGCTGCGTTTATATGAGCTCTCGATCCCTGGTCATATTTCTTATAACGTCCATTTAAGATGACCTGTCATCATCCCTAGATCTGTATGTTTCTAAAGCTCGGGATCAAATGGTTATGTTGGCTGCAGCGACCACGAATGACCCTTCAGTACCGTATATTTTAAGAGCTCCGGGATGGGTGATCGTATTCCTCTCAAGAACCATTTCTATTGACCCCTCTTCATAATCATACTTTCTTACACTCGTGTTCTTAAGGATGGTTTTGAAAGTTCTCAAATGGCTGGACATCTTGACGACCAGTATAATAAGATCCAACTTGTTATTTCTTTTGTCTCATAATGGGATAAGACGAGAGGTCATCTTAAGATTGTATTGTTTTATTCTTATTAGCGCCCAACAGATTTATAAAGTCTCATTCATGACATGACAAGGATCGATGTTGGGCGTTGAAACTTTTAAATATACTTTTCGGCGTGTTGCTTTAATTAGATCTGAAGTTGGAGTACGTTCATTGTTCTTCCTTGACATTTAATGTCTGCATGCTTGAATGAGTAAGTCATTTTGTTTCAATTCGTCATTATCTTCAGACATTAGAAGGTGCAAGTGAAATTTACGAAAAAAATTATACAAGTATTATATCATTTGTCTAGTTCCCATGATATGAGCTTACTTTGGGGCTAGATGGTGCTATGTGAAATGTCCACCAATATTATTTTTATATTATTATGTATCGATTTTATCGAAATCAAACATTTTGAACTCAATTTTAGCACACTTTTAGGCTTTTTCGCTTGAAATGTGTTAGTTATCATTTGTCGGTTATTTGGCATTCTTCTATTCGAGTCACTGGTTCTCTCGAACGAGTGTGGTGAAAGGATTTTAAGTGCGCCTACAAGAGGCTCCTTCCGTGCACTTGACTTATGTCTTCGAATTTTTAATTCTAGGACATGTCGGTTTCCTCACGATATTTTCCTTCACCGTTTTGAGAACGTGGTATTGCGCACATAAATCTTTCAAGCGAAAAACTCATAAGTGTACGTCGGGATTTGAACCGGTGACCTCCGGATTGAAACTCGGGGTCAGAACCACTAGACCATCACGCTCTCTTTGGCATTGTAACCGTGCAATGTTAGTTGGATCGACATATTCCCGTGACCTAATTGTAAATTGCAAACTCTTGGAATTAGATCATCCACAGCTAAAATAAGAATTATTGATGGTGGCTGGTCACGACACCACTTAATCAACGCTAATTCGATTGCACGGTACAATTACCTCCCGTGAGTCGCTGTCGGCATCAATTTTGGGTCAATTGTGCCCCAGATCGGCTGTATTTATGTGTATTATTAAACCTGTGGGCTCCTTTTATGTGATACAGTTACGGAACGAGCCGACGGCCCACCTGGTGTTAAGTGGTAACCACTGCCCATAACACCCGATGCGACTTGGGTCCTCCCCAACTAGGTACGACAAGACCCAAGTACGGGTGCATCGTATGCAACCCGTAACTCTGAAACGTGTAATATTATGTATGTTCTATGTAATAAGTTTTAGTTAAAAATAAATATTTCAAAAGTTTTTGTTAAAAAGCGAGCTGTCCCGACTCCAATATCATTGCAGTTTCACCGAAGAACATGCCGAGTATGCCGAATTTCGGCAGCCGAGTGCTTGAAAAATCGACCAAAAATAACAAGCGAATCTATAAAGACAGTAACTTGATAAAAGCTCTTCAAACATAACTGGGTAAGGTCGTCTTTAAAAAAAAGCTTCGATCAGTAAAAAAAACGTAAAAAGTAAAGTAAAAATAACCATAGTTTCTTTCCAACTTCCACTCCTTAAAAGCTCAAATGCCCCTTTGATACCCATTTTATTATTTAACCCGCCGCACTCTGACACGCCCGCAGGGTCAATCTGACCCCACAACTACAAACGATGGTATACCTTTATAATCTTTTATGGCTTCGCTACTACAGTAAAATTGAGATTTAATATAAGTTTTATAACAGCAATATGATTTTATTACTAAGAGACGTAAAATCTTCTTGAGACAGGTGTTACATAGAGTTTCTTCGTTATTGCATTTAAAAGAATAGATAGATCATTATATCTTCTGCCCTTCGCCCATAGATTTATTATTATACTAGTTTCTGCCCATCTCTTTGCCCATAGATATATAATTATACTAGCTTCTGCCCATGGCTTCACCCATATATATATTATAGCATCCGCCCGCTGATTCGTAGTTTTGACGTGATTTAATGTTTTTTTCTCACGCAAACTGTTCGATCATACAATGCACATACATTGCTCACAAACTAACCCCTCACACTAATTTCCCCAGCGGTAATCGAACCCACGACTCTTCACTTTGTATACAGGCTTACTACAAGATTTTTTTTAATAATATTATTATTTTCTCTCGAAAAAATAGGTTTATCTTAAAACTAGATACAATAATGTAGGACGAGCAAAAAAACCTATTTCGTGCAAAACTGTTGCCTGAGATAAGTTTGTTTAAAACGTACTACAAGTTCAAATTTCATTTCAATAGTTTAATTCCTTTATATGAATAACGTGATAACTAGCTCTATACATGCATAGAGTTATTTTATAAGAGAATTCCATGATTTGTACCTCGTCCTACATACCTTGTACACAGAGCGCGCCGGATTGTCCTTCAGTAGCTACCATTTATGGTATTTCAATGGTGTACTGCCAGGAAGTCCTGTTAACGTCTGTAAGACTGCCGACTCTATTATGCTGAATGGAATTTATGCTGTTACTGAGCTTTTGAAGTGTACCGTGCTTATGTTTAGTTTGGTTGAATAGTGGGAGCGTTTCTTTGTCCATTATCTGCTGTCCGTGGCTTCGCCTGCGTGCTGGAATAAACAGTAGGAATTTTTTTCTTTAATTAAAACGGATCAACCGATAACCTTACCGATTATTGACTGGCCTCATAGCTCAGTTGGTTAGTAACCCTACCTTCTGCGCTGTAGGTGGTGGGTTCGATCCCCACTCAGAACTAACATTTATGTGACATTTGTAACATTGATGTTCGTTCTGTGTCTGGGTGTTAATTTGTATTATATGTATGAATTTACAAAAAAAAGTATATAAGTATTATATCAGTTGTGTGGTTCCCATGATACAAGCAATGCTTAGCTTACTTTGGGGCTAGATGGCACTATGTGAAATGTCCACCATTATTTATTTATTTATTTATTTATTTAGGTACCTATTTAAAGGTCTAATTAAAATTAAAATAATTTACAACTACAGGATAAAATTAATTAGGAAACAAAGAAACAGTAATAATCAAATATAGTTCATTGTTACGAGTATTACTATTATTATTTCGTCCTAATATATTGATAGCGATATCCTGGTCTAGTGACACCCTGAATTTTAACGGAAGTCGCTGGTTCAAATCCTGACGTGATCCAGTTAGTTTATTCACGAAAAAAATATCGTGAGGAAGCCGACATGTCCTAGAACCGAAAATTCGAGGACATCTGTCAAGTGCGCGAAAGGAGCCTCTTTGCGGCGCACTCTTATCCTTTCCCCTCATTGGTTGGAGAATGCGAATGGCGCATTGCGCAAAAAAAAAGAAATACATTTATTTAGGGACACAGATAAAAAATACGTACCTAAAAATAACAATTATATCGTAGAATTAACGTAAATAAATAACCACTATATATGTACCTCGTGTAATCGTCACATACTCAGCATATAATGCTGTAATAGATTTTTTGCGACAAACTCTTTGGTATATTGGTACTCAGGATTCAAACCAGCGACCTTCGCATTGAAAGCCGAGTCCCGTTGATAACCACCACGCTCTCATAATGTAAATGGGCGTCCCATTCGTTTAATGACGTAGATTCCAGCTAACACTAGAACTATAGCCGACTAAGGAAGTACTGTAGCCGGGGTAATTACACGAACCGGGGCATATCAATTGCGGTAATTAATAGGCCCCACACTGGGTCAATTTATGATGTATAGACGGACCGATTGGAGTTAGTAGTTTTCCTACGAGAGATGAAATGATGGGTGATTTTTATTTATTGATTTATGGTTATCTAGAGACTAGTAGAACTCTATAGAATAATGTAAAATTATATTAATATTAGTATAATTAAAGTTTTCCGATTGTCATTTAAAAATTAAGAAAAAAATTATGGAATCTAAATTTTTGTCCATTGCCTTGAATTACTGAAGGAAATAAATTAAATTTTTTCGCTCGTTACTTGATATCCAACAAGCATGGCGCTGTGTGAAGTATCTTACGCTATGCTATGCTTAGCTTATATCGTGGGAACCAGACAACTGATATACATACTTATATACTTTTTTGTAAATACATACATATTAACACCCAGACCCATAACAACATTTATGTTCGTCACACAAATATTTGTCCTGGGTGGAAATCGAACCCACGACCTACAGCGTAGAAGGCAGGGCTCCTACCAACTGAGCTGTGAGGCCAGTCAAATATACTAATACTATATAACCACTTCACAAGTGGCACCCTTATGTTCCTCATGTATTTATATGAGAATGAATCACTTCAGCTGTTCAAATAAGTCTCGTGTTATAATGGTACACACGGACAAACATTTCGTTTGATATATTAATAATATATCTTGAATTAAGATTTTTATGAAACAAACTAACACACAATGTCTGGTCTCACAGCTCTGTTGGCAGTAACTCTGCCTTTACGCTGTAGGTCGTAGGTTCGATTCCCACCCAGAACAAACATTTTTGTGAAGAACATAGGTGTTTGTTCTGTGTCTGGGTGTTTTGGAGGTTCACGTTGCTCGCCTCCGTAAATGATAACCCTTTGAATCCCTACACGTGTCCCCCGGGTGGTGCGAAAGGAGCAACCCAAAGTAGCAGTAGAATTGAGCTAAGTTCGCCCGGAGAAGTACTGCCACCACACCTGGTAATGCCGCCAAGCAGTGATGCACTCGTGTTGCTGTGTTCCGGTAAGGGAGTGGGTGCCGGTGAAATTGCAGCCGCATGAGACGTAATATCCCCGTCTCGGGGTGATGGACGTAACGCAATGCGACTTGAGTCATCTCGTACTTAATTAAGTGGTAACCTCTGCCCATAACAAGGTGTACAGCTTGAGGCTTCCTCTACTTAGGTGCGACAGTACCCTAGTCACATCTTATGCGCCCGTAACTCTGAGACGTGAAGTTGGAATGTCTCATGTGCCTGTAATTACACCGGCAACCACACCTTTTAAACGGGAACACAGTAACGCGAATGCCTTACTGCTTGGCGGCTAAAGGTTGACTAGGGCTTTGGTAATTGAGGGTGGTAGCTAGCCATGGCATTACCACAAGGCTATCCTTTCATCACACGATGTTTTTTATCACTGGAAACAAGACCTTACTGTAGGATTTGAACCCACGACCACGAATTCATTACCCATTGAGATGTCACCGCTTCATTATGATTACCATTTTAGGAGTTTATCGCAAGCTCTGTAGCTAAATACATTTGCCTTATTAAGTAAAACAATTTACATTGAAATGTTAATTACTTAATTCTCTCCCCCATTACAAAGTGCTGGCATTTAAGTAATCACTAATTAGTCGTCTCATTAGATGTATTTACCTAATTAATGCTTTAGGCGATACAGAGAATGTGTATTTTTACTGAGAACATTGTATTTGATCCGAAATGCAGATACATACATTCATAATGTCACGTTTTGTCGTTTACACGACGTAGACATGATAATTAGTGAGCTCATCGTCGCTATTTTCTCCCCACGAATCATCCACCGAACACTTTCTTTCAGTTAACCATGTTATGTATGTATAACGTATTAGAAATTGGGGTCTCCACTTAGCATGTCTATGAACAGTCTATTCATTATCTGTTTCTTGTTTCAGATGCGCATTACATGCATCGGCGGGACACTAATTACGACGATATGTTCGCCGCTGACGAGGCTTCTGAAGATGAAGGCACTCAGAACGATACAGAAGATGGTAAGTCAAGTTTTAGATCAAGTTAATGTTCATATACATTATATATTTTCCGGGTCCACGCTGCTCGGTCCGTAGGTGATAGCCCTTTGAATCCCTACACGTGTCCCCCGGGTAGTGCGAAAGGAGCAAAGTAGCAGTAGAACTTGTGCTAAGTTCGCCCGAAGTACTGCCACCACACCAGGCAATCTGCCACCAAGCAGTGATGCACTCGTGTTACTGTGTTCCGGTGGAAGGAGTGGGTGCCGGTGAAATTGCAGGCACATGAGATCTAACATCCCCGTCTCAGGGTGATGGACGCAACGCAATGCGACTTGAGTCATCTGGTACTTTGGTGGAGGGGTCTTGAGTCGTATTGCTGTTGTCTATGGGCGGCGGTTACCACTTAACACCAGGTGGGCCGTCATATCGTTCTATCACCCAAATTATATTAAAAAAACCATAAGTAAGACTATCAAAAATTCATAGTATTAGGTAATAACAATGCATACCTAATAACAATGCAGTAATGAAATAATCACTGAAGCTCTACCAATACAAATTAATATTTACGTTTGCATCTTTATATCTAGACAGTTACATTGCTAAATGAGAGCTTAACAATTAAATTAAATTAGCAAAAATCATTTGTTTCATTAATTCGTCAATACCATAGAATAACTTTATCCTCTGTGTAGGAAATTATTGCACGCCTCTGTGAAAATAATCTGGAACCATTTTAGTAATACATAAACTATCTGTACCCGGCATGCGTTGCAATGCCATTTAGGTAAAAGTGTGATCAAAAAAGATTTATTTTCATCAGTAATCGATCATCTAGCCTTGCAAATTATTAAAGTACTAATTTTGCAATAAAAAAATAGGGGTTCGTGGTAGAAGGGTGAAAATTTAGGGTTATATGTATTTTTAAATGCTGGATCATAAAAAAATAAAGTAAATTTTTTTTGTCAAAAAAAGAAAAATTGGGTTCGTCCACCCTTAGCACTTAGGGGTATGAAAAACGATATTTTTATCAAATCTTAATCATTTGAGTTGGTATGACTGCTGCTAACGAAAATCATGTCCGATGTGACTGGAAACCGTAATAAAGTACAAAGGTAACTGACAATTCGACTGCCCTCACAGCTCAGTTGGTAGTAACTGCCTTCTGCGCTGTAGGTCGTGGGTTCGATTCCCACTCAGGACAAACATTTGTGTGACGATCATAGATGTTTGTTCTGTGTCTGGGTGTTAATATGTAATGAATTATTACAAAAAAAAAATAAGTATGTATATCAGTTGTCAGGTTCCCATGATACAAGCTATGCTTAGCGTACTTTGGGGCTAGATGGCGCTGTGTGAAATGTCCACCATTTTTTTAATTACAATCTTTTGTTTCCAGGGGAGGTCGGCGCAGGCGCACGAGAGCAGTCAATGATAAAAGCCAACATAAGCACTCGACCCACAACTTACGAAGTCTCCGTTGGAGAGGACGTCAGGCTTGAATGCAACGTGGAGCCAGAAAGTGAGTCTCTTTTGACTGACCTCACAGCTCAGTTGTTAGTAACACTACCTTCTACACTGCAGGTCGTTGGTTCGTTACCCGCCCGAGGAATATAATTGAGTGACGAACGAATGTTTGTTCTGTGTCTGGGTGTTAATACGATTGTATTAAACAAATGTACAGTGTAAACAAGCTAGGCTTAGTTTGTGACTAGACAACGCTGTGTGATATATCTCCACCATTTGAAATTAAAATCAATTTTTTGTACCCACGACCTACCGCGCAGGAGACAGACCAACTGAGCTGTGAAGCCGTACAAAACATATATTCTTTTAAAACTGTAAGCTTTTATCACAATGACAAGTATTCCGTCTATAATAGCCTCCACTCGGTGATTCCGTGAATAGTAATTGGACAGTTAACCGGAACATCCGGTTACGTTTTTGGCGCCACCGGATACTGTGCCATGTTGTCACTCAACTATTCTATTCGTGAATGAATCAAACATTTCTTGTGACTGACGCAAAGCTCAAACTTTGCCTGCTGCACTGTAGTTCCTGGGTTCATTACCCACCTGGGATAAACTTTTGTGAACTTATATATGACGTTGTTTGATGGGGTAATATTATGTGTTTTATGTATGTATTTAAATATATATTATGATGCTATCAGTTTCCTAGTTATCCATAGTATAATCTGTGCTTAGTTATGGGACAGGTAACTCCTTGTAGCCTAAGTTACTCCTTATAACATCAGCCATGCCCCATTTCTGCCGCCAAACAGTAACGTATTCGCGTTACTGTGTTCAGGTTTGAATGGTGTGGTTGCCGGTGAAATTACAGGCACATGAGACATTCCACCGACACGTTTCAGAGTTACGGGCGTATACGATGCGACTTGGGTCACGTTGTACTTAGTAGGGGAGGACCAAAGTCGCATCAGTTGTTATGGGCAGAGGTTAACACCAGGTGGGCCATCGGCTCGTTCCGTAACAGTAAAAAAATAAATAAACTTTCTGCGAATGAAAAGTGCCGTCTAATCGGTCTAGCTGTTTCTGATTTCAACCTTACAAAGAGAAACATATACAATTTCAAAAAAAATGTTATTTCTATATATATATACCGTATATATTTTTAAATACATTGAGTAAATAGCCAACAATTCAATTTTATTTATTAGTATAGATTATCAAATCATAATTTGTTTCACAATTTCCAGGCGCTGTCGTCCAGTGGTTTAAGGAAGGTGACATGTTGTTCCTGGGACAAATGAAAATTGTTGGCGGTGAAAGGCATGCCATGTAAGTATTTGTAAATATATACTTTAATATAATGACTGGCCTCACAGCTCAATTGGTAGTGACCCTGCCTTGTGCGCTGTAGGTCGTGGGTTCCGTTCCCACCCAGGACAAATATTTGTGTGACAAATATAGACAAAATTCATGACAGCTATCAACGACTGGGGTAACCCCTGTTCGTTGATATTTGACACCTGAGATTGATTCTATTCTATTCGAGACACTGTTGAAAGGATTGTAAGTGCGCCTCAAAGAGGCTCCTTTTGTGCACTAGACACATGTCTCCGAATTTTTAGTAGCTCTAAGACATGTCGGTTGATATGAGGTTTAAAATCACAGTAGAGAAAATATTAAAATGATTTTTCTCGAAACAGCCGTATTTGTTTTGCGACAGTTTTTAAAGGATGTTCGATATACAGATTTGTTTGTTCAACGGCATTTGCTCACAAGTGTTTTCCATGTTCCAGCGTTCCCGACTCCAAAGACTTGGTGATCAAGCAAGTGGTGCCGTCTGACGGCGGCGTGTACCGCTGCGAAGTGTCCGGCACGTCAGTCAACATCAGTCACAACGTTGTCGTATTACAGGCCCCTGAAATTACCAGTTAGTAAATATATATTTTACTTAATTACTACTTACTTCACTTTTGTAATTAAGTTACGGAACGAGTGGAACCTGGTGTTAAGTGGCAACCTTTGCCAGTAACAAAACGACTTGGGTCCTTACTTAGATATAAGACCTAAATAGAATCCTATGCGCGTAATCGTCCATATTGCCTGTAATTTCTCCGGTAACCACACCTTTTAAACTGGAACACAGTAATTAATCTTCGTATTATAAATAATAAATAGTTAACTTATTTGAACCAACACAGAATTTTACATAGAGTAATCATAAAAACACAAATTTAAGTTGCACGTAAAATCACCAGATTAATCATAATATTGAGCAGGTAAGACCTTCACAAAACGGTGAAGGAAAACACCGTGACGAAACCGGTAGGTAAAATTGTAGGCCGTTAAGAGACGGATTTAAAGGGAATTAAAAAGATTTCTCTGAATATATCTCAAAACAACAATTTGGGCTTAACGGCCTTTTAGTTAAAGGACGACAGCGAATAGTATTAGGTTGGTAACTAGCTTAAGCATCGTACGTTGACAATTTTTTGACAAAGTGGTCTCCGTTGCAGGGTTCACAGCCACGAACAACGGTAATATCGTGGAAGGTAACGATATGTTGCTGACATGCAGCGTGGTGGGCATGCCGCCGCCCACCATCGTCTGGTCGAGGACCATCGAGAACGGGGTAACTTACACTCAAAGTCAAAAACTTTATTTCCACAGAATTCATAAAGGCTTGGTAACGTCAAAATATTCAAAATATAGATAAATATTGTTGGACATTTCACACAGCGCCATCTAGCCCCGAAGTAAGCTAAGTAAGTAGCTTGTATCATGGGAACCAGATAACTGATATACGTACTTTTATGCTTTTTCTTTGTAAATGCATATAATACATATTAACACCCAGACACAGAACAAACATCAATGTTACAAATGTCACATAAATGTTTGTCCTGTGTGGGAATCGAACCCACGACGTACAGCGCCGAAGGCAGGGTTAGGCCCTGCTGCGCTGTCTTCTTTCGTAGGTTCGGTTCCCACCCAAGACAAACTGTGTTACAAACAAAGTTGTTTGTTCAGTGTTCTGTGTATTATTTTTACGTATTATTTTACAAAAAAATAAACATATAATCAGTATATCAGTTATCTGGTTCCCATGACACAAGCTATTAACTTAGCTTACTTCGGAGCTAGATGGCGCTGTGTGAAATGTCTACCATAAAACCAAGAAACCTTAGCATTATAATTTGACTACGAAGCTGTTAATTACATCGCACTTATATCGTCTCTTTCGCTCTTGTAGAACGAGCGTCTGGGTGAGCAGGACGCCGAGTTTTCAACCAACAGCGCCTACATTAAAAACGTGAAGCGGGAACACGCCGGGAAGTACTACTGCTACGCCTTCAACAGTGTTGGCCACAACCAGTCCGAGCTCCGCATTTCTGTTGCTGGTATGAATGCTGTACAATAAGAGCTAAGAGCAGCAGAACTCACGCCGGGGAAGTACTGCCACCCATTTCTGCCGCAAAACAATGACGCGTTACTGTGTTCCAGTTCGAAAGGTTGCCGGTGGAATTACAGGCACACGAGTCATTCCATTTGCACGTCTCAGAGTTACGGGCGCATACGATGCGACTTGGATCTTGTCGTACCTAGTAGGGGAGCAAGTCGCATCGGTTGTTATGGGCCGAGATTACCACTTAACACCACACACTCAAAGGTTTGCTGGAAGGGAACTCTTTTCATGGTTAAGCTCGACTCTGTACACGTATTATTTTGTAATTTTTTGTATTTCGTTATTTTTTGTGTACAATAAAGAATAAAGAAGAAAAACGAACTGTAACCAAACTATTTTTTTATTGGTAACGACTAAATTCTATAAGTAATCAAAATAATTACGCCCAATTACAAAGGAAAGAGAAAATGGTACCTACTTAAGTATTTTATTTTTGAGTTGATTTATTTAATTTAACATACAAGACAAATAAAATAAAATAAAAAAATATATATCCCTTTGAGGTAATTAAATGGTTTTTTTTTTTTTAATAAGTATATAACTTTGCTTCCGCCGTTTTTAATTCGAAACCATATTGTAAAGAACTGATGATACTTTTACTTTTCAAAGTTTTGTCCATTGCTTGCCACTACCTTCATCCACCTTTCCGGCAGCAATCGAATCCCGCGTTTAAAGAACTGATCATCTTTTGATGCGATCCGCGAATCATTCCAATTTTGGACTTGTTCATAATAACCTATTTCGGTCAGCCAGGCCGTGTGCCATCCACCGAAATAGGTGATAAAGAAAGCAACGTCTGGAGAATACAGCGGGTGGGGTAAGACTTCCTATTTCAACGTTTCCAAGTATGTTTTGACAACTTTTGCAACATGAGGCCGAGCATTGCTATGTTGCAAAATAACGCGTGTCTTTCGAGGTATTGCGGCCGTTTTTCTTTTAATGGCTCAAACACATTAATTGCCTTCGATTGTTTAAGATGGTTTTAACAGCTCATAAATGCTCTAACTCTTCATCTTCAAACACTTTTGATATGACTAGGCTTTCTACGCAGTAATCGCCGTTCTTGAAGCGTTGAAACCACTGACGACATGTTTTTTCACTCATAGCAGCCTCACCATAAGCGTCTGAGAGCATTCAGTGAAATCAACCGCAGATTTTTTAATTTTCCAAAAAATAAATCAACCCCTATCCTATTATAATTTCAGGCAAACCCCGTGTGCACGTTCACAAGACCGTTGTAAACTCCGCCATCAACGTACAAGCTGTGCTGCAGTGCTCGGCGCGTTACGAGAACAAGTAACTATTACTTTCTTTAACTCTTATTTCAAGAAAGGTGTGGTTGCCGGTGGAATTACACACACATGAGACACTTCACCTTTATTTTTGGTGTGCCTACGGGTGTATATGCGATGCGGCTTGGATCTTGTCGTACTTAAGTAGGGGAAGTCCCAAGTAGCATCGGTTGTTATGGGCAGAGATTGCCACTTAACACCAGGTGTTCGTAACTGTATGACATAAAAAAACTTATGTCACCCGTACTGACAGCTCAGTTTGTAGTGACCCTGCCTTTCGCTGTGGGTCGTGGGTTCGATTCCCACAAACATTTGTGTGACGAACATAGATGTTTGTTCTTTGTCTGGATGTCGATATGTATTATATGTATGCAAAAAAATTATTTAAGTATTATATCAGTTGTTCGGTTCTCATAGTACAAGCTATGCTTAGTTTGGGGCTAGATGGCGCTGTGTGAAATGTCCACCAATATTATTATGTATTTCAGCCCACACATCCGGTGGTATAAAGGCGGCCTGTTGATCTCGGACTCGTCGACACGCTACACGGTGAGCACACAGGGCGCGCACTCCAACCTCACCGTCACACCAGCATCCGACGAGGACTTCGGAGTATTCACTTGCGAGGTCAGTAACAGTAGAACTCACGGCAAGTTCGTCCGGGGAAGTACTGCCACCATGACCATATCTGCCGCCAAGCAGCAACGCGTTCGCGTTACTGTGTTCCGGTTTGAAAGGTGTTGTTGCCGGTGAAATTACAGGCACATGAGACATTCCACCTACACGTCTCAAGAGTTACGCATACGATCCGTCTTGGGTCTTGTCGTACTTAGTAGGGGAGGGCCCAAGTCACATCGCTTTGTTATGAGCATGTACACTTAACATAGGTGGGCCATCGGCTTGTTCCGTAACTGTATCACAAAAAACAAACAAAAAGTTCAGGGACGACGAAGGGAAATGGCAGAACAACAATATTGTCTCCGCTTTATATAGGATAATAGAAATAAAAAAGAATCTATATTTATTTGCAACACAACACAGGAAAATATAATGTATTAAAATATAAAGTGCTTTAGTTCTTGTCTGTTCTTCCCCACGGAGGGTCGGATAGGGTTTGAACAGGCGTGAAACTTAGCGATAACTATGCGTGACGTTATGTTTTGAATATTATTGACGTGTCGAAGCCATTTCTTTTTGAATTCTATAGAAATAAAGTTTTTGACTTTTACCTTATCAGTTGTCTGGTTCCCACAGTACAAGCTATGCTTAGTTTGGGGCTAGATGGCGCTGTGTGAAATGTCCACCAATATAATTAGTATTGTTATTATTATTTCATGTAATCTGTCAGTTATCTAGTTCCCACAGCTATGCTTAGTTTGGGGCTAGATGGCGCTGTGTGAAATGTCCACCGATTTTTATTTTATTTTATGTATTTCAGGCTGAAAACGATATCGGCAAACACAACAGATCGATCGAGCTGGTGCAGAGGCCTGTGGTGGAGTCGTTGGGTGGTGAGAGCGGCCGCCTCGGGTGGACCGTCCACTCACACCAGCCGTTGCAGGAGATCAGGGCGCAGATACACCAACTCGGAGGTGACTCGGTGAGTTCCAACACCTTTGAAAAAAATCCCATTCGTAGAAGTGCATGAAAGGAGCCTCTTTGAGGCGCACTTTTAAATGGGCCTAGTTATGCAGAAAGCAGCCATGTGGCATTGTTTTCCAAAAATGAGTTATAAACGCGACCATACTACTTCGACATAACGGATTTTTTGCAAAGACAGCCATGTCAATATCTGTATTTTTCACGGAGATATGAGCCAATACAATAATATAAATCAATACAAAACCGAAGTAAACATCGACAGAAAATGATTATAACTCCGTTTGTACTTTTCCCCACATAGCTGTTTTGTGCATAACTCGGTCCAATTATACCTTATTCGAAGAGCCAGTGACAAGCATAAAGATAAAGTGCGTCTAAGCGATTCGCGAAGAAAGAGTTCGGGGTTCATTCATTCCTCGCTATAAATCCTCCGACTGGTATCCAAACTTTTTTAAATTGAAATTTTAATTATTGAGCAGATGACCCATTTGGTGTTAAGTGGGACATGAGACGTAACATCCCCGGGTGATGGACGCAACGGGTGGAGAGGACTTGAGTGGTATTGCTGTTGTCTATGGGCGGCGGTTACCACTTAAAAAAAACTATATAGTTCGACTGCTCCTAAAACATGGTCATTAATAACACAATGATGATATTAAGCTATTGCATAGCTTTGCGGGGGCTTTCGCGGGCCTTGAGCGTGGAGACCGAATCCAGAAATTCCGTAACGAAAAAACCTAACACCCCCCCACTCCGGACCGGCACAGCGGTGATACTTTTTAGTTCCATCTATCGATAAATACCAGAACTTTTAATGACTTTTTGAAATATCACGCGCAATAGCTTTACCGCGGCAGTCTCCGAGTGCCACACGTCTTTTTTTATTGTTCAGAACGGTGAATGGAAGGAGATCGAGATCCCCCTGCCGTCGGGGCAGCACCATCGTTACGAGTTCCGTTACGAGCTTAACGACAAGCTGGACGCCGGCCGTTACGAGGCCGTCGTTAAGGTCAAGAACGACCACAGCTGGAGCGATAACGTGGAGCCCGTTGTGTTTGAAATCGGTCAGTTATGTTACTTAGTTTAAGATGAATCAGATTTGTTGGTTCATACCGTAAATGCTTTTCCATACAGTCATATTTTTCTTAGATACCCATATTATTAATATTGGTTTATTTTTATAAAGTATATTTTTAGTTACTTTATTAATAGTAGTAGTTATTAGTAATACTAGTAACAACATATTTTTTATTTTATTTTATGGACACTTCATACAGCGCCATCTAGTCCCAAATTAAGCACAGCTTGTACTGTGGGGACCAGAAGACTGAATACACTTATAAAATATATACTTTCTGTATATTATTTTTTGCACTTTTAAATAGATGTTAACACACCTGGACACCAGAAACATTGGTGTTAGTCACACAAATATTTGTCCATGGTGGAAATCGAACCAACACCTTAGATACGCAACACAAGCTTAATTAATTATCCAAACGTAATAATAATAATAGTTTATAACATAATTATCAGCTTTAATTTTTTGTTTCATTATTTCATTACGTTTAGTAATATTTTTTTTCATTTCATTCTTAATTATATTTCATTTACTAAAATAAATGTAAATAGTCAAAACCACCCAAGTACCGAGGTGGCATTTTTTTATTTTTATTTTGCATGGTTCTAATTTTTGCTTTTATTTTAATTTATAGTAACTGAGCCACAGTACATCCAGCACGCCTCAGGTAAGTCAGCTTTTTAATGTTATTTTCATCATTTTAATAAGTTTTAATATTTTGTAATGACTTATTACGCGTTTATGCCCGTGCGAAACGTCAGCGGTCCAAAGGTCTGAGGTAAACTAATGAAAAAAGAAACGAAACCCTCCTTTAGGGATCTCCTGCCTGTTCTTCCCCATGGAAGGTCGGATAGGGTTTGGACAGACATCAAACTGAGCGAATGTGGCTATTAACGAGGAAGTTAAAAGACTTCTTAAACCTGACGAAAACTGACTTTGCATGTACGAATTTAGCGTCGGAATAGCAATATTCTCCATTATTTTCAAAATATACCTTGTATCTAGTTCTAAGGGTAACAAGGATTCCCTTTCGACTGTTGATAATAATAATACAGCAAAAATCTGACTAGGCAGCCCGTTACCGCACTTCACTCTACATGAGCTAGAGGAATGGATTTGTCAAAATTAGGAAAAAAAATAAAAATAATGGAAATTCCCAACAGCGCCATCTAGCGCCAGCTTGTACAATGGAAACCAATAACTGATAGAATAAAAGTGTACTTTTTTAAAAATTCATATTAAAATCAGCCAGAGAACAAACATTCGTGTTCGTCACATAAAAATTGTCTTGATTGGGAATCGAACTCACGATCTAAAGTGCAGAAAACAGAGTTACTACCGAGCTGTGAGGCCAGTCGATACTCGATTACTTCTGTATACCATAAGTAGATTATTTTATAAATATGTCGTTTTTAATATTATCTTACACGTCTATGAGACGAAAGTAAGCGCACATGTTGGACCTGTTGGATTTGAACTTGCGACTTTCAGTTTAAATGTCGAGATCTTGATATTTTTCTCCTTGTTTTTTCTTTGTGATAAATAGTAGATGAAGCGTTCTGTAATTTCGTGTTAATGAGTGAAAAAAGATCGTGTTTCACTACCAAGAAAAAATCTACCCAGTAAATAAAATTTAAATAAAATTAATTAAATTAAATTAAAATTTATGAAATTTAATTTAATTTAATTTAATTTAATTATTTAATTAAATTTATAATAATTATCTTTAATTAAATAATAAATATATATTTTTGTATTTTCCAGTGTACCGCGGTGACGCTTATTCCATCAGGCCGTCTTCTATCATCGTGTCTACAATTCTGATGTACGTTCTTGTCCGATTGCTGTGAACACACAGACAGACTAGTTTAACTTATTTATTGTAGTATCGAGTATTCGCGGATATCACGAGACAAACGAAATACCTAAAATGTACTTTAAATAGCTTTTGAATGTCTAACTTATAATTGCGTTAAAATTATAAAAAAATATTTTTAGGATAAATAAAAAAAATGTTTTGGATTATATTTATTAATAACTAATGAATAATCAAAATAATAAGAAAACTGTCATGGATTTTGTTAATGAAGAAAGTACAAAATTGAAAGTACATTTTTCTCAGTCTCAGTTCCAGTTTTCATCTTATAATTATAACTGTACAGAATTATCTTAAGTAACATAATATTATTGTAATCATATTATTTAGTTGTTAGTCTCGTTTACAATATTAAATGAACTGTGACGCAGAGTTACTTAAATATTAAATTGTAAGTACAAAAATGGCTTGCTTGACTATTTAAAAAAAAACTCAGTTCATAATATGAGTATTAAAAATATTTCCATAATATTTTTACATTGCATTTCATGTGTTTTCAATTTAGATCGGCATCTTATATTAATTGTTATTTACTCGTGACAGCTACATAATATACCAGAATTTGTAAATATAATTATTATTTGACATAATGTCTATTATCACAGTGAAATTAGACTTATTTTAGGTATTTTTGCTTAAGTAGACGTTATTACAGATACGCTTTGTTTTAATGTTTTTTAAGCTTTGCAATCCAACATTTTAGGAATGTTTTAATATTTTATAATTAATTTTTAAATTACTTTTGCTTTTTATTTTACAATTACAAATAAGGAGTTTGTTCTCACAATGTATAATTAGTCTAAATAGGTAATGATTACCAAAGTGTAATTAAGAATCACATTTAGTTTCTAGATTAGTTTTAAATTCATACAATATAATATAATTTACTATTTGTTTTTAAGCTTATTGCTTGATAATTAACCCAAAATCACTAACAACAGTCGATTTATCAATGGCAACAACCAATAATGTTTACTTTAATAGATGTTAAATACAGTCATGAGTGCTGCCATAAATGAAAATAATAATTACCAGACTATAGATAATAAAACCATGTGCCTTTAATTTATTACAAAATATTACATAGTTACATCGAAGGTGCTTAGTATGTAAAAGTACATAAATAGGATCATAAATCTTCCATTTTAAGTAGTAGACATTACCTACTAGTCTTAATGTGTTGTACATCGCCTAGTAATCACATATAAACGTTAGATTATTCATTTCATTAATCATGTGTTCATTTATAACGACTGTGTTTCCATCTGTCACTAAGAATAGAAGTAGAAAAATGAGCAAATGACGATAATCAGCAGCATTTATAATCTGTTTTTTTTTTAATAATTTTAAACAGATCTTTACGTCTCCAGACCAGCATTATATTTCACTATTATTTGTATCAATATAAAAAAAAACTCCGTCTTTTATTTTAAAAAAATACTTAAAATTTATTTAATTTAAATATTTGATCCTTTCGTACTAAAATATTTTAATTTAAAAAAAGATAGAAACCAGTGATGTAATTTTGTCTCGTGAAAACCAAGCACTTTGACTAGTGAATGTGAAAATTTATTTTTAGCCAAATCAATGTACGCTTTTAATAATGTCCAGTTATTTTGTCTTATTACGTCATGGAGTGAATTTAACTTTGTAACGTAACGATAAATTCGTTACGGTGATTGATAGTAACGATGTTATATTTGTCGTTACACGTCGTCGTGTGTATATGTCGATGTTATTCCTGTCGATAAATTAGACAAATATTAATGTTTGTTCCATCTTGTATTGTGCCTTCGTTTAATATATTGGAAGGTGATCTTTTATCTTATTATGAAATAAATGATTAATATTTGTAAATACATACAATTTCGTTTTATTTTTTCCCTTAACAAAAATACATTTAGGTTTGTTGAGTTATTTATAGCATGACAGACATTTTTGTTTCAAATTATAAATTGTTTTGGCTGATTGGATTTCTCATCATTTGTTATATCCTAGTTCCTACTAATATTATAAACGTGAAAGTTCGTACGGATGTTTGTTACACTTTCTCGCTCAAACGGCTGAATGGATTTGGATGAAATTTGGTATCAAGATAGCTCATATCCTGGATTAACACATAGGCTACTTTGATCCCGGAAAGTGCAGTGTTCCCGTGCGATTACTTATTCACCGCGGGGCGCAGCTAGTGTAAAATGAAGATTTTGCTCTGATTTTATGAACGAAATTAAATGATAATTTCATATGTTTAATAAAAAGTACTATTTTGCGACACGATGCGCTCTCTCGAACCAGAAAGGTAAGGTCGAAAGGTAATCCTTTCATCATGTGCGCCTCAACGAGGCTCCTTCCGTGCACTTGACACAAGTCTTCGAATTTTTAATTCTACGAAATATCGGTTGCCTGAGGATGTTATCCTTCCTTCAGTCATCGTTCTGAGTATATATTTTAATAGAAACTCATCGGCCCTCGTTAGTATTTGATCCAGCTACGTCTGAATTGAAACTCGCAGTCTATACCACTGGGCCACTAATCGCTGCCACAAATGGTTGTCAATACACTAGACTAGTACAGCCACTAGTGGCATCACGCAGCCAGTAGCCATTAGTGGCTACGTATCTACATTTACGTCGAAAATGTCGCTGAACGCTAAATTACTTCGACATTAAATTTATCATTGTATTCGGCCACGAATAGCCATTGTTAAAACTCTCTTGTAGTAATTAATTTCCTCAAAAACGACTGGTTGTTTATATAATAATAATAATAATAATAAAACTTTATTTGTAATAAACCACATTGGACAGTTTTGTGAAAGCCCTGATTTCTTAACTAGCGTTAGCTCTATGTCAGAAACCAGTTCCTTCCTTTGCACAAGTGCTAAGTTTATTAAATCAGTTAAATAATTAACCTAATAATAATTAAAACATGTCAAATGCTTGACTGGACTGAACATTGCCGATTCAACGTAGCACTGGATTCCAGTGTTTAGAGGTACAACTAGCTCATGCTGAGACAGAGACCGTTTTGTGACTCAAATTGACTGAAACTTTTAATTGTTTTTTTTTTAATCATGTCTGTGTTTATCAATTGAGTTACAGATAAAATATTCACTTTCTCTTCTTTCTTTCTGTGCTAGAAACTGGATCAATCTAAATAGTCTTCAGCTTTCAAATTCGGTTGAAGAAGACCATAGATCTAGAATTAGACAACGCGCCGTCACATTTCATTTGTCATTGTGATGATATTTATCCGATAGCAATCAGTTTTAATTTTCTTATTTTAATTGATTTTGTCATGTTTTTGGTGTAATTTCGAAACTTTTGGTAATTTTTATGGAGGAATCTACAGTAAGGATTTTTTTATATATATCTTTAACATCTTTAACATATAATTTCAGTGGCTGCCGAAGCATAGTGTTAAAGAGACCAATCGGATTAGTAGAAGATATCTAAAGATGTTTTATTTTGGTAATCTGGTTTCAAAATAAATGTTTTTTCAAGCAAATATACCTTACCCATTGTAGCACATTTGGGTTTGAACCAGCAACCACAGTATAGAAAAAAAACAGCCATAACTAGATATATAGCCATAAAGCCATATACCCATAAAGAAATATACCATAGGGCCAACATAGCGTAGCATAGTGGGATAATAATAATAAATAATGATGTTCATTTCACACAGCACAATCTAGCCCCAAACAAAGCATAGCTTGTAATACATACTATGGGAACCACATATCTGATAGAATTCTTATATACTTTTGTAAATACATAATTATAATGCATATTAAACCCAGACACAGAACAAACATCTGTGTTCGTCACAGATGTTTGTCCTGCGTGGTAATCGAACCTACGACATAGCGCAGGCATCACTACCAACTAAGCTTTGAGGAGGCAGTCGAAGACGCGTGCATAAGCGTTTTATCTGTCCACTCCCGTCCATCCATTACAGCCACCACCGGGTCCTCAAGAGCCCGGATCGGATTCCGTGAGCAGTGGAAGGTTTCAATTGAGAGCGACTGGCGAAACGGCGAGAAATTACAACTTCACTGGCGCTCGACCACCGTCTAAGACTACTAAGTAAGTTTGCAACACAGTACTATAATGATCAAAGTCAAAAGTCAAAGTCAAAACTTTTATTTCCATAGAACTCATAAAGAAATGGCTTGGAAACGTCAATATTATTCAAAACAAGGTCACGCGTACTTATTGGTAAGTTTGATGCCTGTTCAGACCCTATCCGACCCTCCATTGGGAAAGAAACCCCAATGGAGGGATTCCTTTTTTTTCGCTTATAATAATAATAATATTGGTGGACAATTCAAACAGCGCCCAAATTAAGCTAACCATAGCTTGTATCATGATAAACTAGACAACTGATATAATACTGATCTAGTTTTTTTTTATATATATACATATGATACATATTGACACCCAGACACAGAACAAACATCTCTCATCAGTAGACATACATTTACATTCGTCACACAAATGTTTGTCCTGGGTGGGAATGAACCGACGACTTACAGCGCAGAAGGCAGAGTTACCAACTGAGCTGTGAGGCCGGTCAACAATAAAAAACTGATACAAACCAATACCAACTGAGCTATTTGACCGCAGTATAGTTGAGTCGATCGGTCACCTCGTGAAGAGTTGCCTCGGCGGGGGAGTGGTGGCCATCCATGAGTCTTACAAGGAGTGCGGACTGTGGACTGCGATCTGTCTCAACGCGGTGCTCGGATGCGCAGTAACATACTGTATGTATGTACGTATCTGTTCAACCCAGTCTAAGCTATTCCACTACGAGTCTAGAAATATATTTGCCATCAAAAAAATCGACCCAATCATGATATTCAGAACTATATTATGCGGATAGCCCAAGAGTAGAACTCCTTGCCTGCGTCTGTATTTCCCGAGAACTATAATCTGGAGGTCTTCAAGAAGAGAGTGAGTAGGTTACTTCTATGCGCACATGCTACATCGTAGACTGCATCGTCACTTAACATCAGGTGAGATTGCGGTCAAATGTTAGACTATCGCAAATTAAATAAAAAAAAACTATAAATAAAGAGAAAATATATTGTCATTTATATTTTTATGCGGCACATTAACTGGACGAGCTAACGTGCGGGAGATGGGGTTAAGTGGTAACCTCTGCCCACAATTTAGCCAAATATATAATGTAATAGCCAAAATTATTATAATTTAGGAAGGTTTTTTTTTCATGTAATGTAGGGTATAGAACGAGCTAACGGCCCACCTGATGTTAAGTGTTAAACGCCGCCCATAGACACCAGCAGTACGACTCAAGTCCTCTTCACCAAAATACGAGATGACTCAAGTCGCATTGCGTTGCGTCTATCGCCCCGAGACGGGGATGTTACGTCTCATGCACCTGCAATTTCACCGGCACTCCCTCCGTTCCACAGCAACACGAGTGCATCACTGCTTGGCGGCAGATTACCAGGTGTGGTGGCAGTACTTCTCCGGGTGAACTTAGCACAAGTTCTACTGCTACTTTGGGTTGCTCCTTCCGCACCACCCGGGGGACACGTGTAGGGATTCAATGGGTTATCACCTACGGACGCGAGCAACGTGGGCCCCCAACTCATGTCTCACATATCCGCCGAGTTCTACCTAGTAATAGGGAATATATTTGGTTGTATGCAAATGTATTTGTATGTAAATGATGAGTTGGATTCTGTGAATAGATGCTGGCTTCATCAGCACAACGGATGTACGGGCGGGTGCAAGTGCCTTCGATGACGTACCCTGACCTGGCGGAAGCGAGCCTGGCCGCTGGACCCTGGAAGAGGGTCAGGAAGTACAGTAAATCCTTCAGGTGAGTTGTTTCTAGTCACTTCCACCTCTCTGTGGTCAGGGTTGGCTTCTGATAATTGTTCTAAATATATTTATTATAACTAACTATCATTACAGATTTAATTTGGTTACCTGGAACATGGTTCTTAGCTAGTTCTATCATCTACATCACATAAAAGAAAAGTCTTTTTATAGGCAGGGAATTCTGCTTAACATCAGGTGGGCAACGAACTTCCTTAATCCATTTTAAGAAATTCATTTTTGAGCAGTCTCCAACAGTCTTCAATTGCAGCCCATGTCTTCCAGGTATCTGGTAGATGTGATACTGATAGTGGACCTCTTCGGTGCTTGCTGCGTCTACCAGGTTGTAGTGGCGCGCTCCATCAAGCAGCTGGTCGACGGTACCGAGAGCGTCTCCGACTCCGGTCACCCCCCGATCCGAATCTACATCCTGGGTCTCCTTCTGCCGTTTGTGCTGCTATGCATGATCACCACCTTGAAGTATCTGGCGCCGTTTTCCATCGTCGCTGATATATTCATTTGTAAGTTTATTTGGATAAGTAAAGGCAGTAATGCTTTTAAGAGCAGTAGAACTCTCGCCAAGTCGTCTGGGGAAGTACTGCCACCATGCTCATTTCTGCCACCAAGCAGTAATGCGTTCGTGTTACTGTGTTCCGGTTTGAAAGTCGTGGTTGCCGGTGAAATTACAGGAACATGAGACATTCCACCTTCTCGGGTGTTTCACACCTTTCAAACTGGAACAATGTGAGTGTATAACTGGCACTTGGCACATGTTCTAGAATTGTTGAGGTCAAGATTAATGAGTATTTTTATGGAGTTTTAACCCAGCCCCATTTAGTCCCAAAGTAAGTTAAGCATAGTTTGTATCATGGGAATCTGACAACTGATAAAATACTTATATGCTATATATACATACATATAATACATATCAACACCCAGACACAGAACAATGAGCTACGTTCATCACACAAACCTTTGTCCGCTGTGGAAATCGAACCCACAGCCTACAGCAGAGATAGGTACTACTAACTGAGCTGTAAGGCCAGTCTCATATTTAAATAAAAATCTGTTTTTTCCCACATACTTTAGTTTTATTATATGTTTTGCTTATATTTCTTCTTTCTTTCCTTTCGTATACAGTCACTGTTGCGGTGGCTACAGTTTACTACGGCATCAAATCCGCCACCCAAGACCCCCTGGATATGCCGGCCTACAAGAGCATCCCGGGGGTATTCGAGTTCGTCGGAGTCTGCGTCTTCAGCATGGAGGGTGTGGGGGTCACCCTCGCTATTGAGAATAACATGACCAACCCGAGGAAAATCGCCCTCGTCATATTTGGAGGTAAAACTTTTAGGCAACATGCCACTATCGAATTAAGGCTACTATCGTGGAGCGAGAATGAACGGTGTATAATTTCAGCATAGGACTGGCCTCAGCTCAGTTGGTAGTAACTCTGCCTTCTGCTGTAGGTCTTGGGTTCGATTCCCACTCATGACGAACGTTTGTGTGACGAATATAGTTTGTTTTGTGTCTGGGTGTAATAGAGTATTTACAAAAAAGTATGTATGTATTCTATCAGTCGTCTGGTTCCCATAGTACAAGCTTATGGTTTGAAAATTTTATTTGGTCAAAAGATACTTTTATGCCAATTCAAATTCTGATTTTCTAATTTGAAGCTATGTGAAAAGACTTTGTTATAGGCAATTATGACTCTACACTACACTACATTACACTACACTACACTACACTACACTCAACCAAACACGAAAATAATTATTGAGGGTAGACTAAAGTAATCCTAACATGAATGTATATTATTAGGATATTTGATCTTGTGCTTCAAGCGAATCTGTTATATCTCTTTGAAGGTATGTCTTTCGTGGTCGCCATAGTAACGGTGGTTGGATTTTTCGGCTACTGGGGCTTTGGGGAAAAGGCCAAATCACCCATCACAGTCAACTTCCCATGGGAGCCGTAAGTATTCATGGTATTTCTCAAGCCCATAGCGCCATAGTTCCTTTACATATACATGACTAGCTGCGCCCCGCGGTGTCACCCGCGGTAATCCCACGGGAAGACTGCACTTTTCCGGGATCAAAGTAGCCTATGTGTTAATCCAGGATATACCTAGTATCAATATAACAGTACGGTATTACAATAAAGTAATACGCATTATTATAAAAAATTTAGCCCCATACAATAGTGTTTTTACAAAGTCTTTATATTATATAAATAACGAAATAAAATTAATAATGAAAATCGGCGAATATCCGGTTTTTAGGATTCTAATTTTAATTTGTCTTTCAGGTTCCCAATAATGCTTAAAGTATTCATGGCGTTAATGATATACGTTACTTTCGCACTCAATTTCTGGATCCCATTTGAGCTGTTATGGTTTTATATCAAGGTACTGTCCCATTTGATTCATTCATTCCATCACTCACAGCTCAATTGGTTGAAACTCTGCCTTGTGCGCTGTAAAAGATTTATATCAATAGTATATTACAACCTCACAGAGTTACATGTACGTGGAGCTACTTTGTTTTTTTTTATAATATTTTTACCCTTTTTTTTACAAAAAACATTATTGTATGTCCGAAATGGACAAATTCGAATCTTGTACGTTATTTTTAAAAGAATTTTTGTACGACAATTATACAATAAACATTTTCTGATTCTGAGATATTATCTTCGTCTACGTTCAGATTCATCACAACCCTGAGAGGTATTGGATTTGGGAGCGCGTGTACCGAGCCCTTTTTGTATCCAGTATTACAATGATAGCCATTATCTTTCCAAACGTCTCCAAGTTCATCGGACTGGTATGTATTAAATCGCCTCCGTTTGCTTAAAAATGCTTGTATGTTTTATGTTCTACTAGAAAAATCTAGTTACCTAGCATCAGCATTGCTGGGCCCTTAGGGCGCGTTCCCACTATGTCGTAACGGTGAATTTATCGTCGGACGACTATCTCTCTAGCTGTCCCCATTATAAAGACTGTTTGCCGTGTAAACGACGAGATGATACTTTTTTATCTTGGCCACGATAGATAGTCGCAACAACGACACATGATTTCCCATCACGATTTAGCCGTGACGATTTTTTTATCGTTTTACGACTGTCGTACTAGCCGTTCCCACGGTCATGCCCACCGCAAAAAAGTCGTAGTTAATCGGGTCGTCCTATATGTGAACACCTCCATTTAAATATATAAGCCACGACACTTAAAACTACACGATTATCTGTCATCACGACATAGTAAGAACGCGCTGTAACAGGGTTTATGTTGAATGTAGTGCAATAAATAGTTTGGAGTTTAAGTTTTTTGACCTTAGCGAGGATTTAGAATGTAAGAAGAAAGAAAGGAGTCTAGGTTTCAGCGCCGCTCCGTAGAGCCCGCGACTGGAGACTTCTCCAACACTTATTGATTGTTCTTCCAGATCGGATCATTCTGTCTGTCCAACATGGGTTTCATCTTCCCGGCGTTCATCGAGCTGACCATGGTGTGGCAGGATCCAGGACTGGGGTTCCTCTACTGGAGGCTGTGGAAGGCCGTCATCATCATACTCTTCGGGCTGGTGCTCTGTGTGGTGGGCACTTACACCAACTCTAAGGAACTTATCATGGATGTCTTCTATCGGCACCCCAGCAGATTTATGCGATGATATTTTGAGTAATAGAAATTTTTGGACTTAGCGTAGCAGCGGATTTTGAAACAGATTTTTTGAACTATAGACAAGACGTTTAAAGAATTAGCTTGGAAACGTCTATCAGTCAGTTGAAAACGAAATTATAGCTAAGTCTGGTGCCTGTACATACCCTATCCGACCCTCCATGGGGCAGAACTAACCGGGAAGAAACCTCTAAAAGAGAGATGTATTTATTTTCAGAACTTGTCTTTTGTCAGACTTTTGCTATCTTATTTATTCGTCATTTCATGTGTGGTAACGCCTGCTTTCACGCCATAATTTCATGATAGAGTATTTCGTTTGATGCAATAAATGAATGTAAAAAGGTGATATAAATAAATACAATTATTCTCCAGGATATAAAAATTCTTCTGTTTATTTCCTCAACCTCTGCAAACATACTCCAGGGTTGGTGCTGCACCATGCTGGGAACACTGGCTGCACGTTCACACCTTGGAACATCAATCTCCATCTGTAATGTTATTGTTTCTATCCTGTAATATCAGTTTTTGGAACGAGGCCAGGTTAAGAATACCCTAAACTGACTAGCGTCCATTAATGTGAGAGTGGATGTAGCAAAAGAGGTAAGTCAAGATCCTAGCAGGTAGTGAGCGTGGTACTGACCCCGAGTTCAATCCGGAGGTCGCCGGTTCAAATCCCGACGTGCACCTATGAGGTTTTAGACTGAAAGATTTATGTGCGCAATATCACGTTCCCAAAACGGTGAAGGAAAACATCGTGAGGAAATCGACATGTCCTAGAACTAAAAATTCGAAGACATGTGTCAAGTGCACGAACGGAGCCTCTTTGAGGCGCACTTTAATCCTTTCACCACACTGGGTTGAACTCTGAGACGTGGAGTTGGTCTCAGGTGCCTGTAATTTCACCGACCACCATACCCTTGAAACAGGAACACAGTAACGCGAATGCATTACTGCTTGGCGCCAGAAATGGGTGTTGTGGCAGTACTTCCCCGGACGAACTTAGCGTGAGTTCTAATGCCGGTCCTTACGCTACGACTTACCGCTGGCTGTCCAGTCTCACGTAAACAGAGGCGGTCGCTGTTGCGTTGATGACGATATCAGACCACAGTCTCTCTGCCACGGCAGCTGCCCGCGGCCAGATGTGAGAGTCTAGGTTTCCTGGAACCAAAACAGGCAGAGATAGAGAGTCTAGGTTTGCTGGAACCAAAACAGGCAGAGTTAGAGAGTCTACGTTTCCTGGAACCAAAACAAGCAGAGATAGAGAGTCTACGTTTCCTGGAACCAAAACAAGCAGAGTTAGAGAATCTAGGTTTGCTAGAATTAAAACAGGCAGAGTTACAGAATCTAGGTTACCTGGAACCAAAACAGGCAGAGATAGAGAGTCTAGGTTTCCTGGAACCAAAACAAGCAGAGTTACAGAGTCTAGGTTGTCTGGAACCAAAACAGGCAGAGTAAGAGAATCTAGGTTTCATGGAGTCGTAAAACTTAATTAGACAAGTATATATAACACGATTCTCTGTATAATGGTAAGACATACTTTGGAGGGTATCCTTAAGGTCTTTTTTTAAATTATTGTAATTGAGGGGATAAATATTGGACGCATTCAGTCTATTGTACAGAAGCGGTCTTAAGATCGTGTAAAATTTGGATGTAAAACATGTTTTAACCGTGTTTGTTGCGGACAGACTTTATTTTTCGGTCTTTTTATTTTTTTAATTTTTTTAGTTTAGTATTTTCAGTGCTGTAGGGAAGGGCTGCGTGCTATGTATCTGTATATTCTATTTACCGGAATTAACGAGATCGGTCCAGAGCACTGCCTCGCCTCCTTCGTTAGTAAACACTTCCGCGTTACGCCAAGACTTCCACGCATACATCTCTTGCCAAGTTCTGCGAACGGAACAAACATGCTACTTTGACTGGCCTCACAGCTCAGTTGGTAGTAACTCTGCCTTCTGCGCTGTACGTCGTAGGTTCGATTCCCATCCCAGGACAAACATTTGAGTGACGAGCATTGATGTTTGTTCTTTGTCTGGGTGTTAATATGTATTATATGTATGTATTCTATCAGTCATCTGGTACCCATAGTACAAGCTATGCTTAATTTGGGGCTAGGTGGCAATGTATGAATTGTCCACCAATATAAAAAAATACTTCCTTGATTGATGACATTTTAACTCATGGACCAAGGTTCCTTATCGCTCGTTACACTCCATGAATGAGAGCTATGCCGATAAGTTTAACACTTCGACTTTGAAGTGTAACTTCTTAGGCGACGATTCGATAATCGATAAGTGAACGATAATTGAGGGTAAAATTTAAAGGACGCGTCACATTTCGTTACATGAGAGAGAAGAAAGATATGAGGTAGAGAGAAATAGAAAGAGAGCTATGTATATCAACGCCACGGATATGGAGCAAGAGAGAGCGACGTATACAAGATACAAAGCGATTGTAGTATTTTAAGAAGTTTTACTTCTATCACGTGCCGGCGTAATTTTTGCAAATTAAATAACTCCCCTCTGCCAAAAAAAAAACCATACAAATTCTGGTTCTCCCCTACTTATCTAGGTAGAACAAGACCCATCCCATAAGTGCGGAGGGAATCCTAGATGATTGAGTGTGCTCTTTATAATGAACGTTAGATAATAATTTATTATCACTTATTTCGCAAAAAACTACTATAATGGAGTGCAACCTTGATCTTTCTGGTAGATATGTTATCTACCAAATTGCTAAGCGTAATGTTTTGACATTTGTTTTATCCATGTGGTAGATATCATGCTTTGATGTTACCGCGTACCGTGACCCTTAGCATATGTCAGAGACCTTGTTTAATAAGTAACTAGAGTCTAGATTTAATAATTAATTAATTATTATGTACTATTAGCGTTATATTAGAGTGCGTTGCACTTTAGAATCTCGTGTAATGATAACAATGTGACCTCAGATTGTGCCCATTGAGATATTACGTATTAGAAACTTACAGATCGCACCGAAGCGAGATAATCTGTAAATATTATAAAACAAAGTCGCTATCTGTCATCTGTCGTGGTGTACGAGAGCGTGGTGGTCTAGTGGTACTGACACAGAGTTTCAATCCGGAGGTCGCCGGTTCAACTCCCGACGTGCACCTACGAGTTTTTCGCTTGAAAGATTTATGTGCACAATACCACATTCTCAAAACGGTGAAGGAAAACATCGTGAGGAAACGCACACTTAAAATCCTTTCACCACACTAGTTCGAGCGAACCAGTGACTCGAATAGAGATGTGTTCACTAATAGAAAGAGCGATAAACAAGGAAGGTTTGTGTATATAATTTGTAGATATTTTGTGCAAAATGACTGAACTATGTCGGTGTTTTATCAAAAATCTGTTACTAAATATCTTCTTGCTAAGTGCACTCCTCAATTTTTATTCCGACTTCCAATTTGAAGGTTAGTGGTTTGTCAAATATAATTTACTCCAGAACATTTATTTAAAAAATGCCTATTTGCAGGTGCTTTCAATAGACTATATGATCATTTAGTTCAAACAACATTGGCAAAGCTTCGGCGAGAAAGTCGTGAATGTACTTATGTATGTACTCATGTATGTACTTATGTATGTACTTATGTATGTACTTATTTATGTACTTATGTATGTACTTATAAGACGAGGTTGTGACACATGACAGTGGGAACTTTACCCGTGCGATTACAACTGTATCACTTCGCGTTATTCATAAATTTTAGACATGCAACGGAAACCTTGATTCGGTGATCAATGAGTCTGACCTAGAAGATTTCTTGTTACGGATTCCATGCGCCCGAGTCGTCACGAACTCAGAACAGTATAAGATTCTCAGAAATCGTGGCAGCACTAGACTAGAAAGACTAACTAGACTAACACTAGAACTATTGGAAATATAAGAAGGTATTTGAGAACCTTTAAAGAACCAGAAAATTTCTCGTAATATAAAAAATATACATAAACATCGAAACTAAATTTAAATTCTATTTTAGTTGTATTTATTATTTGTAATTGACATAAGTATTTTTCATGTTTTTAAAATTTTTGGCTATAGTATTTTTTGATTATTTTTGAATTAAATGTGTTTTCTAGCAGTTTTTGCACACCGGTACTGGGTAGACACATTGATACCATCTATTATATTTAAAATCTCTGTATATATGATTATATTTAATAATAAAATTTGATTTTGAAATGGATTTTGTGATTTTACTAGGAGTAGAACTTATCCCAAGTTCATCCGGGGTAGTATTGCCACCGCATTTCTGCCACCCAGCAGTAATGAAATGTATAAAGTCCAAAATTAATTCAGGCACGGAACTTGAATATATTTACAATTGAAAACCTACTAAAATTTAAAATTACATTTATCTACGTATTTCAATCTATTCAGAGCCTCAATGGGGCTCAAACCTCCTGATCTACGTTCCCTACAAGGTTTTGGATAAATATTAAAAAATTGTAATGAATAATTTTGAAAAAATGTTTTGGTATGTTAATTTTCGAATTTTGAGCAACCTGTATTGAAGTCGTTTTGTCTTCCTGATAAAAAACTTAAACACAAAGAAAATACGCAACAAATTATAAATATTGCGTGGGCCTTAAGATCCGTCTAGGATTTCCAAGTTCTTTAATCCTGATTATAAACAATCTATATCCTAAATTATATCCGTGTGTATAAATAAATCAGTCATTACCATTAAATAATTAACAAAAAGTTGTTTTTTCAATGTACCTATGTATTGACACTGAGGTACTTGTCTTTGGACATTGAAGTCTGTACAAATTCGTTTGTATGAGAGACGGACACAAAACACTTCTTACTGAAGTGTTCACGAACTCTACTTATTGACTTATTAGTTATTGATAAATAATAATGACTGACCGATTCATACACACCCATTTTGGGTTTATTTTTAACAGTTGCTTGAACCTCTCATTAGCTAAATTTCTCAACTTAGCTGTGTCACCATAGAAATGTAGATATTCGTCAAAATTTCTAATATTTTGGACATGCAAATATTTCATACTAATATGAGGTAAAGATGCGAAAGTAACTCTTGTATGTGTGTTACATTTTCACGGATAAACCACCAAACTGATTTAAAATATTATAGTTATATCTATACAAATACAAATAAGTAAAATTGGAGTGTCTGTTTGTAATATTAAAATAACCGCTTTTTACTAAGTGCAAATGGATGTATACACAGTACATATACCAAAACAACATTTTTATAATTTTTGTCTGTCTGTTGGTTCCGGTTAATCTCTGAAATGGCTGGACTGATTTTGACGGGACTTTCACTGGCAGTTAGCTGATGTAACAAGGAGTAACTTAGGCTACTTATTTTTACTTTTTCAAGGGGTAAGGGGGTAGGGGGGGTGGTGATAAAACCAAATTCCATGCGGACAAAGTCGCGGGCAACAGCTAGTATAATAGGTAGTATAACATTCTTGTTATCAAAAATATAGTTCTCTCTGACGTAACATAGAAACAAAACCACTCAGCATTATATCAATGCCGAGGTCAAAATAGTGAGGACATAACCAAATAGCAATTTTGAAAATAACACATTGAAAATGCATAACCAGACTCACATTTTGGAGGTCGAAGACTTAATTTACTAATCAGTAGCATAATTTAATTCTAATATTATTATCAGGGGTTCTATTCCCAGACTGATATCAGACGTAATTTTAATTATTTATTAATTATAAATTTCTTTTCTCTTTTCTTTTTTCTTTCAGTCCTCCCCCACTTAGGTACAACAAGATTCAAGTCGCGTTGTACGTTCCCGTAACTCTATGGCGTAAAGGTGAATTGGCTCATGCGCCTGTAATTTCACCGGAAATCACACATTTCAAACCGAAAAACAATACCGCGAATGCGGCAGTAATGGGTATGGTGGAAGTAATTTCCCGGCCAAACTTGGCATAACTTCTGCTGACGAAAAAATTATTTAAAAAGTAGGCCTCATAAATAAAATAAAATAAAATTAGGCCTTATATTATTATAGTTGTCTCGGTTGGCTGTAAATTAATTACCTATATTGTACATCTCACATCGGGCCGGTAATAGGGCCCCTCATTATTTTATAGAAATAATGTCACGGCAACTTGTATTCTTACAACAGCAATACTTTACTCTACTTCAATATTTTTTTATAATTTTAAGTTATTGATCGACTTGGTGGCCCACCTGGTGTTAAGTAGTAACCTCTGCCCATTAAAGCAATACGACTTGGGTCCTGCCCTACTTGGGTATAACAAGACCCAAGTCGCATCGTATGAGTCTGTAACTGTGAGACGTGAAGGTGGAATGTCTCATGTGCCTGCAAACACACCTTTTAACCGGAACACAGTAACGCGAATGCATCACTGCTTGGCGGCAGAAATGGGTAGATGACATTACTACCCTGGATGAACTTGGTATAAGTTTAACTGCTACTAAAGGATGCTCAAGATAAGATAAAGATACTAGACTTTCCTTACCTATACTTTATGCACCTTTGTTTTCGCATCTCACAAGACAAATCCCATTCACTCGAATGTATGACCTTGAACGTTGTAAGGTCTACATTGGAATCCTGATCCATTTCGTTTAACTGCACACCCAGTCTTTCCCAGGTCTTCGCCTCATATTCTTTGCTCAAGCGCTTAGTATACCAGACTATTGGTAGCTTTGGCATAAAACCTTTATTAGCTTGTTTAAGTCTATCCAGTGCCTTGTCTAAAAAACCTTTCGTCTCTTCTTTAAGGCAATTGGTAAGGGAGAAAACACCATCGCTTAGATGAAACACATCATAAACATTTGTCATATCCAAAATTTCTTCGTATATGGTTTGCAGCGTGTCGAAATTAGCATCTTTCATAGTGAGATGGAGGCACAGCAAGTTGTCGCAAGTGAAATTGTCCATTTTATTTGGGCATGTGACTTCAGGAGTCCAAGACCAGGGTCTGCCAACTAGCCCGGGAGCCGCAACTTCGATAAGGACTCTGATACCGCGAATTCCAGCTCTATGAACGATGGTTTTAACGTCTTCTTTTGTGTACACCATAGATCTATCATAAGCACCATATTCAAACAATTGTGTTAGTTTCGGAAGCAATAATGGAAAACTGGTGGCATCAGAGATTCTCCAATGAAATGTGTTTAATTTAACTGTCGCCATAGCGTCAATAGTTCTCATCAAATCTAGCGCAGGTATGTAGTTCCTTCCTGTGTCGATCATAAGACCTCTGTACTTGTAACTAGGTCCATCTTTGATTGCTACGTTAGATAGTGTAATCAACTTTCCAGTGCTATCGGGAAGTATCAGCTGGGTCAATGTTTCAAGCCCGTGTCTTACTCCACAGAAAGATGCAGCAGCTATTTTCATGATCACTTTGTTTCCAACTGTTTCTACGTTCAGATCGTAAGTCTCTTCAGTATTAAGACGTAGTCTTGGATCTGGATCGGATTCCACATCTAATTGAATTTTAATTTTCTTTGTAGCCAAATTTAGGGAGTCATGTTTGAGTTTGTCATTAACCTTTTCTAGCCTAGCTAGATTTCTGATAAATAGTTTGAAGGTTTCAGCTAAGTATGCGTGCACAGCATCGGAAGGTATTGTTTTGAAATTATATTCAAGCTTTTTCGTTGTTATCGTAACTATTTTCTTGCTGAAGAATGTTTTGCCGATAGGATACGGCCAGAGTTGAGGTCCCATACAAATGAGGGAGCAACGACTAAATGATGAGAAGACATCTTCGACAGGTTGGTAGACCTTTTGACAGAAGCCGTTCTTGCATTGCCACAGATTGCCTTCTCCTGGTCTAGAAGCAAGGAAAACAATGATCTCATTAAAACAAATCTGGAACATATTGTAAACTGTTAAGATGAAACGAAAACTGAGGATAATCTAATTACTAAGCGATGACGGAAAATAGCCTACTAGATGTAAAGACGGTAGATGTGATTTGCCCATAACACCAGAAATAAAACTTGGATATTTTCTTTCTTAAAACACAACTGTTTGGCAGGAAAAACAGTTACTTTAGTCATTCCAACTCCAAAAATGCTATCAAAATGTTATGTCTGAAAGGGTACACTCACCCATGTTAATATTTTATAATAACATTATTATATAAAGTAGTTAATTGTCCCAGTTTATTAGCCTATTGCTCCAGATCTCTTAAACGTGTATAATTTTCAAAACATAACCTAATTATATTTTTGTCAATAACATAGTTTTGCGAAGTTTTGCTATTTTTAAGTTATCTTAGTTGCTGGCATACTTATATTATTATTTGGTACGACACAGATTAAACGTGCAATGACGATAAAAATATATTAAGAAAGCTTTTTTCCTGCACATTTCACACAGCGCCATCTAGCCCCAAAGTAAGCTAAGCATAGCTTGTATCATGGGAACCAGACAAAAATACAACACATGCTTAAATATTTTTGTTGTAAATACATACATATAAAACATATTAAAACCCAGACACAGAACAAATATCAATGTTCGTCACATAAATGTTTGTCCGGGTGGGAATCGAAACCACGACTTACGGCGCAGAAGGCAGGGTTACTACCAACTGAGCTGTGAGGCCAGTCAAAAGGCTTTATTTGATGACGAAAGCAAACGATCATTTTTTGAATAATGAACTAAATGATTTGGAATAAAGGCTTTTCAATGAAGTTATGAAAAGAAAAACAGTTCCAAATTCCTCGATTGATTAGAGCAGCTATCTGTTAATAAAGATTTCGAAACGCTTAGCGCTGAATACACTTCTTATTATAGATCTAGTATGATCTGTCGCTTTCTTTATAAAATATCTCTAAGTATCTATCTGAAGAAAAAACAAGGAGATTTTTTTACCACTGTTTCGCTACCTTATAAAGGAAACCCACTTCCGCAAATGAAATCATTAGATACAAATTATAATACTTACACGCACAGACAGATGCACTGAAATGTGACAGTATAATGAAATGAGATGATTTAACAAATTTTTATATCATTCTGTTACGTCATTTGCTCTTGCGAAGTAATACATAATTATGTGATAATACATATATCGGAAGCTTTGATGATAAATACGGAATTTTAGACACACTGATATTTACAGACCTACTACTGTTTAGTCAGAAAAATGGTATTTCGCTATTTTCCGATTTGTGTGGTGTAAATACCGTTTTTTTTTGTTTTTACGTCATATTTTTTATCATGCGTAATGCAATACGAGTTAGGTCCTTGCTCTTTTCATATTTTAATATCTGGTGGCCCCAAGTTCTATCTCTAATACTTTTTAGATTTGCGTTTGATTACATATCCTTCCAAATTCTTCTTTTTTTTATTCTTTTATTAGCACTTTATTTATTGTATCCCTATAATCTGATTTCGCTCTACTCAACGACACACAAAACATCTTGTAATATCTTATTTCCTTTTTTTATTTTATATTTTTTTATTATTGTATTTTATGTAGTCATAAATGTAACATAGATCTAAGTACTCAGATTTTTACAAGGATCGGGCTCGCGAAAAAAACGAAAGCCCTCCATTAGGGGTTTCTTGTCTGTTCTCCCCATGGAGGGTCGGATAGGGTTTGAACAGGCGTCAAACTTAGCGATAAGTATGCGTGACCTTATTTTTTGAATATTATTCACGTTTTCAAGCTTTATGAATTCTATGGAAATAAATTTCAAAGTCAGAAACTTTATTTCCTAATTCTCGTTTTCCTTCATCTTAATTCCCTCACTTATAAATAGCGTCTGTTTGACCAGAAATTTACAACCACAACCTAGCTAATTTTCCTTTAAGTCTAATGCGAATTCATCTTACCCGACTTTCTCCACCAATCTGTCAACTTGCAGAATTTCTTCATCCTTCTTAGATGTCAGGAAAGGTAGCGTGGTATAACCAATGACAGTTAGCACTATCAGCAACAGTAAAGGCACGATGACTGCAGACAAGATCATCATCCTGTTCGTGCAAACTCCTGAACTGAAACATTATATTTGATGAGGAACATTTTTTGTGGAAATTTTACACAGCGCCATCTAGACCCAAAGTAAGCTAAGCATAGCTTGTATTGTTGTAGGAACCAGACAACTGATATAATACTTATTTTTTTTTTGTAAATACATACATTTAATACATATTGACACTCTTGACACTCAAACACAGAACAAACATCTATATTCGTCATACAAATGTTTGTCCTGGCTGGGAATCGAACACACGATCTACAGCATTGAAGGCGGGGCTACCAATTAAGTTGTGAGGCCAGTCAAACATTGTTCTTACTAATTAAAATATGTTAAATGCCAAAAGTCTACCAAATCTTCGTCTGTTATGTATAATGAAATAGAGCAAACTGAATTCGATTTAGTGTGTTAACTTAACCAGTCATTATTTTGTATGTTTCCCAACTAAAATTAAATACATAAATAAAAATACAAGGAATTCTATATATTGTGAAAAACCTGTTCTGGTGATGAATTTTGTCAACTTCACTGACCAGGCAGGAGAAATGGGAATCGATAACAAAATATGAGAGATCTTTATTCATACCTAATTTCAGAATATCACAAGAGAACTATAACAGTATTAGAAACGATAATGGCTCAAATAGTGACAATGTCTGTCTGTCTGCAGGTATCGAAAAGCATCAGCTTGGTATTCCAGTGAAGAGAAACATCATGAGAACACCAAAGCTTGGTGCTAACGAAGACTATAATGATCATTTGCTAACTACTGGCCTCAAGCTGAAGATCGGAAGGCGAGCAGATGACGTTTTTATCAGTCTGGAAGACATGTGATGTCTAGCAATCTGCAATGGGCTTGTCGAAAAATAAGCTGTGCTGTCCCAGTCCGGAATGAAATCTTGAAATTGAGGACTTACAAGCAAGACAAATTCTTCTTGGCATTGCCATCAGATTCGCAAGTCTTGACGTTGCTGCCCCTGTCTCCGCAGCACGGTCCGGAAGTGCTGCATCTGTTGCAAGCACAGTCGGACAGGCATCGATAGATTTGTGGTGGATTTTGACCTGCATTCGTCAAAATCAATAATATGTATAGCAATAAATATATTATTAATGTAGTGAGAAATGTCTGTATTCAAATATTATTCAAAAGACTTAATATTATACTTGGAACAAGTATTAATGGAAATAAGAATTGGAATGAAATGAAAAATAGGAAATTTTTAGTAATGATTTTGATCTTGTTTCAAATACATATAATGTCGAAATAGTAGCCCTCAGTAGACTTAGTAGACGTGGTCTTGTTGTACTCGGTGAGACTTTTGCTTTATACCATTGGTATACCTAATTATCCCGATATTTTAAATATTAAGATTTAGTTCAGGAATCTTTTTCTGAGTAATTCATGGGAAAGCAGTGGCGGCGATGAGCTCGTTACTTCTCTGTTCCCACATTGTGTAGCCCACAGAGATAAGAGAGCCAGTGTAGCTCATCCTACTATTATCTATTTTGTATATATTAATTTCAACTTGCTCATTTCTCCTGATTTCTCGTTATCATTGTCTTCTAATGAACCCACTTCCTTCGTTACAATACATCTATTCTCGATTTTTTTATGCTTAGAAATCTCAGAATCGTTCTCCGTATTTTTATCTGTCAGTTCTTGAATAATTATTTTATTTGTTTCGGTTTGCGGATTATCTTCATCATTGGCGCTCTCAAATGCGTAAACATTCACTTCATCAGAATCTACGTAAACATCTTTCTCTGTCATAACTCCATCAGAATTTGACAGCAAGTCAGAAAACGTAGAAGTATGTGCCATTACCGACGGTAGAACTGTTATCGACGAATTAAACTTTAAAGTTTGCAGTTTGAGTGATTTAAATTTAGCTGCTAATTCAGTTTCATCTGAAGGAAGAGTGGCTATAGATCCCTTATTGGTTGATTCTGAGGAAGCGTGCGCTACTGTGTCACTGGAATTTGAAACTTCTGTATCATCACACGAAGAAACTTCCAAATTCAAGATTCCGATAGATTCAAATGCGTCTACAAAAGAAAATGAAATAGTCTTAATTCAAAAACATGATGAAATAGGCTTACTAAATTTCTTAGCAGCATAGTAGGTAGACGATTCACAAGGGTATACTCAATAATTTCAATAATGTCGAAGTCTTATTAAAAGCCAACATATTCTGAATGTTATTTCTTCACGAAAAAGATAAGTCTTTCATAATATTAACCTTTTATAGCGCACTCCACATTATTAACCGTGGCCTCCATATCGCACAGATTCTCGCAAAACTTGAGTATCAGTTCCTGTTCGTACTTGCTGAGCTCCCTGCAAATGTCTTCGTCCACAACCCCGCTTCGGGAGCTCATGCAACAATGGTACAATATGATAGTTGTCATTATGTAAAGTTTCTTAGTATAATCTGACTCTTCGGAAAAGTATCTATAAATGGCAATGTTAAGAATAACATTAGTGGAGAAGGTTGTCGGTTATCTTATTAACCGACAACTTTCTTAACAGGTCTAGCAAAAGAAAGAGTAGACCAAGACTATGATCTGGAAACTATGGCTTTGGTGAAGAAAGATTTGAAGAGGCATTCCAAACCAGAAATGGAAAATATAAGAAAAATAGAAGTCAAAGAAAATTCTGATACTGACGACAGTCATAAGGCACAAACACTCGTGACTTTGACTTTGATTTTGACTTTGAAAGCAGGGGAATATCTTGGCGTAAGTACTTAGATCAAATTTGTAATATTTTAGAATAAGGCCAGGTGAACACTACCCTAAGCCGAGGAGTATGCATGAATGAAGCAATAGAGGTATGTCAGGATCGTAGCAGGGGGATCGTAATAAAACCGTGATCTCTGCCTACCCCTTTCGGGAAATAGGTATGATTATTGTATGAATGTATCTCAGTCTGAGGCAAAAATATATTCTGAATAATATTCATGTCACAAAATCATTTAAGGATATGAAAATAGACATAGTTTTCGCATTGTGTTATATAGACAAGTTTGGTGATGACATGAAAATTGGTGATGATGATGATTTCTTACCGTAGTCTCAAAATCGGGTATTTGTACATGATAAACGGCTCGACATCATCAGTAAACAGCATGGCTCTCTCAAAGTCATTTGAGCAGATATCTCTACTATACCTCGCCATGATGTCTGCCAAGCTTTTTGAGTTCAGTTTGGTCACTTTTTGTGTTGAGACACACTTGTTAATCTGGAAGTTATAAATGCTGGTACGTTTTCCAGCTCAGGAAGCTGGATAATCGTCCCGGTGAAATCGTTAATCGTTAGAAATGGTTATAATATTCATATTTCTGTCGCCAAGCAGTAATGCATTCGCGTTACTGTGTTCCGGTTTGAATGATGCGGTTGCGGGATAAATTACAGGCTCATGAGACATTCCACCTTCTTGTCTTAAAGTTACGGGCACATAGAGGCACGGCACAAGGACCCAAGTTGTTATACTTGTTATGGGCAGAGGTTACCACTTACCAGGTGGGCCGTCTGCTCTTTCAGTAACGTTGTCAATATAAAAAAATGGATTTTCTGTGTCGCAGGCGATAACCCATTTATCCATTATATTTATGTATCAGACATCATGTTTCTCAGTTATATTGTTAAAGTAAAATGTTGCGATGTTGAAAAAAAAAATATACCCATTTCAGTAACAATTGCGTCCATCTTTTTTCTACTAATTCGATTTTACAATCTGAACACGACACATCACTCGAATACATTATTATAAAATTATACTAAAAATATTTTATTTACTAATTTTGTAGAATCTTTCATCTATGACTTAACTCCATAGTCTATCTTCGATTTGAAACAGGGGACATTACTACTGAGCCACAACGCTGTCTAAAAAAAGGGGGGCCACCAAAAAGTTTGTATGACCAGATGTTGTAAAAACCTTTTTGGGCGTTGCTATAAGCAAAAATGATAAATTCAGAAGATGTTTTAACTCTGCTCTACAGAGATTTACTGCCAACCTGCCAAGTGCGTCTCAACTGATCACAATAAAATAAAATTAATCATTTTATGTTTATTAATTATTAATAATATTGGTGGACAATTCACACAGCGCCATCTAGCCCCAAACTAAGCATAGCTTGTACTACGGGAACAAGACGACTGATAGAATTCATATATAGTTTTTGTAAACACATGTACATATATTGACACCCAGACACAGAACGAACATCTATATTCGTCATACAAATCTTTGTCCTGGGTGGGAATCGAACCCACGATTTACACCGCAAAAGGTAGAGTTACTACAAACTGAGCTGTGAGGCCAGTCAATTGATCCAGGATAGGCCCTGTGCCCTTATGAAATTGATACCAGATACATTGTACTGAACACTGCGGTTACGCTCTAAATATTTGGTTACGCATTAGCCGTCAGATATATAATATCGTTAAAGTAATACGAAATGATTCCAACTAGATAGATAAGATAGATAAAACATTTATTTCAGCATAAACATAGGAACAATAATTACAAGAAAAAGCAATTTAATAAAAACACGCAAAAAAAATAAAGTCCCTATGCGCCCTGTGCTGAAAAAGGGGATGGCTCAGCATATGCTGAGAATACGCAGCGCTGATTTTCAGCCAGTAATCTTTTATTATTAATGACACGGACAAGCTCCGGAGGTCTCTAACTAGACTGAGAACTAACTTAACACTTATTTTGACACTTTTCAGGAGCAGTAGAATTCACGCTAAGTTCGTCCGGGGAAGTGCTGCTACGCATTAGCTTTATTCTTTGTTCCGGTTTGAAAGGTGTGGTTGCCGGTGAAATTACAGGTACATGAGACATTCCACCTACACGTCTCAGAGTTACGGGTGCATACGATGCGACTTTGGTCTTGTCTTACCTAGTAGGGGAGGACCCAAGTCACATCGATTGTGACAGAGGTTACCACTTAACACTAGGTGGGCCGCCGCGGCTCGTTCCGTAACTGCAGCACATAAAAAAAAATATAAAAATTAACGCATAAACACTCCAAGTGCTTTAAATGTGAAATGGAATCACTCAGCACTATAATTTGCCATAGCATCGGCGCACGCGCAAAATATTGAAATTTCAAGAACTTGATGGTAACGTCACAATTGAGGCATAAATAGTTATATTTACATACAGCATATTTTATGCTAGTCTTTGAATTTTATTGGTAACTACTAATTAGTAACTTAGTAACTATAATTAGTAACTTATTAACTACTAATTAGTAAGTATTAACAGGTGTAAAAAAATTCCCACCACAAATATTTCTCATAAATTTCACAACATTGTGTACAGAACTTCAGGTTTTAATGATCTTCAAAAACTTAATATACTTTTGATGAGTAAGCCCATTTGGCCACATTAACACTGTTAATATAATACTACGTTTTAAAATACCGCAAAGTGTATAATTAGTTGATATATATAAAATATATGTGTATCAAATATTTTATATACATAAACCTTCGTCTAAACCTGTCGCCGCACTAAAATCTGTTATTTTTCTTCAGTATTATTTTTAATTTTAATTTTATTATAAGTTCACATTAAAGGCCCGGGAAACCCAAAAGAGGAGTTTCCAAAGCAGTATTTATTTAACACCAAAGAGTAAAGTTTGAAATAAAAAACAAAATGGTTTTAAGACCTTTTGGCATATATTGACAGAACCTAAAACATAATATAAATAGAAATACTTTGTTATGTCGCTTAATTGACGTTAAAAGCAGTTTTTCTCCAAATTAATGAGTATAATTTATATTAAAATTAAAGTTACAATTAAGAACTGCATGCATTGTCGGATTTCTTTTTAATATACAATTTATTTACGAAGTAAATTTCGTTTTCAATGCGCTTTAGTGTAGTTGTATACCCGTAGTTGAAAAGAAAAACGGCGTAGATCAAAAATCGTCTAAACAAAACATGGACCACGAATCTAGACGGGAAAGAACCAGGAGAGAAATGCGATTTATTTTGAACTAACGAGGGTCTGAGGTCAGTACTATCAGGTCTCAAAAACAACACCCCAATTCGATATGCTCTGATATTTTACAGGCACATGAGACATTCCACCTTCACGTCTGTTACGGGCGCATATGATGCAACTTGTGTCTTCTCGTCTAAGTAAGGGAGGAGGCAAGTCGTATTATTTGTTATGGGAAGAGGTTAACACTTAAAACCAGGTGGGCCACACGCTCGATCCGTAAGTTTCATAAAAAAATGGATGATGAAAATTTATGAGGTTCATAAATTCCAAAATCAATTGACCAATCTAAATTTGTACATCTGTTTTTTTAATTAGAAGGTTTTTGGCTATCCGTTTTACCTATGGTAAAAAACGTCTTGGTTTCTGCTAGTAGCAGTAGTAGTAATATGGGGTAACTAGTAAATACATACATACCTATTAACATCCACACCTAGACACAGAACAAACATCTATATTCTACACAATTTTTTGTCCTGGATGGGAGATCGAACCCTCGACTTACGGCACACAAGGCAGAGTACAGCTGAGGAGCAGCACAGTCTAAGAATCTTTGATAAATAATATATTTGACAATACAAAAGCAGGTAACTCAGTCACTTCCTGCGACGTGAAACAAGTCAATGACAAGATTTGTTTTGATTTTTTATGACAATAAAACTAATGGCCTTAAAGCGAACAAAAATGTCACAAAAAAAGCATCAATGAACAGTTCTGACTCTACAGACCACAGACAGACAGACGGTTATTATATAACCGACCGTGAAAATAACAATAATTTATATAAAAAGTGATTGTAACAAAGCAATGTCGGTCAAGCTCAATGTTGAGTGGCCGTGTTACGATTAGTCTTGGGAGTTACCTGTATAATATATACTGGTCTATATTTCACACAGCGCCATCTAGCTCCAAACTTAGCGTAGATAGAACTATAATAACTTAGAACATTCAAATACTTTGTAAATACATAGCCAACCACAGAACAAACATTCGTCACACAAATGTGTGGGAATCCACGACCTCCAGCGTAGAAGGTATAGTTTACCAGCAACTAAGCTATGAGGCCCGTTATTATAAATGCGATTGAAAAATCTTCATCGAAATTTGCATAGTCCAATATTAACTTAAAATCTAAAATATCCAAGGGCTTGCCGAAACTAATCGTAGATGGAGCTAAGCTATGCACCCGCAACTTCAATCTCCACAGCTAATATAACTTGAACCTTGTATAAAAACCTATTTAATGGACATCTACTTAAGTACTGTCTATCGTGCTTATACGGTGTCAAATAAAACATTTGAATAAATTACTTAAAGCGATAAGGCCATTCAACGTTTATAATTTTCTCACTGTCACAAATCCATTGGCGACTGTACATTACGATAGGAGATAACGTTAGTGGATGGCACCCTATTAATAACCGTTTGTGCCATTAAGTTATTTAACATTTTAAAAAAGATAACGGGTCACATTATTTAGTCACGTTCCTATAACTATGATATAACTATCTAATACAAAACAATGTTTCGCTATCTGAGGCCCTTGCGAATTGGGTCAAATTATACAATATTTTGGTGGAGTTTAATTACTGATAGGTACCTACTTAGTTAAGGGAAGTACTTGCTGTTGTAATCTACTATTGGTAGGTTAAATTGTGCATAGCAATAGCGGGAAGATGGGAGTTTTTGTGGTAATGGAAACGAATCAATGTTCAGGGAACCGTAATTTATTTTAAATCATTTAAATGAATCTTGGTTTATTTTTCAGTTAGTCATATAATTTTCCGGTTATTTCTTATGTAAATACCCTTGGAAGAACGATTGAGGAAGTTTTATAAACTATATGGGGGACATTTCATAAAGCCAAACCTAGCGCCAATCCATCAAAAATATTGTGGAAAAATACAAGTTATAGGTTTTTTTTCATTTCGTACGAACAGACCACGAACAGAAGGAATAGTTACTACCAACTGAGCTGTGCTGTGAGCCGGTCTAGACACCTCCACTGAGATTCCAAATATCTCCATAAAGTAAGGAAAAAAAACAAATGGAATATTTTATCGGTTGCTCTTCTAATCTCAGTCGGATGGCGGCAATCCGCTGAGACTTTTGATGATATTTTATAACTTCTTCATTCGTTTTTTGTAAACATAAAACAGCGTTGTTTAAACTCATTTATTGATTAAATTAAATAAAAAAGTCTTACGTGACAAGGAAGTAAACGATGTGTTTTACATGTTTTTTAATATAAATCAGAACAATATTTAATTTATCTTAATTTTGAGTAGTTTTAGTTATTGTTGGTGTATGTATTTATTATTTACTTTATGTAGTAAAGTTATAAACGAGCAGATGGCTCAACTTATGTTAGGTTACCACCTCTGCCTTTATAAATAACTAAGCAACAGTACATGGGTCCTCCCTTACTTAGGTATAACAAGACGCAAGTCGCATCGCATGCGCCCGCAACTTTGACGTGAAGGTGGAATGTGTCTTATGCGCACTGGCAACCACACATTTCCAACCGGGACACAGTAACGCGAATGCATCACTGCTTGGCGGCAGAAATAGGTGGCAGTTCCTACCCGATGGAAATTTGCACAAGTGTAAATTGTCTTTATACGGATACAACCTAACATTTTAACGATATCTCGTTATTTACATAACTTTGTATCTACGTCGTTGATTTATTATTTAGTTATAATTATAATTAATTTAATTAATTATCCGTTAACTTCGTACCTAAAGTAATGCTCCTACAACGTTTGTATTAAATTCAAACGACGAATAATATGTAGGTGAAATAGCGGAAATATTAAATGAAAATTAATCCATTATTTAAATATTACATATTCAAACGAATCTTATAAGTGATTTTTGTAATCTTTACATTAAAATAAATTTCTCAAACCATAATTATGTTCAATACTTTAAGTGCGCAAAAAATTATACATACATTTATATACGTTTTCAATTTGTTTATCTCATACCTATCGCAAAAATTATTAGTGCGTTTACCTCACAAGGTCTTGCTACGACTACAATCCGCACTACCGATTACAACTGTCTTTGCTCACTTGAACGAATAAATATATCTTGCTATACACATGTATATATATATCTCAGAAAAACAATATTTAACATAATAAGTTAAATGCATAGGAATGATTTTATTATTGGCCCGTATTGCGTCTTATCTAGAACTGAATGTAAGAAAGAAGATTCGAATGACTTGATATAAATATAATAATATATATAATAATAATAATAATATATAATACTGTTTGGTGTTACGGATCACACCATACTCCCGATGCGTCCACATCAAAAAGTCCAAGTCAAAATCTTTATTTCCGTAAATTCATAAAGAAATGCCTTGGACACGTCAATTATTAGATAATATTCAAAATGGTCATTTGTACTGATAAGTTTGACGCTTGCAATAACCCTATGAAGAATAATGAAAATGGGTTGCAACTATGTAAGGTTGTATATAATATAATATATATCTACTATATTTACAAGCTAACGAACTCGAATGGACCATTAAGTCTAGAATGTCAGCAGCCAACAAACCATTTGATAAGACACTGAGCCTGAACCAAAAGTAATCACGCTTTGAATTACGCACAAATATAAATACACGCTTAAATTATTGTACTACATCTTAGAACGTTTAGAGCGATAATGATTCACGTGAAATTTCACGTGATTTCGTCCATGAAAGATGAATGTCTCAAATGCATGTAATTTCACTGGCAACCACACCTTACAAATCGGAATAATGTGTATGCGTTTCGGCAGGGCGGTAGAAATAAGTGGTGGCAGCACTTCCCTAGATGAACTGCACAACTTCTGCTGACTGAAAAACGCAAACCCTACTCATATTTAGGCGGTTTTTATTAATTATTATTTAGGATTTTATTAATTTAGGATTTGCACTATAATCACACCAATTTTACTCTTGATATTTTTGCCGTTATTGAAAAAGGGCAAAACCAGTGGTTGATCCCAGACTAGGATAATGACGATGATGGAACACAAACCTATAACTTTCGACTTCGTCTGGCCTCATAGCTCAGTCGGTAACTCAGCTTTCTGCGCTGTAGGTCGTGGGTTCGATTCCCACCCAGGATAAATATTTGTGTTACCAATATTTATGTTTGTTCAGGGTTTGGGTGTTAATATGTATTATATATATATGTATGTGTGTGGGTGTTTGTTCTGTCTCCGTATTGATATGTATAATATGTATTTAAATGTTAGTATGTAAATTAGTTGTCTGGTTCCCATGATACAAGCTATGCTTAGCTTACTTTAGAGCTAGATGGCGCTGTGTGAAATGTCCACCATTATTTATTTATAATGCCATTGCTAGCGAATATAAATGGTTGGTGTACGCTGTGTTGAATCAGCGAATTCTCATTGAAAGTTGGTGTAAATACGCTTGGTCAGTTTGCTTCTGCACCCAAGCTGTAAATGTAGTACCTCAAAATTAGGGATACCCGTATTTATTTATCGGCAACATGTTTCACGATTTGTCACGCGCATTGTTTTTCATTCTGTGACTAATTAATCATATTTATAAAATACATTTGTTTTGCATTCGTGATTACGTATCCTCTGTCATACAATTACGACTTGGTTCTTCCGGTATTCAAATACTGGAAGAGCGAAGTGGAATGCTTGTAATTCCACCGAGACCCGTGACCCTTACATCAGAGCATGACGTGAATATGCTGCTTTACGGTAGATATCGGTATGTTTCCCTAAAAATCTGCACAGAGTACCAGAGGAAGAAATTATAATCATCATCCAAAGAGGTTGGAAATTGGCCCAAGAGTGACATTCAGACAGTCAAAGACAATGTAAATAAAATTATTTCCTTTGAATTCATAATGACGGCATGGTTAAAACGTAAGGTCACGTACCTACTTATCGCTAAGTTTGACGCCCTACCAAACCCTATAAGACCCTTCATGGGGAGAACAGCAAGAAACCCCCCTAAAGCAGTGCTTTGGTTTTGTATCGCTAGCGCGATCCTTGTAACAATCTATGTACTTTTATCTATGAGATGTCCAAGAAATAAAAGTTCGAAAACCTTTGTCAAATGTACGAAAGGAGACTATTTTAGGTGCACTTTACCGCACTTGTTCGAGAAAGCCATTGACCAAAGCTTTTACCTAGTCTTCTCCACCATTCATAGTGAACTCACGTTCAAATATATTCTCCACAATTTGTGTAAATACAGTTTTTTATGTGATACAGTTACGGAACGGCCGACGGCCCACCTGGTGTTAATTGATAACCTCTGCCCATGACAACCATTGCGACTTGGGTCCTCCCCTACTAGGTACGACAAGACCCAAGTCGCATTGTATGCGCCCGTAACCCTGAGACGTGCAGGTGGAATGTCTCATGTGTGTGTAATTTCACCGGCAACCACACCTTTCAAACCAGAACACAGTAACGCGAATGTGTTACTGCTTGGCGACAGAAATGGGCATGGCGGCAGTACTTCCCCGGACGAACTTGGCGTCAGTTCTATTGGTCTTAAATGAATATTAAATAATATTCGGTTAGTCACATTATTTTCCGGTAAGTAGTCATGTGAATTCCCTTTTTGTGCTCATTAGCATGGTACATCCTAAGTTATGGTAACTCAGTTGGATGTCAGTTTGGTTACCATAGAGTTTCTAAAGCAGCTTTAGGTAAAGGAAAACATCGGGAGGGAATTGTTCTGTCGAGTCTGTGACGGACACAGCAGGAAAACTGGTTAGATTATTGGATTGGTGGTGTTTGGAAAATGTCACCCTCTAACGGGGTGAAATATACAGTTTTCTAGGACACTGCTGAATGAGTTCACCTAAATGACCTGCTATAATATCACATTATTTATTATCTACTCCAAAAAACTGCACGCGAATTTGATCACGTTTAATTTTATCAATTTTTTAATGGTTTTTTTCATATCGTCACTCTGATTCAATTATTATTATTATTTTATTGACAGGCCTCACAGCTGAGTTGGTAGTAACTATGCCTTCTACGCTGTAGGTCGTGGGTTCAATTTCTACCTAGGACAAACAATTGTGTGACGAATATAGATTTTTGGTCTGGGTGTTAATATGTACGATTACCTATTATATGTGTATGTATTTACAAAAAGAAATGTATTCTATCAGTTATCTGGTTCCCTTAGTACAAGCTATGCTTAGTTTAGGGCTAGATGGCGCTGTATATCCATATGTATATCTATATTTTTTATTTTTTTTATTTGTAGTATATTAGACCGCAATCTCACCTGATGTTAAGTGACGATGCGGTCTACGATGTAGCATGCGCGCATAGAAGTAACCTTTTACCAATATGAATATTATTTTAGTATATTATCATCCTTTTAATCAGAAAACCGCTGTGCATAGCCTCTGATGGTAAGTGAAGCTGATACCTTCATGCTTCATGTCTCCACCTGGCCAAGGTGGCACCATTACCTTATCAGTTCTTCGGTATATGTGGCCTGCTTACCGATACTTCTTGCTAATCCTTTGGGTTATATGGATTTCTATGTTCCTCTTTCGGATACACTAATAGACTTTCAATTATAATAATAATAATATTGGTAGACAATTCACCCAGTGCCATCTAGCCCCAAACTAAGCATAGCTTGTATGGGAACCAGACAACTGATATAATACTTCTATGCTTTCGTAAATACATACATACATATATTAACACCCAGACACAGAACAACTATATTCGTCACACAAATGTTTGTCCTGGGTGGGAATCGAACCCACGACCTACAGCGCAGAAGGCAGAGTTACTACCAACTGAGCTGTGAGGCCAGCCAATTCAAAGGTCACTTTATCCAAGAGAAGTTTTCAAAAAGTTTTTTTGGTTAAGAACCACCAATGAGTAAGGATATAACCGCATCTTCCAACAGGACTCGTTTATGTCTGAATGAATTAATCTTTTATCTACACTTATTTTTACAGGCCTCATATATTAGTATTATTATTTTTACATGATACAGTTACGGGACGAGCCGATCTGGTGCAAAGTGGTAACCTCTGCCCATAACAACCGATGCGACTTGGGTCCACACCTACAAGGTACGACAAGACCCAAGTAGCATCGTAGGGCCCGTAACTCTGAGACGTGTAGGCGGATCATGTGCCTGTAATATCACCGGCAACCATACCTTTTATTATATTTAAATACGCCAGACTGAGCAGGGTAAATTTTCGTGGCACAACTCAATACCACGCTACTTTTAACATGAAAATGTCAGATATCAATGACGTTACAAATTTGCAACCCTATTTTTTATCTATGTAGGACTTTACCACAGATTAACAAATTCGCGGTACGCTCAAAGTACATAATAAAATAACATCACGGTTATCACCCTAGCAACGTTGTAGGATCAAAAGATCATCAAAAATTTACAATATACTTATTTGTAATTACATCTAATGCCAGATGGCAAAATCATGTCGCAACACAAAAAAAAAAATTTCGAAATTACTTTCCCGATTCCTAACGATCTAATCATTTATAACCTGACAATGTAAAACTGATAATATCTTACACAATGTTTCAATGTTTGATTGGATAAATGAATTTTTTGTATAAATATAAATCAGCACTTCAAGTCGATCCATTTCAGCCTGGGCCGTCGGTGGGAGCAGTTCTCAGATTTTTTTTAGGCCCGTTTAAAAAATAAAATTAATTATCTGTTCAGATACACGTCACGCGATCGCCTTGACCGTAACACAGTAAAAACACGCCGCTCTTATTAGCATTGCCATTCGTCAGTGCGCTCCTGTCAAAGTGACGTTTAAAGGAGCGGGAATCGCGAGTTTTACTTTTTTAAATTCACGTGCAACATGAAGGAGCTGAACGGAGTTTCAACCAGCCAGGTGTTGGAGAAGAATGGAGGTGTCATTGTGAAGAAGAAGCCTGAAAATAAAAGTGAGTTTCTTTTATTTATACTTTAATAGTAACTTCATCGCAAATGCTGAAGGACTGCGAAACCAGAAAAATATGTCTTCACGGTTTTTTAAATCGAATATCGGTTAACGACATTTCTTTTTAAAATTATAAATTAGATGAGCTATCGGTAAAATATTAAAATATTTAAGGATTCGTATCAGGTAATTATAGCCTAACAGTGTATTAATTTTTATTTTATTTTATTATTTATATCAGGCAACACAGTAGTGATACACACATTGAAACAATTATTGTTGAGTATTTCTTACAATGTCATGTATACGGTTTTCAATATCTTTTTTCTCATACCCATATTAAGTTAAATTAAGTTAGTAATTGAGTGATTGTATTATTCGTTGCATGTAACCAATGTTTTATGTGTTGTTTTGTAAATATTTTTTATGCGGATGACAGCTGCAAGTAAGATATATAGATATGGTAACATTGTACTAAACATTTCGATATAGTGACAGAACACTAAAATGACTAACTCTCCGTATATTCCAATTAAACTTATTATAACCTAATTATATACGACTGGCCTCAAAGCTCAGTTGGTAGTAACCCTACCTTCGGCGCTGTAGATCGTGTCTTCGATTCCCACCCAGGACAAATATTTGTGTGACGAACATAGATGTTTGTTCCTGTGTCTGGGTGTTGATATGTATATATTTACAAAAAAGTATATAAGTGTTAGTTGTCTGGTTCCCATGATACATGCTATGCTTAGTTTGACGCTAGATGGCGCCTTGTGACATTTCCACGAATTTTAAGTAAGAATAACTTCAAAACTCAACTTTGACTAACGAGTTAGTAACTCAGAGGACCTGGGTTCAAGCAAACATTCCCGTTAAAGCATACAGTTTATTCTTTCGACTTGTATTTTTGTGTTGTGTTACTGCGTTGTGTCAAGCCTGCAACACGTATATATAACGTTCATATCAAAACACGTTAACGAGAATTAAATCCGTTACGTAACTGATTAACTGGCTTTTGATGTAAGACTTCTTCCCTGAAATCGGACTTGTTCGTTTCAATTAAGTTGTATTTCAGGAATAAGTGAGAAGTTTTCCTGTTAATACATAATGTTGCATTAATATTCTTAAATAAAACAGATTTCATGTCACTAAAGAAAATGTTAAACTTTCACGTACTTTTTGTATTTTAAGTTACGAAAGGAACAGAAGGCCCACGTGATGTTAAGTGGTATCCTCGGCCCATAACATAGGATAACTTGAGTCTTCCCGTACTTAGATACAAAAAGATTCAGGTCGCATCATATGCGCGTAACTTTGAGACAATAATTCCACCGGTAACCAAATCTTTCCTAATGAAATACAGTAACGCGAATTTGTTATTTCTTTCCGGCATTAATGGGTTGGTGGCTGCACTTCCCCGGAAGAACAAGGCATAATTTATTATTTTTAAATTATTGTCGGTCTGTTTAGTAACTTGGAAATTGAGCACCAGCGAACAAAACGACAAAAATATAAAATAGTGTTATTTTTTTTTGTTTAAGTTAAGTTTAAGATGGTCTTACTAATTTGAATCTTTCTTCGAGTAGCCGAGGTTTGTGAAATGGAATTTAAATTTCGCAATCAAAACATAAAGACACCGAACCTGGGACCAGTCGCGTTGAAGGCAGGGTTACTTCCAAGACAGCTAATAGGCTGGGCGGTAAACAGTTCAACATAGCGATCTCTTTAGTTTATTACAATAGTTCAGCTTTCTTGTTTGTGTCTGCAAAACTCAAAAAGTATTCAATAGATTGACTTGAAATTTTCAATCGTTTCATTTATATATTTTTGTTTTAAGCTATTGCATAGCTTCTATCGCGGGCCTTGAGCGTTGAGACCGAATCCAGAAATTCCGTAACGAAAAAAACCTAACACCCCCCACTCCGACCGGCACAGCGGTGATACTTTATAGTTTTTCCATCTATCGATAAATACCAGAACTTTTAATGACTTTTTGAAATATCACGCGCAATAGCTTTACCGCGGCAGTCTCCGAGTGCCACACGTCTTTTTTATATACTTTTTAACCCGAATTTCCAACCAAAACGGGACATTCCAAGCAATACTTATCAGACTGGACTACAGCGAAGTGTGGCTAGGTTATTAGCCAGTATGTTACATAATCTTATTTATCTATCACGTGAACTTCGCATGCCTAACGATACAGTTAAATTCTAATGAGTTAAATATAAACACAACACCTCTTAGATAACCACGCCACGAGTATAGTCCAAGAGATTGTGAAATAATAACTACATTGTTAATTAATTATATAGATGATAAAATTAATTGATGAACCCTTGAGGTATTTACATTGTATTCTTATTATTATTATATTTATAATTGTTGTTTATCTTGAGTCAGAGGTGAGTTTTTCAATAGGCAAATGCATTTATCTTACAAATATTAGTATGACCTAGTTTTGTGAAATCAAAAATATTAGGGTACAAGAGTCGAAGGTTCTGTGTTGGATCGTAACTATTTAATGATGGTTCATTCCAACGCATGTCCCAGTTTTGACTTGAACTTTAACTTGAGTACCCTCCCTTATAGAACTGAAAAGAATATAATATAATATCATATAGCTGGACATTTCACACAGCGCCATCTAGCCCCAAAGCAAGCATAGCTTGTACTATGAGAACCAGGCAACTGATAGAATACATGTGTTTTTTTTTTGTAAATACATACATATAATACATATTAACATCCAGATACAGAACAAGCATCTATATTCATCTTGTGGCTATGTCGTCGTGTGGTGTCCTGTCTGTTATAGTTTATATCCTGGACTAGCTGTTGCCCGCGACTTCGTCCGCGTGGAATTCGGTTTTATCACGCACCCCTATTTTACCCCCGGAAAAGTAGCCTAAGTTACTTCTTGTTACATCAGCTATCTGCCAGTGAAAGTCCCGTCAAAATCGGTCCAGACATTTCAAAGTTTAGCCGGAACAAACAGACAGACAGACAGATAGACAAAACTTGTAAAAATGATGTTTTGGTATATGTACCGTGTATACATCAATATGCACTTAGTAAAAAGCGGTTATTTTAATATTACAAACCGACACTCCACTTTTATTTGTATAGATTAACACATAGGCTACTTTGATCCCGGATAAAAGCAGTGTTCCCGTGGGATTACTTATTCACCGCGGGTAGCACCGCGGGGCGCAACTAGTTACAGTATATATAAATAAGATAACTATAGTTTTGCGTTTGACCTCTGAGTAAGCGAATTTTCCGGCCGGCCGACTTACTTGGTCTATTTACCACGAAGGCCTATGTAACAACTTAGTATATAAAGTGATGGATAACATTAATTACTTCTATCGTTAGGGAGATCTTATTGTTAAGTAATTAATATATATACAAAAATATATATAAAGAAATATATAATTAAACAAAGGTCATTGTGTAAATCAGGATCTTTAAGAGCAGTAGAACTCACGCCAAGTTCGTCCGGGGAGTACTGCCACCATTTCTGCCGCTAAGCATTGACGCGTTCGCGTTACTGTGTTCCGGTTTGATAGGTGTGGTTGCCGGTGAAATTACGGGCACATGAGACATTCCACCTACACGTTTCAGAGTTACGGGCGCATACGATGCGATTTGGGTCTTGTCGTACCTAGTAGGGGGGATCCAAGTCGCATCTGTTGTTATGGGCAGAGGTTACCACTTAACAACAGTAGGCCCCGCCGCTCGTTCCATAATTGTATACATATAATAAAAAAAATAGAAAATATTTAGCTGTTATTTCTATTTGAACTTTTATTATGGAATGTGGACGTTAATAAGACAAGAAATACCTAAAATTAATTGTAAATAGAGCGTATAATAGTGGCACTGACACCGAGTTTCAATCCGGAGGTCGCCGGTTCGGTTCCCGACGTGCACCTATGAGTTTTTCGGTTGAAAGATTTATTTGCGCAATACGGCATTCTCAAAACGGCATGTCCTGAAACTAAAAGTTCGAAGACATGTGTCAAGTGCATGAAAGGAGTCTCTTCGAGGCGCACATAAAATCCTTTAAAACCACACTGGTTCGAGAGAACCAGTGACTGGAATAGAATAGAATAGATCGAAAATTACCTTTCTAATTATTTTCAGTAAATAAACTTACTGGATATATATTATTATTTTGCAAATAAATTAAATTTACTGCATTTTCAGACTATAATGTCCCATTGCACCTACGACAGTTATGAAATAGTAACTCTAAACTCGGGTTAACCAAACCACAGTCATAAAATAGATTGAGACTTGGCAAATAGCCTGCGGTTAACCAATTTGTTGACGCCTGCCGTGGCATAGCGGTTCAGAATCGCAACCAAGGATCGCAGGTTCGATTATTTCAAGTTCTAGCGACGGTGGCAAGTGCATTGGTCACAAAAGCTTGTGTTCTTAACACAGCTGAGACTTGGAAAGAGACAGCTATTGTAGCATTTGCAGCTAACTTCAGAGTACCAGAAGCCAGAACTTCCACTCCTCACTGTAGCTCAGTTGGTATTTATAGTAGTAACTCTGCCTTCTATTGTGTAAGTCGTGGGTGCGAACCAACTGAGTTATGAGGCCAGTCAAATACATTACTAAATGCTAAATCTATATTATGTTAACTCTATATAAATACTAAATTATAAACTAATCTCCAGACTAAATCCACAGAGGTACTTAGTAACTCTACGCCACTTATGTAGAGTATCATTCAGTCTTAGTATTCGCATTAGTAGAAAAGTCCATTACTGGCTTCAAAGAGCTGACCTACCTACTGACTGAAAAGTGGATCTAAGGAGCTCTTGAAACGACTCCAGGCTCTTTGTCGACGTAACTACTGAACTACGTATAACTATCGTGTGGTATACATTAGGAGCTAGGAAGGAAAATGATTTATATCCTTGGTTCTCTATAAAAGACCTTGGAATCTCTTAATTCAGTAATAAATATTGATGGACATTTCAAACAGCGCCATCTAGCCCCAAACAAAGCATAGCTTGTATTATGAGAAACAGATGACGGATGGAATACATAAATACTTTTTTGTAAATACACATTACATATTGACACCCAGACACAGAACAAACATCAATGCTCGTCGCACATATTTTTGTCCTGGGAATCGAACCCACGACCTACAGCTCAAAAGGCTAACTAACCAACTGAGCTGCGAGGCTAGTCAATATGCAGTAATATTGATTTCTCACGGTTGAATTCTCAGAGTTTTCGTGTCAGTTTATTTATTTTATCCTTAGCCGACTCAAACTTGGCTGTATTTTATTTTTTGTGGTTTTATTTAAAGTAATAACATAGTTATCACAATTAATTTAAAATAACAAAAAACACGTTTCTTGTTTGGCGCTGTGTCTCCATATATGACTTTGAGACCTCGCAGCTCAGTTGGTTAGTAACTCTGCCTTCTGAGTTGTAGGTCGTGGGTTCGATTCCCACCAGGACAAACATTTATGTGAAGAGCACTGATGTTTGTTCTGTGTCTGGGTGTTAATATGTATGTATTTACAAAAAATAAGTATATATGTATTCTATCAGTCATCTGCTTTCCATAGTACAAGCTATGCTGAGTTTGGGGCTAGATGGCGCTGTGTGAAATGTCCACCAATATTTATTTATTCCTTTAAGAACAAAACGCGAACATACACTTTTATAAATAATTAAATATTGTCACGATATTTTATGAGTTTATTTCAAGCATATAACATTTTCATTAGTTTTACACGTCAATACTTAAGAAAAAACAAGAACTGAATCAATTTTCCTTATATGGTACTAAAATTTACACAACGCATGACGAACACTTTTGAACAAATTTCTTTAGGAATCCCCTATGCTGGTTATTGACGTCATGTTTCCTCTTTCACTGACGTTTGGTTTTACCTGGTAATACTTAAGTAAGGCAACAATGGTCTAGCAATAAATGCTTGTGGTTGGCGAAACAGGTTCTATGATTCCCCTTGGGAAGCCCCGAAGGAATTTTTTATAAGACGCACAAGAAAATCGCAGGAATACGTGGCTTTCGAAAACTTAGCACAATCGCTCGCATGATGCCAGTAGCCCAACGAGGTGGTCTAGTGGTACCTACCCCCAGTTTCAATCCGGAGGTCGCCCGTTCAAATCTCGACGTGCACCTTTTTCGCATGAAAGATTTTATGTGCATACCACGTTCTCAAAACGGTGAAGGAAAATATCGACAGGAAACCGACATGTCCTAGAACTAAAAATTCGAAGACATGTGTCAAGTGCACGAAAGAAGCCTCTTTGAGGCGCACTTAAATTATTTCCCCACACTGTTTCGAGAGAACTAGTGACTCGAATAGTAGTCCAACTTTAGATGACAACAGCGACACAGCGACCGTACGAAGCGAAATTAGGAATAAAAACACAAAATTAGAGTTGGCAATCATGCAACCACATTTTTAATTTAAATCTAATTACATATCATTATCAAATAATCGTTTAACATTACAAATTCCCTTTGTGTCTGAGAATTTTTTATGAAATTTATTGCAAAACTCTTTAATGTATCTTTTAATTACAAATATATTAATAAATATTTCACATTGTGTGAGTGGACATTTCACACAGCGCCATCTAGTCCCAAAGAAAGCTAAGTATAGCTTGTATCATGGGAACCAGACAACTGATATACATACTATACGTTTTTTTTTTTTTACTTTTTGATACATTTTAGTAAATACATACATATTAACACCCAGACACAAAACAAACATCTATGTTCATCACACAAATGTTTGTCCTGAGTGAGAATCGAACTCACGACCTACAGCGCAGAAGGCAGGGTAACCAACTGAGCTGTGAGACAAGTCGAGTTAATAGCTTCAAAGACGTGCTATTATAAGAGGTTATAATAGCATCTATCGTTAATTGACCTTTGCTTAATCCATACCTACCTACTGATTACTTTAACTTGTTAGTAATGAAAACACAAGGACTGGTTTTTTACTTATCTCATATTAGTAAATTGTATTTATGTTCTTCTGTACAAATAAATAAAATTAAAATATGTAATAATAATAATCTTTTTTATTTTCTAGAAAAAAGTAGGTCTAATTTAAAACTAGATACAATAATGTAGGACGAGCAAAAACAAAACGTACTTAATGTCGTTTTACTGTCTGTATGTCTGTTTGTTCGTTCCGGGTAACCTCAGTGACTCGCTGACTGGACTGTTTTGACAGGACTTTCACTGGCAGATAACTGATTTTATAAGGAGTTACTTAGGCTACTGATAAAAAGATACTAAACCATTCTTAGTCACAAACTGAATTCAACGCAGGCAAACCCGCGGGCACAGCTAGTTTGAAAATAATTTCCTTCTTTAAATCGAACAACTGATTTAACATCCTTCCAAATTTTAAAGTGGTAATACCGATGATTTGGGTCTATAATTGACTTGGTTTTGGAATTCCCAGACTTTAATAACTTTCAGAAGTTAAGATTCCATAATTAATACGGGGATCAATTAATTTGGGGTCTATTTTATTTCTTCTCATTTTAGCCTCTACTAGATATACTGTGTCACAGGTGGAATGGCCGCAGATAGAACATACATCTAGGACCAGGGTCACTAACAACAAAGCTTAGCTAACCATCGAAATAATCGTAATATTTTATGAATCCCAATTTTCTTTATCGTACAACTTTATAATAGCTCGGATAACACTTTCCTTCAGCATTTATTTCCAAATATAATCCAACAACCAGGACAAATATAAACCAACGATAAATTTCTTATTCTTATTCCTGATTCTTAGGAGAAAAGTTAAATAATAAAAAAAAAACCAACAATTCCGTACGAAAGTAATGTGCACGAAATCGATTCATTCGAGATGTGAACGATATATTTGAACTCGATAAAATACGGTTTAGATCGAATCAGATCATTTCTAATCAACTAGTGACGCGACCGGTGAGTATCGATCAGGCATTTTCACACAAGCGCAGTATAATACATCTGTTGCGGCCGGAGCGGCTCAGTCAGCCACAGTTTACAGGCGTGATAGCGCGTCCATTTTGTTTTTTTATTGATTGTGTTTATTTATACACCTCCGTGACTCGTAAGTTCGAAATTCAAATTATTTATTTCTTTTATATTTAAGGAGGTTCGTTGCGGATTGCGTATTTAGTGCTTTTGAATTTGGAGTGATTGTGAATGAGGTTTCGTGTTAGGTTCAAAGGTTCTACAATTATATCGTTCGTTTTTTAAAATTAGATAATAGGGTGTACTTATTATATTGTTAGTCTCAAGACTTTTTTTTAATATCAGTTATTAGTGCTCGGGTAATCTGATGTTGATGAATTCCCTGAACATTTAATTTTTTTATGTAAAATGATGCGTTAACGTCGCATTTTGTTTTATGCACAATAAGCTAACTTATTTTTAGGCATTCGAGAGCTCTTATTTTAAATCGATATTCATTAATAAATTAAATTTATAATTACAAGTTAAACTATATACCATGTTCGAAAGCTTTTATTTTGAAACAGACCTAATACATTTTTTGGGTATTAATAATTTTCGTGTGAACTACTAATTACACACTAGTTTTCGGGACCTTCGGAGTATCCTGATTTACCCCGATTTAAGTTAATAGTCACCCATTCAATGTATGACCTCAGCGGACGTGGCTAAACCTCAATTATTCAAGTAAGATCAGAGGAGTTATGCTCTGAGCTTAGTAAAAGTTGTGAAAAGAGATTGACTACTACTGAGTTGTGAATGGAAATGTAAAAGCTCAAGATAAATCAACGACGCCCTTCAAGCCACATGTCAAACTGGACAGCGGTGTCAATGTCAATGTCATCAACTTTTTTTATGTAATAATACCGTTTCCTCTAAGCCATATGACGGCATTCTAGGCCATTTCTTGACCTACGATAACCTTATTAACAATCGTATGTACATACTTTACATACTTTTTAATCTACTTTTTTACGAGTTATAAAAAATGTTATTACATACCTATTATCACATTTATATAAGCACTCCTTTTTCCTAAAAGGGAAGCCACATTGGTCCTTTTGTAATAGATTCATACCTTGGGGGCTATCAAATTATTATGAACGTAGATATCACAAGAGATAATCTCATCGCCGTAATTCTTTTACCGCAAATAATTCAGTTCCGTAAATAAGTTCAACATCGAAATATCAACACATCCGACGGAAATACGAATAGTTAAAAATCAACACCGTATAGTAGCAGCAGAACGGTATGTCCAGAATCTGTTGGGGGAAGTACAACCATGTCCATTTCTGCCGCCAAGCAGTAGCCCCACTTATTGCTGTGTGCCGGTGAAATTACAGGCAATTGAAACTTTTCATGCTCAAGTTTTTTTGAGTAATAATTATGTGTATTCCACGTAATCACCACGTAAAAAAAATTATGTACAAACTTTCTTTTTTTAAATCTGTTCCTTTTTCGATAATTCCTTATTCTTGAGACCGATACACTGAAATATATTGTTTTACAGTCAGAATGTAAGTTTTCAGAAACAAGACATAGCCGGCTCAAATAAAATAAAAAACATTCGTTGCATATTCATTATAGTTAAAAATGATATCTATCAATGTTTAGTCTTGTACCTACAGTCGTGTCCAGTAAGGACAAGGTATTACATTCACTTTTGAAGCAAGGACATCAGCTGCTTAACGCCCGGTTGTGGTGTTATTGTAGTGAAGGGAACCTTTGAACTATTGGCTTCCCAAATAAACAAATAGTTTGCCCAGATAGAAACCTCTGCGGCAGTTCGTTGATTAAAACCTCTTGCGAAAAAACTTTTTAGAATTCAAAATGGATCGACCAATATTTTATCCTTTTATTTAAAAATCGTTTTTTTTCCTTGTTAATAAAAAAAGAATCTGTTAACTAAATAGCGCCAAAATCGGGGGTCCTTAACGAATTATGTCATCTATATATCTAATAAGGTGAAATCTAACATTTCAACGAGACATTCAAACTCAATGGATACGCAAATCAATCATTAATTTTATTGGTTTCAATTATTTTTCTCGACTTTGATTGAATTCTCATGGCGGTCGACTTTGTGTGGAACATATATATAACACTAGACGACCTCTCCCGACTTCACACGGTGAGCATTGATCTACGCAATCATCTATGGACGGACTTGCTAATTATTCTCGTGAATCTAAGTCGTCGGAGTTACTCGGAAACGTTAATTAGTAGGCAGATAGGAAACCAAAATTCAAATCAATTGTTGGAAACCGATTAAAATCTCTACAGCTCATTGAGATACCGAGAGAAAAACTTAGCGGAGGACCTTAATTTATAAGATGCATTTAGAGAGATTATGTATAGATGATTATTATATATTAGAGATATATATTTAGAGATGAAATAATAAAATAAAGTTATATTAATATATTTATAGAATATCATTAAAGTACTTACTAATTAATATTTTTCTGTCTGATTTCTACAAAATTAAAGTTCGCTATTTTTTTAGACAATAATGTATTATCTAAAAAAACGAATAGGACGATTCCTTCTGTTTCAGTGAATTAGAGTTGCTTATTATATACATTGTTTGCGTTATTAATTGCAAAACACACAGCATAAATAAACATCCTTTTTAATAGAAATCACGACATACCCGCAAACGAAATAAGATATCAATTTTTTTTCAAAAACTTTATAGCCTTGGTCATGCTGGGTGATTTAAGGACTCTAACGACACATACAAATCTGTTCAGGCATTTAAGTTATGGCGGAATAAACAAACACATTTAAGAGCAGTAGAACTCACCCCAAGTTCGTCCGGGGAAGTACTGCCACCATTCCCCATTTCTGCCGCCAAGCAGTATAACGTTCGCGTTACTGTGTTCCGGTATGAAAGGTGTCATCGCCGGTGAAATTACAGGCACACGAAACATTTCACCTAAACGTCTCAACGTTACGGGCGCATACGATGCTTTGTCTTGTCGTACCTAGTAGGGGAGGACCCAAGTCACATCGCTTGTTATGGGCCGTGGTTACCACTTAACACCAGGTGGGCCGTCGGCTCGTTCCGTAACTGTATAATATAAAAATAAAGTGAACCGTGATAACATTACACTCCTTTGGGCGGTCGTGTAAAAAAAAATGTGAGCCGTCACGGGACGCCTGGCAGATGTGAAACATCGTCATTATTTTGTAAGAAACTAAGTACCCCATCACTAATAATGTTTATGATTTGTCGTAACCTTGAACGGCCCAATCAGCGCTCATGCCGTGGCGACGCGTCGCCAAGCCAGAAATCGGTTTTACGTGCGGCTATAGATGTTTCACATCAAAAATCAATTATTGGGATGAAATTTAACCCAATGTCATACAAACAAGAAAAGAAATCGTTCTTATTTAATATAAATTGACGAAAGTGGTCCGATTCACTTTTACTTGACAAATTCCGATTCTGTTCGTATTTAATTAACACAATTTATATTCAGAGCACAAATTAATGCATTAAATGAGAGTATGACGTATAAACTTTACAAATTATTCCTTAGCTGAGGATATCTTGCGCTTTCCAAAGTCAAAGTCAAAGTCAGTAAGTTTATTTCCATAGAATTCATAAAGGAATGGCTTGGAAATAAAATATGACTACAGAATAGCACATGTTACCCCAAAGTATGCGTATCGCAGGTACACAGATGTGATAAGTGGTGAACTCATCAACACGATTGTAACAGCTAGCGCTTTTAACCCTTTATTCTATTTTTCTTTGAACACCAACAAAATATTTCCAATATATTTAGTTTAATATTATGTATTACATTTTAATGCATTCAACTTACATATTTGAATAATGGTATACCATTTAAAACATGCACTTACTAATTAATATATAGGTGGTGATATTTCAAAACGTGCATTTGTCAATTAGAGAAATAAAAATAAATAATAATGAGAAATAAATATATTCAACCTATGCGTAGGTACATTATACGCTCATTCAAAGTCAAAGTCAAAGTCAAAAACTTTATTTCCATAGAATTCATAAAGAAATTGCTTGGAAACGTCAATATTCAAAACATAAGGTCACGCGTACTTATCGATAATTTTGACGCCTGTTCAAACCCTATCCGACCCTCCATGGGGAAGAACAGCCAAGAAACCCCTAATGGAGGGATTCCTTTTTTTTCCTTTTTTCCTCATTATTAGGGCAACAATGTTTTTTTATGTGATTAATTTACGGTACGATCAGATGGCCCACCTGTTGATAAATGGTAACCTCTGGCCATAGCAAACAATACGAAGTAGATTCTCCCCTACTTAGATACAACAAGACCCAAGTCGCATCGTATGCGCCCGTAACTCTGAAACGCGAAGGTGTAATATCTCATGTGCCTGTAATTTCACCGGCAACCACACCATTCAAACCGATACAGAATAACGCGAACGCTTTACTGCTTGGCGACAGAAATGGGTATGGTTGCTACTCCGGAAGAACTTGGCATAAGTACTACTGCTACTAAACATTGATAAACATACCTTTGAATTTCAATTATGTGTTATTACATATTACTACTTTATTAAGTTCCGCTGTATTACCATAATAGTTTATGAAACTGACCTTGCTCGCATAACCTCTCATTCGGTCACACAAACCAAGGTTTCATCAAACTGCGCACCGGTTTCAAAAATATACTGGATATGTAATGTTGTTAGAAATTCGCATAATTCAAGGATTTTGACGGAAAAGTGTTGTTGAAGGTAGTAACCGTGCCTTCTGCGCTGCAGTCGTGGGGTTCGGTTCCCACCCGGGACAGACGTTTGGTGTGACCAACATAGATGTTTGTTGTGTGTGGATGTTAATATGTATTATATTTTTACTATTTTTTAATTTATTTATCCTATTAAAAATTAACAGATGATGTTATATTAAAAATAGCATAATTATAACCACTAAGGTTGGCAACAATGGTATAATATATAAATATAACTATAAATATAATACTAAATTAATACCTTTTGACTCACATAAAATCGTCGTTTTTAACTTATTATTATTAAATTTTTTTATAGGGAGATGCACAAAACGTATGTATGTATTATATCAGTTGTCTGGTTCCCATGATACAAGCTATGCTTAGCTTACTTTGGGGCTAGATGGCGCTGTGTGAAATGGCTAGCATTTTTTTATAACTATAGAACTTGATTGAATTATCACTAAACCATACAAATACAATTACAGGCACATGAGTCTTGCATCTTCATCTGTCAAGGTTTGCTTATGTGATAAAGTAACGGACCGAGCCGATGGCCCACTGTTAAGTGTTAACCCATTTCAACCAATATGACTTGGGTCCTCCTCTATCTAGGTAACAAAACCCTAGTCGCATCGTATGCGCCCGTAACTCTCGAGACGTGAAGGTGGCGTGTCTATTTATGGGTACAATACGACTTGGATCTTAACTTACCACAATACCTTAGTAATTTAATCATTGTTTTTGTCTGAAGATACAAAGAAACGAACATTTTATCCATCATTCATTTGAATGGGTACAAATGAGTATAATTACTTCGATAAAAACTTAATAATAGACCTTTATAACATCGATACTTGTAAATAGAACCTTGTTTATCTTAAGTGATATAAACCGGTAACATTATAGAGAATTCGAAGCGAGATTCAAGGAAAATTAATATAATTGAATATAGGGTTTTATTGCTCGATAAGTAACCAATCATAGCTATACACGAATAGCTAATTATAAAATAGGACAAAGTTTTAATGCGGAAATAAACAATGTAAATACTTAATATTATCTGTGCAAGTAACTCGTGCATAAAACAATATGCAGAAGGTTATCTTGCAACTCGCATTTTATTCCGATAACCTCGTGTAAACAAATTGACGACAAATTGTATACAGCACCCAATACGCAATCCACATCGAACGCATTAAGCAAGTAAATACGTAAATTATATATTTATTTTTAATATGTAAACAGAGTGTACTAAATGTATTCTAGATCGAATGCAAAAATGGCAGCTGTCAACGGAAACAATTCAAATTCAAATACGGAACCGATAGTACCGCCATCTTCTCTCATAAGACGCGTCAGTTCCCGCTCGATACGAAACTCTATATCGGAGGAGGGCAGCGCTGAGAACGGCCAGAAGGGATCGTTCGTGAGCAAGTACAAAAAAGCGCCCGAAGCGCTTAAAGGTTTTCACATGAACGACGCTGAAAGCGAACTCGAAGTGCCTGGCACGCCCATGACCCCGAGAACGTCCACTACACCTGGTTTGTATTCAAAAAAACAAATATAACATTATTTCTTTGTCTCGTTTCAGTGTTGCCTAATATCGACAATATATATATGAGACGAGAGAGAACTTTTTTTTTTTACTAAATGGCCGGCGCAAATATGTTTACGCATTCTACCAAATGATATCTTAAATACGTTTATATATTTATACATTATTGGTCGGATTATTAATATAGTTAGATCTGCTGTGCTTTTTTATAAATTAATAAGGGGCAGGTTGAATACCATAGACTATAACAATTAACTTATGAATGTTTTATTTTAGTCAGTCTATTTGTATGAACGTAGACACTGCCGTCCCGTCCTGGTTTCGCACGGGTAGCATTAGTATTTACGGCGGGCAACATGTAATACCTCCATCATGAATCTGTCTATCTGTTAGTGAAAACCGTGTCAAAAGCAGTAGTTTCTAAGCTTGCAATAGACAGAAGATAGGACGATGAAAACGCGGCGGGGAACTTTTTATAAAATCATCATATTTCTTCTGATAAAGGATGTCAATGTCAAATGATAAAATGTCAATTTGACGAAATAGAGATTGAAAAAGTTATCAGTACACACTAAGAGCCAACAATTTTATTTTAACTTCGTTTATTACGAGTAGATAACAAATTATTTAGTCAACGGACAATATATTTACATTTTCCGGTTTATTCATATTTAGCATTAGTTCCTCTTATGGTACCTACGTTCTATTTTGTTGTATTAGGTCACATTTTACTTGACTATTAATCATATAATAAAAAAAATAATGTTTGTTTATTTATTATTCAGAATTTTATCATGTCATGTTTGGTCACCAAATGACGAGACCGTTTCGGGACAAGGCTTGAAAATCACAAAACACAAAGCAAACAGAAAACATCTCAGTACACTCGGAGCAAACTGTTTATTTAGTAACCGAATAAAAACAATTATTTGGTCAATGACATGTCTTCTCGAGTTTACGCCAACCGTTACATTATTTTGTAAATTGTTGAATTATAAATTAATCATTATTAATTAATAAATAATTTTCTAAACATAATCGTTTATTCAAATGAAAGACAACAGATCTCTACGTTCGTAGTATTACAAAATATTTATATAAAAGAGCTTTTAAAATATATTCAAAAGTGAATGTGATTAGCTATAATAATTAATTATTAGAGCTTACCAAATAAAAAGCTAATAAATATAGGTTATTATTTATATGCTAGTAAAAAGTTACCAAGAATCGCAAACTGAAAATTCAAATCACATGCAACAAAACGACTTATTGCTTAAGCAATGCAGCATTTTATTCCTTAGAATAATGAAAAGCTACGGAGTATCGTAACATGCAAAAATAGGGTATACCAGGATAGATGTCGCTGTTTTAATGAAGTGAATACCAGTTCAGTTAATTGTGTCCTTCGGCTTGCGAACTGTATTTCGAGGTTTCCTTTGAACAGTCTTTAGCTTCCGGTGATTGAAATCTTGAGCACTACAATTCTATAGTTTCCACAAATTATAGAATGGTAGTGCTCAAGGTTTAAGAGTATAATAGAACTTATGCCAAGTTGTTCGGAGAAGTTACCAATGTATCAATTCAAAGATGAATTGTGTGTATCAAAATATTTTAAAGTTTGATGTATAAAATTGTAAGTTAGGCCATACCTAGTTTCTGTACTCTGAAACATGCAACGCAACAAGATCCTATTGTAATTTTAACACAGAAAAGTATGTAATATTCAAATATATTACAATTGATGCTGATTTCAATAACATCTGCAGGAAAATTGTAAGGATAGTTTTATGTTGGCAGGAAATTTTAAATTTTTAAGCATAACTTTGCTTACAGTTCATAGCTTTGACTCACTGACAGTGCCTATATGTAATTACATCTCTCTGCGCGAATAATTAGTCCAGTTAATTAGTTATTCAACCGGATTTGGTTCATAAGCCAGATGTCTTTGGGTAAAATAAATTGTAGTTCACTAATTAACTAATGGTGTGGAATTTTACTAGACTTTTTATTGCTAAAATTTTATGTCTTTGTCCTAGTGATGTATCCGACTGAGGACAAGGGACTAGGGTTCTGTTACCGCCCACAGATACTCATAGTATGAACAAATTAAAGTCATCATAATCTTTGCTTATTTTAGGATTCGAGTTCTTCGTGTGATATGTCTACTAGTAATTATTTATATATTTAATATATTTATATCATAAGCCCTCCAAATCTAGTCACAAACTAAGCATAACTTATGGGAACTAGCCAAAGAACAAGTTATGCTTAGTTTAGGCTAGATGGCGCTGTGTGAATTTGAAAAAAATATTCATGTATATAGGTATAGTTTCTGTTGTCATGTCGAATGAGACAGGAATTTCTAACAGAACTAAACTCTGGAGCAAATGGCGATGTTTTAAGTCAAAGTTAAAACAAAAACCATAGAATTCACAAAGAAATGTCTTCTTAGCGTCATAAGTAATATTCAAAAAATACGCACCCGTATTTATCGCTACGTTTGACACCTGTTCAAACCCTATCTGAACCTCCGTGGGGAAGAACAAGCAAGAAACATAATAGGTCGATAGCGATCTAACTTATTCTTATATTATTTGTAGTTTTAATAAAAAAAAAACTGTTACTGATGTAGTTATATTGTAAATTTATTTTGTATTACACAGACTGTAATAAGTAGCACTATTACAAGCCTCTGTGGTTAGTCGCTAATAACCATACTTTTCTGTTTTCTTGTTTTGGTAAATTACATTGGTAAATAAAATAAAAAAAAACTGTTGTCCACCCCTAGTGCTTATGACAGTTGCCTTTTTTTTTTTATATGTATGTAATGATTTAGTTCGTCCACAGGCCACGAGAACTGCACATTCCACCATGACCTCGAGTTGGACCACAGACCCCCCACAAGGGAGGCGCTCCTCCCCGACATGGCCGCCTCCTACAGACTCCTGCTCACAGGTACATAAAAATTTTGATCGATTGCTGGCTTCACGGCTCAGTTGGTACTCTGCCTTCTGTTCTGTAGGTCGTGAGTTCGTATCTTACCCAGGCCAAACATTTGAGTGAGGAACATAGATGTTTGTACTACGTCTGGGTAAAAAAATGTTAGAAAAGGCCGATTTGCTAAACGTATTTATTTCCCCAATTCTAATAGCGATAATGCACGATTAAATAGGTTTTTAAATTTGTTCTGAAACTTTTGCAAACAAATATTGAAATAAGTCTTAGGTCTTAAGTCTTAAGTCTAGAGAGTGGGATTAAATTTTATCAAAACTGACTTTCATATCACGGTCAATGGCACAAACGGTCACCCATCCAAATGATGACCGCGGAGAACATTGCAGTACTAATCTGACATATGATGTTTTTCCAGGACTGGGCGAGGACCCTGAGAGGGAAGGTCTCCTGAAGACCCCTGAGCGCGCTGCCAAAGCCATGCTGTTCTTCACAAAGGGATACGACCAAAGCCTGGAGGGTGAGTATTTATTTATTTATCTGACCCAACGCGTTAGATATCCTATAGAAAATAACATTTTATTTTCCAAAATACTCCAATTTTCCAATTGTACTTACTTTCATAACCTTATTATAATCGATAGACTTTTTTCCAAAAAAAAAACTCAATTTATCCAGTTTAATTTTCCAATTTTTCTTACCATAAAAATCTTATAGACTATACCTTATTAGAGCCACCCCTTCCGTAACTTCATCATATTCATCGTAATTGAGAATTATGAATTATACACGTAACAGATTTAGTTAGCGAAATTAATTCAGAATTGTGGAATTATGAATAAACAATGAATTAATATTATACTTATATCATTATTTGTCAATTTTGACAATTTAATTTATGGCAGTAACAACTTCATTCTTCCGTTAGCTAATTGTTCGGTGGGTCAAACAATTTTCCAGACTCAAGTAGTCTAATGGTTTCCTTTTCTTCTTTAGCTATCTTCTCTCAAATTATAACATAAAAAACGGTCACTTTAGAAGTCGATGAGAGGCAATAACTTAAAGTCACCCCCTGACATTTGCAGAGGTGCTCAACAATGCGATCTTCGACGAGGACACAGATGAGATGGTGGTCGTGAAGGATATAGAGATGTTCTCGATGTGCGAGCATCACCTGGTGCCGTTCTACGGGAAGGTCTCCATCGGGTACCTGCCGCAGGGCAAGATCCTGGGGCTGAGCAAGCTGGCCAGGTAAATATAATTAGTAAATATTAGTAAAAAAAGACGTGTGGCACTCGGAGACTGCCGCGGTAAAGCTATTGCGCGTGATATTTCAAAAAGTCATTAAAAGTTCTGGTATTTATCGATAGATGGAAAAACTAAAAAGTATCACCGCTGTGCCGGTCGGAGTGGGGGGTGTTAGGTTTTTTTCGTTACGGAATTTCTGGGTTCGGTCTCCACGCTCAAGGCCCGCGATAGAAGCTATGCAATAGCTTAAAAATGTATATATTAGTAACAATTGGTAATAATTAATAACAATTAGTAAAAATTAGTAAAAATTTGTGGAAATTTCACACAGCACCATCTAGTCCCAAAGTGAGACTAAAAAAGTAAAAGTAAAAAAACTTTTTTCCCATAAAATTTATAAAGAAAGTAAGCTAAGTATAGCTTATATCGTGGGAACCAGACAACTGATATAATTCTTATATACTTTGTTTTATAAAAGACATACATTATAACACAATACTCTTATATAAAATATGTGTTGCCACAGTGTGATTAAAATAGATACTAATTGTCCTGGGTGGGAATCGAATCCACGACCTACAGTACAGAAGTAAAAGTTACTACCAACTGAGCTGTGAGGCCAGTCGATATTCGACGAAGACATGTGCCTAGTTTTAGTTTTATTTTAATCGTCTGTAGTGCACGAAAGGTGCCTTTTGAGACGCATTTTAGACACACTTCACTAGTTCGAAGAGGCTAGTGACACTATTAGTAGTAATAATAGTGCACTTACCGATGCAATGTTCTGTTCCTGACCAAAATCGTTTGTTCCAGAATTGTGGAGATCTTCTCGCGTCGTCTCCAGGTCCAGGAACGTCTCACCAAGCAGATCGCCATCGCGGTCACGCAGGCGGTGCGCCCGGCCGGCGTCGCCGTCGTCATTGAAGGAGTGTAAGTATCATCGTCATCACCACCATCATCGTCATCGTTTTCGTCATTGTTTTCGTCATCGTCATCGTTTTCGTCATTGTTTTCGTCATCGTCATCGTTTTCGTCATTGTTTTCGTCATCGTCATCGTTTTCGTCATTGTTTTCGTCATCGTCATCGTTTTCGTCATTGTTTTCGTCATCGTCATCGTTTTCGTCATTGTTTTCGTCATCGTCATCGTTTTCATCATAGTTATCCTCATCAACTTCGTCATCGTTATCGTCAACATCATTATCCAGGCAGTAAAATTTGTACCAGGTTCGTCCAGAATCAGAATTAATGTATAACTATTGAACAAAAAAGATCTTAAAAATATCCATAGTCCGCAATAATGTTTTTTAATAAAAAACATTATTTTATGTAACCGGGACCGCCACCCCTATGTATGCGTGCATACGCATTACTGTGAACCGATGATGATGACGATGATGATCATGTGTTCCGACTTGAAGGGTGTAGTTGCCGGTGAAATTACATTACATTCCACATTCATGTCTAACAGTTACGGGCGCAATACAAGCGATATGGTCTTTCGTTACCTAAATATCCCAGACGAATTGATTTTCTTGAACAGAGGTAACAGCTTAAATCAGGTGTTCCATCTTGCTAGAAATCATAAAATAATTAATATTCAACTGGTGGTTATAAACTGTCTCAGTAGCGCCACTGAACCCTGTTTGTACAGTTTGTATAAGAATATTATGCTTCACTAACAATAACTAGATGGCAGCACTAGAAAAATTAGAACGCGCTAAGCCTGCGTCACCTGACACAACTCCTATTTTGGATGAATGTTGAAGCTTATTTCCAATTGTTTCATTTGCAGACACATGTGCATGGTGATGCGCGGAGTCCAGAAGATCAACAGCAAGACGGTTACGTCCACTATGCTGGGAGTGTTCCGCGATGATCCCAAAACGAGGGAAGAGTTCCTCAACCTCGTCCACTCGAAGTGAGCACTTGCTTCCTCACTGGGGGTGTTCGACCACTGAACGTTATATTTGCCTTAACATACATTTTTCTAATATACTATTTAGAGATTCTGCCATCTTTACATTTCTGCTGTCAGGTGCGTTGCGTTCAGCGGTTAAATATTCCTAGACTTTCCTAGGACGTTGGTAGTTGATTTTGTTAATTCAAGGATTCCGTAGGTATTCGACCACAAAAATGGCATTTTGTTGAAAAATAGAGACAATTGAATCTTAACGGTTTTGCGTAACGTTGTCTTTGTCAATTACACAGGATAACAATGTGTCTGACGAAGACAGCGATATTCCCCTTTTGTTCTCTTTTATTTTTGCAAATAGTCATGTTTGTAGTCGAGTACTTTATTTTATATTTTCATTATATAATTATTGTTACATATTTGCCCACACATAAATATCTAAGTGATCCAACATTTGCTTTATTTGATATATAAATATTTAACAAGGATGACCAAAATATATAAACTATTACTTGTTTTGTTAATATTTGCTTATTATTTGTTTAAATAAATCTGATTTGGATTTGCAATTAGAGAGTATAACAAGCCGCCTAGTTGTAAATTAAATATTGTGTGAAATTTAAGAATTTTTTTATAAAATCTAAATCAGATTATTTTCTTGAGCACTGGTAAAAATATTGCCCCTTTATCAGTAGCTCAACCTGTTCAACACGATACACATAGATTGTATGCAATATTGATATAAATAATATTGACTTGAAAGTAAATATTATTTACTATTTAATTATATATTATCTACAGAATTCTTCAGCTTATTTAATATGCTGCAAATGCACAAATGCTTTTTGTTAATTTGCTCAAAAACATGTTAAATTAATTGCTATCCAAAAACAACTATTAGCGTTCATGCTGTTTTTTTTTTAAATATAAAGTTCGTTAATTTTAGCTTCTTACTGCCCATATTTTATATAGTTTTATAGTTAATGTCTCCAGAATTAATGATAATACTTTATATAACTTTGTTAAAAAAGAAATTTAGAAATTATTGGGAATAGTTAAATTTACACTTATCTAAATTTGACGTATGCAATTTTATATATATTTTTACAATGTTGATATTTATGACTGGAAAATATATATTTATATTTTAAGCAATTTTAATTAGTAATTTTGTGAAAAACAATCGGTTAGAATAATTTAAAACTCATGACAATAATAATAAAAGAACAAAAGAAAATATAGTAATGATATATTGCCCAAAATTACTATATTTTCCATTTTACAAGATTTTCAATATTTATATATTTATTAATTTAGTAAGTAAATAGAAATTTTGTGATCTTATTTGTTCATATATATGAGGACCAATTTTGTTAAATCAAAAATCTCGAGCAACATGGCTGATGTTTGACATTTTTGAAAAATGAATCTGTATATTTTTCTTGGTGTTTACAACATTCCATGACATAAGCGTACGAATTTTTATATGTTACTGATTTATGAATAAAGATTTTATTTTTTTAAGTTCAAACGTATTTTTATTTCTGCTTTCCCCGCTCTTGCACAAACTGTTGCTCTCTGCTTGCATATAGTGCGCAGTCCTCAAATAAAAATGGGTGGCTTTCTCAATTTCGCTGTAAATATTCTAAAATCGACACTTAAAGTGACAAAGACTTTCAGTGTACTTGTAGGAATAAGTTAGAAATAATGGAAATGCCACATCGTAATTTTACTTTGTAGAGTCGGCTATTTGCTATAATTTAAATACACTAGCTTTTACCTCCGGCTTCGCTCGCGTTAATGTCGAATTAGTCAACCAACTTTTTTTCCATATAAATATTTCATTACCTCCTTTTACGAGTAGTTTGAGAAATAATGCATATTTTAATCATTTATATTGAAATACATTTCTGCAAAGCTTAAGCAAATCGGAAGAATATAAAGTATCGTACAAAGTTTACCCCTCACCTCGCCACACCCTTATAAGTTTTTAACGAAAACAATAGCCTATAAACGTCTCCGGGGTCCCATTTATCTTTATATCAAAATTTATCTTCATCGATTCAGCGGTTTAGACATGAAAGAGTAACAAACACACAAACTCATTTTCGTTTTTATAATATTAGTTATGATAAGTACAAATGGCCACACGGCTGAGTTGGTAGAATTCCCATGACAAATAATTGTGAAAACATAAATGTTTCCACCCAATTAGGGTACAGTATTTACAAGAAAAATATACCTTTTCAATCAGTCATCTGGCTAGTAATAAGCTGTGCTTAATTAGGGCTTACATTGTCAAATAAAAATAGCTAACACAGAAGCGTCTGTTAAAGAACATTTATCAGTTTTTTGTGATAAGGTTAGGAAACACGCTAATGCCCCCCACCTGTTAACGTCTATGTCTATCTCCTCCCCTACCTAGGTACAACAAGACCCAAGTCGCATCGTATGCACCCATAACTATGAGACATGAAGGTCTGTCTGTCTCGTGTGCCTGTAATTTCAACGGCACATCTTTCAAACCGGAACACACCAACGCCAATGTATTACTGCTTGACGGTAGAAGTTTGTATGTTAGCAGTACTAAGTATAAAGAATAGATCAGTTAACAAATGGAATTATGTCAGCCGAGCAATCCAATCGTATTTGTTTTTACCTTGGTAACCAGGTTTCCCCGATACAGGCTAGGCCTGTTGAGAGCCACCATTAAAACTCTGTATGTGACAATCGGTAAAATATTGGTTCTGTATATCTTTATTATTTAAAATGTGTCAAATTATGTTTCTAGCAAATAAACAACTTTTTTCTTTTTCTTTCTTTTCTTTTACTTCTCCGGGCGAACTTAGTATAAGTTCAACCGCAACTAAACAGAATGAATCGATTCAGACAGCTATCGATATGATAACCCGGGGGTTATCCAATTCTCGACTTCCAGGTCCTGACCTGAGAACTCATAGATATAGAGTCGGATACGAGATGAATTATCTTTATAACTCTGTTTGGGTATTTTTATGTGAGTTACGGAATAAGTAAGATGGCTCATTTGTGCTTGTATGATTGAGCGTTTAATTCAGGTACATTACAAAATGTGAATATATTATAAATATATTACATGTATATTATAAATGTAATCTTTTACTAGACGCATTTTATACGCTAAATAGAATCAGTGATATTATTTAACTAATTTTATATTTCTTATCTACTATTGAAGCCCTACAAAATATATAATTCAGAAAAAATAAAAATAAAATAAAAATTGCTCTGTGTTTCCGTAATACATTTAAAATTGCTACTGATATTTTTATGTGAATAAATTCGTTATTGACCTATCAGTGTTTAGGGGTAACCTCTGTAAATAATAAAAGTAATACGACTTGGGTACTCCCTTACTTAGGTATGTGACACCTGAGACAGACGTTAACGGGGAATTTCTCATGGGCCTATAATTTCACCGGCAGCCACAAGTTACAAAACAAAATGCAGCGATGCGTTGTACTGCTAGGCATCAGGAATGTTTCGGCACCAGGAAAACATTTAACTAACGGACAATATACCTAAGCTTGATCGACTTACCGAGAAATTAAGGTTCATCTCAATATTTAGCCCGCATCACCTCTAGATAAACCTAGATATCATAATATCTACACATAATAATTAGTGACCGTACTTACGTCTGTAATGCACCTTCGATAAATTGTCTTTTGATAGACAATTTCAAATATATTTTTGTCATTAATAAAATAATTTTAAAAGTATGAATATACAGGGTTACAGGAAAAGTCGTGCTAGATCCGTTAAGGGCGTGGAGTACCCATCATTTCTGACTTATTTCACTATGAAACACCCTACCCTAAACTTAACCCTTTTCGAGATATTCGACTTTTAATTTTTTATTGAATAATGCCGATTTTTAGGCTACGAAATTTATTTTTGTTTATTTTGTGTATCTTATTATTATTATTATTGCATTTTTACATGTGTAATAAGATGCTTTAGGACATCAATCATTAAAATAGTGCATAAGTTAATTGAATAGACCGTAGTAGACAAGTGAAAGTAAAAAAATAAAAAATATATTAGCAAGCTTATTTTTCTCTAAGGGATATCTAAAAAAAATATTATGACACTTGTTCGGCAGATATTTTTTAAAATATCTACGTTTCATCAGCTATCTAACGAGGTATAATAATCTAGGGTTTTATTCAAATGCATTGGAAAAAAATTAGTTTCATAGGCGACAGTGGAGAAGAAAATTTATACTTAGCCCTAAAAAGTAAAATAAAACATTAGGTATGCATGAAATGTCATTTATTAAAGGTTTTCACACAACTTTTTCTTATTCTACAGTTCATGTTCAACATGGCCGCCTCTATTTCTGAAACATTGTCGCATCCTTCTACGGAGACCAGTCTTCACTACTCCAGTGGTCAACGTGGTCCTCATTTTATTTGCTGCATCCACAATCCTTTCTCTTAAGTCTTCCACAGACAAAACTGGATTCGGCTCGCTGTACACAAGACTTTTCATGCACCCCCATACATGAAAATCCATGGGAGTTAGGTCCGGACTTCTTGCTGGCCATGGCAACGGCCCACCTCGTCCTATCCATTTGTTTGGATAATTTGTGTCCAGCCAGTCTCTGACACTTCTCCTGAAATGGGCAGGGCAGCCATCGTGTTGGAACCACATGTCCCTGATCAGGTTGAGTGGCAGATCATCCAGCAAATCACTCAAGTCTGCTCTCAGGAAATTTTCGTAGCTTTCCCCATTTAGATTATCCGGGAGAAAGTAAGGTCCAATCAAATGATTAGAGATAATGCCCATCCACACATTCACGCTGAATCTTCGTTGGGACCCTTTCACTCTTTTCTTATTGGGATTCCTTAGTTCTTTTGGGGCCCAGTAATGGACGTTGTGATAGTTGGTTATGCCATCTTTATCAAATTTGGACTCATCCGTCCACAAGATATTTCTTAGAAAATCTGGGTCTTTCTCTACTTTTTTCCACGAAATGTAATACAAACCCTAGATTGTTAGACCTCGTTAGATAGCTGATGAAACGTAGATATTTTAAAAAATATCTGCCGAACAAGTGTCATAATATTTTTTTTAGATATCCCTTAGAGAAAAATAAGCTTGCTAATATATTTTTTATTTTTTTACTTTCACTTGTCTACTACGGTCTATTCAATTAACTTATGCACTATTTTAATGATTGATGTCCTAAAGCATCTTATTACACATGTAAAAATGCAATAATAATAATAATAAGATACACAAAATAAACAAAAATAAATTTCGTAGCCTAAAAATCGGCATTATTCAATAAAAAATTAAAAGTCGAATATCTCGAAAAGGGTTAAGTTTAGGGTAGGGTGTTTCATAGTGAAATAAGTCAGAAATGATGGGTACTCCACGCCCTTAACGGATCTAGCACGACTTTTCCTGTAACCCTGTATACTAAACATAATTTTATCAATTTTTTTTGGAAGTATCCAATAAAAATCTAGTTTTTAAATATAATGTTGTAAAATGTTGTTTTTTTTATATTAATGTTTTAATAGATATATATTGTAAAACATTTTTTTGTAATTTCATCGGAGGATACAATCTTTCAAAACGGAATACACCTATGAAAATTCACAAGAAGTGCCCAAAACCCATATATATTTTATCATTCTCTAGATCTAGTCAAAGCTATAATAGATTGGACCTAGATGGCGCTGTCATATATGCCCACCAATATTTATGTAGGAACACTAGTGTTCATAAATGTCATATGAAACCGAATGCTTATGCTAGTATTATTTCCTACCGAGTAAACAAACTATCGCTTAACTTATTTTGGACCTTATACCTTGTAGATATACGAACCATTTTCAAGCAAAAAGTTTCCTTCACATTCAGATAATGAGTTTATTAAGAATAATTTATCATTTATAATAACAGTCTGTCATTATTATCATTTTGTGTTCAGCCTTCGCCAAGGTGAGTGTAGTTTTGAAAATGTAAAAAAATAAATAAATAAATAAATAATGGTGGACATTTCACACAGCGCCATCTAGCCCCAAAGTAAGCTAAGCATAGCCTGTATCATGGGAACCAGACAACTGTTATACTTTTCTTTTGTAATACATAGATATTATACATATTTAACACCCAGACACAGAACAAACATCAATGTTACAAATGTCACATAAATGTTTGTCCTAGTGGGGATCGAACCCACGACCTACAGCGCAGAAGGTAGGATTACTAACCAACTGAGCTATGAGGCCAGTCGTATTATTTTGCTCGCATTTTCTTTTCAGGTTTGGTCACGTGTACCCTTAAGTTACGAAATATAAATATCACAGATTAAAAAAAAAACCATAATAGAAGCCTGTTGTTGTTACTAGATACAGCGTTTATAAAAAAAAGATGGCGGAAATATTTCCCATTATTAACCTTTAACATTTTATTTTGAACTTTACCGTGCATATTACAATAGGACATAAATTTTATGATATTTATTTAAATTTTTTGTTGATTTTAATGGTTATATGTTGATCTAATAAACAAATCGATATTTTTCAACAATATACTCATTATAATCTTTCGATAACAAACGGTTTGAGAGTTTTAGTACAAAAATGAAGACTAGATGGCGCTGCTAATTCTGATTAGATTTGTAGGTCACTAGTCCAGTCAAATTACGAAATAAATAAACATGAGCGAACACAGTTTGGGGATTTTGAGGATCGATAGGGGGGTGTATTCTGAACATAAATTCCAATTTGAGGGGTTGTACTGAGGTCAGCTCAAGGTCATTTCGATGGAAACGCGTTTAGTTCGATATCTCGAGAATGGTTAGTGTTAGGCAAAAAATTGTGGACACCTTTTCTCTTTCAAATTAAATTTACTATCTTTTTTATCTAAAACTTTTTTTTATAACATTAATATTTTTCAACTTATTACTCCCACAAGGCAAAAATTTTACTTTTTATTCTATTTTTCGTCGTTTTCTCCCCAACCATTCAATTTTATTGAATTTTACCGATCATCAAAGTGTAGATCTTTATATTATGAATAATTTTGTTCTTAAACTTTTTTCTGTAATGCCAATCCTCAAAATCCCCAAACTGTGTTCGCTCATGTTTATTTAACCCGTTTTTAGCCGTAATTTGACTGGACTACACTCAGTATATACATTGTATTATTCTACCAATTTCATAAAATATTATCGCGAGTTATTTATTAAGGGTAAACGAGTAGTTCAATTTAGTATGTTTTTATATGGTGTGGTCTTCAAGGAGCCAACCTTTGACTAAGAAGTCTTACTTTCAATGGTTCAACTATACATGAGTTTTTGATAATTTTCCACTAGAGATATTCGTGAGACTAGAAAAAAAACAAAACACAAGACACAACAAGTCTGCAAACTAGACAAGTCTTAAATTTCTTAAAGGAATAGCTTAGCCAGAATATAATGTATATAGAATAAAAACGAAAAAATATATAAAGATCACGCATACTTAAAGCTACGTCTGGTGTCTGTTCAAACCGGATATAAAAAACAAGAAACAGGGATATCCTTTTAACATCCATTCCTCATCCATTTAACAATTCAGGAACTTCTGATATATTTTTTTTTCATTATAATTGCCTACTGACATTATATTACAAATTTACAAATTATTACAAAATTAAAATATTAAATTAAATTTAAATTATTTAATTATAATTATTTAAATTATTATTTATTTATTACAAATTTTATTTTATTCAATTTTAATTACACAGCTACCGGTAGGGTAGCTTGTAATGAATTTTAAATATATTATTTACAGATACATACAGTTATCACAAGATATTTACAGATCAGGAGTTTTATCATTAAAAAAATAATTTACTGCCAGGGAATTTCATCAGTTAAATAATATCTAATTTACTTGTATTTCCCATTTAGTTCATGAAAAGAACTATTAAATTGAGCTATTCAGATGTAACCTAAACGGAGAAATTTAAGGTTATTATAATATAAAATATATAAATGAAGTTTCAGAATACTGTTTAGCCTTCGGTACTATAAACTGGTTAGATATTTAATCGACCTTCTCATTATGTCAAGTTGTCCAAATCACATCAGACATTAAGAACATAAATGAGATTTGAAATTAAAAAATGTCATTAAACGATCATTAGCCTCATTCATTATTACCAGTTTTTTATATTAAAATCGTATATTCATGAAACTTGTACTTTTGAATACTTGTACAATAATTATTACTAAATAAATAGTAGTATTCAATATTGATAGTTTTTCATCCAGCGCCATCTGGCGCCAAACTATGTATAGCTTGTAGGTGATGTGAACCAGGTAAATGATTGAATACATGAATACCTTATAAAACCCAGACACAGTACAAACAGCTATGTTCATTCCACAAATATTTATCCTAGGTGGGAATCGAACCCACAGCATACAGTGCAGTAGGTTACTAAAACTATAAAGCCAGTTTCTCAAATCTTTAAGCATAGTCCTAGAACCTTAGAACGCGACCTTCTGTTTTACGACATTCTTCCAATTATGTTTCGTTAATTTCAGAAGCAAAAATGAAACTCCTGGTCGTCTGCGCCCTCGTGGCGTTGGTGACATCCGCGCCAACCTCTAACGAGTCCAACAGTTCTGAAAACCTCATCGTAGACGAAGATTTCTTCATGAATGAGCTGAAAATCTACACAGCAGAACACGAAATCGTCAAACTACTATTCCCTATAAATTCCTTGAATTTCGATGACAATGACGAAGAAGATCAAAAAATCATCTTCTTTGTTGAAGCGGACATTGTCGATGGAGCCAAACAATACAAAGGTTTGAGTGTTTATAACAACGGACAAGTCTCGAAAATTTTACCGTCTGGAACTTCTGCTGATGCTGACAACGGTGATGATAAGAATGCGTACTTTGGTGCCACCGACGGACTTTACAAATACAACGCAAAGGAGAACAAGGCTGAGAAATTTGGTACGATTACAGACAGTATCATCGATATTGCAAAACCTAACGGCACTGATTTAATCTACATATTAACTGACAAAAATGAAGTTTACAAAGTAACTGAAGAGGGCACGAAGAAGGAGAAATTCGACGCAGTTGAAGATGGGGCTAAACAAATTGTTTTAGACTTGTCCAAAAACCTATATTACATCGGTGCTGACAAACAGCCTTACGTTGTCAGCGAAGGTAAATCAAAAGTGATTGAGGGGCTACCTTCAGATGCTACCTACGTCCAACTGATCAAACCTGCGTTCGTCATCGAAGATGGAGTTCCATTCATTGTCGATGATAAAGCGTACATCATTTACGCCAATGGATCTAATGAAGTGACTGATTTTCAAATAAAAGTCAAACCATCTGCCTACTCAATGGAAGCTGCCCTCGTTCAGTACTACGCACACAATAAGAATATTTATGAGTATAATGTTATAACGTTGCTGTTAAGTGAACTATTGAATGACTTCAAAAGTTTCTTTGAAGATAACAAGAATGACATTGAAGAAATCGCCACCAGAAAACGGGCTAACTTTAAACCTTAGATTAGCCAAAAATAAAACATAACATTTTCAGAAATTTTTATTTTATTCTATGATTTGAGCGTAGTTATGCAGAAAGCTAACTGCCTCGATTTTTGGGAGGATTCGTTATAAAGGCCAAGATCTAGGGCAGACTTTCCTGTATCTTCTATGAATTCACTAAAATATATTATCATCGTGAATAATTTTTTGACTGGTGGTACACCAAGCCAGCTGACCAATTGCTATTATCAAGTTGTAAAGTTGATTTTAACTATGTTATTGTCTTCCTGGAGGAAAGGTGTAGCTGGTGAAATTACAGGCACTTCATCTTCACGTCTCAGAGTTGCTGGCGCATACGATACGACTTGGGTTTTGTCGTACCTAAGTAGGGGAGGACCCGAGTCATGTTGATTTTTATGGGCAGAGGCTACCCTTAACGCCAGGTGGGTTGCTTGTTCCGTAACTATATCCCATAAAAACAGGGGCTATTTAGGAAACGCTATCATATCTAAGAAAAAAATATTAAGATTTCCAAGGCGCTGTTGTAAGCTAACCGATGATATGCATATGACCACAATCATGTAACCTCATATATCACAAGTCACGCTCATTATATTGTTCAAAATTACTTTATAACTTATGTAATAGGAAGCACTTATGTAACTAAATGTCACCTCGATGCAATTACATGTGAAAACACTTTCTATTTTCACTAGAGATATTATTATGGCGTTTTCTAAAGATCTGCTATAAATTCTAACGGTTTTTCTCTGGCGGCCATTTTGTAGTGAGGCATTGTACGGGAGAGACATTCAACCAGGGGTCTAATATAAAAATAAAACATTAAATTAAGTATTAATTAACTGATCAATAACCACTAAAATGACTGGAGTGTACTACAGTAAAGAAAAACCAGTGAGCTATACATTCAAAGTTGTTATTGTTAACTTATCACCAATAACTATTTCGTCAATGTGACAAATAATGAACTTTTAACATTTGGACTCGTTATAACCAAACAACAACTTCTCGTAAACAACCATATTGTTTACGAAGTTCAATTTTTTTTTATTATTGAAGTGTTTCAGCGGAGGTGCAGCGGATGGCCCACATAATAACAACAGGGTCGCCACGGGAGGTAGTACGGGATTCCCAAGTGGCAAAGCATTATTCCCGTCGGTCTTAAGTATTGAAGATGGAAGGTCTCAGTTTGATATTGAGAAGCGTAATATTAGCAAGTCGTTATTCGTACGGGCACATATTCAACGCGCTTTCAAAAGGCGTTTGAATGCAACAAACGGGTAAATTAGACTCGTAAATGTCTAAACAATGCTAAAACGTGTTCAAATGTTATGTACCTAAATCTCAAGAAATAACTTTTTCTACTTTTGACTGTTGTGCCTGTAATTTCACAGACCTTCACACCAAACGCAGCAATGGGAGCGCATTTATGCTTGCGGCGGAAATTGGAAAGGCAGTTACCCGAGCAAATAATGTTGACAATGCAAGCATGCTACATCGTAGAACGTATCGCCATTTGACCGCAATCAGGTAAGATTGCGTTCAAATATCAGCATAAGACAAATACAAAAAAAAATTGTTTAAGTAAAATAACAATAACCAATTAGTTAAAACTTACAATTTATTAACTTAACTTATAATTTAACATTTTTCAATAAATATATTACAATGCGTGTTTTATTTATCCTAATCTACTTTACATTTTTTACAGAAACATCATAACTTAAGATAAATTATAAACAAAACCACTGCTTAAATTACGAATATTTACAACTTAATTTAATTCAAATTTACTACAAATTTAAGTCATTTCCAAAACATTGCACATTAAAATGACTGTATTCTCAAAATTTATTGAGAAAATAACCACTCTACCTAATTTAAGAAATATGTTTATAATATTCTTGCATTCACAGGTGATTTGGATTAATATCGCATACAAACGTCAGTCACTAGTCGATAGGATTTAGGAAATCAACTCCGAATTAAGTTAATGTTGGTATTTTTAGACGTAACTAACTATTACAATTTTTTTCCATTAAAACCATATAACGAATAGAATATCACAGACCCTAGACGTATTCCGATCAGCTGATTGGCAAAAATTTTAGTAATCTTACATATAACCTACTATTGCTGTTGCGTCTCAGTGATATCACAAAAATATTGGGATAGCTCATTTTCAACAAACTTATTTCTAGCTCAGTTTGAACAAAACGATAATTAGCTCACTTTAAACATTACACATTTTGAACATACTCCTTACTCGTGTCACGCGATCTCTCGGACCAGGTAGTAAAATTATAAAAGCTAGCTCAGTTTAAACAAATCTCAAGAAAAGGTGACATTACAACAAATTTTAAGCGATATTTCATTTTATTTATTCCACAAAACCGAAACTTATAATTGAGTTGGAAATCAAATATACGAGTAAGTATAAAATACATAAAAAACAGAGAAAAAGGGACTAAGAAGACTACTAAATTTGATATCTTCTCATAACAACAGCAATAAGAATTAAATCCGCCCGTAGTTAAGTATGAAAATATCTCTCTCATATTGCATTGCGCCCTTAAATGGGGGACTTCAAGATGGAACGTCTTGGATTTAAGGGTGATGAAGATATATAGCAGTCGCATTGCTGATTTCAGCAATAGTTACGATACAATGGCAGTACTTCCCTTGACACACACATACAAAATTGATTCTACTGCTACTAAATAAAATAACCATTAACAATTCAAAATCGATCACTTTAGTTATAATTTATAAAATGGCGCACCCCAACCACATTCTCATTCAAGAAAAAACTCCATTTCGAGGTTGTCTGAAAGAAACCGCTTTTTAGCGATAAGACCGCCCATTTATCTCACGTTAAATGCTCTCTTTTAATAGTATATTATGGTACAACAAAGTATTCCATGAATTCACTTTTTGAGGGCATCGTAGGAGATATCGGCGTGGAATCCTTCAGGACCAGCGTGGTACTTCACCATCTGCATCCTGCCATCCGGCAGCAGTACGTGGTAGTGTCCGGCGGTGTTCCCGTTCCGTTTGGACTCCCTGTGTCCGAAGTCGTTGCCTGTGCGTTGGTCGCGCACCCTGTACCCGAACTCATAATTTGCTGCGTACTGGATCTGAGTAAGACATAAAAGAATAGATAGAAGACACACACATATTAAATAAAGTAGAATAAAAAAAATACAATTATAATAAAACATATTGACAGGCCTCACAGCTCAGTTAGTAACTCTGCCTTCTGCGCTGTAGATCGGACAGTTCCCACCCAGGACAAACATTTGTGTGACGATTATAGATGTTTGTTCTGTGTCTCGGTGTTAATATGTATTATATGTATACATTTACAAAGAAGTGTAATGTATTCTATCACTTGTCTGGTTCCCATAGTACAAGCTATGCTTAGTTTGGGGCTAAACGGCGCTGCGTGAATTGTCCACCAATATAATTATTATTATATTATTGCCAGATGTCAATAACAATCAAGAATCATGTTGCGATGGTCCTGATGGCCCACCTAATATTAAGCGGCTTCCGCTGCCCATAAAACCAGCAATATTACTCAAGTCTTCGTTACTAAAGAACCGACTCGCAAAGCATTGTGTCCGTCACCCTGTAATGTTGTATGTAATTTTATCGGCTCCATTCAAACCAGAGTCGGTCTATACGAGTCAACGAATGCTTTGAGGCAGAAATTGATAATGCGGTAGTAGATACTTCCCCGGACCACCATACATGCTGTCAGATTTACTGTTAAAGTTTAGACACTATAAAAGTGTTTTTTTTTTTTATATAAAGCAAACAATTAAAGCAATTATTTAAGAAAGGTTTTATTTATAAGTTTCCAAAATAAACATTGTTGAATTACAAAAAACTTTTATTTACCTAATTATAATTAACAATATCATAAATTTCAGCTAACAGACACACACAGGGAGTGAGAGAGAGAGAGAGAGAGAGATATTGTGACTGGTACCAACCAGTCACAATATCTCTCTCTCTCTCTCTATCCTAATCTACCAAGATTAAATATGAAAAAACTTCACTTTTGTTAAATGTAGCATACATTTAACAAAAGTGACCCTTTAAGTGACATTTTAATATAGGTTAGTATTCATTAGATATCCCCATATATTCTGACAATTCCACTTAAATAAAAAAGACGTGTAGCACTCGGAGACTGCCGCGGTAAAGCTATTGCGCGTGATATTTCAAAAAGTCATTTAAAGTTCTGGTACCTATTTATCGATAGATGGAAAAACTAAAAAGTATCACCGCTGTGCCGGTCGGAGTGGGGGGTGTTAGGTTTTTTCGTTACGGAATTTCTGGATTCGGTCTCCACGCTCAAGGCCCACGATAGAAGCTATGCAATAGCTTAATAAAATACATAAACTTATACAATTTTATTTATTAAAACACTATTTGGAAAAAATTAGCAAAGTGAGCTTTTAATATTTGACTGCGACAATTTTAGTCATTTTTATGACGATCAGAAATGTCACAAATGTGTCAAGTGGATATAAAATTTTGGCACATCATTGTTATATCATACGACTAAATATTACGTGAAATGAAATCGATATTACATAATTACAATGATATGAAGAGAAATCTCGGTTTTCGGCACGAACTCAAATGTCAATAAATTAAGAACGCAGGAACTAATTTTGCAAAACGTTAAATTGTCATCTTTACCAGGCAATATTTGCGTAAGTACGTATTTATGTCAATCGAATGAAATCGTATATATTTTATAGAAGACTAGTGACCTGCGTCGACTTCACACGAGTACCACAGCTGGTTTTTTTTTTATGTGACAGAGTTACGGACGAGCATATGGCCCACTGGTGGTAACCTCAGTCCATAATAAGCACTACGTCTTGGATCCTCCCTTACTTAGGTACAGCAAGTGCCAAGTCACATCGTATGCGCCCGTAACTCGGAGATGTAAAGTTGGAATGTCTCTTGTGCCGGTAATGCACTGTAATTGTTTGTTAATTATATAAGTATGTATTATTTGTTATATATTTACGATATTTCCTATTTCTCCACCTATATGGTGTATTTACATGCTATTTTACTGTTTATACTCAATATTAATATACCCAATTCAATCTATATATAAAACCTTTTCAAAATCTCTACAGTATATTCCGTGATTTTACCTGTACAGACAGACAGAAAAACGCGGTTTCATTAGACTTTATTGTATTATGTAGTGATTAATGTCAAGATATAAAATGAGAGGTATATGTTTACGAAATAATTTATTCATATCTTGTAATAATTATACTATTTTGTACATTCTAATATAAAACACGTGTTCATCTTATTTCAAAATGGTAACCTAGTTGAGTTATAAAAAACGTTACAATAAATTATGGTTAAGTTTAAATAAATTATGACTTTTATGCACGAACTTACAAAATTTTCAATTTGCGCAATTTCGAAAGGTTTTTCCTAATATTCCGATTATGCGTTCGAGACTTTGTTCTATATTTTCTAGGACGATGTATCTTAGACTTACTCGGCCACTGAAATACATCCAGATGCTGTATGTTCAAGTTATGATGACCAATGAGACTTTCAAGCTGTGACTGAGTCAACATATATACGGGCTCAAGGGATTTCACTACTGATTTTATATCAGGTGTGTTTGGTACACCATAGTCTTGATTTAACTGAGGAGTATGATCTGGGATTCCGTAAGAAGTCGATGGAATGCCATATGTAGGTGTTGGGACCGCGTAAGATGTAGATGGGTTGTAAGAAGAAAATTCTGAATATGATACAGGAGAGTTCTGCACGTTATACCTGCCCCCGAATCTTTGAGAATAACTGCCAATTAAATCATTTTTAACTATTCTATGGTTGTTGGTAATAGGCTGAATAGGCACGCGACTTATTTGATACAAATTTTTCTCATCTTGCACATCCTCATATTCGTTGTCATCATACTTAATATTATATTCGTCATCTTCATCTTCACTGTTTTCATCGTAATCATAAAAGTCCTCTACGGCATAATTTTGAGTTGATAAATAAGGTTTATTATTTTTAAATAACACTTGGCGTCTTTTAAGTTCCTGCGGTGCGGGTAAAGACTCGTTAACATCTACAGAAGTCCAGTTATCTGATCTCGATGTCATGTTAACATCGAGAGTAAGATTGTCCGCTATATTATGTAAAGTTAATTTATCTGATATATTGACAGAAGTAAAATTATTAAATGATATAAATTGGTCCGTTTCTAAATTAATTACTGAACGTTTTGATCTGGTAATATTTTTTATACTTACATCGTCTTCACCGTAAGCCGAGACTCCCGTTCCATCTTGGTTCAAATGCTGTACTCCATTTTGTCCGTTGTGGTGGAGATACCTTTCACTATTATCTTCATTATCCTGTCCGTAGAAAGTTAATGGTTTCTCATACTTCAAAGCTTGGGGTCGCTCTTCATCTCGCAGGTAAAATTCCGGTTTTGATACAATAGTGGGATCTACGTGAAAGTAATTGAGATTGTTTGCAGTAATATCGTCAGTAGGCTTAGTAGGCGCGACAGTATATGGTAGTTTAAGTATTTTGTTTGGATCTTCTATATCGTCAATCTCTTCTGTTATGGGAGTATGGTCTTTTATTTCTGGCATGTAAGCATTGGCATAATTCTGTGTTGGAACTTGTCTATAGAGTGACTGCGCATACTCTTTGGCTAACTTGGGATCTTTTAAATAGAAGTACAAATCAATAGGTGTTTCCAATTCTTTATTACCATCTGAATATATCAAAGCATTAAGCTCATTGACTTGATCCTGTGGTTCTTTCTTCAAAAGCGCGTTTAAAGTGGCAATGTCTTGAGCTGATTCGTAATTTTGCATTTGATTGTATTGTTTCGGATAAACGTACTTGCTAGGTATGGCTTCAGTGAGTAATGTGTTACTCGGTTCATCTTTCAGCAGATGAGTTATACCAACATTACCGTTAGGTTTTATCGTCACACCTTGATCGTATGTAGGACCTGGTGCTACGTGCACGGTTTTGTACCTTCTTGGCTGCAAATGTTGCAGATACTCGACTGAACCGTAAGACCTGTGATTTCTATTATTCTGCGTCATTATAGCGTCGTCTATAGTTATTTTCATCGGATCTGGTCCTCTGATCCTCTTTAAATTTTGTCTCATCCTTATTCTCGGTGTAGGATTTGTTACGGCCTGTTTTGTCATCGTAGTTTCTTTTGATTGCTCAATCGTATGAATGGTTTCTGGAGCGTGTGTTACCTTTATTCTTTTTATATTCTGCCTCTTTCTAGGTGCGGGACTTGTCGGTTTCTCTTTCAGACCCGATTGTTGCTGCTCAACAGCTAATTGATGGCTTTCCTGTGATTCGTGATATGCTTTCATGTAACTGTCTGTCTGTGGGGAATGAGGAGGCATTTTCGTCCACCTTTGGAGTTGTGCTCTGTGCTGCCTTATTCTTTCTGCGTTAAACATGGCTTGTTGATGTTGTGCGTGTATTTTGGCATTCTGCAACGAGTTGCCAGCTAAAGGGTTTCCATATGGCAAAAACCCTTGTTGTCCAACTCCTGTTTTTTTATCATCTATTCTGGATTGTTCATTGACTTCATAAACTGGACTGGCAACATTTTTGGCTGAATCTGAAGATGTTGTATGGATGAGTAGAAGAAGTAGGGCGGCACGTATTCTTGACTGTGACATTTTACCTGAAAAACAAAAAAAAATTATGTTTAGTCTCATATATCATGGAAAACATTTTATTTCAATTTAGTTCTTCTTATCTATTTGTCAGAATATTTAAGGTTTCTATTTTAGAAGTGTGTGCTTTATGACAATTTCGTTACGTGTAATAGAAAGTGAAAACAAAGAGTTTATCGAGTCTCAAATCTAGAATCGTGATTTAGCTTCATATCAGCTTCTAAATACGTACGTACAACAGCCAAAGTGAAAGTTTCCGACTCTTATTATAACATTACCCGTGCAGTGAAATATACAGAAATATAAATACAGGAAATTAGTAGGAAAAAAAAAAGTATGCTGTTGCTATTGGTATTATTACTAAATAATACCAACAGCTTCCTAGAGCTTCTTTACATTATAATATATATGAAATTTTAGAACTTTTAAAATTGGAAGATATTTTCGTCAAATTTGAATGTTTTCTGTTTCTTCCAGCTAACATCAGTTTTGAACTACAATATGTATTGTCCATCGGCTTGAAATTGATTTACATTTTTAATTCTAATTCCGCCATCTAAGGGCAATTTAAAAATGGATATGAATTTTTCAATATATTATGTACACATAATCTATACATATAATAAAATTGTAGAAAAGTGGTGTCTGCACAATGGAAATATATAAAAAAAAATTGAAGGGGTTGTTATTATATCGATGCTGAACCCGAAATTGTAATTAATATTTTTTTTGTCTGTTTGTCTGTGTGTTTGTGCACGCTAATATCAGAAACGGCTTATTCGATTTAGATACGGTTTTCACTAATATATTGTAGTAAGCTTCACTTAACATTTAGTGTTTATTTCATGTCAATCGCTTCATAAATAAAAAAGTTATGTCAATTTAAAGAATCACGGCGAACATTTTTAATTCAAAATATGCTGCCCGAAAAGTCACTATTCCACGCGAACGAAGTCGCGGGCACAGCTAGTAACTACCTATATATGTATAGTAGCCGGTAATAGGGTTCCCTGAAAAACCAATGTCATCGTTAAGTTACGTCATGTACCTACTGCATGTACATTACCGGCAATGATTCTCGTCATCATGACGAAGACTATGAAGATTATGTAAAGTTTTAATTATTTTTAATGTAATGCCGTAACCTAGTTGACTTCTCGCTGACGTCTGTACAATGGAGGACAAAACGTGTTTACGAAAAATAATATATATTTATTTTCAAATGTGCGATATACATATTATGTCAGACAACAAAAAAAAATTAAATTTTAAAATCTAACACTACGCCCGTGGGCTTAGTAAACACGATGGAATAAGTACTAATAATATAATAATGAACATTATTGAAGTTTTTAAGCAATGTCTTAGTGAATTCTATGGAAATAAAGTTTTTGACTTTTTTATGGCCTACAGTAAAAACTATAATAATAATATTGGTGGACATTTCACACAGCGCCATCTAGCCCCAAACTAAGCGTAGCTTGTACTATGGAAACCAGATGACTAATAGATTACCTATACTTTTTTGTAAATACACAAATACACCCGGACACAGAACAAACATCAATGCTCGTCACACAAATGTTTGTCCTCGGTGGGAATCGAGCCCACGACCTACAGCTCAAAAGGCAGAGAAATTAACCAACTGAGGTGCGAGGCCAGTCAAAATATATAATACCTATAAACTTGGTAACAAGGCTCTAAAGTCAAACTCTCTCCCAAAACGTATAATATCTCTTCACGTCATCTAGGCATTACCAATACCATAAAAATACACACCAAACAAGTTTTTACTGGTTTTACCACAAAGCGGACTTACTCAGTATTAGCTAATTACTCTGAGATATCCCCCCATATTGGGCTGCGATATCCTCCCATCTCACCAACAATATTAATGTCTGATGAGTTGATGTCAAAGATATCGATTGAAAACGAACGCTATTCTTTTATCGATTTGCGTTAAAATACTAATAAAGATGAACATTGTTCTATAAAATAAATAAGTATAAAATATTCAAAAAGAGCTTTTAAAAAAAAACTAGTCTTGGCAAATTTCAAGAGCCTAACTAAACACGATAGGGCTGCTGCAAGGTATTGAGGAGTTGTGTGGTCTGCAGGTGGCCCTGGCAGCAGCATCAGTTCCAGCTCACCATAATATTGCAGCACCATCAGGTTTATGTATGAATACCAAATTTCTCCCTATTCGGGCTACGAGAACTGACCCAAAGTGGAGAACTGCTACCATACCCATTTCTGCCACCAAGTAGTAGTAATGCATTGGGGTTTCGGTTCGAAAGGTGTGATTGCCGGTGAAATTACAAGTCATACAGGTTGCGATTTGGGTACCTTTGTACCTAAGTAGGGGAGGACTCTGGTCGCTTTGTTAAGGGCAGAGGTTACCACTTAACACCAAGTGAGCCGTCTGCTTGTTCCCATACTTCCTCTATGAAGGAAAATAATTTCCATGTTTCTTATTTTCTTTCTTATTGCATTTGATTGGTAGATGCGTCCTTAAGGCAAAAACACTAAAATGTATGTAAAAACAGGTAGTTAAATCCAATATGGCCTAACGAGTTTTGTTCCTGACTGTACAGGCGCAATGACCATGAGGTTACTTTCACTACTAAGCTCATATACACGATCAGTCTTTACCTCATTTCCAGTCGCTTCCCTTGTCAAAAAACTAAAGTTGTCTAAAACATTGAAAGTGAAAATAAATAAATTAATTATAATAGAAATATTATTTAAATAAGCTTTAATTGTATTAACTATCGTTTTCAAACAGAAATGAGATTTTTATCTTCTTAGTTGTGGAATGCATAAAATTGTTTACTCTCTTAACACTATTTTACGCAACCATGCGAAAGTTTTCAAAGAGATCATCTTTCGAAACAAAAAAATAAGTCAGTCAGTCAGTCATTTCTATGGAATTCCTTTTATTTTACACATTTCAACGTTGCAAAATTCAAAACATATTATACAAAAATGTTTACTAATCTACAAGATGACTTAATGAGAGAGAGTTTGATGTCAGCAACTGATAGTGTGAATGGAGCCTTATAGCAAAGAAACTATACGTACATAATGTTTGTATGACTCCATACAGCGTACACGCGCATACACGGACCGTAGATCCGTTCTTCCGTTGTCGGTTGTCGACTTTGTTTTGATTGAGTGATTGATCAACGTGTTTGACTGATTGATTCAATTAGCGGCATTAATTTGAAAGTGTTGATATGCTTTATGCTCCGATCAATATATGAATTAATTAATGTGTTTTGTCATATTTTATAGCCTTATCGGTTTTATTTCGTTCAGGTCAAGTTTGAAATAATTTACCGAAAGCAAATATATCTTGAAGTGTTTGCCGGTGAAGCTACACGTTCAATCTAAAGGTTGCCTAGAGGAGATCACTATTAGCGATAAAGCCGACCATTTTATTACATAAGTGTAAATTATGTATCGTTATAACTCTATCACTCTATGTACATCACAACAATTTACAAAGAAATAATATATTTATAATATAATATGTTATGTTTATATTTAATATAATATGTTTAATATAATATGTTTGTCCTGGGTGGGAATCGAACCCACGACCTGTTGACCTGCACGACCTGCGCAGAAGGCAGAGTTACTACCAACTGAGCTGTGAGGCCTGTGATTATTATGGAAAAGTTAACAGTCTAAATGAGTGTTCAAATCCTATGAATAAAGTAAATGTCTAACCTTATAGCAGACATATTGTGATCATCAATAAGTACGATCTCGAATCGTGAGTTTACGTTCACTTTTAAGGACGCAGTCAGGTATACATACAAATAGGTTACATATGTTTATGCAAATAAATATCTTTATCTTTATCTTATGTTTATCTTTAGGTGCTGATGGGTACTTATGTCGTGAGTATTCATTGATTCATACGTCGACTGGCCTCACAGCTCAGTTGGCCCTGCCTTCTGCGCTGTAGGTCGTGGGTTCGATTCCCACTCAGGACAAACATTTGTGTGGCAATACAGATGTTTGTTCTGTGTCTGGGTGTTGATTATGTCATATGTATGTATTTACAAAAAAGTATATACTTAAGTATACTATCAGTCTGGTTCCCTTAATACAAACTATGCTTAGTACCAATATTTTTGTCCTCGAAAGCTTCAGCTTCATGTTTGGACAAAAGTTTTAGTTTAAGAAAGTTTTCTCTGTCTTTAAAGAAAAGAAGTATAGCTAACTCTAAAAAACATTTGGCTCTCTGAAATTAAATAAAGGGGACACAGAACAACACCTATGCCACACATATATTTGTCACAGGTGGGAATCGACCCCACGACCGACAGCGCAAAAGGTGATACTACCAACTAAGATTAAATATTAATGATGAATGACTGCGAACTCACATATCGTACAGATCACAGCTTCATTTATTTTTTGCATCTCACGCACTAAAAACTGAGACAATTATAATTGCTATTCAAAACGTGATCGCAATGTTCCCACGAATACACTGTTTTTTAAAAAACTGCGTCTCCGAGTAATAAGCATGGGGATATGTATGGGCCTCACAGGCACAGGCAATAATAAATAAATATTGGTGGACATTTCAAACAGCGCCATCTAGCCCCAAACTAAGCATAGCTTTTACTACGGGAACCAGACAACTGATATAATACAAATACATATCAATACATATCAACACCCAAACACAGAACAAACTCCTATGTTCGTGACATAAATGTTCGTCCTGGGTGGGAATCGAACCCATGACCTACAGCGCAGAAGGTTACATATGTAACACATATTTTAGAACCTTCTGAATAAAGCACGAATGGTACAGTACGAATATTTTACTAGGTACTAGGTAAGACAGTACCCAAGTCGAATCATATGCGCCCGTAACTCTGAGCCGTGAAGGTGGAATGTATCATGTGACTAATTTCACAGGCAAACTTTTCAAACCGGAACACAGTAACGCGAATGCATCACTGCTTGGCGGCAGAAACGAGTATGGTGACAGCACTACCCCTGCCATAAGTTCTACCGCTATACACGTATATTTATCTTCTCCCTGACAATGTTCTCTCAATGGTAACATTATAAAACTATGGAATGGCCTATAATTATTACTCTGAGGGCTTTTTTACAATTCTTAACAGTCTGTAAGGTCGTTGTATTGTGTCTGAATGTAATGTTGGTTTTTAATTAATATTAAGACACAATGGGTCTGTATGTTGATTTAAATTATGGCCTTAGTTATTGTTAAGTTGTGTGTCTACATACACACATATATATATATATATGCATTATTAATAATGTCTCCAATAAACTTTGTTTGTTTGTTTGTTATTTATCATGACGTACTAAAATAAAAGTTCACTCTTAGTTTAGGTCTCAGTGGTCACAATTATAAAAACATAAATTGTTTCTGTACTGTTTCTAATATGACAATAAACTATTATTATTTTCGGAAGTTTTGTTTGCTCAACCTTTACGTAAAAGTTGGTAATAACTGTATTTACGGGCTGTTAACCAAGTAAATTACAGTATGTGTTGTGTGTTTGTTGTGGATGTAACATTTTAATCCATATTTTATTTTAAGCTATTGCATAGCTTCTATCGCGGGCCTTGAGCGTGGAGACCGAATCCAGAAATTCCGTAACGAAAAAAACCTAACACCCCCCACTCCGACCGGCACAGCGGTGATACCTTTTAGTTTTTCCATCTATCGATAAATACCAGAACTTTTAATGACTTTTTGAAATATCACGCGCAATAGCTTTACCACGGCAGTCTCCGAGTGCCACACGTCTTTTTTTTAATTTTCATCCATCTGCTAGAACTTTCGCACTATCCTGCAAGTATTTAATATAGTTATTACTATTATTATTAATAATAATAATAATAATAAATTCTCCACGGGCGAAACTAAAGGATTTATAAAAAAAAATACGACATGACACACTTTATATTCGGGCAAAGCCGAGTGTAAAAGTTAGCATAGAAAGTATGTACAGTTGACTGCCAATTCTACAACTGATATACATAAAAATATTCGCAGTCAGAGAAAGGCGACTAATCCTAACGATCTACCACCACTAGTCAATTTAACTGGCCTCACAGCTCAGTCGGTAGTAACCCTGCCTTCTTCTGGTCGTGGGTTCAACTCCCACGTAGGTCAAACATTTTCGTGACGAACAGATGTTTGTTCTGTGTCTGGGTGTTGATATGTATTATACGTATATTTACAAAAAAGTATACAAGTATGTAGGTACATACAATTGTCTGGTTCCCATAATAATAATAATAATGGTGGACATTTCACACAAGCTATACATAGCTTACTTTGGGGCTAGATGGCGCTGTGTGAAATGTAAACAAAGAAAAAATGTTATAAGACCATTTTGTACTAACACTATCTTATACAGATTATAAAATCTATATATTTCCTTGTCTTAAACGTGCAAGATTCCTGAAAAATAGTGGCGATCTATTCTCGCAGACAGAGAACAGGCCGGAAGCTGTACTACCATCTCAAGTGGGATTGCGTTGCGTTGCGTTGCGTAAGGCGCGCGCGCGCAATGAGATGCTGAATATTATTACGGTAAATTTGAGGTCACTTCCGAAACGCGAGAATAATGTGTATCTTGCTATGAATATATATTCGCAAACAAACGTAACAAGACTAGGCGACAACCGGTGGCGTGGCGGTTAGATGACTGAGACGGATCGCTGCTTGGCGGCGGAAATGGGTATGACAGCGGTACTTCCCCGGACGATCTTCGCACAAGTTCTAGTCGTCTGTTTAAGCATTGAAATAAATATTTGAATTGACAATGCATAGCAAGCAAATTGTCAATCTGTCTTTCAAGGCAGGGTACTTTCGTACTCCTCAAATCCTTCGGGCATGTGGTACAAGGCAAAAACTATAATAACAATTATAGTTACAACACATTTGAGATAATGACCGGCCATTGACAACGGACGCTTTTTACAAGCTTTTATTCGACCAGCACATACAAAGAGAAACCAATCAAATAGATGAAATAATGTTACATCAAATTAGCTATGCCTGGGTTCCTTATTTACTTATTTTTCGTTATTTTAATATAAATATTGTTCACATTTAATCACATATTACTCTTAGTATTTGTCCTGTACACAGTATATTTGTAAATACATGGTAATCTTGTTTTTGTAATCCGGTCTCCCGCGTTCACAGGCTTGCTCTAATGCGGGGACCACAAGTAATCTATATTATAAAATGTATGTTGTGGTAAATAAACATATTTGATTTGTATGTATGTTTGTTTGGGGTAAAATTTTGAACCAGTTCTCGTACCCGAATAGGCTGAAATGTGGTATTCTGCTGTTGCTACAATATTATGGTGAGCTGGAACTGATGCTGTGACCAGGGCTCACTCCTCAATACCTTACAGCATCCGTCTAGTGTTTTGTTAGACTCCTGAGATTTGTCTTGCTAAGTACATTTTTCAAGTATATTCCACCTTCACATGTCAGAATTATTTGCGTCTTGAACCTAAGTAGGGAAAGACCAAATTCGTATTGTTATGGGCAGAGGTTCGGGCCATCTGCTCATGTCGTAACTTTATCACCTAAAAAATTGGATCACTCGCATTAGGTCGGTCTCCTTGAGATATGGAGAAAGCAAGCCTCATGTAAATAAGAATACTTAAATATTGGTGGACATTTCATACAGCGCCATCTAGCCCCAAACTAAGTATAGTATACTGTGGAAAATATAAAATATAATAAAATACTGATAAAATCCTGTTTTTTTAATACGTATTACGACCTACAGAACAAACATCTTTATTATGTTCGGCACACGAACGTTTGTCGCGAGTTTGAATCGAACCCACGACCTACAGCAGAGAAGCCAGTTACTACCGACTGAGCTGGGAAGCCAATCGATGTGCATGTAATTTCACTATAATTGAACCCTTTGTACATAAATATATATATTGGCATTGACTTGCAAAAGGGTAAAGATTGTAATCCAAAGTTCACTGGGTCAATTTGTATCAGGTTTGAACGCATCAATTTGTGTTGTTAATTTATGCATAATTTTACATTCGTTTGTGAAACCGGTTTCTTCTGAACCAAATACGATGTTGCGATGATGCTTAATTTTCATATTCAGGGTCGAACACAATTTTCAAAAGGCAACCATTGACTTAATGACTTTTCCAATCCATTTATGTACATAGTGAAATTGTTTATTTCATACAATAGAATCCATAACAAAATGGTACAAACAAAACTGAATTATAAACCAAAATAATAAATATACATATAAAACAAAATTAAAGTATACCATGAAATGAAAGAAAAACAATTAATATGTCTAATATTTACAATGGCAACATTTCATAATGAACCCCTTTGCGGGATTACTTTCCCCACAAGTCTCTTCCAAATAGGAGAGTTGAAATAGTCAGTAAATTGTAAAATTGTATTTAGGCAATTTTTTTATGTGATAAAGTTACGATAAGAGCTGCCCACCTGGTGTTAAGTAGTAACCTTTGTCCATAACAAGCAATGATACTTGGGTCCTCCCCTACTTCGGTAAAACAAGACCCAAGTCGCAACGCATGAGCCTGTAACTCTGAGACGTGAAGGTAAAATGTCTCATGAGCCTGCCATTTCACCGACCACCACCGGAACACAGTAACGCATAAATATGCTGTATGTAAACATAAGCTTATGTACCTAATGTTACTAAACATTTAATAGATAGCATAGCTATGGTTTTTCTCTATGGTCTACTGATATATTTTAAAAATCTTCATCTATTACATACGCAAATAAATCGTTAATAATTCTAGACTAAAATATAATATTGGTAGACAATTCACACCATCTAGCCCCATCTAAGCATAGCTTGTACCATGGGAACCAGACAACAGATATAATACTTATATACTTTTCGTAAATACAACCATATAAGACATATCAACACCCAGACACAAAACAAACATCTATGTTCCTCACAAATGTTTATCCTGGGTGGGAATCGAACCCACGACGTACAGCGCAGAAGGAGAGTTACTATCAACTAAGCTGTGAGACCAGTTAAACTAGTAGTACTGAAGTTATTCAGGATGTCATAAATTATGTTATAAATGTCCGTGGCATAAAATTCCTGAGAAGCTAGCAACATTGTATTTGCTGCAGCCTAAAGCAATGACTAGTATATAAATACTGATGTGAATATATGCACAAATCTAAAATAGGCTTGTTGCCCCCAGTTAGGGTTGCCAACTATTACAATCTGAACGTAATTCTGTTTTCAGACGATTCTACAACGAAAGATCCAAGAGAAAAGTTTAAAAACCTTTTTTTTCTTATTATAACCGCATTTAAATAAACTTTATAGTACTTACAACAATTTCTTTGTGTTATAGTCTGAATTGTTTTATAGAGTTCTTTTTAACGAATAGTAAGTCTTCATAACTCGCCATATATTATGAAAGATGTTGGTTATTTTATATCAGGTGACTATACATACATTTATTTTTAAGTTCATGTATAAAGTATAAAGAATTTAATCCACAATTTAATTCTTTCACAAAATATATTGTGGTAAGACTACGTAGTTTATGCAATTTTATAGTGGCAACCCTAGTCTAACAGCTTTTATAAGTTTGCAAAGCCTGGAATAAATTATTATAATTTAGATAGGTATTTGATTAGTTTCCTTAATTACTTCACTATCGTAACTGCCAGCTAGTGTTTCCGGTTTTAATATTTAATATTCACGATATTTTAGATTAGTACAGAAGTGTTTTACAAAACTATTTGTAAATGTGTATTCTTCAGCCAAAAGGTGGATATTAAAAACTTTCTTGTACAATCACAAAAATAAACGTGTCACACACACCTACTCCTACGAAAGGATTGCCTGTGTCTCAGGTGGCAAGGACATGCAGAATCACTACTACAATTACGGTAATCCAAAACCTGGGAGCAAACTCTCACAAAACTTGCCAGCGGAGACCAAATTCGGGACCCCCTCGTTTTAAAAGCAGGGTACGCAGCCATCAATATTCTAAATTTTTACTGGGCTTTTATCAAAAAATATAGTCACAAAAAGAATTAAAAATAAATAATAGAAAATTAAATAAATTTACTTACATAAATTAAAAAATCCAACCGTCACGTAAATGCACTCGAAAGACGAATTAAATCACCATAACATTTAGTAAAAATCCTTTATATAAAAAAACTATAATAAGAAAAGTATAACTTGCAACCTTCGCGGATTTATAAATCGCACTGGCAGGCTGTGCGGCCAAGTTTACTTTTTAAACGACTTTACGGCACTGGTGGGTGGTAGCATTCTACCAGTAACGGTATTATTCGCAGAGTCCATGTCAAGAAGGAAGTCCCATGGCCGTGGCGCTAGTGTCTTCGTCAAAGCATAATATTTCATTGGTTTTAGTTAGTACCTGGATTCACCGCGGAACTTAACTCGTAGAAGCTTAAACATGACTTTATTTTTTATGAGATAAAAATATCACAACACTAAATACCTACCTACTGTTGGAATAATGAGGATTTTTTGTATTGATAATGTCTTTCCTTTCATTATTAAAATGTTGATGAACTATAATGGCATTTACCATAATTTCTTAATATTTTTTACTTAACAAATAATCAATTCGGTCTTAAATAATACATTTTCACTGGCAATCACAGGAATATGTTGGCGTTAATGCAGGCGTTAGAAATAGGTAAGGTGGCAGTACCCTGGACAGACTTGGCAAGTTATGCTGCCTGATAAGCATTACTAAATAGTGGTGAATACTGGATATTGGACAGTAAACGATAAATAATAGTAAATATGCAGTTAAAAACCTTTGAAATCTGATTTTTATTTTTTGAACTTCAATATGATTTCATTTTTTATCACATAAAGGTATGTTTATAAAGTAACTCGATAAAAACTTACCTTCATAAGATAATTTTCAACGATTACTAATAAAAAACTCAAACATAACCTTAAACAATCGACTAGTAACGACCACAATCTAGCTTTTTTGGAATCGTGTGAGAATATATTTTCACTTGTATTATTTGCCGAGGTTGTGTACTGAGAACGGCATTGTTCCACGTTATGTAACAGATAATAACCGCCAAGTGCGAGTCTAGTGTGGGAGCTACGCTAATTAATACCAAAAATATTCAAAATAGTCTAATTAATCAGTTTCCTAAAAATAGGCAAGCACATAGTACTGACGAGCTTAGCCTTGTCACTTCACTAACTAAAAGGCACATACGGCGGTCCGGGTTTTTGTATGAAATTATGTATGTGTATTATTGCCCGGCGGCTTATAGGTACTGGGCCATAGTAACAGTGAAACTATTCTTATTTTACAAAAGTCACACGCGTCAAGAATATATGTAGCATAATTTCAACACAGTGATCAGCCGGCTCGTTGGTCTAGGGGTATGATTTTCGCTTAGGGTGCGAGAGGTCCCGGGTTCAAATCCCGGACGAGCCCAATTTTTGACAGTTTTAAATTTTTCCATATAGTTTGAAGACTTTGTTTTACTTATTATTGAAAGAAATAAACAAAATATTATATTATAATCGTCAAAATATATAAATATGATAAATGATTTGCAAAAAATATTTAAATCTCAACTGTTATATTGTCATAATTTGACAGGAAATCCTGAAGTGGGGTCAAAATGTCGCACACGCATTTGTGTTACTTTGCATAGGTACAAGAACTTTCACTAAACACGTGATATTTATTCCTTTTCTTTGCTAATAATGTCTTATCTGTAGTGAACACGCAGCCACCTACCGGCTCGCTAGTCAAACTTATTTTAACAAATCAAACAATTAGCTTCTTCTTGAGTCTCATAGATGGCGCGACTTGGAAAGTATAGAATTTATCTACAGATGACGTCAATTATGTTAAATTATTTTATGGGTAGATTTAGAAAGAAGATTAGAAGAAGATTAGAACATTTTAATACCCTAACGAATTATATAAATGTTTAAAATTTTATTAATGTATGCACCCAAATATGAAAACACCAAAACAATTTAAAATTTAATATGAAAAACTTGCCATAGTCATAATTTGCTTATGATATAAAAATTGGCAGCGGAAATTGCGGAAAAACGAAACTTGCAATAGCAGAGGAATGGCAATTAATAATTAATTACTAAAATATACATTACCAGTGGTGAACTCAGTGTCACCATTATTATTCCAAGAATAACTCCGTCAACGCTTTCATTCAGTGAATACATAATTCCGACATCAAATAGTCAAATATAATTTAATTGTACCCAATGTACCAATGTACTAATTTTAATTTCAAATTAAAAGTAAAGCAATGTTCCTCCGGGGAATGCCAGTCTTCAAACTGGAACACATTCATACTTTACACGCCACCTTACAAAATTCAGTGATACAGAATAAAACTCATCAAATAAAATAGAAGAATAACATGAATAGGTTTTTGGAAAATACCTTTATTAAAATATAAGAATCAAGTTTTCTCCATATTCATGAACTGTATCTGAACTTAAGCTAAACATATTACAATGAACTGTTAACTCATATATTGGTCATAAAATAGTCGTCAGCTGGACACGGGTCATTCGTATCTATCAACTTGTATTTGTACATCTTCCCCTTCGTCCCCACAACAATGTTATTATTCGCATCGAAAGCCATTCCTGTTATTTTAAAGCCGAGCTGACCAATCTTCTCAGGAAGCAAGCTCTTCGTCGTCAGCTTAAAGAGGGACCCTTTCACGGCCACAATCACATCATCATTATTATTCAGTTGCATTATATATTTCAACTCCCTCGTAAACCCTTTGTACTGTATGGGCTCGTAGTAATCCACCGAAAAGAAATATAACCTTCCGTCTACGTACTCGTAAAAAGCGTTCCCTTTGCTGTCTAGAGCGAAGCTATACGCTTTTGGAATTTTTTCGTATCTTTTGACGGCGGCAGATCCGTTGACAAACTTGAAAATCTCGTGGTTGGAACCTGTCGTTATATACATTTGGTGGTCTGCTTTATCTATAAACACGTTTCTGACGTCATCGTCGCCTATAGGGCGTTCGGCGGTGATTTCTGTCCTGGAATAATCGTAAGTAACCAAGCCCTGATTGGTTCCTATATAGATGATATTGTTAGTAACATCTACAGCAACGCATTGACCTATAAGCTCATCGGAGACTGGCAACTCTTTGATTCCTAGCGATCCGTGTTTCAACAGATGTATTCCTTTGGTGTAGTTCCGTTTGTGGAGAATGAAGAAGATGTTTTCCGTTTTAGGGTCTATCACGATTCCTGTTGGGTACCCGTCGATTGTGGCTATCAGTTGTCGCTTGTAGAATTCGTGTCCAACCTTCGTCCGTTCGCATTTTTCGGCTTTTGTGGCGCTGATGAGGAAGAAGATAATTGGTAGAATGTTCTGGAAGCTGTTGAACGCGTTCATCATGTCATGATATAGGTAAACCTAAAAAAAATATTTCGTGAAAGACACATTGAAATGTTTTGCTTAGTCAAATCTCAAAGGCGCTAAGAGTCAATATTTTTAATAGTAATTTACGAAAATAGTCCTGCTATAACCTCTACCAAAGGAATAGTAATATGAGTTAGATTCCCTACGTATATGTGGGATAAACCAAGTCTCATCGCATAGCACCCGTCTGGTAGAATACTACATAATACATCTTAAAGGCGTAAACGTACAAACTACACATACCAACTCAAATTTTAACAAATGTATGTATCCGGGGAAGTACTTCCACCATACCCATTTCTGCCGCCAATTAGTAATGAACTCGCTTTACAGTACTCCGGTTTGAAAGGTGTTGTTGCCGGTGAAATGACAGGCATTTGAGACTTTCCACTCAGACGTCTCAGTTACGAGCAAACGATGCAATTTGGGTCTTGCAACTAAGTAGGGTAGGACCCAAGACATATTGCTTGCTATGGGTAGTTACCATTAATACTAGGTAGGCCACAGACGTTCTCTAACTTTATCACAATAAAAAAATGTATGTAACTTACCTAGTTCAAGTCGCTAACTGGTGTAGGTACCCGACTTAATCCGGGCACTCTTTATAACATAGCGGTGGAGCCATATGATAGGAAGCTTATAAACATTGGCCTATGTTTACGAGGAACACCTGTACAGCGTGATCCAAAAACGTAGCGAAACGATATCCTCATGGGAATGTAATGCCGAGTCTACACCACGGTGAGAATCAATACAGGTGGAATATATGAGGGAACAATGAGGGGGAAAATGTAAGCATAATATAAAAAGTAAATTAAAATAAAAACAATATTCTAAGAGTTACGGGCGCATGTGCGGCTTTGGTCTTGTTGTACTTAAGTAGGGGAAGTCACACTGCTCATTATTATGCTCGCTCCGTAACTGTATCAAATAAAATAAACTGCGTCGATTTGCTTTTAATTTCCCATAAACTTATTACTTCATATTTAAAAATTTATGAAGTATTTATTAGTTAGTATATATTTTGTTTTTATTTATAATATTTATATTTCTTAAATGCGTAAGTATGTTTATATTTGTATGTGTAATAATAAGTATTTGATTGTTATTTCTTTCTTTAAATGTATGACCCCCTCGCCAACATTTTTGCAGACAATCCATTCAATGAATATTGAAACGTTATCGCTTTGATAGTTAAGTGTAATATATAATTTGTTCGACTTTACCACGTAATTTATTTCAATAACTATGTTGTTAAAAAGTAAAGAGTATGTATCACTGAAACTCATTTTAAAGGAAATACATTGCTTCTGGTGCTTTCTGGTAGCGGACTGTTGAATCAAATGATTTGATAAATAATTAGCCTTAGAGCCATTAGCCTAGAGCCTTAGAGCCTTAAAGATCATGTTGATAAATTTTACCCATTAAGTTTATGATCATCAAAAGAAAACTTCAAACAGTTGTTTCTCCCGCATCAGAATATTTGAACACACAAAACATAATTAATATTGTGAAGCACCCTGTATGTGTGTATTAGTCGATTAAACGTACTAGCAAATCTAATGATGATATAACTTGTCTAAATGAATGGAATGACATCATTAAAATAAAATAAAGAAAGGTAATCCCTATTGTTGTCTCCAGTACTTACAGTAACAATACTACGAGTGTTATATAAATTAAATGGAACTTAATTTTTTCTTTGACTTCATACTATTGCTAAAGCTGTATGTCAGAATTCAATATTGGTTATAGGTGGTGCATATTTCTTAATTGGTATATAATCAGGTACGTAATTTAAGATATTTTTCACTTTTTACTTTCTTCACTTATTAATTCCATAATGTAAATCATACTTTATCAATTTTAATTCAAATATTTTAACTGATATTTCTTTTAAATATAAATTATAAATGCTAAAGTAACAAAGTGGTAAAATAAGACATTGTGTCATTTCGTTTAATTTATTCATCTACTTCACAACCATCCGTTGTATACTTATAAATAATACCATTCGTAGACAGATATAAGTTATCCCCGTCGAATGCCAGACCAGCGGGCGTTATATCCAAATCCATCAATTTAACCGGAATCATATTATCTGGTCTCAAATGGTAGAGACCATCGTTCGAAGCCAGCACAGCCCTCCCGTAGTTATCCACGGCGATCGCACGCCCAGAATTCTTCGCTATACCGACAAATTCAATCGGCTCTTGGAAACCTTTGAGTAAAACTTTAACGTATTTCGAATTGCATTCATAATAAACGTTGTCTTTATCGTCAACAGCTAAGAAGTAAGCACAAGGGACGTTATCGACTCTAGTCTTCTCGTTTTTCTTCAAATCAATAATGTATACTTCATTCTCAGGGAACAGAGTTGCGTACAAAACATCTCTGTGTGCCGGTTTGAATATTTGAACTATATCTTCGTCCTTCATGCTCATAAAGTTGGCATGTAGGGTTTCGTTCAAGACGGTGAGTCCTTCCTCTGTTCCTACGTACACTTTATTGTTCTTGACATCGACGGCGGCTGCTTGGCCTTTTATGTTGCTGATCTTGATGGGTTCTCCGTGTCTGAGAACGTACTGGTCCATTTTGGTTTGGACGTTGTCATCGTGCAGAGATTCTAGGTCTATCAGTGTGAATAGCAGGTCTTTGCTGTTCGGGTTGTAAGCCAAGTTTGTGGGGAGCCCTTTGATGGTGAGGACTGATGATCTCGTGTAGTATTGTCCCTCGTAGTAGTGCGTGCAGTTCTGTGCGCACGCCACTGAGATCAGTAGCAACAGCAACGACAATACCATCTGTAATCATCATTATATTGTGTTTAGTATTTATATGTTGCATAACTAAATAATGGAGAATTTTGACAATATTTGGGATTTTAAATGGTTCACTCTAATAATTTTTCAGACTGATATTCACACGAATTATGGTCAGTGATTTTAAGAAAGGTGTATAGTAAACACAAATTAGTGCAAAATTATACGAAAATAATGTATTTATATAAACTTTCATATGAAGAACGTCATTAGGGTCATCTGCTTTTAAGTGAATTTGACAAAAATATTTAACAAAATCTAAAAACACAGCATTATTTTGAAAAAATATACTCACTTTCCCACGCATCGTGTACACAACTGAATTCCAAGATATAGAGCACAGTACTGATTTGTGTACACCAAAAATAAGCACAAGTTATCAGCAAACAGCGAGTATTTGACCTATCTACTCGGGTTCAGTGCACTTTGTATCAACCTGACACAAATATAGTGCACAATAACTATACACAAGTTGTACAATTATATATCGCGAAATATATATTTCAATTGCTTTTTAACCTTTTTATTTAGGAACAGATCTTTATATTATTTCTGTATATTTTTTATAAAGTGTTATAAAGCAAGGTTAATTGGTAAATGCAGTTTACAGTCCAATACCTTCTATATATCTACAAAAGGAAGGAAGGAAGAGGATTCCGTTTGTTTCCATTCTCACAATAGTAATATAATTGTACGTTTGTCTGTTTCACTTTTACACTAATGATAGCCAGTTATATATTATATATATAGCAAATAAATATACCTAGCTGATTCAAATAAGGTCGTACGTTAAATATTCCCAAAACTGCCTAAAAAGCAAGGGTCGAAATTTATTGGTTAATACCGTATATGCCTACACGGTAGGTATATAACATCAGACAATTTATAATTACATTTTTACTCCATAATTAAAGTTAATAATCTGTATAATAATTTTCATAAGTATCTACTGTTCTTACAATAAACAGAATGTCTCTTCGTCAATAAAAGCTGGATTTACCATTTAGTTTGTAGTATTAGTTATAAGTTCACAACTGTATTTTTTTTTCTTTGTAGGGTTGACTCTGATAATAAATATAAAAAAGTAGCCTGATATAAATAGTAATTCTTATTCTTATATTACAAAGACAATGGAAACGTATCCACATTTACGCTTGAACAGACAGAGATCGCGTGATGGACATTCGCAGCTATCTCTCTTACGCAACATAGTACAAATCATTAAAAAGAAAATATTTCTTTCTCTTGTACCTATCATTTAAATGACGGAAGAAGCAAGATGGCTCGACAGACATGAACGATAATCGCAAAAAAAATTTGGTCCCCTCATAATAAGTAGGTAAATGTGAGTTTGGTACCCAACTACCAACTTAGTACTGCTACTAATCGTGTCAGTGATTGACAACGTGCTATTGCGCACATAACTTTTACAAGTAAAACTTGGTGCCCGTCAGGATTTGACACAGTGACCTTCGGATTGAAACTCGGCGACTGTACAACTAGGCCACCTCTCTAACGGGAACTAAGTTAGACTAAAGTTAAGTTAGAACTAAGGCAATCATGTAATTTCACCGGCATACGTACAAGCCTTTCAAACCGGAACACACTAATGCGAGTGTTGTTACTGCTTCTCGGCAGAAGCACAGACACTAACACCAGATTAAGAAGGAACTCAGGAGGATTTATTATAGAAGTAGCTGGGCCCCGCGGTGTTCCCCGCGGTGAATATAATCCCACGGGAACACTGCACTTTTCCGGGATCAAAGTAGCCTGTGTTAATCCAGTATATAAGCTATCTTGGTATCAAATTTCATCCAAATCCATTCAGCCGTTTGAGCGTGAAAGAGTAACAAATCCATACAAACTTCCACGTTTATAATATTAGTAGGATGTGTAGTTGAAACCTATATCGACCTGGACAAATCGACACTGTGGATATAATAAATAAATAATAAAAATTCCCACATCCTTTAACCGAGGATCCTGGTCTTTTCAGTCAGTGAGTCGGAAAATCCCCTCATATATGTTGATAATGTCGATCACACACACACACACACACACACACACACACACACACACAATGCACTATGACTAAACGCGTCGCAGGTGGCACAGACAAAATGTGAGCCTATAGTAATTAAAAAAAAAAAAAAAAATGCTACACATCACGAACGTCCAGAAACCGTGAACAAACTTTGGGCTCAACACAAAAATTGCACCGACCAGGGATCGAACCATCTCCAAGTGCATCCAATCTCCAAGCAGGCAAGGTCTACAACAATAACTTAATAAATAATTGAATATATTTTTCAGATCAAAGGATGTGGAACGTAGTAGCATTATTATCAACACTTCCATTCGCAATGAACTCGAACAACTCATCAATGTTCAGCAAAGAACAGATAATATTCTCATCATCATTCAACATAACCAAGATATTGGTACCGGCGAATGACAACAGATATATGAACGTAGAGCCTTCGGACATACCATCAATATTCTTCACAGTCAGTGACCCAAAACTGGAAGGCAGCACTTGCATATACGTGCTGGAAGATTTCGCAGCGTTGGAAGTAATGGAGGGCGGACGGGACTCCACAGCGGATTACACAGACAAAACCGTATATTTCGGATCGGCAGACGGCATATACAAATACGACCACGACAGCCTCTCCGCTAAGAAACTAGGCCTCTTCAGAGACGACATAATTCAACTACAAAAAGCAAACGGCACGGATAAAATCTACATTCTCACAAATGATCACAAATTGTTCGCCATTGAAAATAACGGAACGGTGAAAACTAAAGTCACAAACGTGGTGTGCGCCACTGAATTTGTTCTGGACACGTCCAATAACATATATTTCGTTGAATGTGGCGTCAAATCTATACATATAGTGAAAGCAGATGGCGGAACGCTTAATGTAATCCCGAGTGTTGTAGACGAGTTTGAAGATATCACGTTGTTACGCCCCGCCTTTGTAATGGACGACAGTATACCCTTTTTTGGGGACGGTACACTTCACATACTGCACGCGAACGGAACGTGTGTCAAGAAGGATTTGACGTTGACAGATAAACCGAGCGCTTTCAGTGTGGACGCCGCTTTATACTTAGTCGCAGCTATGGATGGTAAAATATATGAGTTTAACGTAATGGAAGCCATGTTGCAGTCGATGATTGCGGGCGGGAACACGTCGCCTGGAGACGTGACGAGGATGATCATGTCTGTACTTGAGAGTACGAAAGATGGTGTATTTGGGTTTAATAAAGGATGATATTAAAAACTGACAAGGTGATAAATCAGTAATTTTTATTCCAATATTGTGATACCTTTTACAATCCTCAGGACACAATATCCACAACAAATTCCTCTGTCAGCAAGCGTGACTAAGACTATTCTTCGGCTTTGCATCCACTTTCTAAAATTAGAATAAATACAATATTAATTGAGTTAGAACTCACCCTAACATTTGCATGCTAATCTTAGTAGAACATAATTGAAACTAAAAATAATATTAACATCTGTGTAATCTACATTATGTTCAAGCAAATAAAATATCTTTGTCTTTGTCTTTGTCTTTCTGGCAACCGTGCACGTATAGTACAAGCTATGCTTGTACCTAGAAACTTAAATAATTCTTTTATGGATAATATACTTGCATTTTTATTGATCTTACTGATTGATTTAATAACATAAGTAAATAGAATTATATGAACATTTAAAATGGATTCAGAAATATTCACAATGTTCCCACAAGAACTAGACTAAATATCTTTAGTCACTTTATAGTCCTAAACGCAATAGGATTCCTTCCTATCCGTAATATACCTCTATATGTATCCATAGTGCGATTTGAGTCATCTCGTACTAAGCAGATGACTTGAGTGGTATTGCTGTTGTGTATGGGCGGCGGTTACCACTTAACATCAGGTGGGCCGTCAGCTCGTTCCGTCACGCAGTTACATAAAAAAAACAAGTACCTCTCTAAATAGTATAAATCACAGACGCTGTCTGTGTCTGTTTCTCTGATTACTTCTAAACCACGCGACAGATTTTGATTTGGATTCCACTAATAGAAAGAGCTATAAAAGAGGAAGGTTTGTATATAATTTGCAAATTAATTTCAGCCGTGTAAAGCCGGGTGGGTCGCTAATGTAAAATAAAAAAATTAAAATCATAGTAAACATAGTTTATATAATACATTACACTACTTACTCTCAGTACGTATTACGCAAACAATTAGCTATAGTTAATTCATAGGCCTTATGAAAAGTGTAAGGGTGGAATATTCAGTGTTTTGTCACTTTCCCACAGCTACTGTCTGTAAAACGTCAGACTGAGATAAAACACAATATCACTACTCCAACCTCACATCTCGTTTATAATATAGGAAGTCAAAATGACTGAATACATTGTAAAATAATTCAACGACCAATTTTGTTGAAAGATTTTAACAATTTTAACTTAAAACTTAATAAAAAAAACAATTTTGTATAAATTTATACGTAAATCCGTTTTTATACCACAACAATTCCTTAAAGTATTGCGTCAGGTGACATTCCAACGTATGATAAGCGTGGTGGTCGCTAGTTCAAATACCGACCTGCACCAATGAGTATTCCGCTTGATAAATTTATGCGCGCCACACCACTTTCTCAAAACGGTGAAAGATAAAACATCATGAGTCAACCGACATGTCCTAGAACCAAAAATTCGAAAACATGTGTTAAGCGTACGAGCCTCTTTGAGGCGCATTTAAATCATTTCACCAATTCTTATATACTTTTTGTAAATACATACATATAATACATATTAACACCTAGTCACACAAATGTGTGTCCTGGTTGGGATGGAATCGAACCCACGACCTACAGCGCAGAAGGCAGAGCTGTGAGCCCAGACAATGGGGCCCATACACTGACCACAAGACAATTTTGAAACTGTTATACTAAATCAGCCCTGCTCCCCCACATACGATAAATACACAAGTTACGGGCGCACTACAATGCGACACGGTCATCCCATACCTAGGTAGGTTATGGGCAGAAGTCAGGCTCACCCAAGTCGCATCGTATACGATGCGACTTGGGTGACTTGCGACTTTATCTCAGAGTTATGGGCGTATACGCCCATAACTCTGAGACGTGTAAGTGGAATGTCTCATGTGCCTGTCATTTCACCGGCAACCACACCTTTCATACCGGAACACAGTAACGCGATTGCGTCACTGCTTGGCGGCAGATATGAGCGTGGTGGCAGTACTTCCCCGCGCGAGTCTTACTGCTCTAAGTTAAGGAAGTGTCGGTGTAAGTGGACATAAAATTAACTAACTTAAATGTTATTGCTTCGTTACAATAGTTAAAATGCTAAAATGTAAACATAACTTTTACACATTACAAAGTAACTCTACTAACTAATATATAATATTTAAATACCACATTATATAGGTAAGTTAATTTAAGGTTTATTTAACACAATTATTGTAAATTTAGTTCATTATTTTATTAATTTATATATGTCCAAAGAGATATATCGATTAGTATGATGACAATTTTCGTATGGGCCGGGGCTCTATTCCCGGCCACATGTGAGATGTGATATTTTAATTAGTTTTCCGCCAATCGTGAAACGCTAAAGCCAAGAAAAAACTAACAAATCTGTAAGATTGTATAGTTTTTATATATATTACGTGTATATTTGGCAGAAAACTATTGGTCTCAATTCACCCGGGGTAATTACCACTTGGGGGTAAAATGTAATAGTTGCATTCCCAATAAGCAGATTTTTAGGCTTTCTATTTACCAAAGACGATGAAATTACCTTTGGACCCCATACATTGGCATAGTAATACCCCGGATGGCGGAAAATTACCAAAGACGATGAAATTACCTTTGGACCCCCATACATTGGCATAGTAATACCCCGGATGGCGGAAAATTACCAAAGACGATGAAATTACCTTTGGACCCCCATACATTGGCATAGTAATACCCCGGATGGCGGAAAATTACCAAAGACGATGAAATTACCTTTGGACCCCCATACATTGGCATAGTAATACCCCGGATGGCGGAAAATTACCAAAGACGATGAAATTACCTTTGGACCCCATACATTGGCATAGTAATACCCCGGATGGCGGAAAATTACCAACGACGGGGAAATTACCTTCTGAAACCGCGAAACCCCCTCACTCCATCTTCCGCTTTTTAATATCTCTAATCTGCTCCAAATTCGACGGAGTTTTCAGACTACCCTCATAGTGTTTTCTGGTCAATTGGCGGAGCCCCTCGGTGAGTCCTCGGATTTTGGCCAGGCCTGTCGTGTTCGAGGGCTCCAGCTTGGCCAGCTTGCGGGGGGACTCGCCCTCCCCCGCCCCCTGCCCCTCCCCCTCCCCCTCAGACAGGCTCGGCAGCTTGATCATCGGCTTGCGCGGTTTCATATTCGGGAGTACTGGGGAAAATGCAATTTATATTAACTAGCTAACTAGCTATGTTAAGCAAGCATTATAACATTAATTATATTTTGTCTTGTATTGTATTGTGATGAAATAAACGCTTTATTATCTATACAAATAAATAAAATTGGAGTGTCTGTTTGTAATATTAAAATAACCGCTTTTTACTAAGTGCATATGTATGTATACGCGGTACATATACCACAACAACATTTTTTACAATTTTTGTCTGTCTGTCTGTTTGTTCCGGCTAATCTCTGAAACGGCTGGACCGTTTTTGACGGGACTTCCACTGGCAGATAGCTGATGTAACAAGGAGCAACTTAGGCTACTTTTTCGAGTGGTAAAATAGGGGTGCGTGATAAAACCGAATTCCACGCGGGTAACAGCTAGTTATTAAATATACACTACAGTGCAAGTACTGGTACTCACGGGAACTGGAATTCCTTTTGGATGTGCCGATGGGCAGCACCGATAGGTCAAGTTTGATTTGACTGGAGAAATGACGGAGCGGCTGCGCCGTGGACGTAACCTCACCCGCCCCTTATCCACGGAAACATAACGCAAACATATTTATATCATGCACCGATGAATAAGAAAAAAGGAAGCCCACCTTTAGGCGTTTCTTGACTGTTCTCCCCCACGGAGGGTCGGGTAGGTTTTGAAAATGCGTCAAACTTAGCGATAAGTACGCGTGACCTTATGTTTTGCATATTATTGACGTTTCCGAGTCATTTCTTAATGAATTCTATGGAAATAAAGTTTAGGACTTGACTTTAATATGAGTAAATAATCTGGCCGCAGTTAATATTTATTAGAGACATCAAGAACTAGAAGGAAATAAAAACTTTGGCTCACGATAATTGTCTGTAACGGCACACTTTTCTATACTTCTTTTTGGCAACTTATCAAATGATTTTAAGTGACTATGAACAGATTTACATATTTGTTTTCCTAATTTATATTCCTAATCTAATAATTGAATAATGAACTCTTCAGGGGTTACTTACCAGCTAATGTTTTCCCCCCGACATTAGTGTGTGTAAGTTCACTGTACTTGATGTCGCACTCGTCGATACGCTTCTTCATGTCCGCTGAAATTACAAATTGGCACTTTATTACGCGTCAGTGTAATGTCACCGGCCAACTGTCAACCCGTGAGAGTGAATGGGATGTAATCAAAGGAGACAGATTTTAACTTGTTTAAAAAAAATGGGGCTTTTACACAGCGCCATCTAGCCCCAAACTAAGTACAGCTGAGGACTGATAGATGAGCAGTGTTTTTGTTAATATATGTCGTTAATATCGACTAGATATAGGATTACTATTATAATAGAGTTGTCACAAATTCTGTGACCACCAATACTTATAATTAATATAAATATATATTTTGATTATTATTATAAAGGAGACGGCACAAGTTCCACCGGCTGGTGAATTACCTATGGTCGCGTCTTGTTCCCTGTTCCTCTTCATCATCTGCTTGATGACCCTGTACTGTCGGCACATCTGCCGTTTGTGACCCTCCATCTGAAATGAACATAACAGTCTGTTAATTGACTGGCCTCATAGCTCAGTTGGTTAGTAACCCTACCTTCCGCGCTGTAGGTCGTGGGTTCGATCCCCACTCAGGACAAACATTTATGTGACATTTGTAACATTGATGTTTGTTCTGTGTCTGGGTGTATGATAATTATGTATTATATGTATGTATTTACAAAAGAAAAGGATATAAAATATTATATCAGTTGTCTGGTTCCCATGCTACAAGCTATGCTTAGCTTACTTTGGGGCTAGATGGCGCTGTGTGAAATGTCCACCAATATTCATTTATTTATTTATTAAAAAAAAAAACATCATTCAGTGGTCGATACTGACCCCGAGTTTCAATACGGAGGTCGCCGGTACAAATCCCTACGTGCTATTTGGGTAAAATTGTCGCTTACGATAACTCGGTCAAGGGTCGATATACTGACTAAATTTTATAATCGTTGAACTAAATTAAGTGTATGTAGAATGTATCGTTTGTGACTTACCAATTTATAAAGTTCCCTGTACTGATTCGCCATGCAAAGCGACATCTTCGCGTTGAGCACCGACCGACGTCTGAGGGCCGACATCTCCTGTCTCATCACGAACGGGGCCAGCACGGCTGCAGACACACACAGGGTTAACTGGCCGACTGGTCTGGCAGATTGGTTAGTTGTTGCCTTCTGAGCTGTCGTGGGTTCGATCCCCACCCGGAACAAACATTTGTGCGACGAGCATTCATGTTTGTTCTGTGTCTGAGTGTTAACATGTATTATATGAATGAAGTCACAAAAAGTATATGAGTATGTATATCAGTTGTCTGGTTTCCATGACACAAGCTATGCTTAGCTTACTTTGGGGCTAGATGGGGCTGTGTGAAATATCCACCAATACTATTATTATTATGGTAATGCGTGTGATTCAAAGTGGTTGGGTCTAGGGGGGTGTGTGGCACCCTTTTGCAGTTTCTACTACAGTGTGTGTGTGTGTGTGTGCGTGCGTGTGTGTGTGTGTGTGTGTGTGTGTGTATGTGTGTGTGTGTGTGTGTGTGTGCGTCTGTATGTGCGTGTGTGTGTGCGTGTGTGTGTGTGCGTGCGTGCGTGTGTGTGTGTGTGCGTGAGCGTGTGCGTGTGTGTATGTGTGTGTGTGCGTGAGTGTGTGTGCGTGAGTGTGTGTGCGTGAGTGTGTGTGTGCGTGAGTGTGTGTGTGCGTGAGTGTGTGTGTGCGTGTGTGTGTGCGTGTGTGCGTGTGCGTGTGTGGTGGTGACTCACAGTGGCTGGGTCTGGGCGGGTGTGTGGCACCCTCGTGCAGCTTCCTCCTGAACACGGGTGATATCTTGTCGTCGAAGTGCTCTATCGCCATGCTGGAGATGTCGCGCAGCTCCTGCAGTACCTCGTGCGCGCGCGGCGGACTCGCCGCCGTCTCCACCACGCCGAGCACGCGACCTATCTCATCTATCACCTGCCGACAGTACACACATATATAATAGTGGACATTACACACAGCGCCATCTAGCCCCGAACTAAGCATAACTTGTACTGTGAGAACGGTATATATATATATATATATATATATATATATATATATATATATATATATATATATTGGTAGACAAATCACACAGCGCCATCTATCCCCAAACTAAGCATAACTTGTACTATGGGAACCAGACCACTGATAGAATAATAAAATACTTTTTTAATAATACATACATAAAATACATATTAACACCCAGATAAAAAACAAACATTCGTCAAAAATAATCTTAATTCCCAGGTGGGAATGGAAGGGTAAGCAGTACTTGCCTTGCCAGGTATGAAACAGCACATCCCGTGGTCGATGAACTTTGAGTACGTCATATTGAGCATTGATATACGCGTCTCGATGGATGTCAGAATATCACAGTGCCTTGAGAGCTGGTGGTATCTGGAAACAATAAAAATAAAGCCCTCCTTTAAGCGTTTCTTGTTTGTTTTCCCCATGGAGGGTCGAATAGGGTTTGAACAGGCGTCAAACTTAGCGATAAGTACGCGTGACCTTATGTTTTGAATATTATTGACGTTTCCAAGCCATTTCTTTATGAATTCTATGGAAATAAAGTTTTTGATTTTGAATATATATACATATATTGGTGGAAATATCCCCAAGCTATTATAATATTGGTGGAAAATTCACACAGCGCCATCTAGCTTCAAAATAAGCTTAGCTAGAATTTGTATTCTTTATCGTAACTAGCTGTTGCCTCGTGACCTGTCGATTTGTGGAATTCCGTTTTTATTACCTATATTTTACCCCTCGGTAAAACAGCCTAAGTTACTCCTAATAACATCACTTAGTGAAACTCCCATCAAAATCTGTCCAGTCATATCGAACATTAGCCGGAACAGACAAGACAAACATTTTATCTTAATATTATAATAATAGTATTTGTTATAAGGACCATATTACTTTCATAATACTACTACTACATACTTTCATTACAAACAGACACTTTTATTTATTTGTATAGGTAGATTAAAGGTATTATTTGGTTGGTACCGTCTTTCTGATTCCCTCCTAGGAAGCTGTGCTTTAACGTTCTTCAAAGCCAGCGAGTGTCGACGCTCTATGATACAGAATCCTCGGTTAAGCATCTTGCTGCATATTTCATTGAAGGCTTTGGACACCTGAAATGTAAATACAAAGTAAAATAATATTAAATCCTTGTTATTATGAGTTATATGTGAGAAAGCAATGGTGGTCGTGAGATCACAGCATGTCATGTCTTCATTCCCATTGGCACAGGATCTGCCTATGATGAATCTGTTTATCTAAAATAAGTAATAACACTTAAACACTTAGAAACTGATGCCCCTGCACTAGAACTCCTGTATTGCAGATTACATGAACACATACAACCATACAGCACCTAAATTTTATTCCAATCATATAATACAACTGGCCTCACAGCTCATCATATCAGCGGGTAAAAGTCCACTGCTGAACACAGGTCTCCCCCAAAGATTTCCATTTTGAACGGTCTTGAGCCACCTGCATCCACCGATTTCCTGCGATCCTGACTACTCACAGCTCAGTTGGTAGGAACCCTGCTTTCTGCGCTGTAGGTTGTGGGATCGATTCCCACCCAGGACAAATATTTGTATGATGAATATAGATGTTTGTTCTATGTCTCTGTGTTAGTATTTATTATAAGTATGTATATCAGTTGTCTGGTTCCCATGATACAAGCTATGCTTAGCTTACTTTAGGGCTAGATGGCGCTGTGTGACATATCCACAAAAAACTGACCTTCAGAAATCACACTGTTTCTGGCAAAAGTATAATAGCAATCTGAAGATGGCTGTTAAAGTTCCCAAAGGAGATATATAAAACAATATATTTTGTCTGTTGATGGGTGTAAATGTTAGCTAACATTTTGTCCAAATGCAGGCCAGCCCTTAGGTGCTTGTGTTTATGTATAACACTTCGACAATCCAGTCCGAGCTCATTTTTTTGTGTATAAAATTCGTGACTACAGTACTGGAGATTAACCGTGTGAAGTTAATCAATTTTGAACATAGAATCAATTAGTTACATTTTCTCAAAATCATCAATCAAAATCTTTGTGTGTATATAATATGCCTTAAGCCCCTTTCAGTTGCATTATTGTCATTACTATGTGTATTTAAATTTATACTAGTTTACTTGCCAAGTATAATCTTACAGAATAACATTCCCAAATTTTGAATAAATTTCATCCAACATTTGAGTAATTTAAGAATAACTGAGGCCACTTCAGTTATGACAGTGTTTCTACATGTTACTGTAGTCTATATTTTCTGAAACTAACAATAGCCAGTTTACTACTACAGTCACATAACATGAGCTGTTGCAATTCATATAATATGTTTGCGAGCTTACAATGCTTATATATGTTTAATACATCCTATAGATAATAGGATATATCTAGATACACTTATGTACAACGCATAAGTATATAATTCAAGCATACTATGATATAAATAGACTGCTAATGTAGGAGTGAATTACTCAGGATCTTACTACGTAAAGGGTACTGAATGGGTCATATTATATTACCCTGGTTTTTGTGAATATTTCTAAGCCTATTGTGCGTTGCTATTGTACGATATAAATAAAATTAAATTGATAACTGTACTTACCAATCGAGATTTCGCGATTTCATCGTAAGATAGATATGCTAATATATTTTCTATCATCACAATCGGCAGGCTCATGAAATCCATGGTTTCGGAAGGATTTCAACGGCGCGGCTGTTTGTCACTAAAACACATGTAGCTGTGGAAATTCTTGTCTTATTATGTTCACCAAAACAAAGCGGATTACCAATGTTTCGCGACGTTTCTGTGAATTTTCCATCCGTTCAATGGTCGTCGTGAGTCGTCGCAGTCGATCTGTTCACACCTATTTTAATTCATACGTGTGAGCGAGAGAGAATGCAAACATTTAGTTTGACTTTCTGGGCGTGCTTTCTCATGTGCCTACTGTTGAGTTTAGTGACATCTATCGTACTAAAATGAAAACAGGCACATACAAATAAGTGCCAATATTTTCCATAGGATTTACACCAGTTTTCATGGTTTTATCAACGTAGATAGTTAGGAATTTATTAGGCCAAATAGTGATCTGTCTCTGTGATAGGTGCGTAACATCATTCATGTAAATGAATATAAGTTTTACATAGCGTCTTTCCACATTCCTGTAGAGAACAATAAATACATAACATGTTGTACATCCATGTTTGTCTACTGCGAACATAGGAGTTTACTGAACTAGTTCTGGATACGCCCTTTCGTAGCAAGTAACTAGGTCAATCCCACGCACCCAAACTTCTCAGAACATTCTTGCAATAGTCGCGAATGTAGATACTATGTAGGTACCTGTTTACCTTGGAAGTACATAAGATTTTTAACAATTTTTCATTTGACAAACTCATTGGAACCAGCGACCTCCGGATTGAAACTTGGGATCTGTACCACTGGGCCATCACACTATCAAAATCAGCTTGAGCCTCCCAATTTGTGAATACAAAATAAAAGATTCTTCTGTGTGAACTCGGGCCGGTTTTAGTCGAAACGTTTAGTTTATCAGTCGCAGCCACGTGCAATGTTACTAAATCAAAACGTGAATAATAATTTCACGTGATCTGATAATGAGATCAAGGTCAAAACGTGCTCGTTAGGTATTTTCTTTTGGGACGTTTGAACCGGCTCCAACATTTCTATAGCGCCATCTGTGTCTACAATGTGCCAACTTTGCCGTCTAAATAAAATATGAATTAACAGATGATGCTTCCCAACTATCCATGGCGCCCTTTTTTTAAATCTAGCGCGAATTAGGGTAATTATTACCTACTTGCGACTCAGAATACATAATCATATCGTATAATAAAATAAAATTTAGAAAGTAGGTACCCTGCATTAATGCGGTTCCCTTCATTCACATAATAAACAGCCTTCCAAAATTAGACTGGGAAAATAGAATAAGCAATGGTTGGAAACAAACGTTTATTTTATTCATTACTATCGGCGTCAGGTGTACATACATTATAATATATCACAAAAAAAACTGAAAAAACCGGAAAACTGACACGACTATATATTATATAGTCATGTCAGTTTCCCGGAGGGGTAGGCAGAGAGCACGGTTTATCACCTACCTACTACGATCCTGACATACCTGCTCTTTGCTTTATGCATTCTGATTAGAATGCCAATGACCTGACTTCCCAAAACGTCACCGATTAGTCTGGATAGATCTTCGTCCTATGCGCTTGTTTCCTATTCCTTTGGATCACAATCCCATCGTGCACGGAAGGAGCCTCTTTGGGGCACACTTTAATCCATTCAACAGTTTCGAGAGAGCCAGTGACCAGAGTAATATCCAATCGCATAGCCATCATTTACTACATAGGTACTACACTTACCCGTGAGTAAATTTCACCCAATTTAAAATATCTCTGTAAGTTATGGAATTTCAACGATTTTAATGTTCATTTTTAACTAATGGGGTGGTCATATTCTACATAGTGAGTCAGCCGAAGTGGTTGCTCTCTAAATGGTCACTTGACCATTTAGAGAAGTTCTGAAAACCAATTTACTTAAGTTTTGAAGTCAGTCATAACAGCAGACGCCTCTGCCAAAATTTGAAAATTATTCAATAGGGAAGAAAAAATAAACCGCTTAATTATTATGTAATTTATTATTATTATGTATGTAACATTTTTTAATTGCTGTGCCATTGGCCATTGTATCAGTTCATGTATGATGATAACATAGAGTAATCAAGACAGCCACAAAATAACATCAAAATAAATATTGCTCCAAGTATTATCAGAGATCCATAATAAAAAACAACTAATATGAATTATTTATAGGCTCTTTTATTTGAAAACTGTTGAAAAAGTTTGAATTAAGAAACGAAATTAATATAGAACTTATGCCAAGCTCGTCCGTGGAAATTCTGCCACCATACCCATTTCTGCCGCCAAGCAGTGATGCACTCGCGTTACTGTGTTCAGGTTTGAAAGGTGTGGTTGCCGGTGAAATTACAGAACGTGAGATATTCTACCTCCACGTTTATGGGCTCATGGGTATGATGTGACTTGGGTCTTATTGTACCTAAGTAGCGGAGGACCCAAGTCTTATTGCTTGTCATGGGCAGGGGTTACCATTTGACACCAGGTCTGCCCATTACGAAACTTTAATCAAAAAACTACCCACTATACCATTTTTTTTTTGTAAATAAATACTTATTAACACAGACTCAAACATCTATGCTCGTCACACAAACGTTTGTCTTGGGTGGGAATCGAACCCACGACCTACAGCGCAGAAGGTAGAGTTACCAACTGAGCTGTGAGACCAGACAAGTTGTAGTAGTTACAATAGGCAAGAAATATTTAATACTAGGAAATAACGGACAGCAGCGACATTAAGTTCAGTTAAGATATGAGCGCTAGTTAATTAAAAAAGACTGAAAATAATGCGCCCCTGATGCCTGTTTGGTCCTTCGAGCTGGACATTTGTACTTATCCAATGGGTAAATTATAAACGGAAGGAAAATAAATATGTATGTGTAAAATACATAACAATAACAAGGGTAATAACAAGAGTCAATTTGATTGCAATTTTAAAAACAATTCATTTCATTGCTACAAGTTAATGTACTTAATACATATATACAATTTCATATTATTTACATTAAATATCAATTCAGAATTAAACCGAATCTCAACAACACTCCCTTAATACTAACGGTGAAAGCTACTCCTTTTTCTGAAGACGGTAAAAAATAAAATTAAACGGAACGAAAATAATGGGATTATTGATGAAAATTGGTGTAACCAAACACATTGAGCGGTTATAATAACTATTTTTTTTTAAATCAGTTCTTGTTATCTTGAAATATAATAATACAATATTCAAAAGCCAGAATTATTTACAAATAGTATTAAAAAAATTGAATAATATCTACCTATCTACCTATGGCCAACGGCTCGGTGGCACTGTAGAAACTTAACTCATAGTTGGGAGATCACAGTGTTTCTTCCTAACGTGGAAACGCAGAGACGTATTGTACTTAGTTGCAAATGGGCACACGTCACACTTAAACCGCTTCTCCGTGGAATGCTTGAACTTATGTTGAACTAAATTAGCAGGCAGAATCGTTGCATATTCACACTGATCACATTGGTAACGTTTCTTGCCCGTTGCATGTGCTTCTTCGTGATATTTCAATATGTATTTATTCATAGTTTGGAACGGACAACTGGTACATTGTAATTTCACACCGATCTCTTGATGTCTCCTCTTGTGCTTCAACATTGCATCTTCGTAGAACGTTTTGTATTTGCAGTTTGGATAATCACAACGTATTGTTGCAGCATCCTTGTGTCGCAGCATGTGCTGGGTCATATCTGAGCGATTTTTAGTTTTGAACTCGCAGAATCTACATTTAACCTCAATTTCATCATGTTGTTTCATGTGTTTCACGAGTTCTCCCCGAGTCATTAAGGAACCACAGACTTGGCATTGCACTTCTTCAGTCATGTGGTGGATTTGCTCAAAGTGAACTCGAAGCGACTCCCAAACGGGATATTGCTGTGTACATTTAGTGCATTTAAACATGTTCAAATTTTTGGTGTCTTCGTCCTCCTTCTTAATGACCACTAGCTCATTATCCGCATGGGCTATATTGATATGCTTGCAAAGCTCAAACTCATCTGCAAAACGTTCTGTACACTTTTCACACTGATGTTTTTTAGTATCGTCACCCTTAGTTGTTGGATGTTTAAACATAACATGTCTCCTAAAGCTCTCTTTAGTTTTGAAAACTTTACCACAAAACTGGCAAGTGTAGGACACTTTTAAATGCACTCGGTTGTAATGGGGCTTAAGTTGGCGTTTGCTGAAGAATCCAACGTTGCAAATGGGGCAATACACAGTCATAGGTGAATCCAGTTTATGCGTACACCTTAAATGCTTAGCCAACCCACCTTTACTACCAAAAATGAGACCGCAAATGTTGCATTCCTTAATTTCTTTAGAGTGAGTGTGTTTTAAAAATATTTCTCTACTATCAAATTGCTTGTTACACTCAAAACAATATGTTTCTCTATCATGCTTTCTTCTAACATGTCGTTTTAGACTTTCAGACCGAGCGTATGATAAATTGCAAATCTTACATTTCAAGCGAAAATCTGACACTAAATTGTTATGTTTCCTTCTCATATGCCACTTGAGATAACCCACAGATGCGAAAGCCAACGGACACTGATTACAAGTCAATTCCCCAGTTTTTTCATTAGTGTAATTCTTCTTAAACTCTTCTTCTGCATTTCTAATGCTCTCTTCGCCTTCTTTGACTCTGTGGTTTCTTTGTATATGTCTAACATATGTCTCCCTCTTGTTGAAACTTTTGGAACAGAATGGACAACTGAACCATTCCATTAATTTAGGATTGGGTTTGTTCATGTGTTTTCTACGTTTATGTACAATAAGACTAGACTGTTTGGAATATGTCAGTCCACAGTACTCACATTTGAGGTTGAATTTTTCATCGTTGGTTCCATGCTTTCGTTGCATGTGCAAACATAGCCTTGATTTCCCTTTGAATACTAGAGAACATATGTCACAGGTTATTTCGGTTAGGTCTTCTATCTCTGCATCGGGCCCATGTTTTCTCCTGATGTGTGCGACTAAGCTGTTCTTGAATTCATATGACATTCCGCAGTGATCACAAATGTGTTCAAATGACTGTCTGAAATGCTTGTGGGAGCGTTTCTGGTGTACATCTAGAGACTTTTCAGTCTTGAAGATGAGGTGGCAATCTTGGCAATAATGGGTTTTGTTGTTGGCTATAACCTTCTCTCCATATAGGAGTTTATCAGTTATGAGGTTATTGCTGATGACGTTTTCAAAAGTTAGCAACACTGCATCACGGTTTTGTTCTTCGAGTTTCACTATAGGTTCAAGTAGGGTTCCTTCATGGTAAGATTCCGAAACTTGATCATTGTTATGGAACTGAAAGAAAAAACTGGTGATTACTATAAAAATCTTAAAACATAACTGCTTTCAATGTACTTTTTTACGACCGTAAATGATGGCCAAATTCATAAGAAAACTGTTAATAACTGCTGAGTTAATTAGAATTAAGCCATGTTTGTGCATGTTGGGCGCATATGATGCGATTTGGGTCTTGTCGTACCTAAGTAGGGCAGGACCCTAGTCGTATCGTTTGTTATTGGCAGAGGTTTTTACTTAACACCAGGTTACCAGGGCCATCTGCTCGTACCATAACTAAAACATAAATACCTCCTAGACTAGTCCAAGGCTACTTTACCCTTACATGACTGATTATAGGAACTCACATCATTAATGTCCAAATCAACTTCAATATTCTCAACTTTAATGGTGACTTCTGGATCCAACCATCCGATATCAGGATCCAAAGCCGTAATATCGGGACTGCGACTCTTCATCAGCTTTTCATCGATATCCTTGAAAGGGTCTTCCTGCTTTTTTTTCTTCTTCTTCTTTTTCTTCTTAATTTCATAGCACATCTCTTCCTGGGGTAGATAGGTGGTCGGATCCTTGCGTTCATCAGGATCTTCTTTTATCTCACTCTTTATTTTAAGATCGGGCAGTTCTTCTTTAATCATCGTCATTTTCGGAAGACGGTCCTGAAATTGTCAAATATCATATATTTATATCCTATATCATATCACTGACTGGTCTCACAGCTCAGTTGGTACTAATTCTGCCTTCTGCACTGTAGGTCGTGTGTTCCATTCCCACCCAGGACGAACATTTGTGTGACAAACATATATGTTTGTTCAGTATTCAGTTTGTGTCTAAAAGAGTAAAAATTGCCCGAGTTACTCCTTATAACATCAGCTATTTGCAGTGAAAGTCCCGTCAGAATTGATTCAACCGTTTTGGGATTCGCTGGAACAAACAGATAGACAAATATTTTAAGAATTAGTTTTTTGTTACAGTACCTACCATATATACTTTCATACGCATTTAGTAAACAGCTGTTACTTCGATATTACAAACAGACACTTAAATTTACAATTCAATTCAATTCAATTTGCATAGACTGTATGTTGGACCCGAATGCAACAGTTATTTTTTATTTAATAAAAGTATTTTCTTTTCTCTATTCCAATAGTGTACATAAAAATTAATACATTACAGCAACAGATTATAAGAATATACATATGCTTTTGTATAATTGTAAAAGTATTATGCTTGTAGAAAGGATTCCCAGACAGATGCTTTAGGGGTTTCATGCTGTTCGTCCCCAATGATGTCAGAACAGGTACCCGACTTAGCTATATGTATGCATGATTTTGTACTTATTAGTAAGCAATGAAAATAAAGTGTTTGTCTATTGAATTTGTGTAATAGAAAAGAGATTTAAAATAAACCAGTGCTAAAAGTTTCTAAGATTCTGCTGTAACCACTCCGAAAAAATAAACATTTGCTCCACAAAAGAATGAAAAGAATAAAAGTATTATACCACTTCCCACAGTCCATAATTATAATTTCACTAATGTGCCTGCCATACTCAAATTACAAAGATTTCCACATCACAAATGTCCAGCACAGAAGCGGACTGAACCAAGCCACATGTAACAGTATCAATCTCAAAACCTGGATCCAATACCGATTATCAGCAGCAGTAGTAATAAGAAGTATGATTTAACTCTTCCATTCCGTAGCAGTTTTTAGGCATCCAGTGGAAATCCAGAGAGACAGAGATGGAGAATACGAAGGATATGAATGGAGATAAAGATAGGATACAGAAACATTGTAGGCTAAAGAGCTATGCACATCGGACGCGGTGTGGCAGAAGGTGGCAGTCAAAAACTTATTTGGTTATAAATCCGCGCCGCGGCCCAACGTCCGATGTGAACTTACTACTACAAACGGAGATGCTTGGAAAGCTTCGGTCGCCACCCCGCAGCCTTCATGTGGTGCCACTAAGCTGTTAAGAATACTCTTATATTAAAAACGTCGTTCAAAGTACGATGGAATACTGTGGCTTGGTTATTTGTTATGAATTTGTTTTGTTAAGATTATTGGGTTAAAAATGCCCACAAACAGAACAACTTGTCACATACTATGTATTATTGACTTAACATTTATGATAATATCTCGCGTGGAGCCCAAGGTTACACGAATAACACGTCATTTGTAAAATTAAAACTTACCGATATTTTCAATCATAAACTATCAACAAACAAGTAACAGCGTACAATATATAAATTAATAAATTTTAAGCACTATTTTAATGACTATCCGATACGATATAACTAAAAACAAGGCCCACCGTCACCATTTTTATAAAAATCAATAAGGTAACTAAATATAATATTCCAAAAATTATCCAAAATGGCCAGCATACATTTTATAATTTTTAAACGTCATTGACGTCTGACAGTCGTAGTGGTGCTTGCTCATATTCAAACAACGACCCATTTTTATGAGTAATTATTATTTTATTTAGAGTGTTTGATACAAGGTTGACTTGACATACCATAAGAAGGGTGGAAAAGTGGGGTCGTCAGATACTTAGCGCAAATATTCGACCTTGGCACTGGGTTTGGAGAAATAATTTGTATTTCATATCTATGTTTCAAAATTGGTGCGGAAAAACATTAGGTGTGACAATTATATGCGAAAGGTTAAAAAATATTGCTTTACCGTAAAATGGTAATATGTGGTAACACCACTTTTTTTCGTACCCGAGCCTAAAAGATGGATAGTTGTTTCAATGTCAATAATAACGAATTCTATCAAGCAATCAAAGTCAAAAAAAAAGGTATTTTACAAAAAATGTCGCTGGGCTTTTATAACCAAATAAGAGCGATAAAATATTTTTTTCGTCATTGTTAAATGTATGAAAAACCATGTTCTCAGCTGTGATAAAGCGTTGTCTTACGCACAATAGATTAAAACGAATTAGTGTGAAATCATCCGCTCAGATAAGATCATTTCAGGCCACCGCAAGTAAGACTATTTACTGTATTTTGAGAATTTTTCTGTAAATATATTTACTTAAGGTATTCTGCAAATAAAGTATGAATTATTGTTTTCTTCAGGTCTAAGGCACGGAGAGTATGAATGGCAAGATCCTAAATCAGAAGATGAAGTGTAAGTGGTGAATTTTAGCAATACCAAAGTTAGTCATAATGTATTACTTTTGTTAGGTATTTATCTGTGACTCTTATTATATTTAGTTGCGTGAAAGTTTTTATATTAGCCTCATCAATGATTTATCAACATTAATAAACTGTGCTGTCAGCTAGTTGCTTGGTATTACTCTTACTTGAACAAAGTCATTAAACCTGCCATTCATAAGACCCTTTGGATATTAGTTTAAATTGTGAAAAAAAAATACATATCCTTGACTTTAGTAGTCTTGACTGGCCTCATAGCTCAGTTGGTTGGTGGTAGCCCTGTTTTCTTTACTGTAGACTACAGTCTACAGTAAGTTCTTTTATACGTTTGCCCTGGGTTTGAATCTACAGATTCAAACCCAGGGCAAACGTATAAAAGATATTGAGCTTATAATTTAAGTAGTGGTAAATAAATATAATGTTTTATGATTACAGCGTAAATATAGTATACATAGACAAAGATGGAAATAAAACAAATGTAAGAGGAAAAGTTGGTGACAATATTTTGTATTTGGCTCACAGATACGGAGTCGCTATGGAAGGTAAATATTATAAATGCACAGTTTATTTTACCATAGTTCCTGTGTACTACAATCTGGAAACTATGAAAAAAACATTTGAGGGAACCATCATGTCCTTGAACCATTAATTTACTGGCCTCGTAGAAACAAACATCTATGTTCATCACACAATGCTTGCCCTGGGTGGAATCAAACCTGCAACCTACAGCGCAGAAGACAGTAACTACCAACTGAGAGGCCAGTCAAAAGTATCCATATATATCCTGTTTCAATTTTACTAATGACGATTTTTAAGTTATTTCTTTAAGATTATAATGGTAAATGTGAGTTAGTAAAAACTATTAACTAAAGCTTTCTCCTCTAAATTTCAGGTGCGTGTGAGGCATCCCTAGCTTGTACCACGTGTCATGTCTATGTTCCACACAAATTCTTAGATAAATTACCTCCTGCTGAAGAAAAGGAGGATGACTTGTTAGATATGGCTCCATTTTTGAAAGAAAATTCTAGACTAGGTTTGCATAAGTATTTTTTTTTCTTTAATAAAGTTGTGAATGGATCTTGCTGATGTCTCATCCGATGTTAATGCATGTTAATGATTACAGTATCTGCCCTTAAAAACAGAACACTACTTAGATATGGGAGAATACATGAAGTTGGATGGGATGATAATGGGAATACATAGTGAGGAAACTGTTATTTAACTGCGGGTTCAAAACCAGCTCCTTAATGAACTGTTTTCTAAGAATGCAGAATATGAATACTTCATTTATGACGCATCAATTATCAGATGTCCTTGTGCTAATATACAATCAACTGGCCTCACAGGTCATTTGCCAGTAACTCAGCATTTGGTGCTTGTGGGTTCAATTCCCTCCCAGGACAAACATTTTCATGACAAACCTAAATGTTTATACTGTGTCTGGGTGTTAAAACATATTAAATAAGCAAAAAAAACCAGACAACTGATAGTTGACCTTGCTCTTCACCCTCGATTTCGCTTGATAAATGATTTTTCAGAATTCCTACGTAATTGTGCTTTATTCACATACCTAAATCACATATTTCGATAAATATTCTGGTACACAGTCTGTTAAGTGATATACTCTTCTTAAACAAAATCATTATAACTTAAGTCCTCCCCTACAAAGGGAAAGCGTTAGCTTGTAACAGTAGCGCCACTTAAATTGCGTTACAATTTTCCGAGAAGATCTCATAAACTTAAGAACATATTTTTAGTGCAACTGTGTACTTAATAAAAATATTTTAATTATGTTCCAGGTTGTCAAATAGTCCTAACCAAAGACCTCGACGGAATAGAGATTCAGTTACCAAAAGCAACGAGGAACTTCTATGTGGACGGGCACAAGCCAACACCTCATTGATCACACTAATATTATTATGGTGGAAGTTTGTATGTTTGTTACTCCTTCACGATCACACGGCTGAATGGATTCGGATGAAATTAGGTACCAAGTAACTTATATCCTGGATTATCACATGGCTATTTTTGATCCCGAAAAAGCGCAGTTTTCCCGTGGGATGATTTAATCTTCGCGGTGATACCGGTGGTGTTAGCTGGTCTGGCGTGATTAAGTAAACAAATATAAATCCAGACTTTCGCATTTATAAAGTTAGTAAGACAAATGTCAGGCCACGTCGTACTGCGCGCTAAACTGTCCAAACTCCTTAGGTACATGTGTAGTTTGTGAGGACATCAATTTGAAGGCGCGCTCCAAAGCTTAGGTACAATAAGTTTTTAACTCGTGTGAAGGCTGCTAATTTATGTTCATAATATCTTGAACATCTCACAGCATAACAATCACTACAGAGAAAAAATGTAGCTACAATACTTTTTGGAAGAAAGAAATAACATAGTCTCTTGAAATTGCAGAAAAGTATGTAAGTGCAAAACATGTTTACACAAGTGTTCAACTGAATGTACATTATTCTATTGGTACACTTAATTATGTAATAAATGATCATACTGCACTGCTGTAGCCAATAATATAGTTAGTATCTTAAAAATTTGATAAACACGATGTAAATAGTATTCAACATAAGTTTATATACCTACGAATAAAATTTGTGGAAATGTTTATGCTGTTTTATTACCAATCATATCACATGCAAACAATACAATGGACAGAGGAACAGCGAGAAATTAAGGTCGGTAATAATCTTTGTAGCTCTGATTATTGAGTTTTAATACTAAATAAATTACAATCTTACGTTCTTAGTAAAACGAAGAGTTCGAGCATCAATCAATATTACTATTACAAATATGAAATGCGTATATTGATGGATATTCATTTTCATTGGTGGCAACACCGGCCGCGTCTCATTCGTTCGTTTGGATCGTTCACTCGCAAGTCGCAACCCAATAGCGTTTTCATTCGCTCAGTTCAGTCAACAGTCACCAGTCAGCTCGCGACAACGGTTACGAGAGGTGTTCTCGTTTCATTCCAATCTAAACGCGTTTTTCGGTGTGATCAGTGTTTTGTTTTTTGTGCATGATGGCTTACAACGGTAGTGGCAAGAGACTGTGTACAGGGACAGACCTGGATGTTGAAAGGGTAAGCGTCGTTTATTTATTTGTTAGCTTGTCAAACAGTAACTCTTAGAGTTTGCCCGATGAAAATGGCCGTGTTTTGTACATTTCCCGTTCGATGCTCGCGGTTGGGTGATGATATCGCGTAGGTGCGTCCAAGTTTTACCTTTTTATTGTGGAATACGATTAAATTATCGACGTAGCATAAGATTTTGCGTCGTGTCAATATCACGTTTTGTTGTTGACTATAATTTTGAGGTTACGTTTTGTTGACATATGATTGCTTCTCGGAGACGGGATGGCCACGGAAATCGATGCCATTCAGCCAAATGTATTCCACGAGCGCGAAGTTTCGTTGGGATTGGTTCTAAAATAACTTTGCCAGACACTTGTCAATTAAAGTGATTGACATCGGGCGGTCATTAGCTCACGGTATTCTTATTTTTTGTTTCGCTCCTGTAACACCGGTATATTTTTTTTTGGGTCGGTAACAATACCACCACGCTATCCGAGTTGGAATCGTAAATGTGTAAAGTAATTACCACAAATCTATACCATTTTCTTTACATTTGTGTCTGAGCCTATAACTTGTTAAAACAATACAAGTCGCCAACCTAAATTCTAAACAGATGTGTGTAAAAAAAATCTTCATAAATTCAATAAAATGTGGACTTATCTTATTTATGTGTCTCAGCTGACTAATTTTACAGAATAAAACTATTTTAATCTGGTCAAACCTATAATACTGTCATTAAAAAAATAACATTCGAAATTAGAACGCTAACGCGAATAGGCTAGGAAAAATTGTGATGTAAAATAGTACTTATTTATTGGTTATGGGCCTAGTTAGGTAATTAGAGTTCTTGAAAACTCAAAATAACGGGTCGTTTTCAAGGAAAAGTTATAATTCCGGTACCTAACCATTGTTATTCGAAATGAATAATGCATAGGTAGTTGTTTTCATTGTTATCTCTTTAGATAAGATAAACAATGATTTTAGTCTGAAATCTATAGAGATGCTACAATGTTAAAAGAAACCTTGCCTATTTATTAGGGTGCAATGAAATGGCGGGATTCATAATGAGAATGGTGTTTGTGAAAAAATTAAACATTACTTTAGTACAAAAATGTTGGTTAATATTTTAGATAAATAATAAAATTGTTTATTGTATGTAAGTAAAGTGGGCACGTGTTAGGTTTCAAGACTGACAAAATATTCGAATTCTAAATTAAGAAATTACGCATCGACCTAGTATCTATTAGTTAGGTGTGCCTACATAGAAGTACCTAACCATTTTAAAACTGCTTAAAATACCTCCTTGGTAGGTAGTACACGTTTTGATGGCTAAGCAATCTTAGTGCATAGTAATGAAACCTACTTGTGCTTAGCTAAGCCATTATGTTATATCATTTCGTAATATCTACGTATTAGAAAATATTTTATATTGAAATTAATATAGTGTTAGAAATGTCATTATCCATATGTCACGACTCAAGATCAAAGAAATGGCGGAACAAAGGGATTTATGAAGTAAATTCGTATGTCCCATAAAACAGTTCTTTAATGAATTCATCATCATAAAATAGTACATTAATTTCGGTGTCTTAGCATAATTAATCATTTCAACCAGACTTTTTTCTTTTTATGTTATGTAGGTGATAGAACGAGCTGACGGCCCACCTGATGTTAAGTGGTAACCGCCGACAACAGCATTACGACTGAAGTCCTCTCCACCAAAGTACGAGACGACTCAAGTCGCATTGCGTTGCGTCCATCACCCCGAGACGGGGATGTTGCGTCTCATGCGGCTGCAATTTCAGACTTATTGAATCATTTTATTTCGTTGCGACGAATTTGAAATTGTAAGACCATTAGTATGTACGCTGTCATATCATGCGGCTAGTTATAATAAAGGCATAGTATGAACCTAAATATTGTTAAAATTTATAGGTATTAGTTATACTGGACGTTAAAAAACCACGACTTTGATTTGCTCCGATCCTGACATGGATACCTCCTTCGCTTCGTTCACTTCAGCTAAAAGTATGAAGAAATACAATTGCGTTATAGCTACAGAAAATTTTCTAAATCAGAATACTGTTTCGTAATTGTAATAAATACAGGAATTATCACGTACGCTATAATATTGAGAAACTATTCCATTTCGAAATAAAAATATTGATTGTAACTAATTATAATTATTAGTGGTCCGTGGCTTTGTCCACGAGATTTATTTCTTTCTTTTCTTTTCCTAATATTTAATATCGGTGACGGCGCGGCGGTGATGGCTCATTTGGTCGGGACGTCGGCTTATGATCTGTAGGTCGTGGGTTCATGGTTCTGGTGAGGAAACCATAGCGTGGTGGTGGGACAAATGCCCCGCTAGATACATAGCCTCAAGTTGAAATCTGCCACGCGCCCACCTGACTGTTGCGCCGAGAGCTAGTTCCCAATCCAGCCGGGTAGCGCCACCATAGCCATTTAGCAATAACTAGCTGTTGCCCGCGACTTCGTCCGCGTGGAATTCGGTTTTATCACGCAACCCTATTTTACCCCTCGGAAAAGTAGCCTAAGTTACTCCTTATTACATCAGCTATCTGCCAGTGAAAGTCCCGTCAAAATCGGCCCAGCCATTTCAGAGACTAGCCGGAACAGACAGACAGACAGAAATTGAAAAAAAAGTTTTTTTGGTATATGCACTCAGTAAAAAGTGATTATTTTAATATTACAAACAGACACTCCAATTTTATTTATTTGTATAGATTTGTAACAACATAGTGCAATAAATGCTTTGAATTTGAATTTATACCTTACTTACTAACTTAACACGTTTTTAAAACTAACTTAAAAATTGCACCGAACAGCGGAATAAAGAAGCGAAGAGAATAGCGGAATACGGAACTGCAATGAACATGCAGACGCTAAAGCGAGCTTATTATATTGTATTGTCGTCCAGTTGTGAGCTATGGTTCAAGTGTTTAGCTAATCGGTTATTTAAAAATCATTTATTATATTTGTACTGAACAGACGCAAGTAATGCGAGCGAATCTAAACAAAAGGTATTCTGTATAAATATAGACATCTCATTTGATCCCCTTTTTGGGGTGAGTTTGTAGAGTCCCGTCTCAGCGAGCGTTTACGTTTCAAAGAATCCCCGCGCACAGTTTTCGTCGCGCTGTTTTGTATGTCATAGATTTTGTCCAACTTATTTCGTCCCACTGGTGGGCAAATATCTCGTCCTACAGCTGGGCAAAGATCTCGCTCATCTTTCAACTAATTTAGACCGAATGCGAGACTCTGTACTCTATACATGCTTTTTTGTGTTAGTTTTGTAAACCGCTATTTCTGTTTTAGGATTTAAGTTATGACGACTGGATGAAATAAACACTCTTCCTTGATTTCTTTCTTCCTGTTATGGGCACAGTCTTATCTCTGCCGATTATGACTGATCCAGCCAATATGAGGGTTTCATATTGGCTGTGTGGCATTATTTATTTGTACATTTATATTGTACTGTCAAAATACATTTTAGTCATTTTAAAACCAGATATGTATTTCAATTATATTTTGTTTTCCTATACATATTATTGATTAATGAATCCACGTCCATGTTTATCTAAAAATAATAATGATCTAGAAATTTATTATTTACGATTGTCTATGCAAATACTAATCCTTTCGCATAAAACATCACGATATCTTTTGTCTTAATGACATTTTAAATCTTTAAAAATATTTTAACGACTCATAAACGTATGATTTATCAGATCAAATGGCTAATGGGCACGGAATTTAATTCAAGTCACAGCTGATTGAGACAGCGGCTGAAGAAGTCTGCATTAGTATATTACCATTTTTCGGGTTTTGGCAGTAGAATTTATGCAGAGTTCAGGTTATTTATGCTCTACTGCTCAGTAATGTATACACATATAATATGAGTTTCGCATTAATAATTGAGTCCCATAATCCATTTAAGTTCCCCTCCATAAGGGGGATCTAGGCGTGGTTTTGAAGTAAGCGTAGAAACAGACAGAGACGGATAACGATCTAGTTTTGTACTGTTTGGATTATGTTTAGATATGTATGTGACAAAACTTTTGGATACAAGCGGAATAGCTAAATACTAGCTCGTAAGACGTTTTGGCTATAATAGCTGTAAGTTTTAGGAGTATCTGAAATAAAGAGATAGAACATATTTCATTGACAAGGCAACTACTATAAGATGAGCTTGCCTTGCAAGTGGACCTCGAGAGCTGATGAAGCTGCGGACACGAGCTGATAAAGATAAGAATTAATCGGATTTCATTATTGTCAAGAGAAGCATATTTTTTTTTTTTCAAAACTTGCTATTACAGTCTGTTCTTGATACCACCGAGGGCTCCAGTACTTTTCAAGACAATTCTAACTAGCTTAAACACTATATGGCTGTTGAGAAGTTGGGTGGTCTGCATGGGGCCCTGGCAGGTTGGGTGGTCTGCAGGGGGCCCTGGCAGCAGCAAGACTCATCCATATTAATGCATTCTCATCAGGTTCATACATGAATACTAAATTTTAACAATTCAGTTGTCCATTTCACACAAACATACATCATACAAACATTGCCAGTGAAATAAAAGATTGTTTAAAAAAAGTGTTACACCAGCTGTTTTGTATCCGCTGTGTCAATCATTCGTAGACTGGCGTTGCGTTGCCAACATGATTCGTTTAAAATAGCTTCAAAGGGCTCTCACTTGTAGTCACTCGCGTGGGGATGTACCACTTTCTGATCGACTGATCCAGGCCCAACATCATTTCAAATGCAAATAACTTTACATATTACTACTACTAACTAAATTTAGTTTAGTGCCTCTAAGATACATACATACAATCACGCCTGTTTTCCGGAGGGGTAGGCAAGGTTTTCTACCTGCTACTATCCTGACATACCTCCTTAGCTTCATCTCTCTCATTTATTCCTATATTCTTCATGCCATGCTCGTCATTTTAGGGTACCCTTGACCTGGTTTTTTTCCAGTACGTCACCGATTTCTTCTTCTTTCAAGGGTCCCTTTCACCCTGTCCTTACGTCACCTCTTAGATATTGTTAGTAGTTATAAACCTAATCTCCGAAATTACTGATCCGATCTGAAGATTCATACACTAAGAGAAAGCGTCATTATCCCTCAGTGCTATAAGACTATTTTATTTCGTATAAAAATGAGATCTTGCCGTAAATATTAAACACCACCCGTGCGAAGCCGGGACGGGCCGCTTGTATCAGATGAAGTACTGTGCGAAAACTTCTAAAACTAGCAAAAGAACATTACAAGGCTTCTAAACTCACCTAGAGAGAGTTAGGGTAGGCACATCTTTTGTTTCATCGCAATGTCTTCAGCCAGTGCGCTTTGCATAATTTACGTTTTAATCAACCCTGTGGAAATGTAATTTAGTTTTCATTATTTTGCTTTGTACGAAAGTAAATATTTGATGGCGTGAGATTTAATAAAGAATTTCACTTGGATGGAAACTGGCCGTTGAATTATTCGGTCGGTGTCAAGTCCTGGATGCAAAAAGATTGAATCTTATTTGCATTTACATTAGCTTTATGAATGTTTATAGGGGGGTAACCATAAGTGTTTTTTAAGCAGTGGTATTATAAGCTAGAGTTTCACCCACATAGGTAACCAAAGCGTGATTTGTAATGCCTATTTGGACAGCTACCCTCTAAGATAGAATCGGCCGTCAAACATCTCGCGTCTCACTTTAGAGCCGTTTGTTTGTGGTATATTTATATACAAAAAAATAAAATTGAAGTGTCTGTTTGTTATATTAAAATTACCGCTTTTTACTAAGTGCATATGGTACATATACCAAAACAACATTTTTTACAATTTTTTTCTGTCTGTCTGTTTCGGCTAATCTCTGAAATGGCTGGACCTATTTTGACGGGACTTTCACTGGCAGATGGCTGATGTAACAAGGAATAAACTAAGGCTACTTTTCCGAGGGGTAAAATAGGGGTGCCTGATAAAATCGGATTCCACGCGGACGAAGTCGCGGGCAACAGCTAGTCTCTAATAAAAAAATCCTAATCTTTGAGCAAGTCGCACACTGAAAAATGTGGGAGAAAGTTTACAAAGAATAATATTCGATCGTATCACCAAATCTCTTGTAGATTACATAGCCCATTCATTCCTGTAGTAAGTAACCTGTATCCGTGGTGGAAACATCGCGGCTGGTGCGACGTTAGGTAGTCGTTAATCGAAAATCGTTCCAACGCAAATCCCATTACCAAATCGAGTCGGACATCAATTTTCTGGAATCTAATACGTGGCTGCCGATTCGCGCCACATTATTTCATACCAAATTGCGCTATTATTTTTGAGGGTAGGTGTTATATTATCATACTAGCAGTGTGACAAATTTCTGCCGCTAAGCAGTAATGCATAATCGCGTTACTGTGCTTCTCTGAAAGGTTTTGTTGTCGGTGCAATTACAGGAATATAAGAATATTAACGTTTTTATGACAGATAAATTTTGACATCATCTTATTAGTTATTTTTTATTCTTTATTGTACACACAGAAAAACAAAATATACAAAAAGTCATAAGTGATACATGTACAAAGGCGAGCTTAATTATACAAAGAGTTCTCTTCCAGCAAACCTTTGAGGCTAGAGAGAGGCGATTTTATAGAGGTAGGATGTGTACAATGTACATAATAAAGATAAATGAAAACAAAATTATTAAGGGCTTAAAAAGCCTACATACTTTAACATACATATAAATATAAATATAATTATTCTTATTAGTATTACTTTTTAATTTTTATCCATTGTCTAAAATTCAAATATAAAGTTAGAATACAATATTAATAGAGTTAGAACTTACTGTAACATTTGCACGCTAATCTTAGTAGAATATAATTGAAACTAAAATATTATTAACATCTGTGTAATCTATTTATCATTGTGTTAAAGCAAATACACTATCTTTATAAGACACGTCTCTGAGTTACGGGCGTATACTCTGCTACTTGGGTCTTATTGTACCTAAGTAGGGGAGGACTAAATCGTATTGTTTGTTACGGGCAGATGTTACCACTTAACACCAGGTGGGGCATATGTTCGTTTTTAACTTTGTCACATAAGAAAAAATAACACTAGATTTTGCATACACTTAACGCTTACCAATAAATATTAATATCGGTCTTAAGAAATTGTTTTTATTAGCTATCCGCTGGTTTAGTGTTCCATTTTAAAGGATATTTTACGCGACTAAGATTATCTCATACATATTTATTCGCGATAAAGTCAAAAGTAAAGTTCAATGACTTCTTTATTAGCGCGCTTCGTAATATTAATTGAAATAACAGGTTTATTCTAGATAAAGGCGATAAACTACCTACGCGAGACGGACGAATCGAGAAATGCACTAATTAGTTAGCACTAAGGTTAATCAGGATCCCAGACTGATATTCTTTAAACTTGAACAATGGTTTATTGAGAGGGCGTTTGATAATGTTGAGGATTTTATACGCAAAATGAAGAAAAAATTGTCTGTAAATGTATTTTATGTATGATTTTAATTTAATTATTATATTAGTCTCTGAGACCCACAACATTAAAATATGATAATGATACTAGTTATTTATTGTACTGTTTGTTGTGTTTTTTTATGTTCCTTATCATTTTCAATGTCTTGTGTTCTTTGCCTGTATTGTCACGACAAATAAACTTTTCTTTCTTTCTATCTTTCTTCATTTAATATTATAATTATTTTAACAATATGTAGTTGATATATCTGACTTAGCTTTAATTGCTTCAAGTGACCTGTAAAATTACATTTATTAATAAATTGTTATTCTGTTTATTCTAGTTGTCTTATTTTGAGTTGATATCTGATGAGGTCTAATGCTTTTGTTGTCATTCCAATGGACAACAGTTAAATCTGGGTGTTAGTGTAATCTAAATATTTCACACACGTTTCGCACAGCGCCATCTAGATAGATAGATAGATAGATAACACGTTTATTCGGCACACAGGACACAAATACACAAAAGAGCAATGACTAAAAATAATAAACATGAAGAAAAAAGAAATATTACAATATGTACCTGTGCCTCCAGTGCCAAAAAGGGGTTGGCTCAGCATATGCTGAGTAATTTTACTCAGCGCTGGTTTTCAGCCAAAAACCTTTCAGACATTGACGACACGGACGGCAGTTGCGGTATTTGCAAACAAATCATAAAAAATAATTTTAATATTTATTTATTTAGATTTATTTTATGAATTTTAATTTTTTCCATCTAGCCCCAAACTACGCATAACTTGTATGGAAACCGGATAACTTATAGAATAGAGAAGATCAATTTATACTTTTTGAGTCCAGTTTGAAATGGCAGATATCGCTTGCCTGAACACATTAGGTTTATGGGAAGCCTGATCCCTCACTGTCTCTTATCACTGAAGTAAACAATGATAAATTATAATCAATTTATTTTGCGAATTACACTGTGTATAGGACTTAGTATAAAAATAAATAATTACAAATATAGGTGGTGGTGTTATATTGGGACTAGATGGCGCTATGTGAAATGTCCACCAATATTATAACGAAAATAAAAAAAATTGTTAGACCAAATTAGTAAATCGTATGGCTCTTGATATATGGGCAGAGATGTGGCCGCCGCTGATTCCATCACTTAATTACTTGTAAATCCCAGAAAATTTATTAGTGCACGCTTCCACAGAAATCGAACCGGCGACCCACGGATTAAAATTCCACTGTTAGTTATATTACATACTGAAAAAAAAATTTTGAACATGTGTGCCTAATCCCGAATGGTCACAACACCGCGTGACATTTGCTGTGAATCATTGGCGGTGCCTGCCAAGGGGGCGTGCCTCGGCGTCTGTCATCGGGTTCCGTGCGCCTATTGGACGCCGTTTACACTTTCTAACAGGGAACTCCTTTTGATAGTTTCGCGTTGACTTTCCTGGAGAGTGCTTCCTTACCCTACTACCTGTGTTTCACAATAATTTGAATTTATTTTGCTTCCGAAAAATCCCAAGGAAAATTGTTGATACGAGGACAATAACGTCTGGTGGAAAGGGAATGACCGGATAACCGGACAATCTGGGGCAAACTGATCCCTCCCTCGTCTTTTTTTTATGTGATACAATTACGGAACGAGGCGACGGCCCACCTGGTTAAGTGGTAACATCGGCCCATAACCACCGATGCGACTTAGGTCCTCCCCTAGTAGGTACGACAAGACCTAAGTCGCATCGTATGCACCTGTGACTCTGAGACATGTAGATGGAATGTCACATGTGCCTGTAATTTCACCGGCAACCACACCTTTCAAACTGGGACACAATAACGCGAATGCGTTACTGCTTGCCGGCAGAAATAGACATGATAGCAGTACTTTCCCGACGAACTTGGCGTGAATTCTACTGCTCTTTCATCTTGCACAGAGTATGTTACGCCGCAGGAAGTGACTGTGTTATCTGGTACTTTAGCATCGTCCGATTGCCCGGCAAAATTGACAGCAGTAACTCAAAACTGCAATTAAAAAATATCTCAAGTAAATTAATGGAACGAACCTGTCAAAAAACTATTCGCCGAATACAAATCCCGTGACTAGAAAAAGATTTTTTTTCGTTCGTGTGAAAATTGCGTTGCTGCCAAAGTGAATCATTTTCGCGGTATGCCCCGGTAATTATACGGACATTTTAAAAATGTGTGTCGATTTTTATTTAATTGTCTACAGTTGCCACTGATACACACCCACCCTTGCTATATTTCATGTGTCTCAGTTGGCATGGCCCACACGCATATAATATATATATGTAATAACAATAACATAACGAAAATTGACCACAAAATGAGAATTAAAATAAAATTACAATTAAAATCTATAAAAAAACTGAAATAAATTTCAAATATATACTTACTTAAGTGACATTCATTCGAATAAATTTTTGAATATACCAAATAATTAAAACTTTATACACAAATTAAATACAAAGCAAGCCATTTATATTAAATAGTCTCAGCTAAACTACTTTTTTTATTTTGATAAAGCTATCGGTGATGAAGATTATCTAGCTAGGGTTGCGTGATATCCTTAATTAGATTTATATGATTAACTAAAACAAATTAAACCTTGAAGGTCGAGGTAGCTTTAAAGGGACCGAAAAAGAAAGCAACGTTAAAAGATCAGGAGTAACGAAGATACCTTTTGCTGATTTATAAAGAAGCAAGGAGTTGAGCATTCTCCTCTGTTGCTCTTGTGTGCGCATCTTAAGAGCAGTAGAACTCTCGCCAAGTTCGTCCGGGGAAGTACTGCCACCATGCCCATTTCTGCCGCCAAGCAGTGAAGCATTCGCATTACTGTGTTCCGGTTTGAAAGGTGTGGTTTCCGGTGAAATTACAGTCACACGAGACATTCCACCTTCACGTCTCAGAGTTACGGACGCATACGATGCGACTTGGGTCTTGTCGTACCTAGTAGGGGAGAACCGAAGTCGCATTGTTATGGGCCGAGGTTACCACTTAACACCAGGTGGGCCGCCGGCTCGTTTCGTAACTGTATTACATAAAAAAAAAACTCAGCTACCCTCTCTTTATGCCTAAGTAACTGTTTTCCCAAATTAAAAGATAATGTTAAATGTGCCATTAGAAACTTTTTAGGACATGTTCGAAGCGTCTTTTATGCACCTCGTAAAGAGGATACCAAGCAATGCCGCCGTACTCGAGCCCGCTGTGGACTATACCACAGTACAGCATGATTTTAGTTTTGAGAGAGTCTTTGCAGTTGCGAAGGAGAAAGCTAAGACTTAAACTCTTTAGTCACTGTATCATCCACCTGTACGTTATGACAGAGTTTGTCAACCATTTTGAGGAAACCGACATGTTTTAGAACCAAAAGTTCGAAGACATGTGTCAAGTGAACGAAAGGTCATTACTTAAAATTATATCATCACACTGGTTCGATATAACTAGTGAGTCAACTATTAGTAGTTTGGTGCTAATGGCGCTGTGTGAAATGATCAATATTTGTTTATTTATTCTCTCTTCTTTAGAGTAGGTCTGTCCCTGCTTTCGGAGTAATCTGCCATTTAATCATCGGAACGCGTCTATCAGAAACTTTATAAACATTTCGAATCTATTTGATATTGCCCATTACGTGGTTGAATTGGCACCGGTCCAGTTCTTAGGTTTAGAACAAAAGCTAGGTATTTGCATAGAGTTAGACAGTTACGCCCCGCGCTCGGATAGAGATGGAAAGCGTGTTCGTTCTCCCGTTTTGAAATGCTTTATTTACGTTATAAGACTTTACAAAGATATATTTATATGCTCATTCAAAAGATAAAAAATAATTGAGCATTCTAAAGACTATTTATACGCTATCAGATAGCTATCTATTTCTATAGATAGCTCAACTGCTCCACTGGCAATGCATTAGAAATTCTGAGGCAGGAAGCAAGTTTTCGGGAAACGATCAGCCGCTCTCCGAATGAATATTGAAATAATATGGTGTTCAGTCGTGGACCAATTAAGATGGTATTCACGGGGCACATAATAATAATAATAAAAATAAAAATACTTTATTGTACACCAGAAAACATTATACATAACAATTAATAAAACAGAACTTAGAGATACAATGGGCAGTCTTATCGCTATGAAGAGATCTCTTCCAGACAACCTTGAGATGAAAAAATGATTTTTAATTTTCTTCTCTACGACTCCGGTCGAACCAGGTCCTTTTGAGACACCATTAAATTGACAAAATATTCTAAATATAGTAAAGAACAAATATAAACCGGGTGTAACAAGTTAATTAGCTTTTATGCACCGCGCTGGCAACTTGTCGATTGTGTCTGGCATCCAGAGGCGACGGCAGCCACTTACCATCAGGTTGGCCGTCAGCTTGTGTGCCTCATCAATCACTGAAGAAACAACTACGCATTTTCTATTATTTGAAATAACTCGATAATAACGTCTGTTTTTTGCAAAACTTGGCTCTTTGGCTATTTTGAAATTGCATTTATTTGACTGGCCTCACAGCTCAGTTGGTATTTATTAACCCTGTCTTCTGCGCTATAGGTCGTGGGTTCGTTTCCCACCCAGGACAAACATTTGTGTGACGAGCATTGATGTTCTGTGTTTGGTTGTTAATATGTATTATACGAATGTATTTATTGTACAAAAAAAAAATAGTATTATATCAGTTGTCTGGTTCCCATGATACAAGCTATGCTTAGCTTACTTTGGGGCTAGATGGCGCTGTGTGAAATGTCCACCAATATTTATTTTTATAATTTTAGTTTTATAATATCCAAATCCGCACCTCCACGATTAATTAGTATTGTATTTTATTATGTATTCTCGTCTGCGAATGCGCCTCTACGTGGATAATAATTTTCATTATGATATCTGCGATCATGTCTAGATTAGTACTAATCTATTCCTGAATTAGCCACGTGGCGCGGTTTGGCTGTTCTTAATGATCTTAAAAGTCTTTGGTTTATCTCCGTGAGGGACGTTTATTTTATAAGTAAGTTCTCTCGTTTTATATTCCTAAAATAGAATAAATGGAGACAATTTTAAGACATCTGTTTTATCGGCGCGTTAACTATCGGTTACAGATTGTATCTAGACGTGGTTGCTGGTTTTAGCTTTTAACAAGGTAGAAAGAAAATACATTTACCTTCCCGCTTAGCACTTGTCAACTTTGGAATGAGCTTCCTCCTGAGGTTTTTCCACGGTACGACTTGGGCCATTTCAAAAGAAACGTCAAGAGGTTCCTACAGGGTAGGCAATCCATTGGCATCCCCGCGGATGCAAATGTCAATAGGCGGCGGTTACCACTTAACATCAGGTGGGCCGTCAGCTCGCTCTATCACTAATATGGCATAACAAAGCATACATACATTGACTTTTTTTTGCAAAAAATACGTCTACTACATAATATTACACTTATCTAAAAAATATGTATAATATGTAATAAAAATATGTACAATAATAATACATTTTTTGTCTCTGACAAAAAGGAAACACATGTAAAATTAGAGTAAATACAATTTTTTCGTGAAAAATCAGTTTTATGAGGATTTATAATAAAATATATAAAAACGTATAAAAATTATGTATTTTATTGCTGTTATTGTTTTATTGTAATCTAAAATACTTGTGTTACTTCTGGAAGGAACTAGCCATACACACAGGGAATCCTGGTGTGGGGGCTAGTGCACACTCTTGCACTGTTCAGTTTCACGATTCAGTTTAAGTATTCAACTATTATGTTACCTATTTAAGTGTTACGATGTAATGTTTAACAAATAAAAATCAATTTATTATTATTTAGTTATCTATAATTATGTGTAGGAACTTATTATTTTTAGCTTTATGCTTATGTTTAAACTAGATATACCTTTAATTGGCTGTAAATACTTTTTAATTAGTTTTATTTTTAAATCATATATTTGTAGTTGTTGGTACCTTAATAAATAAATAAATTATCTATGATAGAATGCTTCCTGGAAGTCATCACAGCAAACTTGGATTATCGCTTCTGTTTAATTAAAGTTATGGGTGACCGTTACGTGTCGGATAACAATAAACTATTGGAAATTGTAATGACGTCCATTGTTCGAGAACCATTCGTGATGGCAATTATGGATTGTATTTTGGCGGGAAAATAGTGGCATGCGGTTTCCTAATAACTGTGGAATGGTGTCATCATTATGGTTAGGGAGGGCGTATTGAGGCTATGTGCTCTTACCTTCAGCTGAAAAAAGAATAGATCCTTACCAAAAATATCTGGTTTTTCATTGAATTTTAATAATAATCGCTTTAAAATCGCTTTCTTTATAGTCTTTACATAAAAATGAAAAGTGAGGTTTTGAATAACACTCGCGCGCTAATAGAATTTTCTAGTATTCGTAAACAGGTAACTTAAGGTAGGACACGAAGCACGTTACATTGATTTTGTTATTAGCAGAGGTTAACTTTAGGTGCCTCATTCCGTAACTTATCCTCAAAAAAAAACTACATTAAATTCTGAAATAAATGCTTCCCGACTCTATCATCATCAGATACTAGAAAAAAAAAATACCACGTTCTTTAAACGGTGAAGGAAAACATCGTGAGGTGTGGTTGCCGGTGAAATTACAGGCACACGAGACATTCCACCTACAGGTCTCAGAGTTACGGGCGCATACGATGCGACTTGGGTCTTGTCGTACCTAGTAGGGGAGGACCCAAGCCGCATCGCTTGTTATGGGCTGAGGTTACCACTTAACACCAGGTGGGCCGTCAGCTCGTTCTGTAACTTTTTACATAAAAAAAAAAATCGTGAGGAAACCGACATGTCCTAGAACAAAAAATTCGAAGACATGTGTCGAGTGCACGAAAGGAGCCTCTTTGAAGCGCACTTACAATCCTTTCACCACACTGGTTCGACAGAACCGGTGACTCGAAGAAGAAGAAGACTAGAAATCAAAATGATCAAAAATCTCAAATGATTTATCTGATTCAGTTATGAAGACGAAAAATCCTTATATCTTATTACGACGGGTTAAAGTTGTGTTTCAAAGTTGATTAATGTGTAATCGTAAATCAAGTGGATATATTAAAATCACACTGCATGGAAAATCTGTATAGTCGGACACAGAGAATATGAATGCAGTAGCGCAACTTATCTTCGTGACAATAGTTTTTCAGCAAAACTATTTGTAAATTTTCAGACGTATTATAGATATTTCCGAATAGACAGATAGCCCTGAACACACACTGAGGATTACCTGTTTTAAAGTTACGAATTGAATACCATGATTATAACCAAATAAATAACTCATAAACCAAGGAAATATGTGCTCCAATCTGAAGTTTGTATTTTTTTTTATTTGAAGGTTCAGTTAAAACTTTACACCACGGTATATTTTTATAATCTATTGGTCGTGATTTGAGCATAATCATTATTGAAAATATGAGGAATTCACACACATACGAGAACACTGTACTTAACATGATAAAAAAAATGTGAGCCGTCACGGGACGCCTGGCAGATGTGAAACATCGACATTATTTTGTAAAAGTAATATGCAGAAAAGAACATTGTGATAGGAACTATATATGTCATAATGATAACGCATGACGCATGCCGTGGCGACGCGTCGCCACGCCAGAAATCGATTTAACGTGCGGCTATAGATGTTTCACATCAAAAAAAAACTTTTACAATTTTTGTATTGATAACGCTAAAAGTTAATTAATAGCTATGAAACAAAAAGATACTTAAATATTTTGTCTTCTATTTATAAATTTGCTTTGTATAGATTATTGTGTGGTAACGGACGCTGGTGTTAATTATTAAGACATACGTGTGGAGATGAGATGCTGCAACACATGACACTGTGTCCCGAATCGCGTCACTATGTTAAGCGAAACATATGTTTACATTGGTGTGCTACGCTATGAGCTATTAGTTTAAATAAATGTCAACTAAAATCGACTCGGTGTATGGCCAAAGATAACATTATTTTTGAATTACTGCATTGGCTCTTTATAGTGGTACCGTAGTTATGATTTCATGTTTAGATATATGAATGTTAAGCTTATTCTAGGCACGCGAGAATGTTTATTATCTTTAATGTGAATAGTGGTGAGTACGCGGATCTTCTAAATCACTTTCTTTTACAAATCTTATTGTTTGACTAATTGACATTACTGACCTATTTCTTTAATAATTCAATAGAAATAATGTTATTGTCTATTGTCTATTGATGGTCCCACTTATCCTATGTTCATACTTAGAACGATGCGACTTAGCCTTCCCATACTAAAGATAATGCCCAAGTCGCACTGCATTGTGCTTGCGCCAGTCCTACCATATTCCTATTAGTTCATACCCATACTTTAAAACCGAAACTTTAAGTAGCAGTAGTGCAGTTTGTAATCGTTGAAGTAACAATAGCTAATATTATTTAATTATATTAAATTATATTAATAATAGTTAATATTCTGGATATTACATTGCAATCAGCTCGTAGGAATAGCCAATCTCAACCCACTCGATCTACGAGAAATGGTGCATAATTCATTCGCAAATTTTGACCCAAACAATCATACGTACAAACAATGCAATTTAAATAAAACCTAGTCTTAAAAAGAGTCACATTGCTGACTTTATTAGATCAGACTGTGAGCCCTTGTATTGTTGGATATCAAAATGTCGCCAAGACATCCATTAAGGTCGCGTGCCGCCTCAACTTAATAAATCATTATCTTATTGGGCACTAAAATGGCTATTGTTGCGCGGACTGTTAGTGATGGGAAACAGAACAATGTTATCTAAAACATTAACAATGCATATTAATATTAATAGTATATAAACAGGAAGAGGAAGAAATAAAAATAGGAAAAGTATATAAACGATTGGAAAGTTTTTGTGAGACGAAAATAGATGTTTGGTCTAGTATTTTTTTTAATAAAGCTAGGTTTCACAGCGCTTAAACATTATATTTTGTCAAATGATAATTATTTTTCTTGCTCCCTTAGCCGAAAGTACGCACTTTCCGGCCGCATTTCAGGCCGGGAAGAGCATTTTTCGTGGCCGGCTGACGACCGCTCGCTCTGACAGGATTTTTGCGGCCGGCCATATTTACATATGCACGTTATGCTTTTGTCTTGTGCTCGCTCCTGTCAACGTCGTCTCGTAGTGTCGCGAAAAATCCTTGATTATGTTCATGTTAGTCATATTGGTTTTATTTCATCTAGTTGATTTCAATGCCCGCCCCGACCAGCAAAACCTCGGCTTCCCCTCGGTCTTGCAAAAGTCGGGCGGGCATGTATGACGAATATAGATGTTTGTTCTGTTTCTGGGTGTTAATATGTATTATATGTATGTATTTAATATGTATTCTATCAGTTGTCTAGTTCCCATAGTACAAGCTATGCTTAGTTTGGGGCTAGATGGCGCTGTGTGAATTGTCCACCATTATTATTATTATAACTTACAATAGCCCGACGTAGCTCACGTCGCGCTGTAGAGTTAGCCAGCCTTAGCATACTCTCTCAAACCTGCAATCTCCCTCGCAAACAGTTAAATTTTCAAAATACCCCACAAATGATAAGAAGAACATCACTTCGGGTTGATACCGTAGGTAGGCACAGTTTGTCGGGGGAAGTCACCATTAGTAGTACAATGTGTCCCGTCACGGAATTCGGTCACGCTATTCGTTGTGGACCTTTATTAATATAATTTTAGACTTCTCCGGTCCCTTGATAATTCAGTTCACACGTTATTTTTCCTTTTTTGTTTTTATATTTTTCGTTCGTGTTGATTTGTATTCTTCAATGATTTCTTAATACATAACTATAATATTTTAGACACTTAAGTAAATGGAGATTGTCTTGTTGCAAAATTATAAAAAGTAATTAAGATTCATTCACCCGATGCCTAAATACATCGTAACAAATGCAATATAATATATATCTCGGTAAATAATTAATGTTTTACTACCTTAGCGTTTCTCGGTAAGGCTTTCGTGCCGAATTCCTTAAGTTTTATTATCAATTTCAGAATAGTTGAAAGGAAATTTCTGAGCAATCTGTACTCTGATAGTGCACATACAATCGTAATACTGCGCAGCTATTCCTACCACTGCAGGTGTGTTTAAAAATGGATCGGATAGGTCTTGTTAGCAAGCGGGCCGACATTCTAGTTCTTGGTAGTTTTGCTAACCGCAGTAAGAACCAGCTGTATACAAGTTAACCTACTAACTAATCGATAGACCTGAAGATGGCTGCCAGAAAGTGGATGCGGAAAGCCGAAGGCCATGAGAGGTCCAACATTGGACTAAAGACCAACTCGTGACGAAAACAGACAGAACTTAGTCACCGGATCCTTTGAGCGTGAATCTGCACCGTGCAATGTTCTTTTCAGACTATAAAGTTTGAATAAATAAGGTTTGACAATAAATAAGAACAGTAGAACTCACGCCAAGTTCGTCCGGGGAAGTACCATGCCCATTTTTGCCGCCAAGCAGTAACGTATTCGCGTTACTGTGTTCCGATTTGAAAGATGTGGTTGCCGGTGAAATTACAAGCACATGAGACATTCCACCTTCACGTCTTAGAGTTACGGGCGCATACCATGCGACTTGAGTCTTGTCGTACCTGGTAGGGGAGGACCTAACTCGGATCGGTTGCTATGGGCCGAGGTTACCACTTAACGCCAGGTGGGCCGTCGGCTCATTACGTAACTGTTCAAATAAAAATAAAAAACTTTAACCTGTCACAGGTATATCACCGCTGGTAATATTTCTACAGTTCTGGCCAGAGATGTGGTAACTCTTAAGTTGGCTGCTCTGTCTCTACATTGAATGCATAGTATATGAAAGTAGACAACTTCGAGAGGAAAGGCGGTTAACGAAACAAAGACTAATGGATATTTTACGATTCAATTGATATCACACTGCGCCATTACATTTTAATTGAGCGAAAGGGATAATTGTAACTCAGGCCATTATTAGGCAAAGGCCAAGTAAAAATTGAAGTCAGAAGTTACTATTCTATTACTTGTTTTTGCTGCCTAGTCTATTGTAAATAGCTGTTCTTGGCCCCTGTGATATCATTTTTCAAGTGCACACTGTCTTGGCATATACTGTATTGCCACCGCGACTATTTCCTGCTGATTTTCCCGTTTTTTTTAATGAGTTTTCACTTTATAGATAGCTCTTATATTGGTTTTATCATAACAGAAAACTAAAATGATACTTTCTACATAGGAAATCATTTATCAGAGAATGAGACATCTACGACACCATACATCTGTATTGAAAAATTGTCTGAGACCGCCCGCGCCTTCACAACTCATATTTGATCTCAGAATTCCTTGTCACATCGGTAACCGAGCAACATTGATCACGCGGCATCCATTGATGGGACGCAACCACAGAATAATAAAACGGAGAATGGAATGTCACCAGCTGACGCACACAACAAAACAGTCGTAAAAACAAGGAGCACGCACGCATTTGAGCTAAGTATATTATTTTCATAAAGACGAGAATACGCTAAATCAATCTGGAGGTCTTCAAGAGGAGAGTGAATAGGTTCCTTCTAGGCGCGCATGCTACATCGTAGACCGCATCGTTACTTAACATCAGGTGAGATTGCGTGAATGCTTGCCTATAGCAAATAAAAAAAACACTTGAGAGTAAATACAATTCATTTCTTGCTGTTTATTGTTAAGTCTTTCAAATTGATAGGCACGATTCTCAAGGAGTCACGTAATAAAATTATTTAGCCAGAATAATTAATATGCAATAGTAGCTTTATGAAAAAAATCACTAACGCTTAGTTAGAAAATTTACAGGTCCCAAATAGATTCTACTATGGTATGGTATGTCAACATAATCATTCGGGAACAATTAATTTAATTATGTACTTTCAAATAATGTTTTATTGTAAAGTTATTACAAAACACCGCTAAATTAATAAAATCATTAATTATTTTATGTGCAACAAATACTACACAGTAAAATACTTCTCTATAGACAACTAGCTATTATAAATATGGAATTTTGATTTCCAATTTTGAATGTCCTTCATTCTGATCCTGAAATCTGATTATCGATTTTTTTTTTCACTGTTGTGTTTTTGCTCTCTTTCACACAGACGTCATGTATCTTGCGTCTCACTCATTTTCGTGCGTTTGGGACGTTAATACGCGCGTTAAATTGCGTTTGTACGCTATGTTTGCCCTCTCTAATATTCTCTGTTCTGTGATCTCAGCCGACCCATGAATTATTATGTAGTCTTTGTTTACATACATATATCGATTGTCGCGTTTATCTTGTGGGTCGAGAAGGGTGGAATATTGACTACCGACATGTTCTTGTGTATCCTATGTCACGTTATAATGAATTTTACGAAACCTTGTTTATTCACTTTAAAACTCGTTTACGATCGTATTTCAATTATAAATTCGAAATTTATGTTGGTTTCTATTGATGTGTCTATCCTTTACTGCAGCAACGAAAAAAGGAGTAGCATAGATTTTTTCATTGGCATAGTTTTTTTTTGTTAAAAATATGCGTTAAGCTAAATTTAGCCTATTAGCCCTCAGGCGCCAGAATTAGCCAGTTAGCTAGAATTAGAATTATGTGTGTGATCTTGTATTTTTAACTTCGGATTGACATATCCAAACTATTTAATTAATAATACAACTGAAATTAGAAGAATTTTAATTTGAATCCAAAATCCAAAATCGCCACCAATACCAATTCCGACATAGATGAATGAACAGAACTGAGTTATGAAAACGACAAAATTTTCCATTATCGCAATTCTGAAGCGAACCAAACAATATTGATCGAACAATTTCTAATTATGTACGCCCTTGTCCTTTAACGATCATCCATCTCGAATTACTTAGAATTTCTTTGATGTCTTAACGAGATTAATAAACTGGATGGCAAATACACTGAAATAGACTTTGCGTCTATTGTATTTATATGCGAAGATATTGTTTGTCAGTATTATAATGTAGGGTGGGGTATGCTTCGATTTGTGTCTTTCGTTAGCTTATTGCTTCTGCTGGTATTTGCTCGTGGCTTCTAATAATAACACACACACTCGTGTCATTGACTCTCGAACCAGTGTGGAGAAAGGATAAAAGTGCGCCTCAAAGAGGGCCCCCATTCTTGCATCAAGTTATATATATATTTATCAGATTTTTTTAGTATGATCCTATAATTTGTCTAGTCTTATTCACTAGGGAGAGAAAAGATATGCATGAACCTAAAATAATACATAAAATACCTGAGTAGGGGATGACCCAAGACGTTTTGCTTTTGTTATGGGCACAGTCCATAACAAATACCATAACATATTGCTCGTTCCGTAACTTATTTACTTAAATAATATAAATTGTGTGAAAGTTGCCAAAGTAATCTCACCTAATATTTGGTGGTCCTATACAATACAATATTTTCACTAAAAGTGCCCCCTCAGCAAGAACATAGTTTAAATTACATTCAGCTTAAGACTGTTTAGTTTAAGTTCATACAACAAATTTATATTTTGACTCAGCTGTATGCATGTGCACTGTGTCACAGTAATTAATTTCATTTCATTTCATTTATTTATTCCTTTTTGATACATTTATAGTACACTCGGAAACGTCACTAACAATATCACAATTTATATACATATAGATTTAAGCAATTTTCTTCCATCACATAACTACACTAAATTCGTCAGCAAGTGCTTCGTCAATATTATAATAAGACTTAAACAGTAATAATTTTCTGACCTTAAGACTAAATTCCCTAAAATTAAGATTTGTAATGTCACTAGGCAATTTATTATATAGTTTGATGCTTATGCATAAAAAACTTTTACCTACTTTGGTAAGTCTGTGTTTTGGGAGAACAAGTTTGGATTTATTTCTCGTATTGTAATTATGTATATCACTATTAGCTTTAAGATTATTAATATTTAATTTCGCATACAAGAGGTTTTGATATATATATTCTCCAGTGAATGTCATTATACCTAATTCCCTGAACCTTTGCCTACAAGACTCCATTTGACTAATTTTCAAAATAAACCGGACTGCCCGCTTCTGCAGTATAAACACCCTTTTGGATTGCGCTGCATTTCCCCACGCCAGTATACCGTATGTCATCAGTGAATGAAAGTAGGCATGGTATACTGCTTTGGATGTTTGTATGTCACTCAACTGTCTTATTGTTTTTACTGCATAAGCGGCTGATCCGAGTTTCTTAACAAGCGATTCTATATGATTGTTCCAACTAAGCTTATTATCTATCTTAATGCCTAAAAATTTAACATCATTAGTTTTGGTAATTGAATGTCTCTCAACAGTGGTCATAAGTGGATCAACATCACTATTGTTCCCTAAAAAGAATCTGACAATGTTAGTCTTCTGTACATTAAGAAGCAAATTGTTGGCTTCAAACCATTTGATAATATTAGTCACCAGATAATCAATTTTAATAATAACATTGTCTTTCATTTTGTCGCTTACAATAATAGTGGTATCGTCAGCAAATAAAACAATATCCTTTTCTTGTTCCACACATGCCACTAGATCGTTAATATAAATTATGAACAACAAAGGGCCTAAAATTGATCCTTGTGGCACACCCATTATAATATCATTTGAGGTTGATCTTGACCCATTACATTCAGTTATCTGTTTCCTGTTTTTAAGATAAGACATTATTATTAAAAGTTCGTTGTTTCGTATACCATAATGTTTAAGCTTTGCTATGAGGATTTTGTGGCAAACACAGTCGAATGCCTTAGACAGATCACAAAATAAGCCATAGGTACTCTTGGAGGAGTCTAAATCCCACAATATCTTCTCCAAAAGGCTTGTTATAGCAAGAGAAGTATTTTTCTTTCTTTGGAAGCCGAACTGCCTACTATTAATAATTTCGTTACATTCTACATATTTGTACAGTTCATTCGATATATATTTCTCATATATTTTACTAAATATTGGCAAAAGTGAGATAGGGCGGTAATTATTGGGGTCGGAGTGAGATCCTTTCTTATATAAAGGGAGGACTTTGGCGACTTTGAGCAAGTCCGGGAATTCACCTAGTTTTATACTATTATTTACAATATTACATAAAGGAACTGCTAATTCATACTTTACTTTTTTTATAAGTGAAGTAGATATGCCCCATAGATCACATGAACTTTTGCACTTCAATTCGTTAATTATTTTTATGATACCGATTGGGGTAATTTCCTCCAAAACAAAACTATTAACGCTTGGTGGTGAGTGTTTGTTGATAAGTACTAGAGCCTCCTTTTCCGATCTCATAAGGTCCCTCGTCATAGATGACGCTACCTGAGTAAAGAAATCGTTAAAATGACTTGCAATTCTCGAAGGTGATCTTGTGACTTCGTTATTAAGAATATTTAGTTTGGCAATATCTGTAGAACTATTGATAGATTTTCCAGTTTCTTTTTTAATAATATTCCAGGTTGATTTTACCACATTTAGGGATGTTAATATTTTTTGACGAATATAGATCCTTTTTGCTAGTTTGGCACACTGTTTAAAAATTTTACTGTACTTACTTATGTAACGTCTAAGACTTTCATCATTTGTATGTATCAATATCTGGTATAGTTGTTTCAATTTTTTTTGAGAGATTTTTAAGCCCTTTGTTGCCCAGTCATCAAACGATTTGTCTAATCTAACAGTTATTGTTTTAAATGGCATAACTCTGTCCAACGATCTTACAAATGCAGTAAGAAACTCATTGTAACTAGTCACTGTCCGATTTGAGAATTCATGTATTAAGTTTATTTTTAAGAGGGCTACAGAGTCGTCTTTAATTATTCTCCTGTTTATACGTCTATTTTTTACATATTCAATATTTACACTTACAGTAATTATCTGAGCAAAATGGTCTGATGGAATACCATTCGTAACCTCGCTATGTATAACATCTAGATTAGTAAAAATATTATCTATACAAGTATTTGTATTCTTTGTCAGCCTAGTAACGTCAAAAATTTGTTGATTTAGAGAATAGCATTTGAATAAGTCCAATAAATAACTAGATCGATTTGAGTCATTTTCAGTATTGAGTAAGAAATTTACATTGAAGTCGCCACATATTATTATGTTTTTACGACTTTCTCTAGTATTTTTTGTCAAAATGTCAAGACAATGCTCCAATTTTTCTAAAAATACCCCAATATTAGCACTGGGAGATCTATATACAGTAATAATAATTTCATTTTTCAGTTCGATGCAGCTAATTTCGAAATCCTTTTCTACATAATATTTACATATGTCGTGCCTAGTTTTGGCTTTTAAACTATTTTTGAGTATTACAGCAGTCCCACCACACTTAAATGATTTTCTGCAGCTTGCACTCATTAGGGTATAATTATCAAAGTTACATACACTTAAATCCTCATCTTTTAACCATGTTTCAGTAACGCAAAATACATCAATATTTTCCTGCTTTAAAAATAAACTAAGTAGCAAATTCTTTCCTTTAATGCCCTGAACATTTTGGTGACCTACTTTTAAAACTGAAACTTTCTTACATGAGCTACTTCTAAGTTCGTGTTTTTTTTGACACCTTAAAACTACTTGACTACCTCCTGTGTTTGAACCCATGGAAAATTTTCAGTTGTGTGTATTCTATCATCAAAATTGTTGATAGAACCATTACTACTGCTAATATGTCTTGACGTTTCAATCTCAATAACAGTTTTACTTGAGCCAAAAGGTGAGTTAATATTACATTTAACTAAATCACCAATAATGTCAGTATAATGAGAAAATAAGGAAATATTGTCAAATTTAACTCTAAAATTTTTCAGATTCAAATCAACAATGTGAATTTTATTGTTATGGTTCGTCAAATTAAATATTTCTAGGTTAATTTTGTACAACAAATTGTTATGAATATTACTAAATATGTATGGAACAGTAAAAATTATTATTTTAGAGTAAGCGCTTGCTTCATTTAACTTATCTATGCACGACCTTAATGTAGTACGTGATAAATATTGCCTCTCTCCAATTACTAAAACTATTTCTGATGTATCAGGTGATTTGAGTACACTACTCACACACATATTATCTACTAGTCTCTTGAAAGATAAACCAGGACTGCAGTGATTAACGATTTTCTTGTTTGTACACCCTTGAAGTCGCTCTCCAAGTCCCTTCCCTATTTTATCCGAGAATATATGTACAGATCCAAATTCTTCACTCGAAGGATCTTTCAAAGAAGCAATTGCTAGATCAGTTTCGTAGACCAGGGCTAATGAAAGAGTGGGGTCATTGAAGTTGTTTACTTCATTTTTTTCGCTTTCCTCTTCCGCATCCATTTGCACACTTTCCACCAATAACGCCTCCATCAGTTTAGTTTTGTGAGTATTTTCATCAAGTAGTTTATCAATTGCAGCCCTGTACTCTTTTGTTTCACTCTGAGTCAGGTCATATTTATATTTAAGTCTGTGTAGGTCAGTTTCTAAATCTTTTATTTTTTTCTTACTTTCTGTATAGTCATGTCCATAGTGGCACATAATTAGTTCGTACTCATTTAATTCATCTTTTAGTTTATTTCTGTCCTTTCTTAAGCCACAGATAATATTTTTTGCTTTCTTTTGTTTCATTATATTCTTCTTGTGTAACAGTCTTTTTAGCTTTAGGTACTTTTTTTTTTTTATTCGCGTACCCAATTGTTTTTGATTTGATAGATTCACACTGATATCATTTTCGTGGATCATTAATGTTGAGAGCCCACTTGTCATTACTTCTTTATTTTCATTTTCTTCGACCATTTTCTTGTAACTTTCATTCATCTGTATTTGCTCGTTGTTGCTTATAACCTCACGCATGTATTCAGTGGCATTATTGTATTCAAGTAGTTTTTTTTTAAGTTCTTTAATTTCTTCAAATGCACTATCCAAGGTGATACAACATTGGCTATGACAATCCACTATTACTTGCAACTGAACTAGCTGTTCTCGAAGCTCAGTTAATTCTAAATCGATGGTAACCAGTTCATGTTTTAGTCGCGTATTTTTTTCAACAACATTCTGAACTTCCAATTCACTGTCCTCCCTCTCTTGGAGTAATTTATTATTTAATGAATCCGATTGTTCTAGTCTTTGTAGTGTAGCCTTCAATTTAGCTTCTAACTCCCGCAAACTCACCCACGGGCAGTGAAATAGCGTCACTTACAATTACTGTAAGTCTGTGTCGGGTTTTTGACTAATTCTCTCGTCAAACAGTACTCTGGTATGTGCACACAATTATCCATGAGATGAAATCTATAGTCGAGGGCCATCCACTAATGTTTTCCTCGGGCTTATCCCCTTGAACAATCTGTATCGAAACCCGACGTTTTAATATAAAACCTTTGAATGCTTAGTCATTCGCGACGGAGAAAGACGGGCTTTAAATACCGTCATTCATTCATCAAAAAATCCATTGGCGTTTAATCGTACTTCATCTTTGTCCTGGGTAAGAATTTTACCCACGACCAGAAGTTGGCAGAATTACTGCCAACTGAGCTTTGAGGCTAGTCAATATGGTTCGTGAGCCATGAGTTTACCTCTTCATACCAGAAATTCAAATCTGCTTCTCGAAATTATTCATAAAAAATATATAAAAAAATAACCATCTTTAGATGTGACATTAAGGAATTCTCAAAAAAAATACATTTTACCTTATGAGAAATACTAAATTATAACCAATTACACGATGAACGAGTCGGATACAGAATGCAAAATCTATGTAACAGATGATTAAATTATTCACTATTTCAATTTTAGTTGCTAAACTACAAACCATATAGCATACACATATACAAAAAAAGTTAAAGGATGTATTCTAATCAGCTCAAAGAAGCTCAATCTAATCAAATTTACTAGCTATCAGATTGAATTGTGCCCAAAACACTAGCGCAATTCCTCGCTGGACGCCAGATTGCAGCACATATACAGATTAAGCTACAGTCTGTAGAATAAATACATACGAAATCAAAATTAAATAGCAGAATGATAAATGCGACTCATAATCTACACCATTTCAATTATCTCTCAAATCAGATCAGATAAACGACTCGACCAACGAATATTAATATACCCTCATCAGAATTACTGATAAACCTATATTACCCTTGCCACGTGGGTGAAATGGAAAAGCAAATAGTGGAGGTCGCTGGAGTATTCTAGATTGTAAAGTACCTATTTCTAATTATGTTTTGGGTTCCGACAATGTCTGCCATAAAAACCTTTTTTATTTTTTAAATGTAGTGGTTTACTTTTGATACTGCTATGGGAACTCCTCTTTTGTGTATCCCGGACCCTTAAGGAGGCGAGGAACTTAAAAAAAGGCTTTTCCATCGCATGTTTCCACCGGCGCGCGGCGTACGAGGAATGCGCATCCGAATAAACATAGAAATGGAACCGTAGCTGTGAATGTGAACAATTCCGGTGTAATAAATCAAACGTGACAAGTTCAGTGTTGACAATCGAATGAATGATGAGCCCTCGGGCCTCCGTGTATAATTGGCAATGTGAGCCGGTATTTGCGTAAGAAAGTTGGGGGGAGAACGGGGGAAGACGGGTCGGCTGATAGTCTCGATAGTGACGTCATTGGGACTAAGTGAAACGAAATCCATTAGTCGAATGGTTTCCTTTGAATTATTAAAATAAACTTGAGCTTAGTTATCAAACTCCGCCTTCTGCGCTGTATTTCATGAGTGTATTCTTTCACCAAAGACAAACATATGTGTGACGATATAAGAAATTTGTTCTGTCTGGGTGTTAATATTTATGTACAAAAAAGTACTTGTTTAAGTATTCTTTCAGTTATCTAGTACTCATAGTACGAGCTGTGCTTAGTTTAGGCATAAATCCGCCCCTTCGTCACATAAAACGGGCAAAAACATCAGATGCAGCAAAAAAGTAAAAATTTATAAAGTGCGAAGTATATTTTCTTCATTTACATTACAGCAGTTTACAAATAAATATTGACATAAATGAAACCGATCTAAATTTGTCAAAAAATGAAATCGTTTCTCAATTTGATTCGCCTCTGGTTCGGAAGCTCATTCAGAGGACGAACTTCGTAGTTATTACGTACTAACTTTACTTTTAAGTTGATTTTATTTTATACTACTAAAATCAATGGATTTCATTGACTAAATAAACAAAATTTAAATAAATAAATAAATACATTTTCAAACGTTCCATAGATAGCTTAGCTGGCGGCATTGCTGCGCTGGAAGGCTTAGATCTGAGCCGAGAAGGTCTTCGCTTCGACTAGGCGCAAAGTAATTTTGAAAACGCGAAAGGCTTCTCTCTGTCTCGACCCAAAGTGTCAAACATGTAATCTCACGCGAGGAGCCAATATTTGCGCCTTTTGAGATCTTCGGCAGAAACTAGCTGTATCTAAAAAACTTATCCAAAATAAACTGGTTTCACAAACAAACTGACATCAAAGAGGCAACCGAGACTGATTGGCTAAAATACCGAAACTCGTTCAAACAGTTTAGATTCGTCTCTAATGTTTACAAGGAATTTGTGTTTACAGACGACATACTTGCCGACGTAAAGGGCACACGTAATATTGAAATTGTTGCCTTACACTTATTTTTATCCGATAGTTTGCTAGTCCGGAGTTCATAAGCATAAGTCATGAGACGAATTATTCCACGAATAGCACTCATGCGGTAGCAGACAGTAACAGCTATCGACCCCGACTTATTTTTTTAAGAGCAGTAGAACTCACTCCAAGTTCGTCCGGGGAAGTACTGTCACCATGCCCATTTCTGCCGCCAAGCAGTAACGCATTCACGTTACTGTGTTCCGGTTTGAAAGATGTGGTTGCCGGTGAAATTACAGGCACACGAGACAGTCCACCTTCACGTCTCAGAGTTACGGGCGCATGCGACTTGTGTCTTGTCATACCAAGTAGGGGAGGACCCAAGTCGCATCGGTTATGGGCCGAGGTTACCACTTAACACCAGGTGGGCCGTCGGCTCGTTCCGTATCTCAATCACATAAAAAAAATACTTACTTTTGTATGTGATAATTTTACGGAACGAGCATATGGGCCACCTGATGTTAAGTTATAACCTCTGCAATAACAAGCAATACGACTTGGGTCCTCATCTACATAATACTTATTTATTTTAGCAAAGCTTAGTACTATAATTATACTAGAACAGGTAGGTACGGACTCTGATCCACCTGACCTTTGTCAAGGGTTAATACGTATGTCAAATCGGTATCACCAGCTTTTCCAATTAAACTTGAGTAAAGCAAACTAGACGCAAAGATAATAATCCCTTTATTAAGGGCCCCTCATATGATTAGGTCAACTGTAACTACATTGAGAAGGGTTGCCAACTGGAAACTGGGAAGTTGTAATGACTTAGGCTGTTACTTAAATATTGGATCGATTTTTATATAACCTATTAATCGATTGATATTCGATTCTATTCTTCGATTAGTAGTAAGTTTGTATTACTTAATAACTTTTAGTTTGAAAATATCTACATACATTCGGGCAGAATTACACAAATTCGTCATATAAATGTTTGTCCTGGGTGGCTAGCGAATCCACGACCTACAGCGCTAAAGCCAGGGTTATCTCAAACTGAGCTGTGAGGCCAATCAAAGGCTTACATCAGACCGCAATCTCACCTGATGTTCAGTGGCGACGCGGTCTACGATTTACTGCGACTGTATTTTTATTATTATCTTATAGTGTTGTATTTTATTTTACCCCTTAATAAATCTAGTGAAAGTTAAAACGAATCCGCACAGCCCCGGCTCGAAGTAATCCCCTGATACGTTTCGGGACCTTCGTCTAGAATCCGCGTTGAGTTGAGTCCCGTTTCGGCCGTCGTCGGTCAGTATTGAATCAATACGTTTACAGCCTTATTTATGTCGCCACAGTGTTAATGTAGGTTAATATCCGTACTGCGGGGTAACGAGCTACACGTATTTGTGGCCGTAGTAAAGACTGTTTGTTTTTTATGTAAGTTACGGAACGAGAAAGGTGGTCCAATGTGAAGTGGTAACCTATGCCGCAACAAATCCTTTCCTGCTGAGGTATTGGAAGCTTCGCGTTGTTGTGTGTATCAATGCGATGCAGCTCGGGTATTCCGTAGTACGCGATGATGCAATGGTTAGGTCGGGGAGATAGCTTAATATCGGGTGGGCCATCTGCTCGAATCTATCACGGTTCTAAGGGAAATCGTGTATACTCTGTACGTTTGTGTTTTTTTACTCTGTCTTATATTCTTTCGTCATTAAATACTCTTGAAGATAGAGGCAGGCGATAGTATGGTCCCCTGATGAATCCTAGCTAGCCGCCTTCAAGTTTTAAATCAATCGCCAGAAAAAGTTTTCTGGATAAAAAATCATTCGTATATGCGATTTTACTGTCATGAAAATGTGAAATTTTAATATGCCTTTAAACTGTATAAACAAACTTTATTTAATGACTTGAAGTGGAACCGAGTGTTTGATGCAAACAGCCCAAGATTTGTCCCGACAAGTCTGTTAGCCTCAGGCCGCTGATAAGAAATAAACGAGTAAGTTTGAATTGTGTGATCTGTGATTAAGGTGCTTTCAGACGTGCAGACGTTGAAAAGCGTTTTTATTGAGCAATATTTAACAACATTTGCATACTTACATACCATAGAAGGGAAAGTGAGAATTTACGATGCTTTGTGTACATTGAAGCAAATAAAAAATGTAATTAAAAAGTCTTATTTTTAATACTGATGATATTTTTGAAGGTACTCTTGGCCATCGATGACACTCAAAATTAAATTTAAAATACTTAGGTGCATGAAAAATTATTAGAACATGATGCTTTGACTCTAAACCAGTTTTTCTCCTAATTTATAATTTTAGTATACATGAAAAATTTACCATAAAATTTGTTATTCGAAACTGCGTACGTCGGTGGTATATTTTTGTTGTATAAATAATATATTTTGTATGCGCATATGATTTCATATATATTTTCCACGCCGAGCGCATCCGTTGGTTTTATTCACGGATGCAATCGCTACTTCACTTGTACTAAAAATGAGTTTTACACATCGAATGTCATTTTTCAAGTTGTTTGCCGGCATCTACATATAATTGGGACAATATTTATTACCCAACTTTGTCATTAATTGTCAAATTTGAGAGTTTGTTCAACGCGTTGCAAATTAATAAATTGGTGGACAATTCACACAGCGCCAATCTAGCCCCAAACTAAGCATAGCTTGTACTGGGAACCAGACAACTGATAGAATACGTATATACTTTTTGTAAATACATATGATACATATTAACACCCAATTAAAACGAAAATGTTCCATATAGTATAATAGCATATTACTCCTAATTATACTAAAATATGCCCAAAATCACGAACATCTTCACTTATCTCTAGTACAAAAACTTAGTCGCGTTCCGGTCGTGTTTGCGGTGAGATAAGAAGTTTAGGGGTAGCTTATGTCTATGGGGTTGTTTGGGGGTGCCTTTATAATAATACGATTGTATTAAGATGGCGGAAATGTTTTTTTGGTAACCAGCCACAACGTTTTCTAGTATTTTAATAATAAAAAACTGGTGGACATTTCATACAGCGCCATCTAGCCCTAAAGTAAGCTAAGCATAGCATGTATCGTGGGATCCAGACAACTGATATAATACATATATACTTTTTTGTAAATACATACATATAATACATATTAACACCCAGACACAGAACAAACATCTGTGTTCATAACACAAATGTTTGTCCTGGGTGGGAATCGAACCCACGACATACAGCGCAGAAGGCAGGGTTACTACCAACTGAGTTGTGAGGCCAGTATGATGAATGGATAAACAAAAAAAGCACCTTGCATATAGATCCTATTCTAGTGTATCAGATACAGTATTTACAAAAAAGTCTATAAGCATTATATCAGTTGTCTGGTTCCCATGATACAAGCTATGCTTAGTTTACTTTGGGGCTAGATGGCGCTGTATGAAATATCCACCAATATTATCAAACTTATCGATTAGTACGCGTGACCTTAAATTTTGAATATTATTGACGTTTCCAAGCCATTTCTTTATGAATTCTATGGAAATAAAGTTTTTGACTTTGACTTTGATTAATTATTTATTTATAATGAATTATTTATCTCTGGCACCCATGCATTTCAAACCGGAACACAAAAATGCGAGTAGGCCTCTCTGTAACCGCAAATTTGCTGAAACACTGCCCTCCTTCTTTTAAAAAAAGAGGATAAAAGAGCTCTTGCGGTTGAAATAGTAGATAAGCTTCCACACAAAATAAAAACTAAATCCTTACTAAGGAATTTAAACGCTGGCCGGTAGCCAACTTAAGCATTACTCACGGTTTTATACTAAAGTTTTTACATTTATCGTGAAGTTAAGAATTCCAGTGGTCATGCTTAAACTTATTAGATGTAGTACTAGTCTCACTGGCTTTCTCCAACTAGTGCGGTGAAAGGATTAAAGTGCGTCTCAAAGTATGCATTCCTTGTTATAAATAAGGTGTGGTTGCCGGTGTAATTACAGGCACACGAGACATTCCACCTTCACGTCTCTGAGTTACTGGCCTTGTTGTGCCTAAGGAGAGGAAGATAAGTCATATTGTATGTTATGGGTAGTGGTTACCGCGTACCACCAGGTGGGACATCTGCTAGTTTCATACATTTATCACATATTAAAAAGTTGGTATTTAGTATTAAGGTAGCGATAAGGCCATTGTACCATTTTCATATAAAATGTCTCTGCTTTGTTGTTGTTTTTAAATGGTGTACAATAAAGATATAGTCGATCAATCTATATATTTAGCATTAAAATAATAATAATAATAATAATGGTGGACATTTCACACAGCGCCATCTAGCCCCAAAGTAAGCTAAGCATAGCTTGTATCATGGGAACCAGACAACTGATATACATACTTATATACTTTTATTTTGTAAATACATACATATAACACCCAGATACAGAACAAACATCAATGTTACAAATTTCACATAAATGTTTGTTCTGAGTGGGGATCGAACCCACGACCTACAGCACAGAAGGTAGGGTTACTAACCAACTGAGCGATGAGGCCAGTCTAAATACTATTATATACCAACTTGGCTAAATGAACTTTAATTTTACTATATGTTAGTGTTTGTACAATTCGATAACCAACTCTGTCGTCTAGCGAAGCAATCAATGAATTTGATTGACATTATCTTTGTCACGGTGGTAACGCTCCGTTTATATGCTTGTATGAGAGGGAGGGGAGTAAATGGAATATTATTATATTGATAAACAATGGTTGTTTCATACTCTTTGATGTTTTCTGTCTAGATTTATCGCTTTAACCTTATTTTTGTTTATTGGAACGAAGTTCCTTATCGCGCGTTGTGAAAGGGGGCTAGACGGAAAAAATTCTTACGAAAAGTTGTCACGACACTTTTTTCCTTGTTTCCTACTTCAGTTACCACAAGCCAATTATTACGAAAATTGAGCCTACTGATTAAGTTTATATTACATTATATTTGTTAATAATAAAAAAAAATTTATTATAACTTAAAAAAAAAAAATTAATACAATTCCTTCACTAATTAATCGAAAGGAACTTCGTTCCATCCGGGTGTCCCTGGACACCTCTCAAGTTTATTTTTTTAGTAGTTTGTATACTGTTTTTCAATGTTATTTGAAGATCTCATCGAAATAAATGGTAATTAAATTGAACGAACTAAAAAAAAAACATATTTTGATTCGAATTCAGAAGCTCAGAAAAAACTTTTTATTTGAAAATTAAAATTTATTCCATCTCTTAAATGATAATATTTTTTATTTTTAATGTATATTGGACTTCGGTGATTTAAAAATTTTACTTTTTCCCTGTGTAAATAAATACAAGCTTATTCCACTGTTTGGCCCCTATGCAAAAAAGCCTTTGATTTAAGAATCAAAGGCTTTTTTTCCGTTGCTTTTCGAAAGAAGCACAGATCAACTCATTTGCTCATAGCATTATAGCTGGAATATATTATTACGTAAAATTCCACAGTTAGATAGGTGTCTTGAATATGTGTGGCGTTTCTCTTCAACGACACTTGGTTGGATATCAAGAAACGCAATTACTGGGTCATCTCGATCCGGTGTTTCAGAGCGGTAGGTACTAATGCGCCCAGCGCCCTCCGCCCACCGCCCTCCGCCCACCGCCCGCCCGCCCTTGCGCGCTTATGAGATCTTTGTTGGGCCGCGAAACGTGAGATAGCGCATGATGTTTATATTTTTTAATGTTTATATTTTTTATGTGATAATGTTACGGAACGAGCCGATGGCCCACCTGGTGTTAAGTGGTAACCTCGGCCCATAACAACTTGGGATGCCACTTGGGTCCTCACAACTAGGTACGACAAGACTCAAGTCGCATCGTATGCGCCCGTAACTCTGAGACGTCTAGATGGAATGTCTCATGTGCCTGTAATTTCACCGGCAACCACAGCTTTCCTTACATCACACCACCTAAATGTGCCCTCTCAGTTGGTAGCCCCATATAATTGCTCAATACACCCTGTCCGTATCAACGGAATACACCCCGGCTTTTAGTAATATTTGTGATCATGACGTAAATACTAACATGACGTCACGTCCCATTCGACGCCCGGTAGAGTGACGTCACCCGGCCACTCTACCCGTAGATTTAAGTTGGAGTTTAGATATAAACGTCGGTTTAGACAGATGTGACATAAATTGATAGATAGATAGGTAGAAAAGCCTTCTATACAGAAGGCATCCCATACACACGTACGGGATGAATACGAGATAGTGAAGAGTTTAGCCAACTATGTATGCTATATTCATGGCGACAACATAGGTTTTTTTTTTTATGAGTTAGTTTTCTACTCACATGGACATTTTTATAGACCACTGCGTCCCGCGGTATTCCCCGTGGTGAGTAACTCAACCCACGGGAACACTGTACTTTTCCGGGATCAAAGTAGCTTATGTGTTAAGCCAAGATATAAGCTATCTTGATACCAAATTTCATCCAAATCCGAAACGGCTGAGTCCGTTTGAGCGTGAAAGAGTAACAAACATCCATTCATACAAACTTTTACGTTTATAATATTAGTAGGATTATTTAAGTTTCAGTAATAACCTATTGCTTATGTAAGATGTGTGTATGCGATGTAATGCACCGATGCCCTACCGATCTAGAAGACCCAAGTTGCACCCTATTGCGTCCGTTACTCAGGCGTTATCGCATGGCTTGGTGGCTTTTTCTCTTCCTCGGCGTAAGTATTTTGTAGCAAGACGTGTCCATTCGTGTCTGTAAGAGTCACTGAATCATCGTCCGCCATTATACTGAGACTAAACAAGATATGCCTCATATACAGGGTTACAGGAAAAGTCGTGCTAGATCCGTTAAGGGCGTGGAGTACCCATCATTTCTGACTTATTTCACTATGAAACACCCTACCCTAAACTTAACCCTTTTCGAGATATTCGACTTTTAATTTTTTATTGAATAATGCCGATTTTTAGGCTACGAAATTTATTTTTGTTTATTTTGTGTATCTTATTATTATTATTATTGCATTTTTACATGTGTAATAAGATGCTTTAGGACATCAATCATTAAAATAGTGCATAAGTTAATTGAATAGACCGTAGTAGACAAGTGAAAGTAAAAAAATAAAAAATATATTAGCAAGCTTATTTTTCTCTAAGGGATATCTAAAAAAAATATTATGACACTTGTTCGGCAGATATTTTTTAAAATATCTACGTTTCATCAGCTATCTAACGAGGTATAATAATCTAGGGTTTTATTCAAATGCATTGGAAAAAAATTAGTTTCATAGGCGACAGTGGAGAAGAAAATTTATACTTAGCCCTAAAAAGTAAAATAAAACATTAGGTATGCATGAAATGTCATTTATTAAAGGTTTTCACACAACTTTTTCTTATTCTACAGTTCATGTTCAACATGGCCGCCTCTATTTCTGAAACATTGTCGCATCCTTCTACGGAGACCAGTCTTCACTACTCCAGTGGTCAACGTGGTCCTCATTTTATTTGCTGCATCCACAATCCTTTCTCTTAAGTCTTCCACAGACAAAACTGGATTCGGCTCGCTGTACACAAGACTTTTCATGCACCCCCATACATGAAAATCCATGGGAGTTAGGTCCGGACTTCTTGCTGGCCATGGCAACGGCCCACCTCGTCCTATCCATTTGTTTGGATAATTTGTGTCCAGCCAGTCTCTGACACTTCTCCTGAAATGGGCAGGGCAGCCATCGTGTTGGAACCACATGTCCCTGATCAGGTTGAGTGGCAGATCATCCAGCAAATCACTCAAGTCTGCTCTCAGGAAATTTTCGTAGCTTTCCCCATTTAGATTATCCGGGAGAAAGTAAGGTCCAATCAAATGATTAGAGATAATGCCCATCCACACATTCACGCTGAATCTTCGTTGGGACCCTTTCACTCTTTTCTTATTGGGATTCCTTAGTTCTTTTGGGGCCCAGTAATGGACGTTGTGATAGTTGGTTATGCCATCTTTATCAAATTTGGACTCATCCGTCCACAAGATATTTCTTAGAAAATCTGGGTCTTTCTCTACTTTTTTCCACGAAATGTAATACAAACCCTAGATTGTTAGACCTCGTTAGATAGCTGATGAAACGTAGATATTTTAAAAAATATCTGCCGAACAAGTGTCATAATATTTTTTTTAGATATCCCTTAGAGAAAAATAAGCTTGCTAATATATTTTTTATTTTTTTACTTTCACTTGTCTACTACGGTCTATTCAATTAACTTATGCACTATTTTAATGATTGATGTCCTAAAGCATCTTATTACACATGTAAAAATGCAATAATAATAATAATAAGATACACAAAATAAACAAAAATAAATTTCGTAGCCTAAAAATCGGCATTATTCAATAAAAAATTAAAAGTCGAATATCTCGAAAAGGGTTAAGTTTAGGGTAGGGTGTTTCATAGTGAAATAAGTCAGAAATGATGGGTACTCCACGCCCTTAACGGATCTAGCACGACTTTTCCTGTAACCCTGTATACGGAATCCCACCGGGCCATGATCACAGTGCTAATCTGGAAATAGAACCGACACGCGCCGAATCACGGGTCACAAGCGAAAGCTTCGGATTCATCATGTGCCTGGGTAATTGACGCAATACAATATTTTTGCTTTTTTTATAAATATTTGTTGACATTTTATGATGTGTTTTGAATGTATGAATGATGCCAAAGTCTCGTGTCAGCGTACTCTAAAATCACGAAAGCAACATTAAATTCCATTTTACTCTAACGAGAACATTCTCCGTACAGAACTTGCCATTGTTTGAGGGAATGCTTCGTACAATTAGTGAGATAAAGCAGCGTACACCCGACTTAGTCTTGTCTGACCTATACATCTGTTAAAAGCCTTAGAGATGTAGACATCGTGATACGTTTAAATATTACAAATGTCTATGTAGTGTTCCATTCTACACATTTATTCGAACAAATCTTATAAGAAAATGTCTGCCAGGAAAGTTACATTTTATTAATAGTCATAATTGTTCTTAATAGTAATATCACTCCTTAAAAATATTTAATGCAATATAAAATCTACCGACAATAAAATTATCGAAGAAGAATTTGTTACTTAATTTTAATTTAAAGTAAAGTGAATGAAATATGAATAAATTTATTTTCTTTCTTTCTTTCTTTCAAATGCGAATGAAATAATGAATGATAAGCAATTTTTTTTGAAGCGACTTGCTGTCGTCTCCGCTAAAACATATTTTTTTGTATGAATTAAGTGTTGTCTTCTTAAACTATAGAAAAAGAAATCTTTACTTTTGGGCTTCCTAAGTTATAACATGGAAACAGTGTTATTATTATTGATATTATATTATGTTGGTGGACATTCCACACAACGTATAGGCGAACTATATGACTCAGGCCTTGCGGCGTCTAACCCCTCGATCACGCCGTACAGAGGACTGAGTTAAATGGTTTACCTTAAAAGCTCGCCCGTTTAAAGTTTGTAGACTCAAAGTACAACGTGTACTTCTCAGTTCGTAGTAGTAAAACTTTGTTTACGTTTGTTAAACCGTTAATTCTAACACGGATATATAGAAATTTCCAATCGAAAAAGCTGTAAAAGTATACTTTCTTTTTAAAATAAACTTTTCAATTTACTACCGTCTCTAAACATACTTTCCATTTATACAATTAGTGAACACGCAACGAAGCAACCATATGCAAGTAATAATATGCAAGAGGGCGCTGGGAACAAATCAATGAGACGCTTCTTCTTCTTCGAGTCACCGGTTCTGTCGAACCAGTGTGGTGAAAGGATTGTAAGTGCACCTCAAAGAGGCTCCTTTCGTGCACTCTACACATGTCTTCGAATTTTTAGTTCTAGGACATGTCGGTTTCCTCACGATGGTTTCCTTTACAGTTTTGAGAACATAAATCTTTCAATCGAAAAACTCATAGGTGCACGTCGGGATTTGAACAGGCGACCTCCGAATTAAAACTCGTGGGTCAGTACCGCTAGACCACCACGCTCAATGAGACGCTGTTTTGTACATACATCTATATATAAGTAAATAGGAAAATACAAAATAGTTAAGTAACATATTCATTTATGTTTATGAATTTTTTCCCTCAAATTTTCACTAATAATTATGGTAAGAATTTTCACCACTAGGTCGAAAACTAGTAAGACATACATTAATTAATTTTATATTAATATGCTTATAATAATAATGTTAATTTGTAATATGAAAGTAATATTCGAAATAAAAAAAAAAGATTAATAATAATTGAGACACCCAAAGATTTTTTCACGCTGATAAAAGAAAACCTTTGGTGATCGCTCGTTTGGTTAGCGCTAAAATATTTTTCATTTTGCACTGCATATTTCTCTTCCAATTCCAGTAAAAATAGATATAAATTAATCTAAGTATCGAAAATCTTTGAAATACAGCCAAAAGCGTTATTTATTATTTCCTTGTAATTGTTTGATCTATGTTTACTCTGTCTCCGGTTGCTTTCAATATTGGACTTGGAGATAAGCGACCCGGATGAAATTATACACATTTCAGATACATACCCAGTGTGGCGTTACAAACATTGACACGTTTATTGATATATAATAAACAATTACTTAGTAGCTATCTGTCTGTCTGTTTCTCTGCTTACTTCTTTTAATCCAGCAACGGATTTTGATATGGTTTTCGTTCATAGAAAGAGCGATGAACGAGGAAGGTTTGTGATACAATTTATAAGTAAATTGCATCCGTGTGAAGCCGGGGCGGGTAGCTAGTGTAATAATGGACACTAGCACCCGTTACCGAATCGCTAATCTCTATATATAAATAAAAAGCAATGTCAAAATAGTTGACTAATATTTTCTCTTTAAAGCGTTTTGTCAAAAAAAAACTATTACTTAATTCCTCCCTTGGTAAGCGCATTTCTCATTTTCTTTTTTAGTTAATTGCACCCTAGTAGCTGAGGTCAGTCGCTAGTAGATTATAAGAGCGATTTGTGCGAACCACAATTCTCAATCCGGAACTTAATGGACGTGAAGATAATAAAATTTCACTTAAAGTCGTATAAGTTTGACGCACATGATTGATTCATAGCTCGCTAGCTAGTAACTCTGCCTTCTATGCTGTAAGCTCGTGAGTTCCCAATAGGACAAACGTTTAAGTCTTCTTCTTCTTCGAGTCACCGGTTCTGTCGAACCAGTGTGGTGAAAGGATTGTAAGTGCGCCTCAAAGAGGCTCCTTTCGTGCACTCGACACATTTCTTCGAATTTTTAGTTCTAGGACATGTCGGTTTCCTCACGATGGTTTCCTTCACCGTTTTGAGAACGTGGTATTGCGCACATAAATCTTTCAATCGAAATACTCATAGGTGCACGTCGGGATTTGAACCGGCGACCTCCGGATTGAAACTCGGGGGTCAGTACCGCTAGACCACCACGCTCTCGTTTAACGTTTAAGTTACGAATATAAATGTTTGTTTTTTTTTTCAAATTTTTTTTTATCCTTGTCTTCAAATAATTTTTGTAACGGGAGCATTTATCACGCGTTTAAACTGTTGCCGTTAATAAGTATCCCGTAAAAGTTTCCAGCTTAGCTCACTCAACAAGTGATTTGCCTTCGTGTAATTGAGTACATTTTTCTCAATCTGAATAATGTTTCATGGATCACAGTATAATAACATTCAGTAAAGATATATCCAGATATATATAATTTTAAAGCTACAAAGAGTATGTAAAATATTATAATATACTGAAGTTATCCGATTCCCGACTGAACTGATAGAAAAAAATAATGTCTGTTTTAAACGCGACATCACAACACAATATACCCATACTTCAGTCTAATTTAGCTCTGTTCTAGACATTTAATGCTGTTTCTATTATTTTTTGAAATCCAATTTTCTTAACTCATTTAATTTAAATTCGAAAGGAAAGCTAATATTATTTGCCTATATTACAAATACAAATATATTTTGTTTATTAAGCTAATCGTTGAATTTCAACAGTGTCGTTTTAAGTATTAAAGGATTTCGCTTCAGCTAAAATCATTTACCAGTTTAATTATGAGTCTTGCGCAGTGAAAATTTCATTCTCAAGTAAAATTACTGTATTATACTCCAGATTCTCAACTGCTTAGGTTGGGAGAATTTTGTGTGGGGATGTACTGCCACTATACCATGTTATCGCCAGTCAGTAGTGCTATAAACTGTAGTGTGTTTATTTAGATAAAGAATATATTAAGTAATAAATTAGTAATTAATTATCGAACTTGTTGCTTCTTTGCCATTAATCTTTGATTTCATTTGAAGCAGTGACTCACTATATTGTACATAGATCAATATTATAACTGAGTTAACGTATTGTATCCCGTTTACTGTGACTGAGTTCGAATACCTGCCTAAAGGTCGCTGTTATTTCCGTCTCGTTCACTTTGTACCAACGGTTCGCGTAGATTTATTGCCATCTCGCTCATTTGTACGGATAGACGCGCAGATTTATTTCCATATGTTTAGGTTATTTTGCTTTGAGTGAATTCTCAATGGGTGACGTCAAAAGCCTGTTGTATTCGAACGTTGCATCATGTGAAATGAGCATAAGTGCATCGGATTAAGGTTCATTATTGCTTGGAGATATATTCCCAAGAGATGTCGCATCTTTATCTTGCCAAGTAATTTTGTAGAGTTCTTCTATGGAACAGTTTCTTAGCTTCTGAGCTTCATAATAGCTATAAGCTATCAGCTGATAAGTAGTAATGCATAAGTATAAAATCAAAATCTATCTATCTATATCTAACAAACAAGATGATACACTCACTGACTCCTCATAGAATTCTCTCAAAGTACAAATCCTTTCGAGTGTGAAGTTTTGCTTGGGGTTTCCTTCAGACGTAGACACTCGCTAAAGCGGGTTTCCGCACTTTACGCTTTAAAATATATACCTAATTTCATGCGGGTCCGATATAAATTTACGTACTTTTCGTTCCTAACCTTGACATAAAAATTATGAACTAAGTTATGTTACTAAAATTGGTTGACAAATCATGCACTTGAAAGGCATTCATGCGCATGCAGTGTATTAAGATATTCTTAGGCACGTTACACACACAAACATACACAGTCGGATATTTTGAAATGAGTCTACATACTCTATCAGTAAAGCTGTCTTCCAAGATTGCGTCCTCAGTTTTATATCGTAGCCTGTTCCAATCCCTTCCACATCGAAATGTCGAATCATAAACTTTCGTATAAAATGTTTTCATGTTTAAATTAAAATATAAACATTTCGTCTCCGCATCGTAAAGTTGCACGTCGTGAAATCGCCAATATCTTCACCTGAGAGTATTCCCTTAGGCTCTGAGTACACGTTTGTACGTTTTGTTGGCTACTTTATGAACAACTTCAACTAGCAGTTGTTTTAATTCTACTAGGAGTGGTTAGTTGTTTTCCTGCGTCCTCATTAGAAGGGCATACATTTGTATTGATAATTTATTCAACATAACAAATTAAGCCAACTTTAACTGGACTGTTATGTAATAAAAATACACTTCATTTAACTTCACAAGCCACAAGAATTCTCTCTCTCTCAAGATTTCGTTTGGAGGGTGTTACATGCGCACTATATAAGGCATTTGTACGTTTCTCTAGTCGTTTTAAAGCTATAGCTAAAATATTATATAGATAAATAAATTCTATTTCAAACATAGAAATCAAATATATATATTCATTTGCTCAGCGCCTTGCATCTCAATATTCAATTACCACTAGACGTCAGTCAGTTCAACATCTTAAACGGCAGTTATCACGGGACGTTCGTAAATTTAAACGTCGTTTATAGCTCCCACGTCATTTGGATATGTGTCTTTCAAGACACCGACCGACGCGACGGTTTCAAATGGGACGACAGAAGGTCTGCCAGACCTATCGAATGTCAAACGGTGATTTTCTAGTTATTTTCATTTGAGCAGTCAATTTTGCCATACGGCATTAATTTGTGGGGTGGCAACGTTCAAAGGAAAATTAAGATTATAGACTGTCGAATCTTTATCATCTAACATTAATATACATAGTTATGGTCGTACCAGTCTTAGGCAGTTTTAGGAGCAGTAAAACTTATGCTGAGTCTATCCGAGGAACTACTGCCGCCATACGCATTTCTGCCGCCGAGCAGTAATTTAATCGCGTTTCTGTGTTCCAGTTTGAAATGTGTGGTTGCTGGTGAAATAAGTAATAACACAAGTTCCACCTTTAACTCTCAGAGTTGCGGGCGCTTACGAAGCAATTTGGGTCTTGCCGTACCTAAGCACGGGAGGACGCAAGTCATATTGCTCGTTATGGGCAGAGTTACTTAAAACCAGGTGGGCCATCTGATCGTTCCGTTAATTCCTCACATAAAAATAGCCTCCCACTGCTGAGAGCCATTTCTACTCTCAACAAGTGAGACTGAACAGGTGACGGGTAAAAAAAAGGCCCGTGCGATTACATGTAGGTATATTTTATTCTGCTAATCGGCTTTCAAGAGTAAAATTGTCCGGAGAATGTTTCATCCGGCCGGAATATCGTTCGATAACGTAGAAAATGAGAATTTTAAATTGCCACTGCATTCACTTATATGTCTAAATGTCAATTTCAAGCCAATTTCCTACCAGATACAGAAATAACACAGAAAATTTTAGAAATATTTCGGTTTTTCGTTGCATTACCTAGTTCAAATGTTTTGTTTTACATGACTCGTGCTTTTCCACTAAGTCGTAATCGTATGTAAATACTATTTAACTAGAAAGATAATTTATTTTGCCCAGTCTAAACAAGCATAGGTACATATTATTTTATAATTAAATAACGTAAATACCTCAAGTGAAAAGTTATTCATGTACATCGGCTCTGGGTTTAAACCAGCACAATTTTGGATTGTAAATTTTGTGTGTATGTAGAGTTAGTAATTGAAAATTATAATTATATAATACATTTGAATATTAAACATTTTCTTAAGTATTATTAATCAACAAAACTATATGAATTAATCTTACACATCTGTGCTCGCGTGGCGCGCGTGCAATTAATATAAAGTTACGATACAGTTCAGAGCTTGTGTTCATTTATTTAACCAACTTTGTACTGTAACAATAACCATTCAAACTCAACCTTATGCACCAATGAGTTTTATCATCTTGTTTATATCTATTAGCTCATTACAACGTTCTCAAAACGGCGAAGAAAAACATCTTTAAGAAATGACATGTTCTATAACCAACAAAGAAATGCCTCTTGTGCATGGGTTCAGCCCCTTGTAGAACTCCTTGCCTGCGTCTGTATTTCCCTCAGCCCCTTGTAGAACTCCTTGTCTGCGTCTGTATTTCCCTCAGCCCCTTGTAGAACTCCTTGCCTGCGTCTGTATTTCCCTCAGCCCCTTGTAGAACTCCTTGCCTGCGTCTGTATTTCCCTCAGCCCCTTGTAGAACTCCTTGCCTGCGTCTGTATTTCCCTCAGCCCCTTGTAGAACTCCTTGCCTGCGTCTGTATTTCCCTCAGCCCCTTGTAGAACTCCTTGTCTGCGTCTGTATTTCCCTCAGCCCCTTGTAGAACTCCTTGTCTGCGTCTGTATTTCCCTCAGCCCCTTGTAGAACTCCTTGCCTGCGTCTGTATTTCCCTCAGCCCCTTGTAGAACTCCTTGTCTGCGTCTGTATTTCCCTCAGCCCCTTGTAGAACTCCTTGCCTGCGTCTGTATTTCCCTCAGCCCCTTGTAGAACTCCTTGCCTGCGTCTGTATTTCCCTCAGCCCCTTGTAGAACTCCTTGCCTGCGTCTGTATTTCCCTCAGCCCCTTGTAGAACTCCTTGTCTGCGTCTGTATTTCCCTCAGCCCCTTGTAGAACTCCTTGTCTGCGTCTGTATTTCCCTCAGCCCCTTGTAGAACTCCTTGTCTGCGTCTGTATTTCCCTCAGCCCCTTGTAGAACTCCTTGTCTGCGTCTGTATTTCCCTCAGCCCCTTGTAGAACTCCTTGCCTGCGTCTGTATTTCCCTCAGCCCCTTGTAGAACTCCTTGCCTGCGTCCGTATTTCCTGAAACCTATAATCTGGAGGTCTTCAAGATGAGAGTGAATAAGTATCTTCTAGGCGCTACATCGTAGACCGCATCGTCACTTAACATCAGGTGAGATAGCAGTCTAATTTTAGACAATCGTAAAAATAAAATATTTGTCTGCCTTTCGTGTACCAGTGACATAGTGGTAACTTGGTTACGGTGCCATCAATAATAAACGGAAGGCGGTAGAATTATTTCTGTATATGGACCGCGCTCCCAGACAGCTCCAGACGTACGTTATTTCAGTTTTGGCCTGAAATAACTGGAATAGCCGGCTGTCGGAATGAGATACACTGACTTGGTTCAAAGTTCAAACGTAGCCTTTAGATGAGATGAAAAATGTTGAACCGTCTATGTGGGTTTTTGTTTTATATAATTTACTAGCGTCTCGCTCCGACATCGCTCGGTTGCTATTTATAATACAGAAAATGAGCATTGCGCTTGCAAATATTAAGTAACACTTTTTTTTTTGAAATCACAATCATAGTTCAGCAATTTTATGTAAAATATTTGCAAATTATTAACCTAAACCTTTCTCGTTTATCGCTGTTTTAATTTGTGAAAACTTTATCATCTGTCGCGTGGTTTGGTTAAGATAAGTTGTGATACAGACAGAGGCAGATAGCGACTTGGTTTATACTATTTAGAGATATATTTCCCACGGCGGTGATTCCGTTGGTAACAAAAATACGAAGTTTAGGTTCACGCATTCTTCCCTAGTGAATGAAAAGAGACTATAGTTTAAAACTAAAAATCTGATAAGAATGGCGACGCTGAGCAATCCAAAGTTTTTTTGAATATGAATTAACCATATGACAAATTACTAAATTTAGTATGAATGCGATGAGACACTTTCACCTAAAATTAGTTTAGTGTGTCGCCAGCAGAATCACCACCATGAAAAAGTTATATAATTATTTGTGTGTAACATAAAATCTTTTCATCCGTTGACTTGCGAGCGAAGCCGTGTAATCTTACCATAGCTGAATAGGAGCCTCCCACGCATTCAATTAAACCATGAGCGGCCGAAACAGATACGTTATTTGCATGGAATGTTTGTATGTCTGAATTCCAGACTAATGTTCCCTGATAGCTCCTATTAATGGACGTATAAAGCACGGTTCAACGTCAAGCGAGATAAACAAGTTTGCCGCATACATTATTATCTAAACGAACGCACTTTGACCGAATTTACAAAGTACTTACGTAAAAAGGCCAGGTCAGGTGCTAATTGTAGTTTCCAAGCGATTCATGAATTCTTTGAAATCAAGTTTTTGACTTTGTCTCCGACAATCTCTTACATTAAATTATTATTCATGGTAACATAGTTTTTGAACGAATTATATGTTCTTTCTTTTGTATTCTTGGTTATTTGAGATCATCTACGCCTTTTGTTCCATTAAGTACGGTTGTATCAAATCAAATATTCTGCCAACAATTTATAGAAGCAAACGTAAACACTACAAAGCTCCGGATCGAACGATTCATCGCTAAAATTGAAATGGAACAATAATTTAAAGAGATAAAGTGCAATTTTGATTAATCTGTTTACAAATAGAAATACGAAATCGCCTTTAAACTCTGTAACGTAAGTGTAAGATAACGTCTAGAGTTTAGTGGCGTATTGTTTGTACCGAGAGGCGCATAGTAGTTTTCTGGCAGTACATCAGGTCTGTACGCAAAAATAAATAACCGTTTGAGATGAATGTGTAGCCACGATTTTTCATTGATTGTTTACACGGGTTCAATCTCAATTATTTATCTCGTTGGTGTTGAATGAAGATGTTGGTATGGTAAATCTTGCAGATTGCTTATTCGACAGCCAAATTGAGCTTGCTGCTAAATATCCGTTTGCTATGATCTACTGGCCTGAACTAGATTGGCCTCATAATTGGCAGTACTCTGCCTTCTGCGCTGTAGTCGTGGGTTCGATTCCAACACATTACAATAATAATAAATCATGGTGGAAATTTCACACAGCGCCATCTAGCCCTAAAGTAAGCTAAGCATAGCTTGTGTCATGAGAACCTGATATAATAATTAAATACTTTTTGTAAATACTTACATATAATACATATTACCCAGACACAGAACAAACGTATTCGTCTCACAAATGTTTGTCCTGTGCGGGAATCGAACCCATGGCCTACACTGCAGACGGTAGAGTTACTACCAACTGAGTGTGTGGCCTGTCAACTATGCCTAATTGCTGTCTAACTCGAGACATAAAGGTGGAATATCTGTCCAGAACAAAGTCTATCTATTTGAGTCACTGTTTCTCTCGAACCAGTGTGGTGAAAGATTTTAAGTGCGCTTCAAAGAGGCTCCTTTTGTGTGCTAAAAGTAAAAAAAAAGGAAAAAAAGTCATCAAAGTAATGCGGATATATTACTGCTTGGTGGCAGGTATAGTGGTGGCGCTAGGTGTACCTCCCCGGACGAATTTGGCACAGTTTCTACTGCATGAGAGAAAACAAAACAGTATATGAGTATCCGGACTTGTATTGTTGTTGCTGGAATCATCCACGTGTTATACATCAAAAACAAATTCACAACAAGATAACCAAGAAAACATTCTATAGTAACACTCTATAATAAATTATTTTCATTCTTTCTTTCTTCTATAGTGATAAAGTCGAACATTATATTTTAGGAGCTAACATTCCATATGATCAGGGTAACAATAGAGAGCGTGGTGGTCTAGCGGTACTGACCCCCGAGTTTCAATCCGGAGGTCGCCGGTTCAAATCCCGACGTGCACCTATGAGTTTTTCCATTAAAAGATTTATGTGCGCAATACCACGTTCTCAAAGCAGTGAAGGAAAACATCGTGAAGAAACCGACATGTCCTAGAACTAAAAATTCGAAGACATGTGTCGAGTGCACGAAAGGAGCCTCTTCGAGGCGCACTTACAATCCTTTCACCACACTGGTTCGACAGAACCGGTGACTCGAAGAAGAAGGGTAACAATTCTTAAATATTCATAGTAACACCCATTGCCATTTCTGCCGTCAAGCAGTAATTGCATTCGCGGTACTGTGTTCCGGTTTGAAGCGTCTGATTTCCGGTTGAAATTACAGGCACTTAGGACATTCCACTTTCTTGTTTCAGTGTATGATGCGACCTAGGTCATATTGTATACCTAAGATGCATTGCTTTGTTATGGGCACAGAGTACCACTAAACGCTAGGCCATCTGCTCGTTTTGAACCTTTTTCCTATAAATATATAAAAAAATATAAATTTTTGTAGACATTGAGTAAAGCATAGCTTTTATCCTTTTGGGAGGATCCTTTTTTTATCCATTATGGAAACCAAGCATCTGGTATAATACAAGTATAATACTTATTAACACCCAGACACCGAACATACATCTATGTTGTTCACACAAATGTTTGTTCCGCGTGGGAATCCAACCCACGACCTACAGCGCAGGGTTACTACCAACTGAGATGTGAGTCCAGTCAAAATAAAGACAAGTGTTAAGGATATTGAACGTAATTTTGCGTTGTTTGTCTACCCATTTTGCAAAAACCTACGCATCACAACCGCGCAGAAGACACTTTGCAATTAGCCACATCAATCAACATACAAAAATAAACGCACCATCCAGCCGCGAGGTAATATGACGGACACATGAAAAACTTCATCGGTGGCCGTTGGTTCTGGCAGTGAATCATATCGCGCCTGGGTGAATGATGCGCGGCAAATCTGTGAAGAATTACTTCCAGGTTTTCGATGTAGCTTTATGACTGTGATGCAGTTTGAGATATTTTATGCATGTTAATATTTTTAGTGTAACTATATTATAGTCTAAATCTTTGCTTTATTTTGTTTGATATATTGAGATACGGTCTAAAATGCTGGGGGTAAATTGGCGTGCATGCATTATGTATGTAACAAAATGCAATATGTCCTAATGTGAATAAAGCCCCAGATTGGTACGTTAGTGCTTCTGTAGCTAATATTACTATGACAGCATAAGATCTCTTAGTAAATCATTGATTTCATTTAAACAATGGGGTCCGAATCTTAAATTTTAACCGTTTCTCAAGATCGTGACGTCTACGCCGACACGTATTATTAAATAAATATAATTATAAAGCTTCAATAATAATAAAGCTATCGAGTAGCATGAATACTCAAAGAATAGAGATGATTCAACTAACCTTGCCCTATGTTGAAGCTACTACTGAACTTGAGGTTTTTAAATTATTTCCAGTTCTCTAGGACTCTCGGTATAACAACATCTGAAGTAACCTTGGATACGTGTATTTAAGGTTATTCCAGAAACATCTTTTGCTTTCTTTAAAGCTTTTACTCCGTTCCCACCCGAGCGAACGTTGCGGGATACCATCAAACCGTGTCGCAGTAGAATCAGGTTTAATAACACGAAATAATCCTCAAATGAATCAACACTACTCAACGGATTAACAACTCGTCGCAAACACGCCATCACAAAGTGAATACACCCTTGCTGCGTTGAGATACGGTCTAAAATGCTGGGGTAAATTGGCGTGCATGCATTATGTATGTAACAAAATGCAATATGTCCTAATGTGAATAAAGCCCCAGTTACGATGGCATACGGTTGAAAATTCTAGAGGAAATTTTCATTGAAGTGTACTCGATGAAATGCAATAAAAACTTTATCGTTTAAAGGTAGGGTGTAATTTCGGAACAGGCCTTGATTGTTATACAAAACATGCACATTGTCCATAGTTTTGGAGCAATGCCAACTATTTTTGTGGTATAGGCTCGCGGCGGCAGACAGCTCGACTTTTAAATATACTATTTTTGTTTGATTGGCAGCTTTGTTTGATTCGTTTTTACTTTAAAGATTTTCCTGGATTTCACAAAAATAATATCTATTTTTATTAAATAAGGTTTATCATTATTTATCTTGAAGATACACGATTAAGAAAGATCACAATTGGTTAAGTAGTTAGTTGGTTAGTGAGTAGTAGTATCTTCGACTTCGTTTACACAATTTTTTAAAAATTAAAATTGATATTACATTACCAAGCGAATGCGTTACTGCTGGGTTTACAATGAGACCCTGGACCGAAAGCTGTAGGACTTGTCATGACAAATCCAATGAGCTACCAAACACGGCAAAGTTATGTTGAGAAGTTGAGGAGTTCCTTCCAGACTCCATCATGAGACCACCTCCATGTTAATATATTATTGCGACATCACGTTACACGTGTTCCAAACTTCAGCTCAATCGGTTGGAGGGAAGTGGTCTAGAATTCAGCTGCAAATTCTGACCTAAACAAACAAATATTGCAAAGCTTGTAAAAAAATACTGCGTGTGTTTATTTTACTAAATAAAAACCTTATACTTTTTGCCAGTGTACAGGGCTGCTTTTAAATACATATATCCTAATGTTAAGTGAATACGTACGGGGGGGTGCAAGATTTCAACTTGAGCGTAGCTTGCCAGAGACGATTTGACTTAACACTAAGCTTTAAGCAGCAGTGGAATTTGTGCCAAGTCCGTCCGTGGAAGTGCTACAACCATACCCATTTCTGCCGCCAAGTAGTGATGCATTCGCGTTACTTTGTTCCTGGGGTCCTCTGGTCTGGGGTGTTGTTCTACCTAAGTAGGGAAAGACCCAAGTAGTATCGCTTGTTATGGCCAGAGGTTACAACTAAACACCAGATGGAGTTAGTTCGTTTTTTTTAATAAAAAAATAATTTTTTTTGTGATGTGACTGTCATAATATCAAATAGCGAAGCTTAAGTGCCCGTCAGAAAAGTTAAACAAAAATGATGCAACGTAATGTGTCACGCAACTATTAAAAACAATCTGTGTGTATGTGTGTGTTATTAATTGCACACCCATCTCGCACCAGGTGAATCGTATCATGCACCATTGAAAACAAATAATCTTGAAGAACATCTGTTTTTTCTTGTTTCAATTGCCAGTGACATTGTCACAGTTTCTGTAGGAAAGCTAGCTCAGTAGGAATTGGGAAGCAGAACTTTTCTGATGGGTCCACGTTGGTAATAAATAAATAAATGATAACAATAAATTAAAAACCTGTTTGCGAAGCCGGTTCGGTCACCGGCTGCCGTAAATATTTCCCTTTGGTCTATGTTTAAGTAGGGGTATGTATGTATAAGCTTTTTAATACATCTTAGTTATAAAGCGTGCTTTTTTTAAACAAAAAAGCTAGGTAAGAGTGGTACATTTATTTACTCCACACGAAACAACGCCATCACACAAAGAAGTTTTATATTGTGTACTTTTGTGTGGTATAAGGAGAGAAAAAGAGTTTTTTTTTATTTAAGTTCTAGTCGGTTACCTGGTGGGAAACTAAATATAATAAGATCAATTTGAACTTTTATTCTTCTTCAGTAATATTCGATGCAAAAATACTTATATTGTATTTTGTTTTTGATAGCTTTAAACAATTTTTCGCTATTATTGTTTTAAAATAATCAATCACTATAACAGGGTGAACTTCAGACGTTTTGCATAACTGCTCTAGCTGTTCCCACCCGCACTGCAAATACAATTATTTTTTCTATTTCTTTGGAATTGCTGCCAATGATTTAAGAAGACAGTTGTGAATAATTCAGGAGTAGTAGTGAGTGTGCATGCGACGGAATTAGCGATGTTGATGTTTTTACGAAGCACGTGTTAGTCACTCGACGGAAAGTGCATCATATATTTAGATAAAGCTGCGCGTACGCCGGTTTGAATCGGATTTGTGCCAGTATGAGTGTTGAGAGCCAAATCTCATCTGATCTAAAGTCAAGTTGCGGTCTACGATGCAGCGAGCTTGCCGATACCCATGTCGGCCGCAATGCAATGATGAATTCGCGTTCCTGTGTTCCGGTGGTTGCCGGTGAAATTACAGGAACACGAGACATTACACGTTTACGTATCATAGTTACAGGCACTATATTGTGTCCTTTAAAATTAAACTAAATTCATGGCTTATCGAGAGGGCTATAATGTTAAAGATTTTGTAGGCAAAATAAAGTAATTTTTGTTTTGTAAATTAATTTTGTTTGATTTGAATTTAATCATTATTTTAATATATTATCATAAATATTTTTTACGTTATGGAGGTGACATATTTTAATTATATTAGCTTTAATTGCTAATTGACCTGTAAATTGACATTTATTAATAAATTTTTTATTCTGTTATTCTGTTTATTCTGTCCTTGCAAAATTTATTTATTTTGCACGCGTATTTAAATTGATCAAATAGCTATTTGAAAGACATCATTTGATTGCAAATAAAATATTTGAAGCAAAGGCAGTTCAATGTGACATTACAGTTTGAAGGGTGCACCTGCGACACGTTTTATGTAGGCCATACACGCTACGGTCTACCGGAGAGGTAATCTGTGCAGGTATGCCTGCGCAGGTAGACCGGAATGTGTGTGGGAATAGACCTGTGCAGGTTTTTGAACCTGCGCAGGCGACCGGCGCAAGATCGAAAATCGATTCTTTCGAGTGACACCGTACGGTGTACCTGTGCGTGTGTGCGTGTACTCCGGTAGCCTGCGCAGGTCGCGTCAGTTGTTTTCTAGTGTTTCTGTCGGACGGTTGTCTCATCGCTCGCATCGTATTGCCAGAAAATGGCGCCACCAGATTCAACTAAAAAAATCCTTGAAGATTTTATCGAAATGTATAGAAGTAATCCATGTCTTTGGCAAATTAAAAACAAAGATTACCATAATCGAGACAAAAAAGAAGCTGCTTATAAATTACTAACAGAAAAATTGAGAGAAATTGAGCCAGATGCGAACAAAGATGTAGTTGTGAAAAAGATCAATAACTTAAGAAGCAATGTTAGGAAAGAAAAGAAGAAATATGAGCAATCTTTAAAGTCTGGGGCATCTGCTGATGATGTGTACCGTATTAAACTGTGGTACTACGATTTGTTCAATTTCATTCATGATCAATGCACTCCAAGGGAATCTTCATCCAACTTAGATAGTGATGACGAAAATAGTTGTGAGGTAAGTAAAGTATTTCATACTTTGTAGTATAATTTTTATTAAGTTCAATACATGTAACACATAATTATTTTGTATTTACAGTCATTCTAAATTTCACTAAAGCTTATAATATAACTAATAGTGATGTTCCGGATATCCGTATCATCGAAAATAAAGATCCGTATCCGCGTATTTACATTTTTAACGATCCTGTACATCACTAATAACTATGTATTTAGAACTACCTACTCTGCCCGTTCAGCCTTATTTTTTAATTTACATGATCATTTTGCCATGGAACCCTTCCCTCCTGATTGAAATAATTCATAAAATTGTTTCGGACTAACTTCGCGTTGTTCAAAGTATTTCCTGGGTTTCTTCTTTCCAAGTTTTCCATGGTACTATTTTGTGTATTGTATCCTTCAGAAATTATAGTCCCGTTTTCAGAGTTTTCTCGATAAAAAGATTTTTGAGGTGCATATGACTTTTTTGAGTGTTCAATTAAAAAGTTATGTAATACACAAGATGCTTTCACTACTTTATCGATATTTTCGGGTTCTAAATTTATATGAGTATAAAATATGCGAAATCGTGATGCCATTATCCCGAAAGCGTTTTCAACAGTCCGCCTCGCGCGAGATAATCTGTAATTCAGGATTTTTCTTTCTTGCGATGTTAAATCTGCCTGCCGAAATGGTTTTATCATATCGGGGCGTAATGGGAACGCGTCATCTGCCACAAATACATATGGTAAATTTCGGTTACTTCCTGTTAACAATTCACTGCTTGGAATACGTAAATCACTATTTTCTAATTTTTCAAAAAATTTAGTGTTTTGTAAAACCCCTCCATCGGATATTCTGCCATTCATGCCAATGTCTATATACATAAATTGGTATTTTGCATTAACAATTGCCATAAGAACTACGCTATGTTGCCCTTTATAATTATAAAAATACGATCCACTATTAGCCGGTGGAACAATCGCTATGTGCTTTCCATCTATTGCACCAAGACAATGAGGAAAGTTCCATCGATCTTCATACATCTTTGCTATTGCCTTCCACTCTTCTTCAGATGTAGGAAACTGTAATATAAAAATAACAGATTTATCATTTATACAATAAGTAGTTATTTTTGATGTGAAATATCTATAGCGGCAGGACATAAAAATATATCATTATAATTGCCTGGAAGAGATCGCTTTTAGCGATAAGGCCGCCCATTGTGCCATATTCTAGTTTTTATTATTTTTTGTTTGTATGTGTGTTAGTGTTAAGTTCATATGGTACAATAAAGAATTTATCTAATCTAATCTATCATTATTATTTTATGTTATTAATATAATATGTAATTATTTATGTTTTTAGAAAGACAACACTGAAGACTCTTCAAATGCCGCTGAAGAATATTCATCCAACAGCGTATCTACCGACAACGAGGCTCAATCAACATCGTCAAATAATAATTCATCTCGCCCACCAAAACCTTGTAAAACAAAAAGAAAAGATGAAAGCTTAGCAAATGAAGTATTGGAATCGGTACGAGATCACTTTAAGCGTCCTCGCCCAATTGTAACAGAAGATAGGTGCGATATTATTGGCAAAAATGTGGCAATGAAACTGAGGGCTTTAGATGCGAAACAAATAATAGTCGCAGAAAAACTTATAAATGATTTACTTTTTGAAGCAGAAATAGGAAACCTCACTCCCGAGCATGCCTATATTAACATGAGAGATATTTTGAAACAAAATCAACGAAGCTATGTTCCTGCTCAGCAATATCGACAACATGCATATCAGTCCTCTCCTAATTCCAATAGGGCATATACCCCTGTAAGTTTTGTTTCTTCCGGAAGTCCTAGCCCACCCTGCCTTCCATTTCCCACTAGTCAAAATTCAGAGTATATTTCTCAATCATTTCATACTAGCCATCTACTCAACAGTTCCCAAGGCAATCCCTACTCGCCACAAATACGAACACCTACAATTTCAGGAAATCAGCCCAATGAAACAGAGGTAGTTTTATCGATTCCAGATTCGGCAGTGACATTCCTTAATAATTTCAATGTTGATAATGAATAATTTGTACGCGAAAGTTTTGTACTTTAATGATTAAAATTAAAATCGTATTTTTTTAAATAAATATTATCTGTTGTTTTAATGACTTACCTTCAAATAATCTCTTCTAAGTACTTTATACAAAGCCTCACATGTTTCAGGAATAATTTTTCCAAGTGCCTGAGGCGAAATAATTGTTGAAAATTTTAGGTCCTCATAACTTCTGCCAGTTGCGAGAAATCTCAATGTAACTGATAATCTTTCGTGCGCAGAAATACTATTTCTCATAACTGTGTCTTCTTTTTTTATCATAGGAGTAACCATTTCAAGTAATTTAAGGTATGTTTTCTCGTCCATTCGAAGATAGTTTTTAAAATCTTCTGGTTCAAATTTCAATTCATTTAATAAATTAACATGACTATATGTTTTCCTTTTCAATAACCAGTGCTTACACCACATTCTTCGCTTGTTTTTCGTATCATTTTCCTTCAAAATTAAAGCAAGACCTAGCAACGCCAGCGCGTCATCGTCCATATTCGATGCCATCGCAAAGAGAACTGAAGACCGCTCCGATACACCGGAACGTCCCCACACACGCTACCATTGTTCGGTTGACCTGCGCAGGCATATCTGCACAGATTACCTCTCCGGTAGACCGTAGCGTGTATGGCCTACATTATACGTTTTTTGTTCACATCGTGCGACTTGTTTTTGACATCACACTGTCACAAAGGACGAATGCGTATTTTGATTATACGTACATACAAATCAATAAAATTTAAGTGTCTGTAGTGTCCTGGAAGCAGTAGAACCGGGGCACTGCCGCCATGTAGTAATGAATTCGATGAAATGAAATGAATATTTGGATCGAGCCGTATTCCGCTACATATGTACAAATAGCATGCAAAATTAAAAGCAATTAAGATTATTAAATAAATTTACAGTCTATATACTGCTTAATTTTGCTTAACCGTGTAAAAATTATAATGAAGCAACCAGGTTTGTAAGACACACACAGATGAAATTATAGGCACATGAGACATTCCACCTACATGGCTCAGAGTTACGGGCGCATGCTACGCGACTTGGGTCTTGTCGTACCTTAGTAGTGAAGGACACAGTTTGCATTACTTGTTATGGACAGAAGATACCGCGTAACACCAAGTATGCCATCTGCTCGTCCCGTAACTAAACCTTATGTTAGGTTCGCCGAATTCTTTTTCTCCTTCACGGAAGGAAAGAGGAGCCTAAAATGTGCTGCGGCCTAAAACATCCTAATACTTACCTACTCCGTGGTTCAAATCTCATAAGTTTGGACGTCATAAATTCCACAAACGTAAACCTCTGTTACATATTCATGACTCGTGTCTTTTTTGTGATGGATTCAAATGACCCCCGTGTCAAATTGAATAGAGCGCCGACTAGCCCTTTGCGCTTTGATAGGATTGAAACTCGTGTAATATGAAGGTAAAAACCTTGTCGCCTTTTATGATCTTTTGGAAGAAAATTGCTAGAAAAGCCGGAATTATTACTCCCATACAAATTTTTTAAATTTTTATTTTACTTAACTGCTAATACACTGTTGACATTCGAAAGTAAATTACACCATCACTAGAAGTTGGGAGGTTGGTGACCATAGTGTTACAGGTCCCGAGTTTCAATCCGGGGGTCGCTGGTTCATATCTTGACGTTCACCAATGAGTTTGTCATTTTATAAAATTTGTGTTCCACGTTCTCCAAACGTTGAAGGAAAACATCATTCATCACAAGCCCGGTGAATAGAATAGAATAGAATAGAATATATTTATGTTCATATATGAAACACAACAAATTAAATTATAATAAATTAGGTGCACAAATATGTCTCGTCATCAGTCTAATTACTATTTTCTTAAATACTATATTTAATTTCTTAAAATTATACATTTTGTCGCTGTAAAGGGGCGATGTCATCGGTCATATTAGTTTGTTTTTCAATTATATTACTTCTTTTTCCTTCTTTCGCTTCTATCGTGTGCTTACAAGCACACACCCTCTTTTTTTAATGGAATGAGATGAAATACGATGTTTATCTATATTCATACTTGGCATATCTTCGCAAACCGTCCGTCAAACCTAACGCCTTCCAGATTCCAACAACACAGTCATGATATCGTAAAAACGACACGTTTACTATCAAAATTATACTTGTACTCGAATAAACATAGGCGATAAACACATATTTAATCAAATATCTTTCAATACCAACACTGAACCCTATTTCGCGTATCACAAGGTGCAATTTTGTACAACAAATTGCTTGTTTGGTGTACTAATTTAACGACGTGATTCAAGATGAAATTAGACTCTATTTTACCCACAATTACGTTCAGTATCACAAAATAGAGCTTAAAATAATATAGAACAATTTATTTTATTAGTACGTGTATATGAGGCGTATCTTTTTTTAGTGGATTTTGATTGAGCGACTGAAGACAATTTTATTTAAATATTAGGCCGTCAAGCTGTGTGTGATATTCTATTCTACCAACATTTTTTTCAGAAATTTGTCTATGCTTTTTCTATATGAGAAAAAACTAACCTTATGACTGTTTGTTCTGTGTTTAGATGTTAATATGAACTTACATATACAAAAGAGTATATATCGCATGCTTAGTAATATAAAGGCTCAAGTCAAATTTTTTGTGAAGTGATATTTGAAATGCTAAGGGCATAAAACCATATTATCTACCGTTTGCCGCTGACAGAGACAGAGATAAAACTGCAAAATTTCAAATTTGTAACTTAGGTAATAAGAATTTTATTCACAAAATAAACCGGGACGTAAGAATTCAGAATCTTTAAACACGTATACCCAAAGAACTACTTTTTAGTTTTAAGCCCATATATTACTGGGGGTGCGATATATTCTATCAGTCATCTGGTTCCCAAAGTCCAAGCTATGCATAGCTTAGTTTGGGGCTAGATGGCGCTGTGTGAAATGTCCACCGATATTTATTTATTTATTGCTTGAAATGCAAGTATTCTGTGTCCCGGTTCGTCATCTACCTGTGTTCACAATTTCAACCAAATCGGTTCTGTAGTTTCGCCGAGATGATTAACAAACCTACATACATAAACAAAGGCTTTTGCACAAAATATTTTCGGACTAATATTATAATATTAGTGTTATGTTATAGCCTGCTGGTAGTACATTTTGGTATCTGAATTTTAACATAATATTTAATGACCTGGGTAAGTTTTAAACCTAACCTCTTATATTCCCATTGCAGAAACTTGACAATCGACAGCCAAGACAAGACTAGGGCTTTTCTCTGATAAATATGTACATTTTGATCAAAGTTTGTTAATTAACTGAATCAAATTTACTATGCGTATAGTTCAGAAGCTCGAGTCTAAATCACCTCTGTATTTACAGAGCTCTTAAATTATTCGGTGACACAGTTGGTGGATAAGAAGACATAACCCACTGTAATTAGCGTATTCTTAGACTCGGCTCAAATGAAGGTATTTATGTTAATCACCACGAATTCGCGATGTTTTTAGGTTTTTGATTGAAATTCTTGTATTAAACGTAGCTCGTAAGTTTCGGTAGACGCTAGCTAGCTAAGAGTCACTCACTCAAACACTTGAGTTATCGATATATAAGCTGAATAGTTAGTTAGTTAGTTTAGCTTATAGTTGTCTTTGTTGGATCAAATTCGACCCTCCCGACACATAAAGACAAAACACTGATTAGTCAAGTAAAAGAAACGTTCTTAATATAGATATGTAAATTCAGTTACTTAAATAAGCATATCATCCATTGTTTTGTTCCCCTAATAAATTAATATTCGGATATAATTTTTCATTGATAAGTATTATCAAAGAATTTAAATTAATAGAACTTGTGCCACACAAATAGTTTTGCGCGGATGCCTCCAATCCGACCTTTTGTTCAAACCTAACTTATTGGTATTCGTCCCAGTTTCAGTACCTGGGGTGTCCCGGGGGTCATATTTATTAACTTTTCGGTTCAGCACCAACTTAAATTATTTATGGAACCGAGGAATTTGCAAACCTATTGTCTGTTTCCATCGTGCCGATGCAAAAACTAATGCTACCTAACTAATTTCCAAAGCTATGAGATAAAAAAGTTGCAAGCACACGTCGTGTTAACAAATATAAATGGACATTTCACACAGCCTCAGACTAAACTATTCTTTTATGCAAACTAGATAAGTGATATACTACTTATATGTTAAACATTTTTGTAACTAAATGCATATATTATATGGTTGTACCTATGGCGCTGTAGACAACATATAGAGCAAAAAATAGAAAAAAAAATTTAATGCATCTTCAAAGTTTTTTGAATGTTGGTATTACTAATCGCCATCTTTAGATTTATATACAAGTAACCATTTAAAGTGTTGTATACATGTACCATACAAATTAACACCCAGACAAAGGGCAAACGTGTAATCGTATGTCCGTGTTTTCAGATAAATTTTGATATTATGTGATTTGTTTTAATTGTTTTCTCATAGTATCAGCGGCTGTTCTTTCTGTATGAAATAAAACAAATAAGCAACTGTTATTTTAAAGAAGAGAAAATTTTGCGTTATTTCGAAACCATTTCATAAATAATGACAATTCTTATACTCTTTCCACGGCCATTTTTTACTTGAAAAACGTTTCCTTTTCCTGAAATATAAATGTCACAAGGCATTAACAACGCCGTGAAGTTATGAAGCACCAAGTTACCAGAATAAGATATTTCTGCTCCAATTAGCATGACAACTCCCACACCGCCGCGAGTCCCTTTAAACGTGGATTTAAACTGCACTATCCTGGAAAATGTGAAGTTTATACATTTTTGTATACGTACTTGACTGTGATTAAGTTGGCACCAAACTAAAGTTATTTTATGTACCCGCATAACTTTCTCCTTTTTCCCTCCCTCTCTCTCTCTTCTCTATATCTCTTTCTTTATCTCTCTCTTTATCTCTCCCTTTATCTCTCCCTTTATCTCTCCCTTTATCTCTCTCTTTATCTCTCCCTCCCTCTCCCAAGCCAATGATTAGAGACCGACACAGATCACAGGTTGAATCGTAGAACTGTCAAAGTGAATTTCAAGAGATACTCGTAGGTTGGTCTGTGTCGCATTTCGTCTCATCACGTTGCTCACGTCACTCTATCTATATTTACCACTATTTATGTGGAACAATAAATGTATTGAGTATATAAATATATCAACCGATGATGCTGTTTACATTGGTTCGATGTTGCACAATAATTTCACATTATTTTTACAATATATTTATTTATTTCTGGAAGGATTTCATAACTTACATTATGTTGCTTAGGCAGGCAACATAATATGACGGCACTTGTTGTTGAAACTCTATGTTGCTGCCAGCGGCGTTACGGAAATATATTGTATGACTAATTATGTGAATCGATTCTTATGGAGAAAACTCCATATATATATGCCGACTTCTATAAGTGGCTGTCATACAATCTAAATATCTTAATTCAATATATTCACATATCTACATTATAGACTTTTATTTATAATACGCCTAGCGACCCGCCCCGGCTTCGTACGAGTACTATTGACTAGTAAACAGTTAGTAACTTAGCTAGAAAGTATTAACAGCTTTTTCACAAAACACCATCCATAAGTCATTTTGTAGCCATTTTGTACAAAATGTCTACAAATTATTTACACAAACATGAGTGGTTTATATATTTATAGCTCTTAGTGAAAACCGTATCAAAATCCATTGCAATCCATTCCACAAATCCAATCCATTTAGAAGTAAGCGGAGATACAGACAAAGACTTCTTTGTTTTATACTGTTGTATTTACAGATAATTTGAACTGTTGATAGTTTACATTCATTTCTAATATTGTATATGAATGCCTCATAGACGCCACGTCTATCAGACAGGCATAGATAAATAAATAAATAAATAAATAATGGTGGACATTTCACACAGCGCCAACTAGTCCCAAAGTAATCTAAGCATAGCTTGTATCATGGGAACCAGACAACTGATATAATACTTATATTACTTTTCTTTTGTAAATACATACATATTAACTCCCGGACACAGAACAAACAGCAATGTTACAAATGTCACATAAATGTTTGTCCTGACTGGGGATCGAACCCACGACCTACAGCGCAGAAAGTAGGGTTACTAACCAACTGAGCTATAAGGCCAGTCAAAATGAGATGTTATCAGTTTATTCACTAAGTGCAGATAAGTAAACGGAAGCATACGTAGGTAAGGTCAGCGCAAGGTCAGATCCAATGCGCGCACTAAATATTGAGGTAACACCCATCTGAACCCACAGATGCGCCCGTACCCTTTTTGTTGACCGTTTGAGAGCCTCACAAATTCTGTCAAGGCTACCAGAGGCCAAAACGCTAACCTTTTTTGTTGTTCGTGTTAATATCTTGAATAACGTACTAAGCATTATTTATATACCTTGTAAAGTTACGGAACGAGCAGATGGCTCACATAATGTAAAGTTGTATCCATTTCTAATAACTAGCAATATACCTTAGGTCTTCCACTACTTAGGCACAATAAGACCAAATTGTGCGCCCGTGAGACATGAAAAATTCCATGAATTAATAAAAATAATAAAAGTAAAAGTAAATAGAATAAAAGAATTATTAATTCCATGCAGGTGGAATGTCTCATGTGCCTCTAATTTCACCGTCAACCACACCTTTCAAATTGGAACATTAAAAATTTTTACGCGAATGTATTACTGCTTGGCGTCAGAAATAGGTAGGTATTGTGGCAGTACTTCCTCTGACGAACTTGGCGTAAGTTCTACCGTTATATCTATCAAAGTCAAAAATTTTATTTCCGTTGGATAAAGAAATGGCTTGGAAACGTCAATAATATTCAGAACATAAGGTCACGCGTACTTATCGCTAAGGTTGACGCCTGTCCCTATTCGGCCCTCCATGGGGAAGATTCCAAGGTGTGATTTCTTGTATTTATTCGTTTTCCATTCTCCTTGGCTACAGACATACCGTTCACATTTTCTGGGAGCTGTGCCGCGTCTGTCGCATGAATCCCGAAAGCTAATATTACAGGAACTATCTCATTTTCCCGTTGCAACTTCCCTATTTTTCACTCAACAATTTTATATGTCCCTAAGCGGGTGTTATATCTCACAAAATGGCGCAAAGTCTATATCGAGAGTATATCAGTGTCCCGTGTCCCACACGGTTGAATTCGGGTTGTATCAGACGCGACTTTGAACCGCGACTTTTGGTCGCTACTATCGAGATACGTCCAGAATTGGCTTTTTCATCAGTTGTGCTAAGTACCCATGAGTATTATTGAGGTTGTAGTATTTTTTGAATCAAATTATTCTGATACTAACACCCAAGGCCTGGGGAATTAGCATTGTCTCTGGTATTACAGATGCCCATAGGCGACTGTGACTACTTTTGATTACTCGTGGCCTGTCTGCTTGGGTTTTCTACTCTCTATCATGTTAAAAGAGTGTTTTAGTAATGTTGAAGATCGATTAATGTTATGTTAACATTGTGCTTGTTTGTTTCCTTGCTAGGAGGTTCTTTTTTTATTTGAGACAGTTACGGCACGAGCTCGATGCCCACCTGGTGTTAAGTGATAACCTCTGCCCATAACAACCGATGTGACTTGGGTCCTCCCCTACTAGTTACGACAAGACCCAAGTAGCATCGTATGCGCCCGTAACTCTGAGATGTGTAGGTGGAATGTTTCATGTGCCTGTAATTTCACCGGCAACCACACCTTTCAAACCGGAACACAATAACGCGAATGCGTTACTAGGTACTTGGCGGCAGAAAAGGGCATGGTGGCAGTACTTTCCCGGACGAACTTGGCGTGAGTTCTACTGCTCTTAAACGTCGATTTGACATTGGCAAAACTTGACGTTTAGATGCTACAGCGTAGAATGAGCATTCCAAGTTGTCTATCGATTGCAAATATCAAGGCAGCGAAGTCGCGAGATAAAAAGTCGCGTATTAATATTGAGAGTAACCGATATATTTGCTCGCACGCGACAGTATAAGCTTCGTTTACTGTACGTAATGCAATGAACGAAATTTATTTTTGTTTAAAGTATACACTTTGTTTATGGTCATGCAATAGAACACATTTTATATGTACCAAAAGAACATAGACAAAGAAATCGTGTATTTATTTTTACCTGTTATTTACTTAGTCAAATCTTGCGATTTGTTTTAAATCTGTTCCTAGTTTGTTATGTTTGTTTAAATTTTGCACACGGATTAGGTGTAAGTGGCAGTATTGTAAACTACACAGTTTTTAAAAGATTCTTTCGGTTATATACATTATAATATATTTTTTCTACAAAAACTTGTTACTTAAATAAAATGTCTATGAATAAAACTATAGACAGAGATACCCACATGTTTTTTATCGGAAATTCCCACGTCAATGAGAAAAAACATTACCTCGGTCGAGTTACGAAAAATAAATCAACTTCGCCAAATTAAAATAAATAGAAAATGTATTTGTATCAACTCCTACGTCACGCTGCTATGCTAAAGTTTGCAAGCGGCCTACGTACGTTTCACTAGAAATGGTATTTATGTTATTTTTACGTTGTTTCAGGTAAGCTGGCTTCATTTTATGGGTCATTCGTCGCGTGGGCTGGTAATATCCAGAGGAATAGGACTTCGACTGGATTCGAGAATGTATGAATAACATAATTGTAAATTCATTGAACTGTAAATGGAATTCTGAAACTAGTTTCACGTCCAGTGACTGGCCTGATAGCTGAATTGGTCGTGAGTTCGATTCCCACCCAGGGCAAACATATGTATGATCTGTGTGTATTTATTTAATTTTAAACTTGTAGACCTCGTAGTTTCTGAGATTTCGAGAATGAGTCAGTACATAAAAAAACGCGTCTTTCTCCTGCACTGTCTCCTGAATCATCTGTGTTGCCGATGGCGTGGTCTAACCAGGATAGAACTTGCTCATTACACTAATGGAGAGTATGGTAGCTTAATGGCAGACTGTGGTATTTCAATCCAGAGTTCATTGGTTCAAATCCTGACGCGCATGAGTACTTTTTCACATGAAAAATGTATGTGGTTTTATTTATCAAACTATATGAAAATCTAGAAACTGTGTGTGTATAGAAACCGAAACTCTAATACTTGTGTGTAGGGCACGAAACGAGCCTCATTGAGGCGCACTTTTATCCTTTCACCACGCTAGTTGTAGAGAGCTAGTGACACTAATAGTAGTAGCATCCAAATGTTTGCTACGGCCGGGGATAGAACCCACGTCCTAGCCCCGATGCCAGAGCTACCCGCTGGAACCAGCATTCGTCTGCCGCGTAACTCGTCAGTATCGAACTTAACGTCTTTATTTATTGGCATTTACGTTTTAACGCCGCGTTAAGTTTTAACGGCGCCATCAGTTTTTAACGCTAAATAGGCAGCTTTTAAGGGGTGGGGATTAACGGCCCTGGAACTGACTAGATAAGCTGTGTTTATATTGCTATCAATAAAATGCAATAAAATAGTGGTGCAGACAGACCATTCATTTGAATCCCGAGGTCGCTGGTTTAAATCCTATGAGTTATTCTCACCCCTACATCAGAAGAATTAAGGAAATCATCGTAACGATACCGGCACCTGGAACCAAAAATTCGAAGACGTGAGCATCTTTGAGAAAGAAAGAAAGAAAGAAAAATATTTTATATTTTTGAGGTGCATTTCTATCCGTGAACCCACTCGTTCGAATGTTTATGCAAAAGACAAGATGGCGACGTTGCGTTTAGAATCAGAATTAAATTCAAAAGTAGTACTTAACTCTGTTATGCTTGATTTAAACGAAATGCCTCTCCGATAACAAAAAATTGAAATAAATATTGCACTGGAGCTTACAAGGCAAGAAGCGAGCGGCGTCCGTTGTAAACCGCTCGGCCGCCATATTTCAGCTGAGGAATTTAATATCGGATATTTTATACGTGTTTACAGGACGTATCGTGGTTAGTGGCAGATTGTGGGCTGGACACACTTGGTTAAGTTACCCAAGTTTTCCAAGTTTTAATCTTATTGCATGATACGTAGCTACAACCATTTTAACGTTAATCATGGTCGTACTTTATGTTTTTAGAAGTATAGAACTTAAATATACTTTTTTCTAATTTGCAAAGAAACAATGAACAGATTAATCCAAGAAACATAATCTAATTTTCGCGCAAATCCAAGCGCGCGGCCTTTGTTTATTTTTTAAACTCTTCAAAGAAGTGCGCGTTAATCCTTTTGAATACAGGAATAATAAAAAATATATACCGGTCCAGTAATTTTATTATTGTCGTGTTGGGATTTACTGGCTGTGGATATTTCGATGCTTACAGAATGGAGCTTTTTTTTTTCAAGAACGCTGCAATTTACTGATTCATAATTTTACCTCCGCCAAATTTCTCCCATAAACGCAACGGAAAAAAAAGCCTCTTATTCCCAATATAATCATTAATAAATATTGATGGACATATTTTACACACACCGCCATTTAGCCCCATATTAAGCATAGCTTGTAGTATGGGAACAAGACAATGGAAAAACCGAAATAATGCGTTGTGGTGGGTTGAAACACTTATCTAATTCTTGCGTTGTGATGGGTTGAAACACGTATCTAATTCTGTTATTCCGTAGTTCTGGTGTTGTCCGTGCTAACATAGTAGATTGTATTAGTACTCAGGCATTTGTTAATGAGTCGTTAAAACAAGTGATTTCTTTGTCAACAGAGAAGTTTGAAGCCTTCCAGTAGAGGGCTTCAAACAAACCTAGAAATTAAAATGTTGCTTGGGAATTCAATTAGTACACTATAGTCGTAACCGTGCACATTTGGCGCGGCCCATCGTGTTACGTTCTACGGCTATAAAGGCAGAATTTTAGTATTGGACGTGGAATGGAAGTGGTAATTGTATGTGGGTCAGTAAGTATTGGATGCAGGATGCATAGCTAAATAGACTTAGATTTATTGAATTCCATATGGTGGGTACTCAATAATCCTATAAAATAAAGGCCCAAGACCACTAGTGGCCTTAACGTATCATCCTCCCCCACTTAGGTATGGGACGACCGCGTGCGGTGTGTTGTGCCCGTTACTTTGAGACGTGAATGTGGAATGTCTCACGGGTCTTGTAATATCGCCGACAACCACACCTCTTTAAACCGGATCATAATAATGCCTATGCGTTACTGCTTGACGGCAGAAATGTGTGTGGCAGAAATATTTAGTGAACGGCGTGCGTCGCTGCTCAGTCTGATATTATATAGCTTGTTTTTGTTAATTATTTTTATATTGGTGGATATTTCACGCAGCTCCATCTAGCTAAGTAAGCTAAGCCTAGCTTGATCGTGGGAACCAGAGAACTTATATATAACCCAGACACATAACAAACATCTATATTCGTCGAACAAATATTTGTCCTGGGTGGGAATCGAACCCACGACCTACATAGAAGGCAGGATTACTACCAACTGAGCTGTGAGGCCAGTCAAATTTCCCGTTTCCGCGGGAACTTCGGGATACAAAGTATACTATAATACTCTAATATAGAAATTCAAAATTATTCCAAAATTTCAAGTCAGTTCAACGACCGCTTCTCTAGTTTTGAGGGCACAAACATACGAATCATAAATTCCAGTATTTTCCTCTTGCTGCGCTAAGTAATTATACAATAACAAATCTATTCAGATTAAACAAATAAAGTATGAACTTCCATTAGCTTAAATTGACGATAAACTAGAATTGTATGTTTATTTTGGCGTCAAAATATCTGTGCGCAGTGTCTGTTGCACATTCAACATGTGAATCACGCTCGAAATAATTGGCAGGAGTAGAGCTTGTGCCAAGTTCGTCCGGGGAAGTACTGCCACCATGCCCATTTCTGTCGCCAAGCAGTAACGCGTGTTCCGGTTTGAAAGGTGTGGTTGCCGGTGAAATTACAGGCACATGAAACATTCCACCTACACGTCTCATAGTTACGGGCGCATACGATGCGACTTGGGTATTGTCGTACCTAGTAGGGGAGGACCCAAGTCGCATCGGTTGTTATGGGCCGAGGTTACCATATACCACCAGGTGGGCCGTCGGCTCGTTCCGTAACTACATAACAATTTCTAGCGCTGTCTGTGCACAGTTCACTGGCTTCACTGCGATCCAGTTCGAAATTTATGTACGATTGTAAATTTACAGGCACATATTAGAAATCACACAGGGGATAGCCCTTTTCTATAAACTGATAGCTAATAATTATTGCAATGAACCGCTCAACTTTTTGAGTTTTACCGACGACGAGAACATAGATCTGACAAGTGGTGTGCACTGTTTCTCGCAATTTCCCCCACTTGATTTTTTTTTAAAGACTACTCTCACTGAGCGTAGTATAACCTGCCAGCTAATAACGAAAATTTGGACCGATGGTATAAAAACCAAAAATTTAAAAGTATATACTTTATTAAAACTTATACAGTTTAATTATAAAATAATCAATTAAAACTACGGAGACTATGGCCGGTCGATTAGACCGCGAAATAGAATGACGTTATCAATAACATATTCACACGAATTCTGTAATCGGGTTGGTGACTTCACGACCAAGTAGATTACCTTGCAATCGCCGTCGGCTGTCTTCACACAGGCTACGTATATAACAAGCTTATAAATAAAACAACAGTTCACATTTCATCCAACATTAAGGGCTCAATATTCCCTCTCGAGCTCTAAATTTGGCCTCAAAGCATCCGTATCGCGGGCGTTCGAGACGCACGGATTCAATAATATCCCCGTAAATAAAAGGTGGAATCGTGCAACGCCTACCAACTATTGGGGTCACACGGGGTCCGCCAACTGAACGATATATTTCGGACAGATCCGTGGGATACTCGTATTTCTTGAATATTTAGTTAGCTGTTAACAGTTTCTTTACGAGCTTTTATTTTACTTGCTTCATTCTGATCGGCCGTACAGCTCAGTTGGTAGTAACCCTGTCTCTGCTATGTAGGTCGTGGGTTCGATTCCCACCCACATATAGACGCTTGTTCTGTGTTTGGGTGTTGATATGTATTATGTTGTCAGTTGTCTGGTTCCCGTGATACAAGCTATGCTTAGCTTTGGGACTAGGCGCTGTGTGAAATGTCCACCAGTATTTATTTATTATTATTTATTATATAGGAATATGCAGATTAGCACCGCGCTGGCGATTGGTCGAGTGTTGCAGGCGCCTTTATGTCAAGTCAAAGTAAAAAAAAAAAAGTAGAATTCATAAAGAAATGGCTTGGAAATATCAATTTGTGGTATTCAAAACATAAGGTCACCCTTACTTATACGGCTGTGTTTGACTCCTGTGTTTGACTTTTCAAACCCTATCCGACCCTCCATGGTGAAGAACAGAGAAGAAACACCTAAGGAGGGATTCCTTATTAGCTAGGTACTTACCATACCACCTTCAGCTTGTGTGCCTCATATCATTCACATAAATAAAAATACGATGTCACCAGCTTTAACTTAAACATTTCAATATGTTTTAATAAATAAAATTTAAATTACGATATAAGACGAAACAAGCTTACTTAAATTACAAAGATTAATTGCAAAGCTTACCACTTAAGCCGAGGTGGGCCATCTGCTTGTACCGCTTGACTTTAACACTTAAGAAAAAAACACTCTCAAAGAAATAAATGTTGAGTCTTGAATTTTGTCTGTAAAGTACTTTCATAAATTTGTGCAGACAGTCTAGAAAATGTAGTCACAGTAGACGTTGCTATATAAGCAGAATGTACTTTAGTTAAATGCTAGTTTCATCTAGAATCTTAATTAAGATTTTTACGAGTATAACCCGTTCTGTGTTTACTTAATTATTCGTGCAATTTAGTTAGGTTGCTTATTTTATCGTAGTCTTATTTATTTTATGTGGGTGCCGTGGTTTTAGATTGTACCTACTGCAGAGATGTAGTGATGTTTTTAGTGAAATTAAGTCATACAGTACATATTCATACTCACGGTTCTGCAAGCGGGTAGGTGCCTGTCCGGCATTTAGATGTCCCGCGTTCGATCCCCGGCCGGTTCCCGTGATTATCATAAAGTTGGTTATCGGGTTTTTGAGTTTACGTTATTCAGGGATACATGATGAAAAAAGAAATGAAAAAAAATTAAAGTTTTTGTCACAGTTCATTAAATATCATTACTGTGTCGGAGTTCTCAATTTTTTTATGCCTATTACTTAAGTGTAGTGTACGTGGCATTTTTTGTAACTTTCTTCTATAGCCTATCTTCCGTTCAATACGGTCTTGACGTTGATTTTTGGGACATACTGTATATGGAAGAGAGATAAAAACGTTGAAATACGGTCCCACCTTGTTAATCCCGTGAAGCGATTCTTTGATTCCTTTTGTGGACACAAATGCTAAGCCCTTAGGCTAAGGTCGAGACCTAAACACATAATGCTGCGACCAAACCTGACGAATGTCCGTCTGTTCGTTCTAGTTTTTATTATCATGAGCTTGTAAAAACAACGTTTTATGAGCATGGATATCTCGAACTACAGACCTACCCCTAAACCTAAACTCCTAACCAGAGAACGCTTTAAAACGAATTTAAATGCCGTAAAGTTTTATTGATATCTAATACGGTCTGTTTTGAAGCAGGGGGAGGAAACCGAGCACTAATGATTGTGCCACACAGACGAAAAAAAATCAGTAAAAAATTGCAGTAATGAAAGTTTATAAGAAAGCAATCTGGTTGAAAGTTTCTTTATAGTAAGATTAAGGAATCCCTATAAAAACAAATGGTTGTTAATTGTATGTAGAAATGTAATATTCATTCTATAAATATTCCGATATTTTACATTTCTTATACAGCTTTAGTATAGTGAAGATTAAATCCTAATTAAGTGTTGTGAAATGACTGAGAATACTTTTTATCACGGAAAATTGCACGGTGTTGTGTGATAGAATCTCTAGAGCCAAAACCATGGCAGCTCGGCTTCATTAGTGCCTTGTTTGTTTGTTCGTTCACTCGTGGTTGCAACGTTCGTTCGCTCATGTCCGCCAGGTGTGTCGGTTTTACAACCCTCGAGAGATCTTTCAGTTGTTTACTGTTGCGTGATCGATAGCGGCTAAGATCTGTGCCGAGATGTCAATAGTATACTTTCAAAGGAAGTCAAGTTCTCGTGTCTGGTACTCAGCGCATTGGTTTTAGTTAAGTAGGTATTTCTCGGTGACCCTCAATAGGTAACAAAAATTACGTTCGGCCTTAATTTCATTTCCAGAGAAAAGTTTCTTGACTTACAGTCTGAAATAAGTCACCTATGTGGTTTGCTTTTGTGTGTAAGGCACAAAATTTTAAAATTCAAACACTGTGTGTCTGGTTATTGATTAACGATGTTCAGGGGGAGTTTTTTTGCTATTTTTATCTATAAATGCAACCCCTTACCGTGACCTACCCCACCCCCTGTAATGGCAGCCATATTTATTTTTGATTGCGATAAAATATTGTACGGAATGACAGTAACTAAGGGTTAATAGAGCTATTATATTATTGCTACTATAAAAACATATGAAAACTTAAAATTCCTTGCAATGAACTCATTAAATAATGCAAAAACTTGTCCCAAAAGGAGTTTTACTATTTTTTGGTATTATTGATAGATAGATTTTCTAAAAAACGACATCAATCATGTCACTTTAAATCATTTATTTACAAGTACTAATATCGCCTTAACACAGTAAAATATGAGAATATCTCTACACGGTTCACAACTCTACAAAATGGCTTGTGTATACATCAATTACGCGTGCCAGTAAACAGATAAACAGTATCTTATTACGTGATGACTTATTGATGAGATGTATAAGATCGTTGTGCGCTTTGAATACGCGAAGAAATACTAACGAACAACTTAACCGTCCAACACGTAGCTTTACTGCTGCCATACTCGGAGACAGAGCAAATTCTCTACTGGCTTGACTTCGCTGTAGGTCGTGGGTTCGATTCCCACCCATTTGTGTGACGAACATAGGTGCTAGTTCTGTGTCTGGGTGTCAATATGTACTACGTGTATGTATTAAGAAAAAAGTATTTAAATATCTGCTTCCCATGATACAAGCTATGATTAGCTTACTTTGGGGCTAGATGGCGACATTTCGAGCCTTGACCGCCGACTTATCGTAAGCGACAATTTTACCCAAATAGCATTTTTTGTTGCAAGTGATATGATTGCTGATAGGGGTAAGAAAAACACATGTACCGACTACACCTTATATGGGGGTAAATTAATGAGATGATAATAATAATCTGCATTCTTTAATTAAAGCCTAAAATTATATCTTACCAATTAAATATAGTTATTAAATATAATATAATATAATAATGGTGGACATTTCACATAGCGCCATCTAGCTCCAAAGTAAGCTAACAAAGTCAAAGTCAAAGTCAAAAACTTTATTTCCATAGAATTCATAAAGAAATGGCTTGGAAACGTCAATATTCAAAACATAAGGTCACGCGTACTTATCGATAAGTTTGACGCCTGTTCAAACCCTATCCGACCCTCCATGGGGAAGAACAGACAAGAAACCCCTAATGGAGGGATTCTTTTCTTTTCGCGAGCACGATCCTTGTAACAATTGAGTACTTAGGTCTATGTTACATAGCTTGTATCATGGGAACCAGACAACTGATATAATACTTATATACTTTTCTTTTGTAAATACATACATATAATACATATTAACACCCAGACACAAAACAGACATCAATGTTACAAATGTCACATAAATGTTTGTCCTGAGTGGGGATCGAACCCACGACCTACAGCGCAGAAGGTAGGGTTACTAACCAACTGAGCTATGAGGCCGGTCGAAGTTATTCCAATATATTTATTGCATATGAAATAAATGCAGTGCGTAGTACGAATGAGACATTATCATCTTTGAAATGACAATCGAAATCTTTATTACTGTACGACTTGAAAGTATGTATATCTGCCAACGTGCACACTTTGTGGATGGCGGCCCAGCTGCCAAATTGCAGAGTACACGTCACACATAACTCCTGTGTCAATGGGTTTCTTTGGCGCCGTGCTGTTTGAGAAAATACTGTCGAGAACTTACTACCGTTTTTTTTAATAATATTTTTATTGATGTGAAACATCTATAGCCGCACGTAAAACCGATTTCTGGCGTGGCGACGCGTCGCCACGGCATGCGTTGCATATTATTTTTACAAAATAATGTCGATGTTTCACATCTGCCAGGCGTCCCGTGACGGCTCACATTTTTTTTGGTAGTTAGTACAATTGTATGAGCTGCCTATAGCATTGGCTTTAATGTGTTCCAGTTTAAAAGGTGTGGTTGCCGGTGAAATTACAGGACCCTGGAACATTCCGCCTTCACGTCTCAAAGTTACGTTTGCTTTTGCTCACGGCTATGTCCAGGGTAAAGAGAAACCATCTCAGTAACGTGTCTAGAACTTCCGCCAAATAATTTCATTAGTTTTGACGTCAATCTGTGATTGTGGAAAACATTGGTGTATTGACTGTCAGACATTCGCTTTAAAATTTAGGGTCCGTACTACTACGCAAGCCATTATGCATGTCATGGAAAGCCCTGTGCTGTCAACATTTTTGTTAAATTACATTCTATATTTCTCAATTGCATTTGACAATTTTCCGACAACTTTTCCGTTTCTGATTTCCGAAAAATTATTAAAAAAGTTACCTTAATCAGCCATTCTCAGTCGATGCGCTTACTATCGAATTGTGTTTAAATGTTGCATAGATGGGACTATCCCGCTTATGTTATAAATGCACCCTGCTTACATAACATATTTTATAGAAATAGTTGAGCAAGCGCGTATTCGCGTATTTACAGAAATGCGAGATATATCTGGTTACGCCATGCACACTTATCCTGGCGTATAATGGCGACTGCCAAGAATTTAATATAACTCAACGATATGGTTACGAACCGGCTATATTCACATTCACAATTATTGTGTTCCCCACACGAGCGAGTGACATTAGTAGAAGTTAGTCTTCTTCTTCTTCGAGTAACCGGTTCTGTCGAACCAGTGTGGTGAAAGGATTATAAGTGCGCCTCAAAGAGGCTCCTTTCGTGCACTCGACACATGTCTTCGAATTTTAAGTTCTAGAACATGTCGGTTTCCTCACGATGTTTTCCTTCACCGTTTTGAGATCGTGGTGTTGCGCACATAAATCTTTCAATCGAAAAACTCATAGGTGCACATCGGGATTTGAACCGGTGACCTCCGGATTGAAACTCGGGGGTCAGTACCGCTAGACCACCACGCTCTCTAAGTCTCAAGTCACGCTATAAGTTAGTGATAATGAATAATTATACTTACTTTATATAATTCGACTGGCCTCGCAACTCAGTTGGTTAGTAACCAAGTTAGTAAGTTAGTAGCCTTCTGAGCTGTTAAGTCGTAGGTCGGGGGTTCGATTTCCACCCAGGGCAAACATTGACGACCATTGATGTTTGCTCTGTGTCTGGGTGTTAATATGTATGCATGTATTTACAAAAAAGTATACGTCTGAAATCTGCCATTTTTTTTTGTACATAATTTTCATCCGTAAATATAATGTTTTGACGCACTTTGGTGTAAATAAACTCCTTTCATATTTTGTTTACATCATAAATATGCAAAAAATTGAGATATTTTTCACTTGTCTTCGGTCGATGTCCTGACATTTATCGCCTAAATTACTTACCCATCCTGGAAGATCGTTACTTTTTATTAAAACGCATATAAATAATTCAGAATATATAACTAGTCTTTTATAGTAATATAAAATAATTTATGTATGACGTGTTTTTTATTTCAATTGCAATAAATCTTCGTTAAATAAGTTAGTATTGAGCTAAATTGGGTACTGGCTGTGGCTTGTCGCTGCCGGGACACCGTTAGATGGTCTCTGACGGGATATTTTGAAGATGGTGCTCTCTAGCGATGTTTGCATTTGCTCTACCACAATGATTTATAATTCCTACGTACGAGTATGTACACCGCCGATGTGACTTCTTTGTTTCCTGTCCATCCAAAGGTTGCATGGAAGAGATCACTTTTAGTGATAATGCCGCCCATTGTGTATCTAATATTTTAATGTATTTTTTTTATTTATTGTTTGTAAAATGTTTTTGTGGTGTATGCAATAAAGAGTTAATCTATCTATCTATCTATCTATCTATGATGTCGCATCCTACAGTCAATGGAAGATCAAAGTAACCGATGGATTGGAACTCACGTGTCATTAATATTGTTTTGCATACCTCCAAATTGCGTTCCACGTGGTATGCGGTGTTTGTAAATGTGATGACCGTTTTACCGAAATGTTTTGAAAACCATCACGGTTTTGGAAATTGTTGGCTAATATTCAATGTATTTTTGTTCGCTGTTTAATGGCATATAACGTCACCGCTTCACCAGATTGGGACCAGAACAAACATCTGTGTTCGTCATACAAATGTTCGTCCTGGGTGGGAATCGAACCCACGATTTACAGCGCAGAAGTCAGAGTTACTATCAATTGAGCTGTGAGGCCTGTGTGTAAAGATTATACACTTAACCTTGCATTAAGATTCCGTGTCACTGTGTCCCATTCGGAATGGAGGGACACAAATATATAACACAAACACACATATTACCCGAAAACACTGTTTTTTTTTTAAGTTATATAAATTACCAAAACAAAAAAGTATGGTTATTAGCCACTAGAAAACCACAGAGGCTTGTGCTAGTGCTACTTAAATTACACTCAGTTTTGGTGTTCCTTCCTTAACCGCGGAGTTTTAGTCTGTAAATAACTTCTTCAAAAGCTGATTGAGACGACAAAACTATGAATAACTAAGTTGAACTCGGTACGAACAGGGTTGGACTTGGCAAAAACGTCACGTAGGGTAGGGTAGGGTAACATCGAGTTAGTTAGCCTGATATCATTATGTATAGAGGGGATAATTCCATTTCGCCCTCGGAATTTCTATGACTGTTTATGAAATAGTATAAAATAGCAGGATCTAATGAATTTATTAATACTGGATCGATTTAGCGAGGTATAAAGGCTTTTAAGGTGGATTATTTGTGCATTTCACACAAGTTTTTTTTTTATTAGCGATAAGCAAGCATTTGACCGCAATATAGCAATAATAATATAGCGCAGGGTGTAAGTAATTTGTGCCTGATAGTTGAGGGTCGTTGAGTGAATGAGACATAATTCTTCATATCTGTAGCAGTAGAAAATGAAATAGCACTCATCAACCTGCGACTTGATTGGATCGTCTCATGTACCTGTAATTTCACCCGTTCTGGTATTCTTAAACACTCCATCTGCTTGGCGGCAGAAGTGTGTGTATTACATTCTCCGACAATCAACCACAGATAAAGAAGATGGAACCCGTGACCTTGGCTTCTCAGTAAGTAGGTAAAACTATCGAAGCGTAGATATTTCAGTATATTTATTTATTTTTTTCACTTCACATAAGGGCTTAAAGTACACACTAAAGCGCCCCGATGCTAATATATACGATTATATATATAGTATTATGACGTCACTTGAATTGACCCTAATTGCCAGGGATGTCTCAACTCCTCTATAATAAGTGAGTGCCATCTCGTGCGCGCATGATTGGAGGCAACCCTAGCTGGATAGGGCGTTTTTGCGAATCTGAAAGTTTGAAAGTCAATATCGTTTGCCAAAATAACGAGGCTGCTCGCGGCTTCCGTGTCCGATTTACATCACGACAGCGCAGGAAGCAAAGTTATTGCCGACTGAGCTGTGAGACCAGTCAAACGTAATATCACATATTCACTAAGTAATACAGTAGTTGTGGTAGTAAAAACTATTATGCTTACGGACCATACTAAAGCAGATAAGTTGTATTGGCAGGATATGTACGAAAATATTTTTCAAACATAATGAAAAGTAAATATGTGTGGTACTTTACAATATTTGTTTGCAACGAATATAGATTTTTATATCATCATTATGTCCCATTTCATGTGTGTTTCAAAACTGTAACACTGGAAGAAATTTACATAGTTTAACAGAAACGCAATTAAACTATAATCTCTGGAGGTTTAATGGTTTAAATTTAAACTGAAACTACCCTGGGCGGGTAATCCCGCTGCGCCGCGCCGCCTTCAACTTGAGGCGTTAAGCCGTTGCTAATACCCGTACTATTGTTATTGTAGTATTGTAGTTTAATCGCTTTAGGGTTTACCTGACCATCCGGTTTTGGTAGGCACTCATTTAGATTTGAAAATCCTTCGCCTTCTTTTGTTAGCATTCTTATATGTCCTTGTTGGATTATAAGTTAAAATCAAAAACTTTATTTTCATAAAATTCATAAATGGCTTGGAAACGTCAAGTCGATAAGTGAACATCTCATGTGCTTGTAATTTCACACGCAATAAAATGTTTACTTCAAACCGGCACAGCAGTGTGAGTGCAATATTGCTGGAAAAAGATTTCAGCCAAAGATTACTTAACTTATACTTAACTTATTACTTAACTTATTACTTAATTATTTTCTACTACCGCTGATCACTGAAACTTATGTGATATATCACAGATAAACATAGGTTAATAACCTAAACAGTCTATTACCTTATTCAATTGCCTTTATCCAGCTACAAATATCAACTAAGAGATCGCAATTTAACACCAGTGGTCACCCGTATAAATCCTATTTTTAGCCGTGATACCATAAATCCATCCGCTGAAATAACTTTTAGAAATTAACCTTATCCCTATGAGAATAAAGTTGAATATTGATTTGGAAGCGTTATCTAATAAAAATTGATCCTTAAAAGCATTGGTATAGGGGTGAGGATCATGTGTAAGGATTGACAGCACCACTAGTGTTTGTTTAAGCTATACTAGTAAATAGGCAAGTCAGGCAAGTACTAGTAAATAGGCAAGTCACTAAATAAAGATTAAGGGGAAATATACTGTCAGGAAATAATTTTAGTTCACAAGAATCATTCTGACATATTTCTTGTCTGTTGTATTGCATGTGTTTCATGTAGACGCTAATTAATCTAAGTTAAGTGTTAGAGAGAATGGGTAATGGTTGATTTGATGACATTTGATCGAATTCGATTTAATAATAATAATAAATCACATTTATTTCCTCTTAAAAACAAGTAAGTAAATATAAGATAGATTTAGAATTGGATTTGGGAGAATTTGTGATGTGCCTTCTCGTATTTTATTCCAGGTTTTGAAGTAACTGCATATAATTATTTATAATAGAATAGCGTAAACCTAAATGCTGTAAAAGTCCTTATTTTTACTATCCATTGTTATATTTCACGCAGACTATAGCAGCATAACCTACCCGAATTTAAAAGTATTTATTATTAATGATTTGCAGCTGATTTTTCACTATTACTTTTCCACTCATACCTACTACTAGCAGCAAGTACTAGCCTATGTAACGTGACATGATAGCTACTCGACCTGTGTGTAATTCCATAACGATGATAATCCAGTTTTCCGCGTGTGCGGCGCGCTGCTTCAGCGAAAATCAAACCGAAATCAAACATGAGGGGGTTTGAAAGAATGTGTTTCCTGGCATGCTTTTCAACTCTTTTATGTGTCGAAAACTTAAGAGGAAACCTCTGTTAAGTGCTAAAAGGAGTGACGCTTCGCATGAGACTAAAGTTGTAATGTTTCACTATTTAAGCTTAATCTTTTATGTAGCATAATTTGGTGACTTCACGACCTTAAGTGATATCGTATTTTAATATAGCTAATAATTGTTCGAATACCCCAACATAGCGTAGATTACTAACATAGTAGTAATTAATCTACTAAGTTCATACTATATCTAGTTTTTCTACTACTTTTCTCAAACACTCTTTACGGGTTTTGTGTCTGTGTCACCCAAATATTGATTCGTAACCGGATTTGTAATTAATACAGATTATATAATACTATCATTATAATTTAAGAGAGCGTGGTGGTCTAGCGGTACTGACCCCCGAGTTTCAATCCGGAGGTCGCCGGTTCAAATCCCGACGTGCACCTATGAGTTTTTCGATTGAAAGATTTATGTGCGCAATACCACGTTCTCAAAACGGTGAAGGAAAACATCGTGAGGAAACCGACATGTCCTAGAACTAAAAATTCGAAGACATGTGTCGAGTGCACGAAAGGAGCCTCTTTGAGGTGCACTTACAATCCTTTCACCACACAGGTTCAACAGAACCGGTGACTCGAGAAGAATTATAATTTAAGACATGGAAGGTAGAGCTACTTTGATGCGCACTTTAGTCCTTTCAATTCACTGGTTTAAGAGAACGTGGCTCCCTTGAACCAGTGTATTGAAATTATTAGTGGCTCTTATTTAGTTTCTATCAAATAAATAAATATTGCATTAGTACCGTCAGTGTAGGAGCCTCACGAGTCGGGAGTCACGAAGCATACAAATACTCAAAGAAAAGAGATTTTTTAAATTTAAAATAGTGTACCTTTAAGACTACGTGTATTCTTCGAATGTGCAAAACCATTTCGGGGTATAATAATTACATACCTTGATATGACGTACATAACTCGATCATTACTCGAGACATGCCGTCCGAATTGATTGGGTATTTAACCGCGTAATAAGCGCAGATTACCGTTTATGACAAATGGTAAGATTACATGAAACTATTCGTACTGATTTATATTATTATATATATATTATTATTTATTGTTTTTTATATTTATTTTTATATTGTTTTATTGACATATTTTTTGTTTTATGTGTTTTTTGTTTTATTGACATATTCCCCCTACCGCGTTACGAGCCGTCTCTCTTGGACAACTCGAGTTAGCGAAGCTGTTTAACGAGTATCATATCTCTTATTTGATTGGCTTCACAGCTCATTTGGTTCACCTGCCTGCTATGCTGTAGGTCGTGGGTTCGATTCCCACCCAGGTCAAACATTTCTGTGACGGAAATAGATGTTTATTCTGTGTCTGGGTGTCAATGTATTGTACGTATTGTATTTGATGTATAATATGTATGTAAATACAAAAAAAAAGTATGTACATATATCATTTGTCTGGTTCCCATGACGAGCTATGCTTAGCTTACTTTGGGGCTAGATGGCGGATGTGTGAAATTTCCACCAATTTTTACTTATTTATTTATTGTTATTAAATTGGTTATGGATGGATAGGAGTCCGAAGGATATTCTCACTTTTATTATGAATTAAAATATTATTAATTATATTTTTTATATTTTATGAACGTGGTAGAGCCCCATATTCCCCAGGGGGGATGCTGCGATTGGCTGAATCTAATAAAACTTTAACACCACGTGTACAGTTCTACACGTAACTCATCTCTTAGATTTAACTTCTATACTTCATAACCGACGAAATTTGTTCAACGGCTTTAGAGATTTTTATTTAGATATTTTCACCAATATCATATATTTATGAGAGTAAGAGCACTCGTGTACACACAAGCGCCTATAAATATTCATATTATTGTATCCAGACCCTTTTTTTAATAAAGCAAGCAAGTATGTTGAGGGGTTCAGGCATATATTTTCATTACGATATATTAGCCTGTCGCAGAATTTGCGCTTGTGTTTCAAAAACAAAACCATTAATCCACTAATCTCTTGCAAAATACGTAGTAGTAATTTGGTCTGGAAATACAAGTTTTACTCATATATTACAAAATAATAATAACGTTTACTCACATATACCTATGTATACCATATACCATATACCAAATTACTACTACGTATTTTGCAAGAGATTAGTGGATTAATGGTTTTGTTTTTGAAACACAAGCGCAAATTCTTCCTGCTAGGATTTGTAGGACTTGTTGTAGATGGCGTGGTAGTGCAACAAACACATCCAAGATCCGGGAACTAATTTGACTTTTAACCTACAAATATGTGATAGTAGCTGTACAGTTGCGGATTTGATTCCCTTCCGTGCAAACAACCCAGTGATGAACATAGATAATTGTAATGTGTCTCGTTATTTTGTATTTATGGAAAAAAAATCGGAATATTCGGTTATTTTCTTGTTCTTATTATAGTAGATTAAGCTTCTTTTTATGTGGGAATAGATATGTGTGTGTGCGATAAGAAATGTCGAACAATATTTATGTAAGTCTACAATCTAAGATAAATATAGCTGTGGAGTTACGTTCTCCATTTAATTTTAACTTGCCTTACTTGGTATTTTAATTAGAGTATTCCCAAATATCTAAATTAAAGCTCGTTAACAATTTAATACCAAAAATCTAATATCGTTATGTTTACTGAGGCATAAAAGAGACGCTATGTCTCACCGCAGACAAAACCGCACCAGTTAATGGAACAATAACTTAATCCACGGTTAGTGAAATTATGAATAGTATTAGGGCAAAAAGCCGCGGTCCCCGTTAATTGCGGTTTTTGCCAACACTGACACTAGGGTTACTGGTTACGTAGCATTTAGTCGGATAAGTAATGTGGGTTTTGAAATGTCTGAACTAGTATTAGAAGCGTTCTCAGTTTAATTTAAAAACTGAGAAACTTCATTTCCTTCAGAATACATACTTGGACATGTATGTATAGATTTAAATATGTTTAGGATGCTGAATATCCCAAGATCCTCTATCACAACAGCAATGAAGCTTTTCTTATAGTTGAATAATAATACAATGGTCTTGTAGAATATTGAAAATTAATTTAACTTAGTAATTCTAGGTATTCTATGCGTTAGAAGTTAGTTGGCATTTAGAGGTATTTCAGTGACTTTCATACATAAACGAACACTAAACTTTATATCTGTTTCCTTCAGGGAAATGTGAATTAAGTGGTCATGTAATTTTATTTTGGTCAGTAATAAAATGATTGGTTCATGCTCAAGAACTAATTAGGAATAAAAAACTATGTATGAAAACATTTGGTGAAGAAGTGAATAAGTAACCACCCCACAAATGTTACTCTGTATCTCTCCGTTTTGGGGGTGATTTGTAAAAGTCCTGGAGGAAAGCGGCTGGTCTTCTAAAATTATTAACCCAGTCTCAACGCTCATGTTTCACCCATCCAAAAGTGACGGCTCATCCGAGATTTCACGACATTTTCCAGAGAATTTATCCCTAGCTGCCACTTTATAATGAGCGATATTTCAAATTGACAACATTAATTTCGGAGCCGAATTGGCTCATTGGAGTTTAAGTTAAAATTGAATCGCATTTAAAATTAAACAGCGTAAACGCCGATGTGACCGCGTACCAATTCATTCGTTAATTAAACGGACCTGTGAATTTTATTCAATGGAATATTTTTTCATCAAAACTGTTTACTTGCTACTTGCACTGGATATACACTGATGTGTGCACCCAGCGCTGGTTTTCAGCGTAAATCATAATAATCTTGTCACGTCACAACCCTCTAGTTTATTTGAACATGGCAGGGCGCAAAAATGCGCTTTAAAAAGTCAGGTGCTTAAGAGCTACAAACTCATAGTTTAAGTATTTTTCTTATTTCTACTACAGCTACACAATTTTTTTTATTTAGTTGTTACGTTTGACATCGCTCGCACGCTTTTCTCTGACAACATAATATAATTCTATCGTGGTATAGAGCAATTTTCTATCTCTATTATTTAATTGTTACAATTTTTATGTACCAACATGTCACAATAAACACGGTAACAGTGCCCTTGGACTCCCGACATACAATACGGACGAGCAACTATTCTACTGAATAACTAATAAGTTTGATTGAATACTATTTGTGCCCTACGTCACATTTCAACAGTGTAATGAAACATCATTAGGTAATTGAAGTGTCCTAGAACCTAAAAATAGACTTTCATGGTTCAAGCCATACACTTGTCTATAGAGTATCTATCCTTGAACACTACATTTGTCCATGTGGCACTACAGTGGACGAAATCGAAGCAGATTTAATCAGACTATGCAAATGCCATCCGTACCGAAACTTGTAATTATCTCAGTCGATATACGCTAGATACGATGGTTGTCGTATGGAAATCTGTTATTCTATTTCAGTGATCCATTAAAATTAGTTGCCGTAACTTTATTCAGCAATTTAGTTGCCGACAATTAAGTCGCTCATTTCGAGTTCAGTTCACGGTGTTGAAAAGAATACTCTTATGTTTTCACTGATTGCCCATTGTGAAAACGTAATGGCCGCATTAGGTATGAATTCGATTTAAATCTTTATCGCGTAAATCGACGCAAAAAGACCTTTTCCATGAAAATTTTAATTTGTTCTAGGAACTTGCGAGTCCTTTCACCTGCGACATAGTGTATCCTTTGTCATTCCCATGACTGCAACAGATTTATTTACATGCTGAGCCTAAAAAGCTAAGCAGTAATGCAGCATTACTGTATTCCGCTGTTTTTAATGTTATTACGTGGATTCCGGTGAAATTACAGGCACACGAGACATTTCAACTTCAGAATTCAAGAGTTACGGACACAATACGGATTACGCGACTTGAATATTTTCATGCCTGAGTAAGAGAGGACTCAAGTCCAGTCGTGTAACTAAAAATCAAAAATGCTACTTTGTATTTCAGTGCCTTTATTTCGTCATTCAGAGAACAAAAATTAAATAACACTTTAGTAATTTGTTGAACAAATAATTAGAGAAAATCAGTTAATTAAAGAATCTTGAAAAGCAACATTATCCTATAAAACACCGTTTCAAAAAATTTGTTTCGCCTATCATGTTCAAGTTGTTTCCTCGAGGAACAATTAAACGTAATTACCAATAAATAATTGATATCTTTATACCATTATTCCATTATTAGTTAGAGCAGGCACTACCAGTTGTAAATTGGTGTATGCCGTGGGAATATTAATAAAATACTGTCGAGATATAACGAGTTACGGAACGAGCCGACGGCCCACCTGGTGTTAAGTGGTAACCTCTGCCCATAACAACCGATGCGACTTGGGTCCTCCCTTACTAGGTACGACAAGACCCAAGTAGCATCGTATGCGCCCGTAACTCTGAGACGTGCAAGTGGAATGTCTCTTGTGCCTGTAATTTCACCGGCAACCACACCTTTCAAACCGGAACACAGCAACGAGAACGCGTTACTGCTTGGCGGCAGAAAAGGGCATGGTGGCAGTACTTCCCCGGACGAACTTGGTGAGAGTTCTACTGCTCTTAAAAGATGTAAAGCGAGAGATGTAAAGTAAAGCACACACTACAAGTATATCACCGAGAGAACGGTGTCCCGGTCATTCATTCACACTTCTCCGGGCCACAGGGACTCAACTTCAATTGTGTATCTTTATAATCTATGCTTACAAAAACATTTTCATTTTCAAAGTTGTAGGGGCGTTGCGTTCAATATACGTAGACCCTCTACGCCTCCGTAGCGAGTCTACGTATTTGTTATTGTAGTACTTTTTATTAATACGACTACCGTAGCTTCAGTTTCGTCGTACATTTACATGACACTTGTTTGTTCGAATACGAGACTCGAGACTTTATAGCACTTATTTAACTAAAATGTAATATTATTAAATTGTTAATGAGACTTATCTCCCAAACTACGTACGTTCTTCTTCTTCTTCGAGTCACCGGTTCTGTCGAACCAGTGTGGTGAAAGGATTGTAAGTGCGCCTCAAAGAGGCTCCTTTCGTGCACTCGACACATGTCTTCGAATTTTAGTTCAAGGACATGTCGGTTTCCTCACGATGTTTTCCTTCACCGTTTTGAGAACGTGGTATTGCGCACATAAATCTTTCAACCGAAAAACTCATAGGTGCACGTCGGGATTTGAACCGGCGACCTCCGGATTGAAACTCGGGGGTCAGTACCGCTAGACCACCACTACGTACGTAATACTCACCAACTCAGAACTGACCACTAATGACAAGCTTTTTTAACAACCCATAATTCTTTTTATTCAATACGAGTTATTCCTTCAAAATTATTAAAACTACTTAACATATTCCGATGGTTCGAGTTTGAGTATTGTAATTAAATATCATACAAATTTGGTCACATAAAGTCGTCGCTAACTAACGCCATATCTTGCAAAATTATTTCTAATGTATCTCTCTGGGCTCTATCACTTTGCTTGTATGTTTATTCAAATCAATGATTATACTCCATGCTAAATATGTTATAAACCAAAGGAAATAGCCATTTAAAAAAACATAATTAACCGCGTGGTGTGCAGAAAAAAGAGGATAACATACTAGCATCGTTTTCTCTTTCCTCTTCCTGCCATTTTGGGACGCATTACATTCGCTGCTCCGTTTTGTCCTCGTTGATGGGGGCTTTATAATAATGTTTTGGGTTAAAAATAATTGAATTACGCAAATGAATATTAACTGAAACTGCTTACCATGAATTTCTTTTTTTATAAACATCCCTAATTTTCATGTCTTGTCGGCGGAATTTCAACGAGACATCAAATTTTATAAATATTTTTTATAAAATTATTTTTACGTATGGGGTCACACAATAGCTATGTAGGAAATTTTAAACAAATTAAGTATAGTATAGTAAACTGATGATTCGAAATGAAATGAAATCCTATTTTAAAACGGTTCCTAACTATTAAATTTGAACCTAGCGAACATGCTTACAAAAAAATGTATAAATCGACACCCACCTTTTGAGTACACATATATTGGAAGCTCTTAGTAATTTTTCATCTTTTTTATATAACGAAAATTGATGCGATTCCACCAAACGGGAATAAAATACACATGTCCGCTCATAAGTATTCCCTTTCTCGCCAAGTAGCATTGAATAGGCTCAAATACTAGGCACAAATAACCTCAGACCCGAGACAAATTTTATTCTCTATACAAATTGATGCCCCGGCCGGGAATGAACTTAGAACGTTCACTCGCAGTCAGTGTTTATTATAAATAAACTAAATACAGAGAAACAAACGTCATTATTAATCGGCATCGCGCGGCTTGTCCATTCTACCGGTCTTTCTAAAGTCTATTTTCAAAATGGCCTATTGTCGAAAAGCCTGGACTGGCAAACAAGGCCAAACAAAGAAAGCAAAGGCGCCAAGTCACATGGACAATTTCCCGCCTTTTGAACCGCGCCACAGACTATAATGAACGCCCATTCAGGTGGTCAGTGCCAGAGACTGCGTAATAGTATTGCGGGATAGGAGTTTCACTTGAGTCTTTGGATACTCGCATTGGGTTGTGCAGATGTGTATTGAAAGTAAAGACAGACTTTGGTGCAGTTTAAATTGTCAAAATCGACTAAGATACGATTAAGTCGATTGTTTGCAGATGATTTTGTCTTATACGCTATATAAGTAAAACTACTTACTGATTCATCACGAAATCCCTCTGATACTACAAGACTATGCATAGGGCGTACTTTCAATACGTAGACGCTAGGTCAAACAGAAAATTGGGATATCAGGTGCCTAAGTTTTGATGGAAAGTCTAGATTTTTAGCTAAAACATCAAAATAAAACTCATTGTAGACGACCTACGTATCTCAGTTGAGAATATTTATAAACCTCTGTTTGGTGTCGTTATATTATTTATTTTAATTTCGCCATAGACGATAAAGTTTTTTCCCCAAATGAAGTTTAGATAGGGAGGGGATTTGAAATTGGAATACAAATTCCCGCCTTCGCGAACGCCACAGACGATAACGAATGTCTATTCAGGTTGCGGTCAGTGGCGTGAGATTACATTCTTCCACGATATTTTGAAATGCTTAATCGCATTTTACAAACATAAAAATGCGACGATTTATGTCTTGTATAGTTCTTTCATGGACAAGAAAAAAAAAGGATAAAAGGTAAATGGTTTACTTTTGGAAGAAATAGGGATGTTATGGTTTCAATACCTAATTGTGTGTTCTGACAAATTTAATTTCCTACTGCTGCCATCTACATCACTGGTTATTTCAAACCAGTGTGGTGACAGGATTTAAGTCGCACTGCTGTAACGAAGGCAGAGTTATGCTTAATATCAGGTGTTCCAGCAGCTAATATAAATATTGGTGGACAAATTACACAGCGCCATCTAGCCCCAAAGTAAGCTTAGTAAATAGCTTGTATCATGGGAACCTGACAACTTATATAATACATAAATACTTTTTTTTTTGTAAATGCTTAAATATAATACATATCAACACCCAGACATAACAAACACCTATGTTCGTCACACAAATGTTTGTCCTGGGTGGGAATCGAACTCACAACCTACAGCGCAGAAGGCAGGGTTACTACCAAGTGAGCTATGAGGCCTGTCAGATATATCTTCATTATCCTCAACCAATCTTGTAACGACGCCTGTTGTGTCTCGCTTCCCCTTACAGAAAGGCGTGATTGTATTTCAACAAATATATATAAAACAGCCATAATTTATTTCACAATCAAGACAAATAAGTGTTTCAAGTACAGTCGTAATCAAATTCTTCAGCGCGGCTGGAGAATTATGGCCGCTCGTTATTACGTCGTGGGGAACGTGAAAAGTCGCAACAGAAAGTAGCTGGTTTGACTACACTTTGTCAGATAATTGAATATTGACTGGCCTCATAGCTCAGTTGGTAGTAACCCTGCCTTCTGCGCTGTAGGTCGTAAGTTCGATTCTCACCCAGGATAAACATTTGTGTGACGAATGTTTGTTCTGTGTCTAGGTGTTTAATATGTATAATATGTATTTATTTACAAAAAAGTATACAAGTATGTATATCAGTTGTCTGGGTCCCATGGTACAAGATATGCTTAGCTTAATTTGGGGCTAGTTGGCGCTGTGTGAAATGTCCACCATTATTATTATTATTATTGTTTGACTGGCCTCATAGTTCAGTTGGGTAGTAACCCTACCTTCTGCGCTGTAGGTCGTGGGTTCGATTCTCAACCAGGACAAACATTTGTGTGACTAATATAGATGTTTGTTCTGTGTTTGGGTGTTAATATGCGATTAAAATGGAGGTTCGTTTGGTCGAAAGACGGTCGAGTATATGCCCGCCAAAGCCAGAGTGAGGACTCTCCTCGCCACCGGCTGCGCTCGGATTCTGATCTTATCAGGGTTTTTGGTGCCAGTGCGGTTGGGTCTGCTGGAAATTCAGTGTAATAAGACGCTATTTTCTTGTTTAGCATGTGCGTTTTCTATTAGTATTGTTTCGGCAAATTACCTTTGTGTTGTCATTTGTATCTTTATGGGGCAAAATTTAATGTTAATTTTAATTTTGTTTTATATTGTATGTGATCTGTATATGTATTGGATGGTGTGTGCTACAGCAGCAAATGTCAATTTCGCATATTTACCACATTTCACCCTAATCTTAAAATTATTTTTTTATTTAATCATATCATTGTTTTTACGATTTATTTTACTACTGCAATACTATTTTAAATGCTTTTTCAGTCTTATTATTTATAATTTGAGCTTTTGCATACTTTTGAATCTCTCAATTATTTCTCTAGTTTATGAACTAATTGATTATGTAATTACATTAACTTTGAAAATTTATCAAGTGACAATCTTGTATGACGGTTTGCAATTATTTTTTGTATATATTGCTTATGTTTTTACTTCACACTTATATGTAATGTATAAAATGGACCATCTATCGACATATTACACAATTCAGTTATTTTATATATATTTCTTTAATAATTTGACTTTCGATTCACAAATTTTTCAATTTTACATACAACTGACTTTATCGAATATTAAATACTTTGTTGCCACTTTTATTTTACTATTGACAGTTTTCACTATTAATGGGTACTAAAACAAAATTTTGTACGTTAGGTCTTTACAACGCAGGTTCTTTGTGTACGGGCCACAATGATTTAATCGTTGCCATGGCTAACCTTAAATATGATATTGTTGCAATTAATGAGACTTGGATCCGAGTAGGACAAGAAGCGCTTGCGCCTCGGGTGCCCGGTTATAGACTGCGCTGCACCCCACGCCCGCAGCATATGCGTCGTGGAAGGGGCGGTGGTGTAGGTTTCTACATCAGGAGTGGTATTAGTACTCGACAGATTACCTACCCTGAGGCAGACATTGAGCAGATGTGGTTAGCTGTGACGGTTAACCGGTCACGCATAGCGATTGGTACTGCGTATCGTCCACAGTGGGTTAATCTAGATTCCTTTATAGATGCATTAACCGAATCAGTAGCTCATTTTTCCAGTTATGACGGTATAGTTATATTAGGCGATTTTAATGTGAATATGCTGGATCTAAGCAGTAGTATGGTTAACAAATTGAACCAATTTTTTCAATATACCGGCTTATCTCAAAAAGTTACAACGCCTACGCACTTTTCCGAAAATAATGAGACACTTATCGACATAATTTGCACCGATTGTCGCGTTCGGGATATCAACGTTACAAATATCACGGGTTCCTTGGGGCATGCTTTTATTTCTGCTACACTAAATATAAAACGTGAAAACGTTTCTCCTAAAACCATAGTTTACAGGCCTTTAAAGGACATTTCTATTGACCTGTTCAATGTAGATTTATTAGGTTTTGATTGGTCTGCCGTTAACGATGCAGTGACTGTCGACCTAATGGTGGACGCTTTTGTTTATATCGTTACTTCTTTGATTGATAAACACGCACCAATTAGATCAATAAAAATTAAAGGCAAACCTGCTCCGTGGATTACGGATACGGTGAAGGTATTGATGAGCTGTCGAAACAAAGCATATGACAGATACCGTCAAACAAAGTTGGAAAAACACAAAGCTGATTACAAAGAACTAAAATTGCTGGTGAAACAGAGCATTTACAATGACACACGTGCCTATTATGATTACCGGATCAACTCCGAGCTGAAAAATGAGAAAAGACTTTGGAGGAATCTAAAGGAGGATGTTCTACTCTCAAAAAGTGATCACTACTTGCCAGAACACTTTGATGACCCTGACGCCATAAATAGATATTTCTTGAACGTTCCAGGTGATGCGGCTGTATCAATTTCAAAATTGACTTTTTTTGAATTCAACAGGTTTAATAATCACACGTTTTCTATTCAACCCGCCTGTGAGCAAGAAATCGCCAAAATACTTCAGGATATTAAAACGAATGCGCGCGGGATAGACGGGTTATCCATGGATATGGTATTGCTCACGTTGCCACATTCTTTGTCACTAATTACTGCAATAGTCAATAAGTCAATCCTGTCATCCACTTTTCCCAGCAATTGGAAAATTGCATCAGTCAATCCCATTCCGAAAGTCAGTAACCCGACTGAAATTAAAGACCTCAGGCCAATCAGCATACTTCCAGTTCTCTCTAAGGTACTCGAAAAAGTTGTGTACAATCAACTGAGTAAGTATGTTGAACTAAACAAAATTTTACCAGATGTCCAGTCGGGTTTTCGAAGAGGGAGAGGGACCATTACTGCATTGTTGGATGTCGTTGACAATGTCCTAGTGGAACAGGATAAGGGTCTAGGATCAGTACTCACCTTACTCGATTTTTCACGCGCATTCGACTCTTTAAATATACCACTACTTCTTTCCAAGTTGTCGTACTACGGTGTTGACCCCTGCTCTATAAAATGGTTTGACAGCTATCTTACGAACCGTTCCCAGTTTGTACGGATTACTCGCGAGGACGGCTCAAAACTCGAGTCATCATTTCAAGCCATAAACCGTGGTGTTCCGCAGGGATCAATCTTAGGACCTTTACTTTTTATTATATATAGCGCTGATATCTGTTGGGGTATTAAAAATTGTAGATTCCACCTTTACGCCGATGACGTGCAACTGTATCTGCCTATACCTCTTGATGATGTGACTTGTAATGTAATGAAATTAAATGATGATTTGGAAAGAATAGCCCTGTGGTCGCAGAACAATGGCCTTGTGTTGAACCCTTCGAAGTCCAAGTTTATGGTCCTGGGTTCAAAACGCCAAGTTAATGAAATCGCCAGGTACAATATCGCTGTTAACATAATTGGCCATAGAATAGAGCAGGTTAATGAAGCCAGAAATCTGGGACTATTGTTTGACAGCTCTCTCCGATTCGAAGGGCACATATTAAACTTGGTTAAAACGTGTTTCTACAGATTAAAAATTCTATACAAAATAAGAAATTTCTTAAAAGAAGACATTCGTATAAAAGTTTGTGAATCTCTTGTTCTATCCAAACTCAACTATGGTGATTTAGTTTATGGTCCACGCTTAACATCAAAAACCTCTCGTGTTATTCAAAGGGTGCAAAACGCTTGTTGTAGGTTTTGCTACAACATTCCACCCAAAACTCATATCACGCCGTATATAAACGAATCAGATACTTTGAACATGGAGTCAAGGAGGTATTTGCACATGGCTGTTTTAGTTCATAGCGTTGTAACTTCGGAGTTGCCGGAATACTTATTTTCTAAAGTTGATAATTCTCGAACCAAGTATAGCTCAAGGTCAACTAGGAACCTACTACATTACAGTAAGCATAAAACGGTAGCGTTTAGGGGCAGCTTTCGGTACCAGGCAACCAAGTGCTGGAACAACATACCGCCACCTCTTCCACTGATAAAATCTAAAGTTACTTTTAAGAGGCGATTGAAATTATTAGTTTTAGAGCGTCAAAAAGCTGGGTTGCCTGGTAAAGATAAATGTGAGGCGCCCTTTGCCTGCTAATTTTATAGTTACAACAATTATATAATTTATTCTTTAGATTTTCATTCCGCTAGAAGTTTGACATGGCTGATATAATTTTTGACATTATTTATTAGATATACATCACACACACATTCATATATATACATATATATATATATATATTGTAGCGCTTGTCTGACAGGGTCTTGTGGCTACTTGAAGTGGTTTCGGCAGAATAACAGCGTCCACTGCCAAAACAGTGGGCATAATGCTGAGCTGAAACCTATTTGCTGGCGTAGCACACATTATATTAGGTCTTGTTTTGTACTTCTTTTACTATTTCGATGTTATTTTTAAGTTATTTTTGGATTGTTTTTTTTTTATACCTAATTTCTTTGTGTACATTGTTTTTATTTTTATGTTTCCCTTCTGCTAAATTGTTATATAATGTATTGTGTGCTACTTGAGTAAATAAATGTATGTCTATGTCTGTCTATGTCTATATGTATTATATGTATGTATTTACAAAAGAAAAGTATATAAGTATGTATATCAGTTGTCTGGGTCCCATGATACAAGCTATGCTTAGCTTACTTTGGGGCTAGATGGCGCTGTGTGAAATGTCCACCATTATTATTATTATTATTGTTATATACTTTGCTGATGTCTAGTATATACAATAGTGTTAAATTGATAATTTACGTTGGTAGATTCAGATTTCAGAATGTGTGTCATAGACAGGTGTAATGTGGTTTGCCGCCGATGCAGTGCATTCGCGCTACTGTTCCGGTTTGAAGGTGCGGTTGCCCGTGAAATTACAGGCACATGAGACATTCCACCTACACGTCTCGAGACTTACGGGCGCATACGATTGGATTTGTGTCTTGCCGGACCTAAGTAGGGTACCTAAGTAGGGTACCTAAGTCGTATTGCTTGCTATGTGCAGAGGTTACCACTTACACCAGGTGGGCCATCTGCTCGTTCCGTAACTTTATCATATAATTGTATATATACTCGTGTTCCTATTTATTTGTTTAGATGTAATCCAACTTTGCCTCAAGTACTCTTCTAATCAAATTCTTCAACGCGCGAGGGGTGAAAATAATGAGGGCTCGTTACACCGCGGCTGTGAAAACGTGAAAAGTCGCGCAGGTGACTGGATAACTGTGAAATGTTTTGTATAACCAGTACCAGAGTTCATTAGAGTAACAATTGCCACCGCAAGCTTCTTCTTCTTCGAGTCACCGGTTCTGTTGAACTTGTGTGGTGAAAGGATTGTAAGTGCGCCTCAAAGAGGCTCCTTTCGTGCACTCGACGCGTGTCTTCGAATTTTTAGTTCTAGGACATGTCGGTTTCCTCACGATGTTTTACTTCACCGTTTTGAGAACGTGGTATTGTGCACATAAATCTTTCAATCGAAATACTCATAGGTGCACGTCGGGATTTGAACCGGCGACCTCCGGATTGAAACTCGGGGGTCAGTACCGCTAGACCACCACGCTCCAGGATAGATGTGAATCCTCCTTACTGTATGGGTGACTGAAATTACATTGTCATGTGATTTATTTATGTCAACTTGTTAATTCATTTTATTTACGAGCCAAATTTTGTAATTATGCGTAGCGGTTGGTTTATTTCACCTCCGCCCTCACTGCGCCGCTGTTTAGAAGCTAGATAATCAAGGTCGTCGACTAATACCCGTACCCTTAACGCTCATATTACATTGCAGGGTATCGTTATCATACTACGTACTACGCTACTACGTACTACGCTACTACGTGCTTGTATGAGGTCAAATCGACAAACGCGGAAATAGCGCCAACCCTTCTCCATTCAACTCAAAAGTGCTTAATCCCACAAACTAGTACAATTGGGAAGCTTCGAGCGAGTATTCTATTTGGACAGGAACAAATCCGGTATCTACAGGAGAAATCCGGTTTTATAAGAAAAATCCGGTTTAGCTGGATTCCCTTTGAGTCGGCTCCCATTATTCCGTCGCGATAGTTAAACTATTGAGACGAGGGATTAGGATTGTTTCTAGTTGGGAAAATAGCGCCATGTTGAATTAGGTACTAGTGTGAAAATGGTATCTTCTGCTTCGTTTTTAAGTTTTTTCTGGTTTATATTTAGTTTTTTTTAGCTTTATATCAAGCTGTCATCATCATATCATTTATAATGCTTTAATTTATCATCCCCACAACCCGATTAAAATGCAATGTATTTATTCGATACTTCTACATTTTATACAAAAGTTTTCCTTTAACATTTATTTTATAATTGAATTCATATCGTATTTCCGTTTTTTCATAATAAACGAGAACGCTAAAGTTTATTTGTCCAAAGTTTCAAAGTCCATTTAGTTTACTTTAAGTATCTACTATCAGATGGTTGTTCTAGCTATTTATCTTTCGCCTGAGTAAGCTTTCAGTTTTGTAAATCTAGTTTACTCAAACTTTGTTTGTTTGTTTGTTTTTTAAAACCAGATTGTAATTTGTCTTTATGTTTTTTTTTTATGTAATACAGTTACGGAACGAGCCGACGGCCCACCTGGTGTTAAGTGGTAACCTCGGCCCATAACAACTGACGCGACTTCGGTCCTCCCCTACTAGGTCGACAAGACCCAAGTCGCATCGTATGCGTCCGTAACTCTGAGACGTGAAGGTGGAATGTCTCATGTGCCTGTAATTTCACCGGAAACCACACCTTTCAAACCGGAACACAGTAATGCGAATGCTTCACTGTTTCGCGGCAGAAATGGGCATGGTGGCAGTTACTTCCCCGGACGAACTACAATGTGAAGGTTGTAAAGGGTGTATGTAAAGGTTTACGGAGATTATTCGTCTAGTATGTCAATTTGAAACGGGTGCAAAATGACTCCAGACATCAAATTTGCCTTTATTTTATATATGTAGTTATACAAATGGTGTTGTTAAAATTATATTTTGGCGTCATTTAATAGTCAGGTGTGTTATGTTTGTCTCTTTTCTTCCCCTAGCGAGAGGAAGATATGCATGAGCCAAAATGTGCCAAAATTGTGTTGTGGCGAGGCCTTTTGTTTGTTTTCTTGTAACAGGCACTGCCGCGTGTAAGTATCGCGTTGACTTTACTAAGTAACATTTTGTGTAACCCCCATGATGACGTTTACTTAATATGTTTTCATGTATGTTTTTACGACTTCTATATAACATTATGCTTACGCGGTCTTCTAATGAATTTGTCTGGTTCCAGCTGAATATAAATTATATTGGTAAAACTTTCCCAGACATGATGGAATTAATCTGGGTTATGTATCAAGTATGCGTGTTTAATTATGTAAAGGAGTACTGGATTTAATAAACGAGAAAATATAATAGTTTTCTTTCTTCTGTATTTAATAGGATTAAGTTTATTCCTGGGAAAGCTATGATGATGGGCTATGTGTTTCCATGGTAGTGTAACATGCAAGGTGAGATGTGGCTCTTTTGGGCCTTGCGTAGACTTTCGGAAAAAAAGCGAGCAGCTACGTATGTATGTATGTAAAACCATTATCTGTCAAGTTTACGAGTGAAAAAAAGCGTGAAAAAGTATTTCACGTTTGGAGGAGCCGAGTTGCCCTGGGATTAATTCCTGTATAATTTATCACTACAGCCACTGTTGCCTTTCGGGGATGGATAAGGAATGCCACATTTCCGGCTTTTGAAGACTTTCGATTGGTTTAGCCGTATAATTTGCCTCAGTATTCGACTTGATGGTTTTATTACAACATTTTTAAACTTCTTCTGTTGGTTTCATTTATCACCTGTAATTTATTTATACTATATATATATTAGTTGAGTTGGCAACAACCGATTGAGCTTGAATTTCACATTCATTTTCGCTTTAGATATTAAGCTGTAATCGTATTATCGTATTTTGTAAATGTTCAAAATACATTTTTCAACAGAACACTTATTTTTGCTTGAGTTAGTTTGTTATTCGGCTGTCTGCTCTTCTTAGTTTGGTCGGGTATACGCGTAAGGTAAGTATTATACAAGTAATCCTAGTTTATGAGTGTAGTATTTAATTTACAGTGCATTTAACATATCTGTCATTTTTCTTTCTATGATTGTTTGTGACTTTAATTTTTGTTATATATTTTCTATGACAACGCTTAACGTTAGGCCGCTTTGGATGACATCTGTAAGTTCATTATGTATTTTAACAAATAAATACCTATATGTGTGGGAAATGTAATAAACAATCTTACAACATGCAGTTTCCTACCGGCCATCGCTGCTAGTGCGTTTATCCGGCAAATTGGAGCAGCTTTTGCCCAACCCTACATACAACTGTACAGTTACTGCTCGTGTCATATGATATCCCCCTTTTTTGTGTTTAATTAACGGATCGTTTGTCCGGTGATTTGTTTGGTTGTAGTAGCTGGAACTTTGGTATTGTTTTTACGGGTGTTTTAATTAGGAGCCGGCAGCGAGATGACATATTTAAATACTTCATGAAATATATTTTTTTCTGTTTAATTAATTCACGTAGCCAGTACTACTAATTCATGAATAAACTGTTAAACTGGACCGTTTTTACCGGTTTATTTCGATGATGGCATATGTATGGAGTGTCATTTCACACACGCGTGGATCCAGTGAAAATATGGATCCCGATAACACGTGTCATCAAATCGGATCGTAAAAACGTTCTTGTATCCATTTCGCTTGTGATTGTGCTGGTTAATAATGCTCTCACAGGCAGACAGAGCATGAACCTATTAAACTGTGTCTTTTAAATGTCAGAATACCACAATGTCTCGTGCAATGACGGGTAATGTGGGATGCAAGCGGTGAAAGTGGAAAATGTCTCCAGAAGTCTTTCTCTTCGCCAGATCTCATGAATTGACTACTACTACTTGTGTTAACACTGGCTCTCTCGAACCAGTCTGGTGAAAGGATCAGAATGCGCCTCAAAGGGGCTCCCTTCGTGCATTATTACATGAGTTATCTTAAAAGTCTTTATTCAAGCCGGAGATGTACCAGTACGGACGAAGTCGCCGCCAAAATCTAGTATTGATACTTTTTTTTTATTTCTTTACATTAGTGGATATTTCACACAGCGCCATCTGGCCTCAAAGTAACCTAAGTAAATAGTTTGTATCATGGGAACCAGACAACTTAATTACTTTTTTTGTAAATACATACATAATACATATCAACACTCAGACATAGAACAAACACCTATGTTCGTCACACAAATGTTTGTTCTGGACAGGAGTCGAACCCACGACTAAGGCACAAGGCAGGGTTACTACCAACTGAGCTATAAGGCCATGTTTGAAACTTCTATGAACTTATTTTCTTTTCAAATCCAGTTTTTAGAGAATATGTTTATGTGGAAATGTAATCGTTGCTCCAACTCTAATGCAATGATTTTATGGCATTTCGTGTTCGTAATCTCGAGAGTTCTGTGAACCGTGCGCGCGGCGATTCAAATGATTACACAAATAAAATGGTACACGTTATATCGACATTGTGCATTATTATTTGATTTTTTTTTATTATTTTTTTATGTTATGTAGTTACGGAACGAGCTGACGGCCCACCTGGTGGTAAGTAGTTACCTCGGCCCATAACAACCGATGCGACTTGGGTCCTCCCCTACTAGGTACGACAAAATCCAAGTCGCATCGTATGCGCCCGTAACTATGAGACGTGTAGGTGGAATGTCTCATGTGCCCGTAATTTCACCGGCAACCACACCTTTCAAACCGGAACACAGTAACGCGAATGCGTAACTGCTTGGCGGCAGAAATGGGCATGGTGGCAGTACTTCCCCGGACGAACTTGGCGAGTTCTACTGCTCTTCTTCTTTTTCTTTCTTTGAATAAATACGACACGAGCATTACTTTCTAGGAACCACTACTCAGTTCTCACTACTCACTACTTCAGAGCGTGGTCTAGTGGTACTGACCCCGAGTTACAATCCGAAGGTCGCTGGTTCAAATCCCGACGTAAATGAGTTTTGCGCTTGAAGAGTCATGTGCGCAATACCACGTTTGCAGAACGATGAAGGAAAACATCGTGAGGAAACCGACATGTCCTAGAATTAATTCGAAGTTATAAGCTAATTCTATTTTGTCTTCCCAAATTTTCACTTTTAATGACCAAAAATAATCATGCATTACAAAAGAGAGATTTTAAGAGCAGTAGAACTCTCACCAAGTTCGTCCGGGGAAGTACTGCCACCATGCCCATTTCTGCCGCCAAGCAGTGAAGCATTCGCATTACAGATCCGGTTTGAAAGGTGTGGTTTCCGGTGAAATTACAGGCACATGAGACATTCCACCTACACGTCTCAGAGTTACGGGCGCATACGATGCGACTTGGGTCTTGTCGTACCTAGTAGGGGAGGAACGAAGTCGCATCAGTTGTTATGGGCCGAGGTTACCACTTAACACCAGGTGGGCCGTCGGCTAGTTCCGTAATTGTATTACATAAAAAAAAAAAATTGTCTATTATTTCTTTGTCGAAATATGTCAGACTATAATTTATTCCCGATTCAATTCATTGGCGTTACGTTTCACTTCTTCTTTATCCCGTATATTCTGCCTAATAAAATATTGATACAGAAATAAAATTCTCGAATAAATTTAGCAACTCACGGTACGTTTTAGCGTAATCTCTTTTTGAACAAGTCTGCGCCGTTCAAAATTGAATTCTTTTTTTTTTTTTTTTTTTATGTAATATAGTTACGGAACGAGCCGACGGCCCACCTGGTGTTAAGTGGTAACCTCGGCCCATAACAACTGATGCAACTTCGGTCCTCCCCTACTAGGTACGACAAGACCCAAGTCGCATCGTATGCGTCCGCAACTCTGAGACGTGAAGGCGGAATGTCTCGTGTGCCTGTAATTTCACCGGCAACCACACCTTTCAAACCGGAACACAGTAATGCGAATGCGTTACTGCTTGGCGGCAGAAATGGGCATGGTGGCAGTACTTCCCCGGACGAACTTGGCGAGAGTTCTACTGCTCTTAATAAATTGAATTCTATTACGGGTCTGTTGAGTCTGAAATGCACGGTTCGTTTCTAGTGGTTAATTTAAGCTAATACGCTGGATTCGACCGATTTAGTTATTTTGTAACTTTATGACATAGTTTAGGATAGTTATTTTTAGTAATAACATGCTGGTTTTATTGCGTTAGTTTAATAAATTTTATTAGAATACATATAGTGACGATTTTATTCTTTTGTTTAAATAACAATTTACAAAGTTATATAGTTAATATTTCACCAAAGTCACCTAACGATATATTCTAGACAGATGTGAAGATGCTATTGTATCGACGCATGTAGTGTCCATAAGCCTCCCTTCTTTGTAAATTGTTGTAATGTAAATAAAACTTTACATCTGACATTAATTGCTTACCCTATTTATGCGGTGAACGAATTTCAGTGTAACAAATGTTCTGAACTTTTAAATATGGAACGACATGAAGTCGAGTCTCATTCTCCCCATAGGCATGTCCACTTCCGGTGAATAGTTTTATTGTCTATGGTTGGTTGAATACAAATACAAATTTTTGTTTTGTTTTATTTGCACTGAATTTAAAAATGGAGGATTATCTTGCCGTTGGAGATTGGAGTTAATTTTTAACGTACAAATGATGGTTTCTTTTTGAATATTAATTTATACATATAATTTGATATTAAATTCCTACATCATCAGGCGTTACGTGGCACGGCCATCGGCTGCACAATCACTAAACAATAGAATATTGTATTCAAATGTAGTTCTAGTATTAACGCTTACGTCATCTTCGAGAATTTTGATGCAAAATAATTAGGCGCCATACATGTAACCGCAAGTCACTGTGATCACTCTTTCAAATAAGACTGAAGATATATGAAACAACTGACATATATTTAACTATTATTTTAAACAATTAAATATCTGCTGTTTTTTACTCAATGTGTCGACTATTCTGTGGTTAATCAAAATCGGAAGTTTTTTTTATAGTACCTTACTTTGTATCCTTATAATTTATAATTTACCATAAGAAAAACGAGGAAAACATTCTATTTTATCTGAAAAGATTTTTCATTAAAAAGGCTATTTTTAGTCATGAATGCAGAGTGGCGGAAATGGAGAAATAAGGCATCGTTGTAAGAAACTGAAAAGAGTTTCAATACTTATATTAGGAATTGAAATTAGAAGTGACTGAGTTCCGAATAAAAGAAATATTATATATTAAAAACTCGATGATTAATTGCATCGCCGTTTAGACGAAACTTAATTAAAGATGTGATGCAATAACAGCCACTTGACTGCGCCAATTTAAGCAGAAAATGTTACAGATTACATTTATTAATATTTTGATATAACTAAAATAAATATTACTGGATTATGTTTCCGTTAAATGTTTCCGGCAAAAAGGCTTGCATTTGCCTGTCAAAATTCTAAAATGGATTATTGCGACGGTCAAATCTCACTGGCCAAACACGGAAGCATTACCCTTTGAGGCTTACCGCTCGTGAGCGATATGTAAAAATGCTAAATTCCCGTGAAAATGAATTATTCACGACTAGAGCCGAAAGGCTTGAGCAAAGGTTAAGACATCAGATTTACGGGAAATTTGACTAAGGCGCCTTCTAGGTCGCAATATGTAGGAATACCGGAGGAGCGGAGTTCGATAAAGTATATCTTTGTCGTACAATATTATTAAATTACACGTACAAAGAAGCAGTCAGTTTTTGCAAGTTATTGGTATAAAAGGCAACCTTATGGCTAACAGCGATCTCTGGCAACCTTTACATGTACAGGATCAGTGTGGACAAGTACGGAGAATCTAGCTGCCCTAGCTAAGTCTACAATATTAACGCCATTTGGACGTACAATTTTCAGTTTTGCTTAACAATTTAAATACAAAAACTTGTATTTAGTGAAGTTAATTGGTTGCTTTTGCATTAGTTCCCGTCGTATTGATCCGAACGAATTTCTAAAAAAAGGAATATTCTTCTTCTTCGAGTCACCGGTTCTGTCGAACCAGTGTGGTGAAAGGATTGTAAGTGCACCTCAAAGAGGCTCCTTTCGTGCACTCAACACGTGTCTTCGAATTTTTAGTTCTAGGACATGTCGGTTTCCTCACGATGTTTTCCTTCACCGTTTTGAGAACGTGGTATTGCGCACATAAATCTTTCAATCGAAAAACTCATACGTCGGGATTTGAACCGGCGACCTCCGGATTGAAACTCGGGGGTCAGTACCGCTAGACCACCACGCTCTCCATTATTCCAATATTGACAAACTAAAACGATGAATGGTTGGAGGCTAAGTTACGGCGTTGAAATAACAGCAACAGTCGATAACCATTAATTGCTACCAAATCCAAAATTCATATTACTACCCGTCACAAACGGGTCAAAGCAAGCAAAAACATGCTTATACATTGTCTAACAAATTAAAGCTAATGTTGATCCGCTCGAATTTTCGTTAGTTATTATTACGGCGTGTTACGGATTAATCGTTATTTTGAATTCGTATCGTCCAATTAAGCGCAGTGAGCGCTTGATTCGTTAGCAGAGTGTGCGCGCGCTCTTTGGCGTTTAACATTGATGAGTTTTACGTGTGCAGACCACATCAGATTACAAAACAGAGGAAAAGGAACAACAAAGGAAAACAGAGAGCATTATAAACTATTTGAGAGGAAATATACTTCAGCGTTTAACGCCTGTCACAAGTAAGATCATACTTTCATCGTATAATGTTTATAATTTTAATATTAGAAGAGTAATTTAATAACTTAGGTTATCTTTACTGTGTTTATCAAGTAAGTTAAAAGTCAAAAATCTCTATTGATTCTATCTCGAACTGTTAAAGAAAGATTTGGAAACGTCGATAAGTAATATTCAAAACATAAGGTCACGCTTACTTGTCGAAGGAGTAGTTGTAATGGTAACAAGTACTGAAAAAGCTTTTAATAAGCTATTCATTGATACAGTACATTAAAACACAGTTACTCTGTATACTATGACATGTCCCCGATAAAGTGTCGATTAAGCTATGATTGATAAATTGCATTAAAGAGTTTCAGAATAATCTTTATCTTCGTCACCACTGCAGTATGTGTCTACATAAGAGCGAAAGCGAAAAGGCGAATGTCTCTATTTTCGTCCGTTGTATTTCCCGCTAAATCTATCCAGCCAATTTGAAAGCTATAAACCAAATGAGCTGAACAAATCGTACTTAAATAGCGCGTCTCTATCAACACGGCCATATATCAAAATGGCGACGTGGAAATTCATGCTCTGGTTATATCTAGTTTGATTTATTATACATCCGAGCGCCAATGGAAATGGTATTTAAATAAGCAGTAATTGGATTTGCTGGTAATGTGGAAACTTTTGAACGAATTAAACTCCTTGTTAGTTCGCGTTTCCGCCTTGTTATTTGTCTCAACAGTACTTCTACAATCAGTCGCATGGGCTGTGTTCTCCTTGCTTGCCAATATAAACAAGTTAACATAAAAGAGCCTCTTTGATGCGCAGTTTAATCATTTCATCACACTGTTTTTGAAAGATGTTCTTTTGGCACGAGTGCGGGGCGATAAAATTATTTAAAATCAATGTGCTAACAAAATATATTTACAGTTAAAGTATCAGAAGTTATTCTTGGTTAAAAAATATAGCGGCGTTGAGCTAACCACTTTTCACGTCTACGTACCCGCGATAGTGCCTACCCCGGTGGGGGAAATGCGTGAATGTATGTATGTGTGTATGCTTTACTCTAGCAACCTACTCTACAACCGTTTAGGTTGAATGACTGATAAAACTAATTGGTCTAAACAAGCGGCGTAACGGTGTACAAACTCAATAAGACGCGCTCTATGAATATTCATCATCATGACTCAAGGAGACGGACGGTGGGCGAAGTCAGGAGACGGAGCGTGTTTGTGCAACAAGGCGATATAGCAATCAGCATTGTACATGATAGACTGTGTGTTGATAAATAGTTTGATTTTGGAGTTTACTCATAAAGGATAGATTGTGATATGTATATGGCCCGCGGTTCGGAAATTAAGAGCAAAATCTAGTGTTAAATAAGCATTGTCGATATGCTGCCCAATCTCCCCCCCCCCCCTCCCCCTCGACCCTCCCCGCCCAAAACATTTGTGCATGTACAAACTACTATATAATAATTTTTTTTGTACTATTTACGTTTTAATAAGTATTTAACACACACACACACACACACACACACACACACACACACACACACACACGCACACACGCATGCACGCATACACGCATACACACATATATATATATATGTTTTATAATAATGATAATAAATAATAAAATTATCAAAACAGCTTAACTTTGAATTCGATGTTTACATTACAGTATGTACGATAAGATGGTCATGGATGATATGGATGTTATCTTCAAGTACAGATATACACATAAAGACCTCCCGCGACATTCGGTGACTTGGGGCAAACGCTACGGGCGCGATACTAACGGCAAACATGAATTTTATGTACTCTCCGATATAATTTAGTTAAATCCCTAATTAGGCGGCTCCGTGCGGAATGCTGAGTAGAAGGCGAGTCTGATTAACATTATTTTGTGTGGCAACAAGTAGGTATATATACAGACAATACAGAAACAAAATATCATAATGTTTCTACCCTGGAATAATATGATGTGTTTTAGATATGGGATTTATATTACGTATTTGTTTTAGATCACGACTCTGTCTGACTGTCTGCATTATTATTATATTTATTTATTACCAACCGCTTACCCCATTAATAATATTTGCACAGACGCGTGCAGCAAGCCATTAAGAAATAAGTTAATAAATTAATGACATCAGCCCTTAAGTGGATCAACCCTTAACTCTTGAAATGACTAATATATTCCGGGAAAAAAATTAAGCTTAAAAAAAGTATCGATGTCTGTTTGACTGTCCTTAATTTGGAGATAGATGGCGCTGAGCGTAATGTCCGCTAATCTATACATATATAGTGCAAGCTATACTTAGTTTGGGGCTAGATGGTGAATCTCGCTGTGTGAATTGTCCACCAATATTGGATTATTATTGTTAGTTTGCATGTGCTAATCTCTGGAACTACTCGACAGCTTTATTTTTTTGCATTTAATAGCTCTATTTTTAAGTAAAGTTAACATTAGCTACGTACGACCTTTAGGAGCCATAAAAGAAAAATAAACAACTCTAAGCTAAAATAAAGTAATAACGCGGGCGGGCGATGCGACGCCTTGGGCGGCCGCCCATAGTCTTATCATTACCGAGAAGCACCGAGCTGTGCGTGGCTAGGTAACGCAAAAGGCGGGCGAAACTGTGGAGCACAGCTAGTCTTTATAGTGTACTAATTAAACTGACTTCTATTTCATTGTATTATTCTCCTCTAAAAATCTACATTAAAGAATTATTAAGTCAACCCCTATCAACGCGCATCTGAAAAATACTATCTTCGATGTAAGCTACTGTAAATACAACTTAGCATGGTAGTTATTTTTTTGCATCTACATTTGTAACTTATATTCAAGCAGTGAACTTCTAAAATACTAACCTAACTTTCCCGTTGCTTAGTTTTAAAAAAAGAAGACTGATCAACTGGGCAAAAGAAATCTGTGGCTGGATTTATTATATCTCGTATTTACATATATAATGTGTTGTCCACAGAGTAATGGGAACTACATGTCGAGCGAGCCGCGGCGCAAGCGCGAGTTGCCCGCCCGCCCCAACCACATCCTGCTCTACACCATCATCAACCCCGCCTACCCCATCACTGTGGTAAGCTCTACCCCACACACACATCTCATATAATCCAACATACCATTATAAAAAGCGCTACCATCGAAATGGGGAGTAAACGCTATCCCTACTTGTTATTTTGACTATTTTTGTCAAATATATTATATTTGGGTCATGTCAATCTAGTTTCTAGGGGTGTCTGGCAGGGGGTAGCAACCGTCATAAGTGTCCGGCAATGGATGACGAGATTTCTAAAGTTATCCCGAAGATAATAGAAAAAAATTGAGCTTTATACTTTTACGAAACTTAGGTACTATTTTTACCAACTTTACTACCAGTTATCTGCCAAAGTAACCACAGCCCAAACTCCATAGTCGCTGGTCGTTTTTACCTGTACAGGGGACGTGCACAGAAAAACTTTCAGCTTTTATAAAATGACGAAGGTCTGGCCGTTCGTCACACGTCACACTGACACTTGCGCAAAGCTCATTTGCTATTGCATCACCTTGTGAGATGTCTGTCAGGTACATCAAACATGTGTTCAAATGTGTGTACTAAGTCTTTGTTCAAATATTTAACTGTGTCTGGCGCCGGGGTAGCACTGGGCTACCTTGCTCTAAATAATAGTTTTATACACATTGAGCTGTATTTTCTCAGCTCCGTGAACAAACACATCGGTACATAGTAACAATAAGTTCCGCGACCTGTTGCGGAACTCACAACTTAAGCCAAGGATACACTATGGGACAAATGGAGCAACATGTTGCGGAACATGTTCCTCAATACCACGTGAAAAAGACGCGAGGTAAATGTCGCGAAACATTTTGTAGGCTACACTAGTCAGTGTTTATAGAAATGTCGCCCGAGGAGGTTGTGGCGATTAGTGCTGCGTACATTATTTCGAGTGTGTTGAAACGTAGGCGAAAGAGAAGGTGGTGGATGCGAAATTTCTTGCTACAACGAGAAAGAAGAGTGAATATTCTAAGTGATCTTCGAATGTGTGACGGATCATTTGCGAATTTTACTCGAATGTCAACATCTGATTTTGAAACTCTATTGCAAATGATCGGACCTTCTATAGCCAAACAGGATACAATACTACGGAACGCTGTTAGTCCTCATATCAGACTTGCCATTGCATTGAGGTACTTGTCGACTGGAGACTCTTATGCTTCCTTGTCGTACACTTTTCGAGTGTCAAAACAACTGATACGTAAAATAGTGCCAGAAGTTTGTAAAGAACTGATAAACAAATTGAAGATATTTGTAAAGGTAAGTTAAAAAAAATGCATACATTTATTATATTGTATTTTTATTTTCAGTATAAGAAATTTTAATCAATAACTTGGGAGAGTACAAGGTGGATGTAGCGAACAACGTAAATTAAAAAATTATAAATTATCAGTGTTATTATTACTATTAGTACTCGGCGGACCCATAGTTGCAAGTATATTTTCAATAATATGCTCTTCAGAAGGCTCCGGAGTAATATCACTAGAAGCAGTGCTATAGCTCTGTTGCACAGTTGACTGACTTTGATTATTATTTGTACGGTATTTTCTTGTATTGTATTGTATTTTGAAGTATCCCACAACAATTGATGACTTTCGTAAAGCTGAATAAGTAAAAGCGTGGTTTCGTTTCCCCACACTACAGACATGTTGTGAGTTACGTTGCGTACGCGACTACACTCGGTGACAACTGGAGCGACACTGGCGCGGGACACGTGCGCCCGCTCTCGAGGCGGGAGCTAGCAACATGCCCCGCGTCACGTAAAATGTGTCCCGCAACATGCGGAGCATGTTGCGGGACAACATGCAACGTTGCAGCGTCACGTATATTGAGCGTTGCGCGTCATGTTGCGAGACAAAATGTTCCCTAGTGTATCCTTGGCTTTATCGAAATTGCGAACACCGGAACACGAGAGGTTGTTCGCGTCACATTGTTCCGATTTGAGTTTATAACGTGTGTTTGTTTATCAGAGGTTAATGGAATACAACGCAGTACTTCCACAATCATAATTGATGCTGGTTCTATTTTTATTTTATTTATTAGTAGAGACGCACATTGCCTTCGAATGGTTAGTAAAAGTTCAAGAGATGCGCCTTATTAAAGATTAGTTACTTTATTGGCCTGACAGCTCAGTTGGTAGATAGTCTGCCTTCTGCGCTGTAGTTCGTAGGTTAGATTCCCATCTAGGACAAATATTTGCGTGACGTTAGCTGGATGTTGTAATATTACTGTAAATGTAGATATTTTACATAAAAAAAATATCATTTTTGCTCGCATGTTCCCTACGCCCGATATTCATAATGGAGACCGCTTTCAGTACAGCCAGACTCAAGTCATCTGAAAGTGCGGCTCCAAATATATAGAATCAATGAAGTTAAACCACAAAAATGAGCGAGACAAATACATTATTAACGCCTGAAATAATTGCAAGAGCTACTGAGGCCTGAGCTAAACATCTGAGCTGATGAGTAGAAAATGATATCACAGCACTCAATATTAAGCACATTTCGTATATCATAACACAGTAGTGTTCCGGTTTGAATGGTTTGATTGCCGGTGAAATTACAGACACATGGGACATTCCACGTTCGCGTCTCAGGGTAGCGGGCGTATACCATGCGGCTTGTTTTACCTAAGTAGGGGAGGACTCGAGTCCTATTGTTTGTTATGGGCAGAGGTTACCACTTAATACCAGATGGGCCATCTGTACGTTATGTAAAAGTTTTTTGATTTTCAAACCACCATTAACCCGTTTTATTGTCTTATTTCCAACCAAAAATCTTATCAATTTGCGACTCCTCGATTAAAACATAGTGTTTATTAAAATATCCCTTATTGGTGGTACGAGAAGACTTTCTAAATACAGAAGTTGACTTTCATTTCATGTCGATGCCATAGTATTACGAATAAATCAAATTATCCGTCGGCGATCTATCGTATACTGTGTCACTAGTTAGATGTTAGCTTTCTAAGCTTGGCATATTTTATAGTTTAACGATAGTACTTCGCATGCTTTCGAACTTAGGAGTCCTTACTCACCGGGAAGCCATCAACGTCGTCGCAGCATCCTAATGAGATGGGGCCCTTACATCACAATATTCAATCTGACTCTTGTTTATTTTATTATCAAAAATAGAAAATTCTAACTACTACTTGGTTTTTTATATTTGATATTTTTTTCCGAATGCCCAATAGTCTACTAAGACCCATTTCAAGGTTATCCATTCATTACCGGACACCCTGTATACTTGTACACATGAAAATATTGTATTTCCACACGAGGAACAGCTCATTTCAACTCGTAAACCCATTCGACGTTTAACGACACTTCTTATGTGCTCTAACACCATTATTCTGTATGGCTGCCTAGTTCTAAGAACGTTAGCCACGGCTCGTATCAGCATTGTGATATTACCCGTTTACTGGGAATCATATTTGGGACACAGTGGCCTATTTAATATTAGTACTTGACAAATATAACTGATTAATATAATTACTCGGAAACTTGATATTAGTAAAAAAACCTCATCACAAAAATTTTTTGTAAAGTGTAATGTATTGAGTTCTTTGTAATTTTTTTTTTATTGAATTAGGAATAAAGCGAAAATGACATATCAGTTAAATAGTTGACCAAAATGCCAAATCTTCTTCACTCTAAAAGAAAATGTTATCTCATTGGGGGGGCAAAAGATGCGTCAATATAAAATTGATTTTGGTTATTCGTTGGTCCGCCTGTACTAAACTATGGGAAGATCCAAGTAGCATCGCATTAAGCCCGTTACTCTAAGATGAAACGTCTCATTTGCCTGTAAATAAATCTGTAGTGACAAAGCAAGCGAATAAGCTGTGCTGTGAATATCGATCATGTGCTTGAAATATTGATGGAAGACTTTACAGGCACGTTGCCGGCGGCGGTGCCCAAACTTCCTATAGATACTAATAGTTTATCGATTGTTTATGTTGCTAGTTTTGTATATTAGACACATAATGAACCCAGTGGGATTTACTATCGATTAGCGTGAGATAACCCGTGCTGATTTTCTAGATAGTAAGTAAACTATACATGCTGAAATAAATTCTACTAATATTATAAACGTGAAAGTTTGTATGTATGGATGTTTGTTACTCTATCACGCTCAAACGCTGAATGGATTTTGATGAAATTTGGTACTTAGGTAGATTATATCCTGGATTAACACATAGGCTACTTTGATCGCGGAAAAGTGCAGTGTTCCCGTGGGTTGAGTTACTCGCAGCTAGTTATTAATAATATTGGTGGTAATTTCACAGAGCATCATCTAACCCCTTAAGGATAGCTTGTACTTTGGGAACCAGACAACTGTTAGAATACTTATGTAAATATATGTGTATAAAACATTATCACCCAGACACATAATAGTCGCGGATTACGATTATTGTAACTGAACGGCAGTAAGGGTACGGCAGTAATTTAATGTAATATGTAATTGACAGCCGATTTGAAATGACACTATTTCTTGCGCGTGTACATTTGTGGACAATTCTTGCTGTTTTAAAGAGGTTTCGTTGTTCAACAGTATCGAAAAGCGCCACTATTTTAGCGCATCGACTATACATACTATAATAAACGCCTTAAGTTTAATAATTTAATATTGCTGAATTGGTGGTTTCAAAATTGTTGTTATTTTTAATTATTAAATTAAAGAAAATAAACATTTCGTATTTGTATTTTTGTAAGATCACTTAATTGATTTTTTAAATGCAGTCTGAAAATAATTACGCCCGGACTTAGCGAAAAGTACGCGTGACCGTATGTATTGAATATTATTGACGTTTCCAAGTCAATCCTTGAATTCTATGGAAATAAAGTTTTTGACTTTGCTCTGTCAACCACTTCGGTATAAAGGCGTGAATGTATTTATTACTTAAAATAATGTTTTGAATGTAGATATGTGAAAAATGTAGAGACTCTATCTCGGACAAGTTACCAATTCAGAAACACATTTGTAACTCTCTCGGACCAAAACCCACAAGGCTATTCATACTCGTCGCAATGCGATGTGTGAAACGCAATTTCAAGTTTACATCGGCAAAGTTTTGGAACGTCTTGTCGTTTCACGCTCTATGAAGCCGCGGTGACTTGTGATAAAAGTTTGCCTATTCGTGGTCTCTGTACATTTGTGTTTGTACATCGAGTGTTATGTGACATCATGTGTATAGCAGCAGCTAGCTTATCGTGGAAACCTTGTACGGTTTTACGAAATCTATACAAATAAAATTGGAGTGTCTTTTTCTAATATTAAAATAACCGCTTTTGACTAAGTGCATATGGATGTATACGCGGTACATATAACAAAACAACATTTGTTGTCTGTCTGTCTGTTTGTTCCGGCTAATCTCTGAAATAGCTGGACCGATTTTGACGGGACTTTCACTCGCAGATAGCTGATGTAACAAGGAGTAACTTAAGCTACTTTTCCGAGGGTTAAAATAGGGGTGCGTGATAAAACCGAACCACGCGGACGAAGTCGCGGGTAACAGCTAGTTATTAATTAAAAGTTGCGTTGGTATATAATCTATTAACGTCGTAATGTTACCGGATACATATTATATACCTACTATCTATTCTACTATCATTGGCGATACTGAAAACCAGCGCAGCAGAGCTACAAAGCTGTTGCAGTATTATGCGAGTGACGACCAAATTTGTCTCTGCAATTACCGTTTCTTTTTCTAAATCTCTCTGTAGCACAAATAGTTTATCCCTTCTTCCTTTATCTCTCGTAAATAAGGATCATTGTTGCAAATCTCTTCACAGAAAACTGCTAGTACATTCAAACTTACCCATATAATTTGATATCTAAGTCTGAAACATTTTTCTATCGACCCGAAAAGGTACATATGTCAATGGAGTTCCAGAAAGCCTTATAAAACTCATAACTAGTTTAGAATGGGACTGTAGATATTCTGTAACTTGGCCGGTATGTTTTGGAACTTCGCGTCGATAATAATTGGTTACCTACGTCTAAAGGTAAGGTTGAGAAACGTGTATTAAGGTAAACCTCAATATTGGGTTAGTTTCAGATAATGGATATCATTACTTTTGAAGTTGGGACGTCTCTCGTGTTTGTAATTTCACCGGCAACCAGGCTTTCTAACCGGCAGACAGTAATGCGCTTGCGTGGCATTATTTCCTCGCTCAAGAAACATAGAGATCATTGTCATGGTCCCGCCTATATAAAATCCTACTAATATTATAGAAGCCGGAACAATTTCATCTTTTGTTCTTCATTATTTTTATTAAAAAACATAACATTTGATAAAAATAAATGGAGAATATGGCAAGAATATTTTTTAAATGAATCTCATTGTCAACATTGAGATTAGATTTCCGCGGAAATCAACACTACTATATTTCACTGAAAATATAAATCAAATACTTCAATTGGTTTTTTCTATTGTGCGGCACAATCAGTAAGATTTAAGCTAACATAGAACATAATATCACTGAGTCGGAAACAAATCAAATAAAACAATCTTGTGGAAAGTAATAAAACTTGAAGCGGTGCACCGAGACAGTATCATACTTCCAGTGCGGCTCATGGGGTACACAGCTGGTCCACTTTTAACTGAAATAAAATAAAAATTTAATTCATGGCATACCATGGCTACGTAAATTCTGATTTGAGGTATGGGCTCGTAACTTGGGGAAACGCTACAGATTTCAATAGCCTTTTTAAAAAAAAAATGTAGAGTCTCGGTTATATTATTTATAATGAATATTATAATATAAAAAGCGCGTTGGATCGAAGACATAGTAACATAACTTTATTCGGAGGTGGGGCGTTGATGCTTGCGACACAGTAATATCTGGATGGAGTGTCGCAGAACAGATTGGGCGGCCTGTACCTAACAGTGGGTGATTACAGGCTAGGATGATGAGATTATACTTAACTAGATATCTAAGTTTTTGATGGGCAAAATTAAGTAATACTTGGAGATTTTCCCAAACCACACCGTTACTGGTCATTGGTACAATTTGTACTCATATTAAACAATGTAAATGCTATACCCTGTATTTGTGTTTAATTTCTGAAATGCCATTTTGGCTGCAGTGATCCAGCTATCCAAACAGGTCTGTGTCGATTCGACGCGAAGTGGTAAAAAGCGTTCAAACTTCCATAAAGAAAATGATTGAAGTTTTAACTTTAAATACGACCGATGTCCAGTCTCTGTATTAATACCCGCCGCCGCGAAGAAATTTATTAGCTTTCGACTTCAAGATTTGTGCGAGTTGAATGCTTTTACAACTGCTGGTGTTTATACTCGGACAAAAAAGGAATCCCTCCATTAGGGGATTCTTGTCTGTTCTTCCCCATGGAGGGTCGGATAGGGTTTGAACAGGCATCAAACTTATCGATAAGTACGCGTGACCTTATGTTTTGAATAATATTGACGTTTCTACGCCATTTCTTTATGAATTCTATGGAAATAAAAGTTTTTGACTTTGACTTTGACTTGACAAAGACGTACTGGGCCAAAACCGTTCCTAGCCAGTTGGCTAGGAATAAGTTACCCCGTGAATAAGTTATGGAACGACCAGATGGCCCACATGATTTTAACCAGTTTCGTCACCTTGATGACACAAAAAAATACTACCATCAGTGTAACTCTTTGGAACCAGAATGTGGAGAATGAATTAAAGTGCGCCTCAAAGAGGGTTCTGTCGTGCACCTGACACATTTCCTCGAATTTTTGGTACTTAGTCATAATATACTATAGTAACAATATGCTGAGCCAGAGACCTTTTTATAGCAACTAGGCTTTTTGAAGTTATATTCTATATAATATATATTTTAATGAATAACATTTAGTTGAATACTTTTGTCTTTTGTGTTTTGTTCTTTGTATGCTTAGTGCCGCAAATAAAATATTATTCTTTCTTTCTTTATATATGCTACATTTTAGAATATGGCATAAATAAACATTTTTTTATGCGAAAAACTAATTGGTGCATGTCGGGGTTTGAACTAGCGACCTGCGGATTGAAACCACTGATCGACCAAGCTCTCTAAAACGTAAGCTAATCCGTCGCTCCCACATCACAAATAACAACAGTCTACAAAGCCGCTGACGTATCTCGTAAATATAACAAACGCCCAAAAACTGAACACATTATATGATGGAATGGAAGACAACAATATTGCGACAAAGCGCTACCGGATCCAGCGCAAATAAAACATGCCTTGAAGGCAATTGCGCGCAAATATGCGGGGAGTTTGACGCATATGAGATTTCGCTCGTGCGTCGAAAAGGCGCTAGAACACTGCCATTATATATATATACGGGCTGCGTTTGTCTGTTTGTTTTAAACCTCTATTTTAGACTTGTACCAAGTCGCGTTATCGCCATAGGTTACTCGGTTATTCAGTCTGGGCGCCTGAAGGTGTTAGACAACATATTAAAATAGGATGCACTGAATAGAAGACTAAGGCTAGCCTAAACTCAGTTAACATTTCCTCAGAATTTGAGCATATGTACTTTATAGGAGCACTGAAAAAAATATATTTTAAATATAAGAGGCCAGACTAAGATGTCAAAAATTGATTTTATTGTAATTCCATGAAATTAATCGTTAGATTTTCGTTATGAATATGGTCTTATTACAATTTTTTTATTTATACTATATGGTGCGCGTCATCGAGTTTTCTCAAAATCCGCTCACAGCTCGTAGCCAAATGTCCATTACACGAATGCACGCAGTGTATGTATATATAGTTTAATTCAATATATATTTTAATTTATTTTAATAAACCACACTGTACAGTTAAAGCCCTGATTTCCGAACTAGCGTTAGCCGTTAACTACCCGCCATTATTGATATAGGCGGTGTCACACAGATGGAGGCTCGATAGTGCCGCGGTCGCTGTGGCCCGCTGTGTCTGAATGTGCATACATTTTGTCCGCGGCATGTTATACATTAACCGCATCGTTCCCACATTGCGCCGTCGGGCCGCATCATCCCCGGCGATGTGTCCGCAAATCTAATCGTGTTGGACACAGACAACCGGATTGTTGTGGTGAGTGGCGGCGCGGCGCGGCGCGGCGCGGCGGCGGGATGTTTGCTCATATTTAACAACGACCGTTATCCGTCGTTATGAGGTACTACGAGTAACGACAAAAGCTTACACACTCAGGCCTCACAGCTCTGTTGGTAGTAACTCTGCCTTCTGCGCTGTAGGCCATGGGTTCGATTCCCACCCGGGACAAATATTTGTGTGATGAATACAGATGTTTGTTCTTTATCTGGGTGTTATGTATTATATGTACGTAATTACAAAAATTTTAAATATGTATTCTATCAGTTGTCTGTTCCCATAGTAAAAGCTATGCTTAGTTTGGGGCTAGATAGCGGTGTGTGAATTGTCCAACAATATTATTATTATCATAACCCTGCACTAAGATTCTGTGTCATAGGTGGCATCGCAGCATAGTGACTGGATCGCTTAGCTTTCAATGAATTGCTTAAAATTTCAATCTAAAAAACTTATATTCTAGTTAAACCACACAATAAAGCAATGTGTATACTACTCTTGTCTACGTCAAACTCTTATGAAGAAAAAGCATCTTTGCATAATAACAAATATCCCCAACTACATGCATACCCGGCCTTCTCTTGTCCCCACTACACTCCAGCCTCTTCTATACAAGCGAGAGTAAACGGGCTAATAAGTCACTATTAAAATTATATTTTCAGATTTATATTAGTCTGGCGGCAGTGATAGAGTCTTAATACGAGTTCTATGATTTTTATAATAAAATAATTGGAATTCAAACAATTAAATTTATATTTTGTAGGTGTATCAAATATTTTTATGACACTAGGTATTAGGTAATTTTATTTATTAACAAATGTGTAAAGTTCTGCAAAGAATAATCTCCGTATAATTTATGTATATTATTAGTATTACACATCATTGCTATACTTAATTTATGTTTTCTGTTCTTCCCCATGGAGGGACGGATAGGGTTTGAACTGGCGTCAAACTTAGCGATAAGTAAGCGAGATCTTATGTTTTTAATATTATTTATTGACGTTTCCAAGCCATTTCTTTTTTGTATTCTACGAAAATAAAGATTCTTTCTTTAACTTTACTTATGTAGAAGTAAATTTAAAACTTTGGCTAAATTAACCTATTCAAGATAACGTCTTCGAGAATTCTATATAAAATTTATCATTAAACATATATTGCGAAGCGAAAAAATATTTTTGAAACTATGCAAAAATAAAAAAATACCATTCCCGAATAGAACGTTCCAAACTCGAATTAAACTCGTCCCGGATTCTTGAAAGACGGATTGAGGAACAATGGGTAAACATTTCTGTACTGCTTCGCCTTGATCATATCTACTTTGGGTATTTGATACTACCATATTTATAGTTCATTTATTGTTTAAAAAAGCAGTCACTTTTTTTGTATTTATTTTTGTATTTTGTACACGTTGTATTTAAAAATGATAACCCCGCGATGAAATGTAAGTAGTTATAATCACATCCTGTTTAAGAAACTATCGTAATAAGTATTTAGGGTTCCTACATTAAAATAATAGGAACAAAGCTTTGGAGCTGAATTGGAACGAATAGATAAATCCGAATGCCTGAACTGTATATGAATGGACTGAACCATATCTCTGCTTGAGCGTTGGCTCAAGCAGACGTCGATCAAATTCGAGTTGTAAGCGAGAACCTGTGGTGATGCGTCGGATGAAAATGCACGAGCCGGGAAAAATTGATTGAAAACACCCTTGTAACTCCACCGGCTGAGAAAGTGAACGAGTTTTTGTGATAACATCGCGAGATCGGACGCGGGATACGCCACGAGATGGCCACTTTAATTTCAAGTGAAAATATACAGAACAATTGTCTACTGTCACTAGTTGAGATGGTTTTTTTATACAAAGATGAGACTATGAACTTTTTGTTAAGAAACATTATTTTCATGGTACAGTACTGGCTGTTATATCTATACAAATAAATAAAATTGGAGTGTCTGTTTGTAATATTAAAATAACCGCTTTTTACTAAGACATATGGATGTATACACGGTACATATACCAAAACAACATTTTTACAATTTTTGTCTGTCTGTTTGTTCCGGCTAATCTCTGAAATGGCTGGACCGATTTTGACGGTACTTTCACTGGCAGATAGCTAATGTAACAAGGAGTAACTTAGGCTACTTTTCCGAGGGGTAAAAAAGGGGTGTGTGATAAAACCGAATTCCACGCGGACGAAGTCGCGGGCAACAGCTAGTCGGTAATATTATTTTCTATTAAATCTGCTTTCCTTACTTTAATATTATGCGTGTGTAGACACGTGCCCGCCCGCATACCAGTTAAAAGGAAAGACTTTTTAATATGTGAACGTACACACAGAAAGTCCTCCACGCCGCGCCGCCAAGACATATTAGCCTAACTTTAACATCAAAGTAACTTGAGTTTGTTTTTTGTACTTACTTTACATACGTGGCTTTTCTTTGATGCCTTATAATAAACTGTAGAAATGTCTTCAATGCTAGTTTTCAAGTTAAGGTATAGCGAGGCTGTAATCTTTCGCAATATATAATGTCACTTTACGGAAAAAAGGGATAATTTAAGGGGTATTTTACTTTTAATTTTGGCATATTGACATAATTATCTTTGCCACTTTGATTTTGTTAGTTCCAGTTTTTTTTTAATTTACAATTGTTTGTACATAAACTACAAAACATGAAGTTTTAAAAGTTAAAAAAAAATTTGAATAATTATACATTAGATGGCTGTAAAATATCATAAAAATGTAAAAACAATACATTAAGTAACTAGGGTCACGTTTAAGGCTTTAAATGGACGGCTTGACGGGACGTTAGCGTGGCGTGTTGTAATTGTACTGGACGATTAGTAATTAACTGATACGTGCAAAGTTCCTCCGGGAAATTACTCTTGTGTTCCGGCTTGAAGGGTTGCTTGACACGATTCATCATCAAGCCGAGACGCGACTTTTTGAATCGTATTGTTGTTAAGAACGGGTCCAATGGTACAGACGCTGAATCAATTTCGGAGGTCGCCTGTTCATATCATGACCTGACCAATGAGATTTTTTTCACTTGAATAATTTATGTCACATGCCTGGAACCAGACATTTTAATGCATGTGTCATAAAAGGAGCCTCGTTTTTGGCGCACTTTTATCGTTTCACCGCACTGGTTGAGGGAGTCTGTAACAATAGTAAAAGTAATTTTTGGTGTTACGAAAAAGAAATAGCTTCTTAGACTAATTGGGCCATGTGTTCGTGTCTTCACATTTATAATGTTACTGTCCAAAGTGAATGTTGTCAATATGGATTATAGTCTGGTTCTATTTGGGTTTTATTAATGGAATCGGTGAACAGTGCGTGGGCGGAATATTAAAATACTTGCCATTTAAGTACTCCTTGACATTTATTTTATAGATTTACATTTCAAATAACTCAATAATATTTATTTGGAAATTATCACAAAATTGCTTCTTTTTGCCCATTAATGTCACTATTCAAAAAATACTTATATAAATGTAGTAAAACCGAGCAGTAAGTAAGTGCTCTTAATATATTTGATAATATTTTGGCTCTGTCCGGATTGAATGCGAGTCTCAGACCACGTGGCGCTTTCTAGACGTGACAAAGCATTATTGGTTTAAAAACTCTCCACTAGTCAAATCTCTGCGGTCACTATAGTGTTACCTAAAGTGAAAAGAGGCACATTTAAACCCTGCCTACACCTACGTGGAATAAGGCTTATGCTGAGAGTCGGGAAATTCGTACAGGCGAAATATTTATTATTCGAAACGATATTTCCCTAATTTTTCCTTCCGGATAATAGATTTTAATAGGGCTCGCGGGTACCAGATTATCTTTCGGTCAGAGAGTTGTAGTGAGCTAGCTATAGTAGCTGTCGGGTGCGAACAAGTAGCTAAAAATATTGTCAGGATAAATAAATATTTAGATATTATTTACTTATGTTGAATGCCTGCAAAGACGTGTTGTCCCGGTCTCGATTCCTGGCCGAGGCAAATTTGTTTAATTAGTGCAAAGTTTGTTATCCTATTGTAGGGATATGAGTGTATAAGCCTTATAGGCTTATTTTCTTAGCAGGTATCATATTTTCAGCCTTCGCAGTACCTATAAGTACTATTTTATTACTCATGTTAAGAGAAAGGGAATCAGGGAAAATTAGGCAAAGTGACTGAAGGTAATGGCGGACCTAATGTTGGTGATTCTTAATAATGTTATGGTGTTATTATATTTTAATTAAACTATATAGCGGAGCTAACGGTACGGAAATTACAAAATTTAATTAAATAATATCTCGAACAATACAAATATTTGTTGTCTTTTGTTATAAAACGTATGTTAAAAATAATTCATTTATTTTCCTATTGTGTTGAGACTTAAGATAGATTCTCACTAGTAATAATGTCCTTTTTATTAAATAATATGGGATACCGATTGACTCATGAGCAAGAGCAGTAGAACTCACGCTAAGTTCGTCCGGGGAAGTATTGCCACCATGCCCATTTCTGCCGACAAGCAGTAACGCATTTGCGTTACTTTGTTCCGATTTGAAAGGTGTGGTTGCCGGTGAAATTACAGGCATATGAGACATTGCACCTACACGTCTCAGAGTTACTGGCGCATACGATGCGACTTGGGTCTTGATGTACCCCGATACATTGTCTTCGTCCGATTAAAATAGTCTTATTTTTGATGTAAGTAACTTACGGAACCAGATGGCCCACCTAATGATAAGTGATACCTGCTCCTTTACTGATTTCCTCCCGTAATTAGGTAGATCTTGCCAAGACTAGTCGCTTCGTATTGCGGCCGTTACTACGTAAAGGTTTTCTGTCTCATGTCCCTGTGATTTCATTGGCAACCAAATCTTTCAACCCGTGAGACTTTTTTTTTTTTTTTTATGTAATACATTTACGGAACGACCGACGGCCCACCTGGTGTTAAGTGGTAACCTCTGCCCATAACAGCCGATGCGACTTGGGTCCTCCCATACTAGGTATGACAAGACCCAAGTTGCATCGTATGCGCCCGTAAATGTGAGACGTGTAGGTGGAATGTCTCATGTGCCTGTAATTTCACCGGCAACCACACCTTTCAAACCGGAACACAGTAACGCGGATGCGTTACTGCTTGGCGGCAGAAAAGGGCATGGTGGCAGTACTTCCCCGGACGAACTTGGCGAGAGTTCTACTGCTCTTAAAGAGACTATTTCTGTTCGGCGTCAGAAATAGGTATGGTGGCGGCACTACTCCAGATTGACTTAAAACAGATTCCCCTGCCTGAAATACTTATCCTGCTATATCGAAGATATCGTATTCACTACGGCCCATTATGTGGAAATGACGTCATACAGGGTGTACATAATGTGAAAATGACGTGTTTGTAGCGCACCCTATCTCTACTCGAGAGGGTATCCGGTATCCAAACGCTTATCCGAGCGTTTTGATAGCGTTTTGAAGCGTTCAATATTGAAAAGTAATTTACCATTGTACGTAAGATAGACGCGAAATTTTCGTCTATATAGTACCTACTCGTATTTTGCAGTAATAACAACGGAAAATCAACTTCGATAGAGTCGTATTGATAAAACTGACACATTTATACTTTTTACTAGGTTTTCTGTATCGCAGATGGCATGGACACAGTCACACCGTCATTCAAGAGCAGAGAACAAACTTTTTGCTGTATGACACAAATGTTTATTTTGTTGCCGTAGAGCCAATACTTTTGAAGCCATAACGGGTCAGTTGGCATCTGGCGATCTGCAGGTCGTGGGTTCCAATTATACAGTGAACTCGAGCTTCTGTTGAACGTCTTAGGGCTAAGGTTTAGGTTTTTTTAAGTAAGTTAAGGCTCTTAGGTATGGTTAAGAAACATTATTATTAAGTTCATCTTTATTTTTAGTGCCACTTTTTCATCAGTCGTCATGACATTGTCATCACTTACCTATGTCCATAATTTCAGCCAAAAATCCTTTCCGCGGATTTAGTAAATAGTGGTAGTAGATAATTTTAGTGTCATAAAATCAAGTATACTTAGATTAAGTAAAATCTTCTCAGAGCACTTTTGATATGATGATTTACTTGTCGCTTATCCTATACACGGAATATCTACCACCCGAGCCTTATCTGCGCGTTTAGATATTGGAAAGTAATTTACTACTGGCTCTGCTATTTTGGAACGGGGTTTGTGAATTTTGCTTCTATTTTTATACCGTTTATAGGGTTACTCGCTTAACGTTGGTGTATGTTCTGTTTAGTAAAATTAATAGTAAGTTAAGACTATTTTCTGATTCCGCGGGCTAACTCTACCGGACTGAACATAGGCTCTCCGAACGTAGTCGCACACCATCATTTGCTTCTTAAAATATGTACTGCGTAGCGATACGCACGAGTTTCCGAGCGGTCACATTAAACCGGCCGACATTTTGTTTTAAAAATAAATCTTTTTTTTTTATTTTATCCTAATTAAAAAGTATCTTTTAAATTAAAAATATTTACAGCTACATTTTGACTATTGTAAAAACGAAATTGGTAATCACTGACTCAACATAATGTTGCAAATGCCTGTCTCGTTTTAGTGACGTCAGTGTTAGACGTGCAGTTGAAATAATGCGGCATACCCCCAGTACATCTCACAAAGCAGCACCGGCTACCGGGTAATCTGCCATTGTATCCCGCACGCAGTCACATACCTTATCTGTAATGCGCGCCGCATCGGTTGGGCGGATAGCCGCCGTTACGCCAACAATAGGAGTCACGTGACACACGGTTAGTCCTGCCTGTGCACCCGTTATATACCAACACAATAGTTATTACTGTGTCATAGATGCTGCGAAACAGGAGAGCGTGGTCTAGCGGTACTGACCCCCGAGTTTCAATCCGGAGGTCGCAGTTTCAAATCCCGACGTGCACCTATGAGTTGTTCGATTGAAAGATTTATGTGCGCAATACCACGTTCTCATAACGGTGAAGGAAAACATCGTGAGGAAACCGACATGTCCTAGAACTAAAAATTCGAAGACACGTGTCGAGTGCACGAAAGGAGCCTCTTTCAGGCGCATTTACAATCCTTTCACCACACTGGTTCGACAGAACCGGTGACTCGAAGATGATGATAGATGCTGAATCTGCGATAGGTAGTGTTGACTCGGTCGTAGGTTCGGGTCCGGGAGGGTAATTGTTGATCCTGTGTTGCAATCCAGCATTGGTAGTGAAGTAGAGAGTGTACAGACCTCGAGCTTCAATCCGAAGATTGCCGGTTTAAATCCTGACATGCAACATACCACATTCTCAAAATAGCGAAGGAAACTTGAGGAAGCCCACATGTTAGAACCAAAAATGGGAAGCCATTTGTTAATTGAACAAAGCATTCAGCGTTGGTTGATACCGGACGCTTTACAGCTACTGCTCAAGTGGAAGCCTCATTAGCTCATGTCAATATGGTCAATATGGGCTGTAGAAGCAGCCCCACCACTCCTGTACATATCTATACAAATAAATAAAATTGGAGTATCTGTTTGTAATATTAAAATAACCGCTTTTTACTATGTGCATATGGATGTATAAACGGTACATATACCAAAACATTTTTTTTTACAATTTTTTTCTGTCTGTCTTTCTGTCTATCTTCCTGTCTGTTTGTTCCGGCTAATCTCCGGAACGGCTGGACCGATTTTGACGGGACTTTCACTGGCAGATAGCTGATGTAACAAGGAGTAACTTTACTTTTCCGAGGGGTAAAATAGGGATGCGCGATAAAACCGAATTCCACGCGGACGAAGTCGCCGGCAACAGCTAGTGTTTAATTAAAGCCTGTTCTAAGTACTGGAGTGCACTGAGCCCGCACTGGTCCCGTCTACCTCGGTGCTTATGCAAATCCACCCGACCAACACGCCGCAAGCGTCCGCCGCTGCTCGGGATTATCCCCATCTATTATGTGCCTCGTAACGGACGCTGGACATTGTTACAGCGCGTCCCATATAGATACCACGTCGCAGATTTCGTGCACTTGTGACGTGTGATTACATCACGTGTAATTGTGATCTTCAGATAAATAAATAATAATTGGTGGACATTTCACACAGCGCCATCTAGCCCCAAAGTAAGCTAAGCATAGCTTGTATCATGGGAATCGGCATCTGATATACATACTTATACTTTTTTTTATATACAAATACATACTTTTTTGACTGGCCTCATAGCTCAGTTGGTTAGTAACCTTACCTTCTGCGCTGTAGGTCGTGGGTTCGATTCCCACTCAGGACAAACATTTATGTGACATTTGTAACATTGATGTTTGTTCTGTGTCTGGGTGTTAATATGTATTATATGTATGTATTTACAAAAGAAAAATATATAAGTATTATATCAGTTGTCTGGTTCCCATGATACAAGCTATGCTTAGCTTACTTTGGGGCTAGATGGCGCTGTGTGATATGCCCACCAATATTATTATTATTATACATATTAAAAATATCTCAAAGGTTTGCTGGAAGAGAACTCTTTGTAGGGTTAAGCTCGCCTTTGTACATGTATCTCTTATGACTTTTTTGTATATATTATTCTCTGTGTACAATAAAGAATAAAGAATAAAGAATATCAACACCCAGCCAAAGAACAAACATTTCGTTCGTTCGTCACACAAATGTTGGTCCTGGGTGGTAATCGAACCCACGATCTACAGCGCAGAAAGCAGAGTTACTACCAACTGAGCTGTGAGGCCAATCAAAATACATATATAAGAATTGTATCAGTTATATGCTTAGTTTGGGGCTAAATGGTGCTGAGAAATATCCGCAAACATATATCGTTATTTTATTATTATTCTCAAAATAACGAGCCGCGATGCATCGAGTGCAATCCACGCTCTTTCCTCCGACTGTGTATGCAAATCAGCAGTACCCACTTAGTATCCGTTGCGGATTATGTCCTTCGATACGGTCTCGGCGCAGTTGATACAGAGTGTCTCATTTAGATAGCACTGCACGTAGGCCCGAAGGCTGTACACATTACACGTTATTGGTATAATTTCAGTTAGCCTCTGTTACCACTTAGCATATGTAACTATTGGATTTTGGTGTTAGAATCCAATTTGGCGACATGAAGGCTTGTTTTGATAATTGAAAACTGATATTGAATTGTTAATTACCCTAGAACATATCTCGTAGTCATTTAGCCATCGTTTTAAATTTTATTAGTATCCTTTATTGTATACAAACCCATAGAATTATTTTCATATGTATTATAAGTTTCATATAGTGTGTATCACTTGTCGTATGCACACAGGTGCCACAGAAAACCAGCGCTGAAGCAGCCACACCGCTGATACAGCACACGCTGAGTGGTAGCCATTTTTGGTATTCTTGTACTTTTATTTCTAATGTAACACAAAATAAATATTTTTCTTTCCTTCTTTCTAATGAAATCATTATTATTTTGACGAGGTAATGGTAGTTTTACTATTTCTGCGACTCGTGTCTGAGACAAACGAGAAACGTTTGAAGTGCGCCTCAATGAGACATCCATCGTGCATTTTGGGTGATGGTTCCTGTAATAGAACTCACCGGTGCTGTTCTCACACGCAGGCAGGTCGATGATATTACTCCTACTACTCCTACTACTACTACTACTACTACTAGTACACCTACTACTACTACTACTACTACTACTACTACTACTACTACTAGTACTCCTACTACTACTAGTTCTCCTACTACTACTCTTACTACTACTAGTACTACTAGTAGATGTAGATGATGAGTTATATTAACGCATAGGTAGAATCTAGTGGTCCGTTAATATCGGATAATATTAGCACACAAAGGGTTTACTAACATTACTTGGCCACTATAATACCTAATAATCCTTGGTACCACATCCGTGATATTATGATCTTGATATTGAAAGCATCAAAGGACTTCGGAAAGCTGAGTAAGTTAGATAGGGTTGTCGCTGATATATGGTAGCATGTAAATTCTTTGTTTTAAAATTTCGCTTCTATCTGTTGTTATGTTTTTGATTTGGCATGGCTGATTACTTAGAAGTTGTTTATGTGTGTATATTTAAAAAGTATTCATTAAGTTATCTGGTACCAAAAGTACAAGCTTTGCTTAGTTTGGGGCTAAATGGTGCTATGTGAAATGAGCACTATAATGTATTCATTTATTTACCTGAAAAAAGCGTTAGGTGACTTACTCTTAGGAAAAATCCTCATCCTGGAAGCAGAATTACCATTACCAGCTGATCTATGGAGCCTACAAATTTATTTAAGTAGACTTATAAGATAGTTTTTTTTAATGCGAGCGTTTTTGATCGTTTTTGAGTCTCTTTTTATGTTACATGCTACACACAACACAAACATATAAAATTCATGCCCATGGTCCTTTTTGAAATAAACGTTCAATCGTTCAATTCGAAATTCAGTGACAGCCCTGAAAGCTTATCCGATAGCTTTGAATATAATGTTAGTTCCCGAGGCTGGTTCAATTATTAGTAATCTGTAGGCACATTACGGGCCTGTTCTATTAGCTAACGACGTGAACGATACTATACCGTGTCTGTTTATATACTCCATCCGCTCAAACAGTGGCAGTATGTACAGGGTGTCCGGTAATGAATGGATAACCTTGAAATGGGTCTTAGTAGAACTATTGGGCATTCGGAAAAAAATATCAAATAAAAAAAAAACAAGTAGTATCAAAGATATGTATTTTTTAAATAATATCGATGTTTTGTTTTTTTTTGTTTTTTTTTTCCGAATGCCCAATAGTTCTACTAAGACCCATTTCATGGTTATCCATTCATTACCGGACAGCCTGTATATACAAACGGCATACACGATTTTTTTAAATTGATGGACATTGCACTCAGCGCCATCTAGGACCAAACTTAAGCGTAGCTTGTACTATGGGAACTAGATAAGATAACTGATAGGTTACTTATATACATTTGTTTTAAATATATGCATACATCAAAGAAAAAATGAATTAGCCATGTTGTATCAGCATTGTTGTTTCCTAACAGGGTTTATGTTGAAAGCCACACACATCTTTGTAACAACAGTGCAATTACTCGGTGTTAATATGTATATACAAAAAAAGTATATCATATGTATTTTATCAGTCATCTGGTTCTCATAGTACAAACTATCCTTAGTTTGGAGCTAGATGGCGCTGTGTGAAATGTCCACCAATATATATTATTATAATGGTTTGAGTTTGTGTTTTGGAAACTTACTGTCAATTCGTTCATCGCACTCTTAAAAGTAAAAATTGTTTGATACCGAGTAACCTACATTGATATAAATATGTTAAAGTCGACTTACAGTATAAGATGTAGCCATGAAACGACATCCGTTCGGAATTTGAATCTGCTACCCATTCAATTTGGTAAACGCTCGCCGTGGCTGATCGCACGAGTCGGCAAGCGACAAATTTGTCAAAAATTGGTTGATTTTACTGGTCTGAGTATTCAGGGATATGAAAAAACAGGCCCCATAGCTCAGTTGGTAGTACTCTGCCTTCTGAGCTGGTAGGTCTTGGGTTCGATTCCCACCCAGGATAAATATTTGTGTTACCAATATTTATGTTTGTTCAGGGTTTGGGTGTTAATATGTATTATATGTATATGTATTTACAGAAAAAAGTATATAAGTATTATATCAGTTTTCTGATTCCTATGCTTTGCTTACTTTGGGGCTAGATGGCGATGTGTGAAATGTCCACCAATTTTTAAAACTAGATGTTATATGATTAGTTATCAAATGAAATTCTCATTCGTACATAAGCAGGAACCATAATTTGAACATGACACAATGATCGACGCGAGAGACGCGAAGAGCGACGCTGCACTTTACAATGCATGTGATATGAGATTGTGACGTCATCTCGACGTTTATCTTGTAATATAAACCGATTACATTGTGATTTGAATAACTACATTGTTTCATCTAATTTATAAACTAAAATACATAAATTCGCTTGGAGACCGTGTTTCTACATCGTTTCTATATCGTTTTATTCATTGTGAGTGCATTTAAATTTTATGCTTTGCGATTTAATGTATTTCTGTTAAAATTAACTCTGTGTTTGCTACATACGTAAATTACTTCTTACACATTTCTCGATACATAAATTGCACTGGCCCCCCTATTCTTGTCCCACGTTTGATTCAATTTCTGCCACGTTTTTTTGTAAAAACAAAGACGTGAAATAACTTGGAAGCCCCAACAAGTATTTTATCATTTTCTCCATTTTACGAGGATCTTTCTAGCTTACTATTAATTGAATTGAATGTTACGTGTGAGATCGGGTTGAGAATAGGGTCTAGTTCGGTTTCAGCATAATGGATTTGACCTGCGGAATATATCGTATATAGCCAGAATTTGTATGGACTGCTCAAAGCAAAACACAGTATAACATAGTGCTACTATTAATCGTGTCTCTAGCACTCTCGGACTAGTGTACTGAAAGGATTAAAGTGCGCCTCGAAGAGGTTCCTTTCGTGCAACAAACAACAATATTTTATAGATTATCACGTGGTTTTAAACATATTCGATCTTCACACAGAGTCTTGATTTGAACAAAACAAAAAAATCTCTGCTGAGATCAATACAGCAAATTTCTTCTCTTATACCAACGTAAAAATAAATTGTATTTCAGCATAATGTTAATAAAATGAATTATGTTCCCGAAGAAATCTTGCGATTTATGTAGGTTACCGTAACTCTTCCGTAAGTTGTTCTGGGCATGAATGATTTTAGTTACATTTCGGATAAGGTTAAGTTGATATTTGTTTTTTATTGTTTATGCCGCCGTTGGCTGAGTTTTTTTATATTCAAGTTTTCTTTTAGTTACTAAGAATTAAAATATTTACTACGCGGAATTCTAAGAGGGAGTCTTTGACTATGCACCTGTTGGATGTTTTTCACCCCTTTTTAACACCCCACAAAAATAGGGGGGTGTTATAAGTTTGTAGTTTGTATCTGTGTGTCTGTCTGTGGCACCATAGCTTCTGAACGGATGAACCGATTTTGATTAAGTTGTTTTGTTTGAAATGTGTCTTAATCAATAGTGTTACTAGCTATGTTTCAAAAAAATCTGCTCAGTCGTTTGAAGATAATCACCTCTATTGAAATTGATGAAGAGATATAAACAATTTCCACGGATAATATCGATATGAAATTTGAAATCCGTCACTTGCTAACGATATTTAAGAGCAGTAGAACTCTCGCCAAGTTCGTCCGGGGAAGTACTGCCACCATGCCCATTTCTGCCGCCAAGCAGTAACGCTTTCGCGTTACTGTGTTCCGGTTTGAAAGGTGTGGTTGCCGGTGAAATTACAGGCACACGAGACATTCCACCTACACGTCTCGGAGTTACGGGCGCATACGTTGCGACTTGGGTCTTGCCGTACCTAGTAGGGGAGGACCCAAGCCGCATCGCTTGTTGTGGGCTGAGGTTACCACTTAACACCAGGTGGGCCGTCAGCTCGTTCTGTAACAGTATTACATTAAAAAAAATTACATAAGTGTGATAACTTAGTAGTGTATTTTCTAATAATGTAATTCTTGAAATTCTTTATACAAACATTTCTACGGATAAAATTATCTGCAATAAAAATAATTGGTAATTGGCACAATGGCTAATCCATTGTTACATAATTCTATCGTAACAAAGCTGTATTTGTATTTGTATATCATGTTTATAGATTGAAATAGATATTCTCTGTATAAGGTTACGCTTTTTCCCTTCATTTCGTCGACTAGAATTGGTATAATCTAAGCAAATCATATGAGATAGACCATTGAAACCGAACTGTAATTTGGCATATGTGTTTGAAGTGTTAAGCGCTTAAGATGATGAATTCATAAAAAAAAGATGTGTGGCACTCGGAGACTGCCGCGGTAAAGCTATTGCGCGTGATATTTCAAAAAGTCATTAAAAGTTCTGGTATTTATCGATAGATGGAAAAACTAAAAAGTATCACCGCTGTGCCGGTCGGAGTGGGGGGTGTTAGGTTTTTTTCGTTACGGAATTTCTGGATTCGCTCTCCACGCTCAAGGCCCGCGATAGAAGCTATGCAATAGCTTAAAAATTGCTTATATATTTGTATAAATAGCGTATATGTCACTTATTGTATCATGTAGAATGTAAAGCAGTTTACATTTCAATGAAACATGCATTAACTATTTACACGGCTAGCCAAATTTTAATTATAAAATCTTCGTTAAAATGGCCTCCGCTTGTATATAAATGTCGTTAAACTCTTGTTACATTTATTTCCAATTAATTTAAGTACTCTTCGAATTTACGTCGTCCGGTAATGACTCAATAATTAATTGTGTTTAGAAAATTGGGGTTCTGTATGCATAGTCATAATATTTACAGTTAATTATTAAACGACTTCATATTACAGAAATTCCGTTACTTAAATTCACACTTCTCAATTCACTTATGTTGATTCTACACGATACATACATTAAAATTATTTTGTGATTTTAGTAACATTGCCATAGGTCGGCCAATACCGTTAAGTTGTAATATTATAGATGCCTAGTTTAAGCGAATTAAACAGGAGTTTAATTTTTTATATTGTCGTCAAATAAAGTCGAAATACAATATATTTAAAACTTACTATTTCTACAGTAGGTGAAATATCTTAGAATCGGCCCTCATTTTGGAGTAGGATACTTCAAATGTCACGTTATTTTCGTCTGGTCCTGTTGAGTTATATGACCCTCTTTTATTCATATACAGGACGTAACTGTAGTGTGATAGCAATCTATATGTGAAATGCCTCTAATTTTCAGTCTGCTGCAGTAATCTTGCCCTTTATTGAATTACACGCATCTCATTGAAAAGTACAAATAGTTCACTTGAACCGAAACACAATGATATAAACAATATGAAACGATGTCTACTGCAAAAGTTAGATTTAACTGTGTAAAATAAAACGAATAAGGATAAGTTGTTCCTGTAAATTTATTTCAGTCAAATTTCATTCATTGTCTCGGACTTGCTAGTAATTTCGTTGTTCAGAATTGGTCCAGACGATCGGTTAATTAAAGTATGATTTACTAGTTATTCATGTGAAAAATGGCGGCTGTGGGATAACCAATACAGGACAAAATTATTTTTTTGCTTAAATATATCTCTTTCAGAAAAAACCTAACTATGCTTTTGTTCACCATTTCAACTGTCACAATTCTCAAACAATTTGTCTCTCGTTATAATATTACTACGGAACCCGAACGCTGTTACGACTTTTTTTACTGCCCAATAAAGAGAAGTAGACTATTTTTTACGCAGCGTTTAACAATTATTTAAATTTATGATTTATTTTACGCTTTGAATGTGGAGATAAGACTTTTTTTTACGATTATTGTGGTACATTGTTCTAGTTCAATTATGCCTCGTGCCGTTACACTCAACGCCGTTAAAAAATGCATTAGATCATCTTGAGAGTAACGAAGATGATGGTGATACTTTATTGCGCACCATAAAAAAATACAAATAACAGGAGACATAGAATTTAATACAATTGAATTTCTTATCGTTTTGATGCGATCTCTTCCAGACAACCTAGGGTTAGAATTGAGTTATTATCAGGGGAAGAGTGGTTAGGGATTTACAAATTTTTTTTTTTTTACAAATGACTTTTTTTTTCATGTAGATACCGATTTTATCCTTCGGTGTATTAATTTTATAAATTTGTAGTATATTATTTTCCGAATTAAATTATTCTTAATAGACGTATAAAGGTGTTACGCGATTCTTCCAGATTCAGTCATTTTGGATGACACGTGTCTCAATGAAAATGTCCTGTCTCATGTTTTTGTTCCATTTGCATCGTAAAGTTATATGTTAATTAAGTTACTGCGGATATGAATATGTATATGAAACATTATGTACGAACTTATTTAAAAAAAAATCTGTAAATGAATTAGATACGTCGGCAAGAAATACCACCGGTGGACAAGAATTGTATTTAATTAAACCTGCAAGTGTTTAATGTTAGGCAACCGCGTTCCGGGGGAGTGATTGGTGGGTTCGGGTGTCAGGCGGTAGCGGGATCCATTCCCGGGAAAGGGCATTCTCGCGGTAGATTAAATCTGTACTATCGCTTGTCTAGAATAAGCCTGTGTGCCTCCAGTAGGAACATTACAGACTGTTAAAGGTGGATGATAAGGTGTAGCGGTTTGTTTGCAATTTCGGTGGCTATTTATGCCCCAACAGGGAACAATTAATTTAATTACCTTCCTGTTTTCTAGTCTAGTTTCTGCATTTAATAAAATATCATTAGTATAACAATAATTATTTACCAATATCGCTGTGGATAAAACCAGTTAATTGGTTATATATGATATAGACTGATTGCAAATTTTGCAATTGCATTAATTTTTTTATCTTTATACCTTTTTATTTAGGCTGTATAGTTTTCCCGAAAAAATGCAATTTATAACTGATTTAAAAACAATTTAGATAGAGAATAAAACACTTTATTGCACACCACACTAATACATAAAAATAAATAATTTCAAAAGGGATATTGTGACATGTAACGGGCGGCATTATTGCTTAAAGCAATCTCTTCCAGGCATCCTTTTAAAAACAGCCTAAAATTGTGTACGCAGCAAATGACGTATCGTCCACACATCGGCGTTTCCTCTTACCGTATCTTGATTTAACATATTTTTTATTTTCTGTGGCGTATAAAGTCCTTTGACCATATTCACGCTCGTGAATCCTGGAAAGCCTGACCAAAGAGATGTAGCCAGATGCAAAACCCGCCCGAAATAGAAAATAGTATAAAAGCACAGGATTTAGTAACTTGTTTTCTAGTATGTATTAGATGCCCTGGTTTAATAATAATCAATGTACACGTCAAATTATAGTTCGGCAGCTCTGGAAGCCGTTTCAGAGGTTAGAGAACATCATAAAGACATTGGCGTTAATTTTTATAAAAATTTTGCTTTCAAGTCTAAATTCTTTCATTCTTTTCTTAAGCTTTTCAGTACAAATATTACCATACAAAATTGCTTTAGTAATTTAAACAAACAGACAGACACGCTTCTGTTAAAGATTTATATTAGTGTTACTAGACCTGTTAATACCGTTTACTTTTCGGCATTGTAAATATATATTTAGATACGGAGAGATATTCCCCGGTCCCGGTACATTAGTGCAATGCCGGATCTTATATCAATCACTTTATGCCGGATTTCCACGTCAGAAACTCGATGTTCCATAAGCCTGAAATACTTGGCAAACTCAACACTTTTTTATGCTTCGATATAGATAGATAAACTCTTTATTGTACACTAAAGAAAGTAAGAAAAATTGGCAAAAAAAGAAAAAGTTTGGCACTCTAGAATTTTATTAGGAAGGAGGACGGCGGTTAGACACTTATATCATCGGCCAGCAGACACATTAGGTTAGATAAGTAAAATCCAAATCAGCAAAATGTTTAATACGGGATTGACCAATTTAACTTGGTATTTTAAGTTTTTGAGAGTTCTTGGTTTAAGAGCAGTAGAACTCTCGCCAAGTTCGTCCGGGGAAGTACTGCCACTATGCCCTTTTCTGCCGCCAAGCAGTAACGCATTCGCGTTACTATGTTCCGGTTTGAAAGGTGTGGTTGCCGGTGAAATTACAGGCACATGAGACATTCCACCTTCACGTCTCACATTTACGGGCGCATACGATGCGACTTGGGTCTTGTCATACCTAGTATGGGAGGACCCAAGTCGCATCGGCTGTTATGGGCCGAGGTTACCACTTAACACCAGGTGGGCCGTCGGCTCGTTCCGTAAATGTAATACATAAAAAAAAAAAACATTTGGTTAAGTGGTTTTTTGTGGTATTTGGTACATGTGGTTAAGTCCTGCTTCTGTTGTTTTGAGCATATGATACCGCGTATGAGCTGAGCCGTTATTACGTCAACTTGTTTAATGCTACATACTTGTTGATACTTGTTGTCGAGTTCTTGAGTGGAGATCGCGAATACGCAAACATAGTATGCTACTTTCAAGCTCTGTGGTGCAACGTTTGCTCCGGAATTGAACCAGCGGTCTCCGGATTGAAAGTCAAAGATCCTCGACTTGGCAACCAGGCTCTCATTGGTGGATTGTACCTTCTTCCCGGACTAGCAAGGCGTCTTCTTTTAAGCACCACTGAGCCCGGTCTTTGTGACCGGTTACCCCCCCCTGGCTAAATATTGCGGCAGCTAGCTGGCAGAAAGGGGTCGCGAAAGCCCAAGACTAGGTTACATGACGCTAACTTGGAAAAGCCGACGCCCGAAAGTGGACGGATGTGAGCTGATGATGATGACGCTCATGATGATTACTGTCCACCGTCAACTACTTCTTCTTCTTCGAGTCACCGGTTCTGTCGAACCAGTGTGGTGAAAGGATTGTAAGTGCGCCTCAAAGAGGCTCCTTTTGTGCACTCGACACGTCTTTGAATTTTTAGTTCTAGGACATGTCGGTTTCCTCACGATGTTTTCCTTCACCGTTTTGAGAAACTACTACTTAAAAACTTGAAATGATGTTGATTTTGCACCTATTTTAAGACACATTCACATCCGCCCTCCACTCCTCCCTTGGACCGTAATCTCGCGCTATTATCAAGCGAAATTGGAAGAAAGCAATTAGTCGTCTCCGCGAATAATACAACGCTGAGACGAATCCAACCATTGGATCGGGGGAATTGCAGGTAAACGGCAATCAGTCTGGGGTAGAACTGTTCAACCACTTTTTACCCCGTTGTGTATTTAGACCTATTACGGTAAATATCAGGCACATGAGAGAGTCCGCCCTTAAGTTACGGGCACACGTTTCGACTTGTCTTCCATGACCCAAGTGGGTGGCCATAACCCAAATCTTCCATAACCAATACTTAAAACTATTGGTTGGTTGCGGGCAGAGGTTCCTGCTTAAAATCAATCAGGTGGGCCATCGTTCTGTAACTTACACTAAATAAATAATGCTGCGGATTTTTGATTGTTTTCAGTTTATGCTGGTATAATCATATTGTTTTCCTTTCCCTTATCGAGAACGTGGTGTTAAAACGTACATTTTCAAGCTCTAAGTGCACGTTTGCTCGGAATTTGAAGCAGCTATTTTCTAATTGAAAGTCGAAGTCTCTGCCACCAATCTTTGAATGGTGGTTATTCTACTTCCTTTTCCGTTCTATTGGGGGTAAATTCCATTTGCATGTTGAACCGAATAATTTTGTAGCATTATCGAAAATTCAATTAAAACATTCAAAATGAAATCAAAATTTCGCTTCGTTATTGAAAATGTTAATTGGATGAAAATTAGACATATTTATGAAATCGACGTACCGAATAATATTTTTTAATTATATGATGTTTATAAGACTATTTAATGTGCTCTTCATTGGAAAGCAGGGTTATTCTCGACTTATAAGTGTGAGTAGGTCGTGTGACTCAAACGTTTTTACTAATTACTCATTTCACATATATCGTGATGATGTGTTTGGCACCATAAAAGTAACAATTTCAGTTATTACACCCCATATTAATATTACATCGGATGAGTACCTACTAAGTAATACAAAAATAAACTTATAAACTTTTTTCATTCTTTCTAGTACTGTTCATCACATCGGGTTATATTTTTTGATGAGATTAATAACGAGACGAACATTAATGCTATTGGTAATCTATTTAATGTTGTCAAAAAAGTGAACACCATGTCATGAGAATAACTTCTCAAGTTTACACATCCGTCAAGAATTCGTTGCAAGTTACACGTTCCGTAGAATATTTCATTTATTTTTTTAGTACAGCGTAATAAATCAGTCAATGTGTTAAGTAATTTTGTCAAAAGCCTACTCAGGGGTGGATACACTCTAACTTGCTCCGAGGCATGTGATAAGTAGCGATGAAAATGCTGTTAGCAATTTATACGTAGATTAGTATGGGGCTATTAGAATAGCGGTTTTAATATTGGTCGGAAAATGTATCTTATCGGTCACATTTTTGCAATATTTGCTGCCTATTAACGGCCATTGTAATACCGAGGTCGATGAGCTTGTTCACCATCGATTATCGTGCCCTTGAGCTAAGCATATCTTGTACTATGGGAACTAGATGACTGATAGAATACTTATATACTTTTTTGTAAATACATACATATAATACATATTATTAACACCCAGACACAGAACAAATATTTATATTCGTCACACAAATGTTTGTCCTGAGTGGGAAGTGACACGTGACCCTAGTGTTGACACAAATCGCTTTATTAATAACAAAAATATGCTAGAACAATATGCAATTAAGATATCTGCAAAGTTAGGGGGCACAGTCATATTGTTTATAAGATTTTTTTCGTTAAGTACTTAAATGTAATTACTTAACCATAATTCATTTTTCGAACTCGTATCGTTTTTTTCATTCAAGCATTTATCGCTTATTTTGTGGCCATCAAAATCTTACACGTCAACTCTGAAAACTGTGTAACGAGAGCGGTTAACGCCTTTCGCCGTTTACACGCATACTTGTTACATACGGGCTGTAATTACAAATATTGTACACACTCTCGCTTTACGAGATAGAGTAGGAAGGTATTTGTCTGGAATTACCGACCTTAATGTATATGTTTTAAGAATATTTATTAATTTTTGAAATTTTTAAAATTTGATTTGTTTCAGGTAAGTGACAGTACTTATGGATTTCCGATGGAGTCTATGAATAATCGACTTGATGTTTAAGGCGTCATATCATCATATTAATTACTCATTCCTTGAAATAGGTTTATCAAATTAGTCTAATAATGCACTTAAGTTCATTATAACTCATTAGGTAAATTAAGATGTGGTATGGATGATACAGGTAAGATTCCAACTTAAATAGCACGAAATTTCTGAAACTTAAGACCTGAATTAAAGTTTGTATAGAATGTTCTTTCAGGACAAAGACGCTCGCTAATGCTAACCATAGCATGGAGGTGTTTAGAGACTACCGGGTGTAGGTTGTCAAACTTGGTGGAATGGTTTATTTCATGGGAATTATAAGCGAATTTAAAAACACAAATTTCCAAAGATATCATAACTACGAAATAATCTATAATAGAAATCATGCGAATAAGTACAGTACGAGCAAGATGGCCCACCTGATATTAAGTAGTAACCTCTACCCATAACAAGCAATAAGACTTGGGTACGACAATACCCATGTCGCATCGTATGCGCCCGTAACACTAAGACGGGAAGATGGAATGTCTCATGTGCCTGTAATTTCACCGGCAACCACACCTTTCAACGTCGAACACTGTTACATGAATGCGTGAGTGCTTGGCGGCAGATATTGGCATGGTGGCAGCACTTCCCCGGATGAACTTGGCGAAGTTTTACTGCTCTTTATACAACAGAAAGTATAACATATTGACCTTTCGATAAAGGTTTAATTTGTGATCAGGTATCGACTTTTTATCGAAACTTAGTTTTAAAAGCCATTAGCAAATCAGCGGTGCTAAAGTATTTCCTCACGAGAATACTTAAACTTAACTGAAACTTCGGAACTTTGCGGAAAGCAACGAGTTTCATATTTGTTTTCTCACCCCTAGTTAAATAAGGTTTGATATAGTACATAAATATATAATTATTGTAACTTATCAGCCTTATTGGTTAAATCCGCCTCCAATATGCTCTTTTCTAGCACCCGTACAATAATAATAATAATAATGGTAAACAATCACCGCCATCTAGCTATACTATGGGGACCAGACAACTGATAGAATACATTAAATACGTTTTTTCTGTAAATACATCCATATATACACATCAACACCCAGACACAGAACAAACATTTATATTCGTCACACAAATGTTTGTCCTCGATTGGAATCGAACCCGCGACCTACAGCGCAGAAGGCAGAGTTACTACCAACTGAGCTGCGAGGCCTGTCTGGCACAACACAGGCCCTTCACATTTTCACGTTTTTTCCTACGTGATTTCAAACCTGGTACCAGTTAATGAGAAAAAGCTCGAATAGGTTTTAATGAAATGCATATTTTCACAGTAATTTTACCCTTGCTCAGTTTAAATTACGCGATGATCTTGCAAAAATTTAATATCACAATTCATCCGACTGTTAACGAAAACGTGACTGAAAAAAAGGATATGCGAAAAGAGAAAATTAAAAATGACTACGAATTTTAATACCAAAATTATTGATGTTTTCCAAATGTCTTGCATTTTACCTTTGTTTCTGTGTCCTTGCGATCTGAATATTGTTGCATCCTTAATCTTTGTCTACCGCAAACAATAGATGTAACTTTATGCCATTGCATTCTTAAAGAAGTACCTTAAAGTTCTAACAGTCAAAAATATTATAAGGTCACGTATAGAAAGAAAGAAAGAAAGAGTATTTATTTTACAAAAACAACACATATTAATAACTAAAACTAAAACTAAAAACAAAAAACGTATACATACATAGCTTCACGCCTTTATCCCCGAAGAGGTAGGCAGGTAGTACACTACCGTAGCAACGTAGACGTGACGAGTGGCAAGCTCGTCGCCGCTTTTGTTTTCTCAAGAATAACTCGGCTGACACTTTATTCCAGTGATTCATTCCTTATAGGTAGCCGGGACAAACCTTACATCAGTCAACGCGGATTAAATCACGTAAAATTGTTGCTAAATTTGCTACCTGTTCAAACCTATCCTGCGACTTAGCGATGGAGTAGTAGGTTACTTAAAAATAGTAATTATTTTTAAGACCATGATGTATATGCTACAGTTTTACACTCCAGCAGTCACTATGTCACGTTGAGCAGTCACTCGTTCACTTCCAGCAGTCGCTTTGTCTTTCTAAACAGTCACTTTGTCGCGCACACTTACCTGTATTTAATTTTAAACTCTCCCGGTCTCCGGTGCCGCCCATAATTTTAATCGCACGCGTGATAAATTACCCGTCTGGGTGAAAATGTGCATTAAACGGGTGTTTAACGTATTTCGCAGTGAGAAAATGACCTATTTTTGGTGCTGGAATTTGAGATAAATTGTTTAATAAAGTATGGGTGAGTTTATCATTACTTTCGTAGTGAATGTTTTAGAGTCTTATGAGGCATTTCCTATGAAGCAGCTGGTGGCGGGCGAAACTAATGGCTAACGGTTGATTTATAGAGTCGCGGCTTTGTATACCAGTATATAATAATAATAATAATAATAAAATCATTTATTTCAGACCCACAATAATTGATCCATAACATACACAAAATTTTCAATTCCAATAATATAAAATATAATGAACATAAAATTGATTAAATTAAATAAAGCCTTTAACTGTGGCCGACCTAGACAGATCATTGAGCCACCATCGATGATACCTGTTTCATATTATGTGTTGTATCATATTATTTATTTGTATAAATTGAAAACGAGCGCCAGCCGCCCTCGTCTAGTTACTTATTTGAAAGAAGTTCTAAGTTAAAGATTGAACCCACATTCAGTATCTGCCGCGTGGCCATCTAACGGTGTGTTCCGGTAGTCTAACTTGAATTAATTAAGTTAGTAACCTAACTAACATTTCCCGGATCGAGAATCAGTTCCCAGTCCGGGCGTTGCTTCGCGCTACTATCGAATACGCTATCACTCAACATCATTTGATGTGGCTAAATACAACAGTATTTTTTATTTTATTATTAGGTCTCCCTAACTGGGCGTTACACAGTCCAACAATTAAATTACAACTTAAATAAAATTACATTGTGTACGACCTTCGGGAACAAAGCATGCATATAGTACAAACATATTTAGATGGTACTGGAACAAACGACAAAGCAAAAATTAAAATGTATTATAAAATAAAATGTACATTTTAATAAAAAATAAGCAAGACTATACCATGTTCGACTAAATTAAACAATCTTTATAAACTAATTCCTCCTCCCATTAACTAATTAACCTTAAACAGGCTTAGTAAGTAGGGATATTTTTAGTATTAACCGATGCGCTGAAAATATCAAATAAATTGAAAAATAAATTATGTTAAGTCTTTTGATATCTTGACATTTAACATATGGCCTTCTGAACATAAATATATTACTGCTCTTGCTCTACGCGTTTCCATGAGCCCAAAAAAAGGTTTGCAAAAATCGTATCTACGTTCATCTCGTTCATAATTCTTTCCCTTCGCCTGTTTCCTGGAAAATATAATCTGGTAGTTCAAGAGGAGAGTGAATAGACTACTGATACTACTGAGAGCTTGCTACGTCGTCGATAGCATTTTTACTAACACCAGATGAAACACGGAAACGCTAATCTATTACAAAATATAATATAAAACGTTTTAATACAGTTTTCTTGTCTCATTATGTAACTAAAACGGTTTTTTGAAGTGAATAAGTAATCCTCTAATTTAAGATTCATAGATTCACGGCTTTTCCCCAATGGGTTACGCAAATGGGTTACTTTTCACTACTTTTCCAGAAAAATCCAACTCACAAGAAGAAAATCCTATAAATCTTTTCCAAAATCTACGTCCGTGACGAATCTCACTCAAAGTCTGGCCGAATACTATGATTATAAATTGGTAAATGAAATTATATAATAAAATCCTGAAATGTAGGTATTTGTATAAAAGTGTAACATTTTACAATGAGTTGGAAAAATATGTTTCCAATCTGTTTTGTAGGATTGTACAGATTTCATCTGTATGTTGTACTGACATGTAATAAAGACTTCTACGGACCTTCCGTCCCAACTCTGTTTTTTTTTTTAATTAAACTGCTGGAAATATTCTAGAGAACACCAATGAATTGTTTGTATTCCATATTAGCTTATCAAGTATGACGATAGTTGCCTTCAAAATTTCTGCCACAGTTTTTTTGAGAACGTGGTCAATACTTAGTCGAAAAACTCAACCTTATGAAAAATTTATTTAATGTATCATTTATTGTAAAAATTCTCTTATTTACTCGTTGCAAGGTGTCAATGCTGTTTAAAAATAAAATAGTAAAATAAAATTCTAATGTTTGGTTTGATCCTTTTCTGAGAAAATAATAATAACTTTTGAAGTAAGTTGACTTATATTTTAGATTCTCTCCAATGTTATATTTCCATCATCAATCATGGCGCACTTACCTAGAGACACATTTGTTGCATATACCACCCCTCGTATATTGAAGCTTAAGATATAAATGACCAAGCTATGTCCAAAGTACGTCTGAAAAAAAAGAGATTGATTTTACATAATAAGAGAAAATTATAAAAAACTCCTCTATATATACGCTGACTGCCGTTTATGTAAGTGCTGAATACAATTTATACAAATTAATATATGATTTATAAGTACTCTTCTAGCCGATTATTTATTAACGGCCCTACATTGTTTCGCCCTGAATTTTAAAATGCAATTAATAATTCATGTACAAATTAATTATTGCAAATGCAATATCATTTATTAATCAACGCAAGCTTTGGCTCGTTCCAAATGCGTTGCCTTTATTATAATATTATATCTCCGGCTTCCGCCCTCGTAGCGAGAATATTGAAAGTTTAATATTTGATTGAGTCCACTAAGTGTGTCTGAGTTTAAACAAAAGTTTTATCAAATAGTTTTTTCTGGATGGTCGAATAAAGAAACAAACAGATTTAAAGGCTTTAAATAGTATAGATACGGATTGTGGTGACATTAGACAGAACACGGTTCATACTAGCTACAAAGCTTACGGATCTTACATTTGTACTCTATATATACCTTATCATTACTTTTACATCTGTTCGTACGGGCAGTATCGCAGGTTATTTTCTATTTGGCGATCGACTCATTCAATAAGTTCGAGTGGACTACTTGAGATAGGGTTGCCCACTAATAACGGCAAATATTTTCATAAACCTTTGTAAGACTGAAGCACTTTATTTTGGTTCAAGATTATCGTGCGGTTCTTGGATAATTGGGAGGAAGCCTTTTAAAATAAAACTCACTTAGACTTAATCACTCACAAGTCATTATGAAATCTCTAAAAATACAACTTCTGCCTGTCTGATATGTTCCATGAGTGTTCCTGATAAAACGTTGACGCCCGCTGACACATTTTGGCAATTCCCTCTCTTAAGGGGGTGAAACTGTGAATACCAATTTAGAATTTTTAATTCTGTTCAGGTCACTTATTTAAAATTGATTGCTCTCTTCAATTTACTCTCTTCAATTTAAAAAAATAGATTTTCATAAAATTCTTGATAAAAATTTTGTCGTCATTTCTGTGACAGCCCTACAGCTCTAGTGGAAGCAACCACTTGATTGTAAATTCACTCCGTGCCCTATCGGGCGTCTCTCGGAATACGGGCCTAGTTCTGACACTATTTTGTTTATTCGCTTCCCCACATTTTGACGATTGAAGTTCATCCACTCAAGGCAGCTGTCTAAAAACATTTAAATAAATAAATAAATATTGGTGGACATTTCACACAGCACCATCTAGCCCCGAAGTAAGCTAAGCATTGTATCACGGGAATCAGACAACTGATATAATACTTATATACTTTTCTTTTGTAAATACATACATATTAACACCCAGACACAGAACAAACATCAATGTTACAAATGTCACATAAATGTTTGTCCTGAGTGGGGATCGAACCCACGACCTACAGCACAGAAGGTAAGGTTACTAACCAACTGAGCTATGAAGCCAGTCAAAAAAGTCAAAGAAGTCAAAAAAATGTATACATATTGTACACATTACCTAACACCCAGACACAGAACAAACATCTATATAGTATTCATATAATACAGGCAAAAAACATGCTCAAGACAATAAATGTCTGATATTATTTATGTATCGAGCGCTTGGAGCAGCCCTGTACACATCGAGGCAGTATCCACTCGAATGTAAACTCATTCGAGATAACTGGACCGCATTCCTGGGATATTCTTAGTTCACTTTGCGTATTATGGCTGTATTATTTGTTTAATGATCGTGTTGGCGCGCGGTGCTAACTCCTAATTATTCAAAGTTACGTACTGCGCTGGTTTAAATTCAAGCGAGCATCAGTCAATTTTTCACTTGAAGAAAAGTATGTTAACGCCTCATAAGACCCCTCAAAGTCAAAAACTTTATTTCCATAGAATTCATAAAGAAATGGCTTGGAAACGATAATAATATTCAAAACAAGGTCACGCGTACTTATCGCTAAGTTTGACGTCTGTTCAAACACTTTCCGATTCTCCATGGGGAAGAACAAACAAGAAAAGTCTAAAGAATGCTCTGCAGTACCCCTTACCTTTGATAAGTGAGAGTGAATGAGCTTAATTTTACGTAACTAAATTAAATTATTTAATTTGGTTCAATTTTAATTGGTTATCAGCCATATGAATCTCTCATCGCCATCAACGAAAATAAAATTTGCTGAATTTTTCACTATTTTTATCGAATCTAGAGTTACATACTACGAAAAGTCATGGAAGCGCGGTGGCGCGCATTCGTTATTCGCACAAATGGTCACCCATCCAATTAATAACCAGTAAACGTTGCCTAACTATCAGAACGATCTAACCGAAGCTACACTGCAGCGATATCTCTATAAACATGTAATAATGCTATTACATTGCAATAAAACATGCCGTGAGCAATCAGTGTAATCGTATGACGGCATAAAAATGTATAAGTGGCCATCCATGTTTTTGTCTGAATCTACGATCACCGAGGATAGAACGCCAATGGATTTGCGACAGCAAGAAAGTATGATTTTATAATCTAGGTAATTAATCCACTAAAGAACCAATCCGATTTATTCCTCCATTAGGGGTTTCTTGGCTGTTCTTCCCAATGGAGGGTCGGATAGGGTTTGAACAGGCATCAAACTTATCGATAAGTATGCGTGACCTCATGTTTTGAATATTGACGTTTCCAAGCCATTTCTTTATGAATTCTATGGAAATAAAGTTTTTTACTTTGACTTTGACTTTGATTGGATCGATGTTTAGAGTGGTATTATAATAATAATAAATATTGAAAACATTTCCACTCGGAGCAGCTCAGACATTCTGGGAAATTTGTCGTGGAAATTAGACATTATGTTATTATATATACAATTAGTCATTTCAAACTATGATGTCGTAGTCAACTCACATTTGATTATAGACGGTAAATATAATTTTAATAGACACCTTAGTTACTCGTACTTCCAGATTCTGGAAGCAGTACCGGAACCGCGTTACTGCGTTCCGGTTTGAAAGGTGTGGTTGCCGGTGAAATTACATGCACATGAGACATTCCACCTACGTACACGTCTCAGAGTTACGGGCGTATACGATGCGACTTGGGTCTTCTCGTACCTAGTAGAAGAGGACCCAAGTCGCATCAGTTGTTATGGGCCGAGGTTACCACTTAACACCAAATGGGCCGTCGGCTCGTTCCGTAACTGTATCACATAAAAATTATTTAAAAAATTTTTTTTTTTTTTTCAAAAATTTAAATACGATACTGACAAAACTACATCACTTCCTACAGAAAACATTACCCGAATTTTCCAAATATGTTAAAGTCACGACCACTATAAGAAAAAAAAAAATCTTTTATGTTTCCACCCTCAAAAGAGATCTACTTTTCTTCTAAGACGTTGATCGCAAGATATAACATTACCTCTCCACATAATTCACGTTTCTACTCAAACGCTCCCTTATTTATGAATAGCTTGCACAAAGTGTAACATATGAACGCCACTCGAGCGGATATACTTCCCAACGGAGGTTTTTATAAATATAATTATTATATAGATTTGTATTTATGGCGTAATCCTGGGAATCACTTCATATGATTCTTATATATTTTTTGTAAAAGTTCTTGATGACTTTGACGACTAAATCTCGTTGACTCGTGTCAATAACTCTCTCGAAGCGGTGTGGGGAAAGGACTAAAGTGCGCCTCAGAGAGGCTCCTTTCGTGCACATGATAATTATATATGTATTCTAATTCTATTTTTTGAAGTCTAGGACATGCCGGCATTCGCCCGATTTGAGGAAGGGAATGTTTTTTCAAGTGGAAAACTCATTGGGGCTCATAGGATTTGAACCAGCGACCTCCGGGTTAAAAATAGGGTTTGTGCCACTCGGCCACCACGCTATGCTGAAATGAAAACTAGGCCACTTTAGTTGTAGAGTTAATACAAAAAACACAAATATAAATTTTAAAGCGCTACCCACGAGTGCTTGCTCCTGCAAAAAATAGAAACTTGCAGGCAGAGTAACTAACAAGTTACCTAGGCGCGGAGCTCGTGTACTAAAGTGGCCCCACTTTAGCAAGTAAGTAATACTGTGGTCGTGTGAAAGCAACATGCTTAAGATTTCCTCCCCCGAAAGTAGGGCCCTGATAAAGTTCTACCTAATCGGATGCCATGGCGTCGTCGCCGACAGCATAGTGAATCTTCATAATGCAAAACCTACTTAGTTATTTGGTATGATGTAACGAGCTGACGGCCCACCTGATGTTAAGTGGTAACCGCCGCCCATAGACAACAGCAATACGACTCAACGAGATGACCTCAAGTCGCATTCCGTTGTGCCCGTCACCCCGAGACTGGGATGTTACGTCTCATGCGCCTGCAATTTCAGCGGACTTGTTCAGTAGTTCCTGAGATTTTCCCCTACGTACAAACAAATACATTTTTCGCATTGTGTTCCCTTTTCTTGTCGTTTTAATCCCGTCTAATGTAGATTATTTTGTAGAACATGAGTGCGCGGGCGAGTCGATCATGCGTAAGATCTGTCACAACAAGTCCACGCGGCGGAAAATTACAGTTATCTCGATGTATTTTTATATCCAAAGTGATCTATTTAATCTATAATTAACCCCATCGCACGCGATCCCCGGACGCGGCCCGTCGCCGTGACAGCTGTCAAAACTGACATTGACAGTTTTGTGTCACATCTGACACATTGCGAGCGGAAAAAGGGATTATTTTTGGAGCGATTGTTCTTTGAACATTGTTTTTCTTTTTATTGTTTTTTTTCTTCTCTATTAGTTGTCGTTGATTAATGATTTTCCGCTCAATTTACTCAAGGTTGAAATAAAATCTGTGAACAGTCTTACGAAATTGAGAGTTCATTATTAACTTTCCGATGGTGTCCGATCGCTGCTCTGTATTGTCTAGTGTCATATTGTTTACAAAACTCTGGGTCGTGGGTTTATAGGCACTTTCTTTTGTGACTAAAAGTAACTTAAGGAAGAACAGCCTTGACCACATTTAATGCGAGTATGCAGGGAGTTTCTATCTAGCCTCTTAATTGTATTTCTAAAATTACATTTAATATTGCATACAGGTTTATCATGTTTATCATTCTTAGGATGACCCTTCACACCGAATAATAATAATTGTTTTTTAATATTGTAAACCACGACCATGACGAGAAGAAGAAGAAACAAAGAATTTTTTTATTAGTTTACGTAAATTGTATTAAGTTTTTTTTGTATTCTTTTTTAATAAATGATTATTCTATTCTATTATTCTATTCTATTCTATTCATGAAAAAAATTTTTCATTCGTTCCTCATAGCCGCCGCCTCTACACAATATTTTTCCAATAAAGGGAAGACGAATTGTTTTAAAAGGAATTATTTACATGGTTCGGAAATTACGTGAAAAGCACCAAGTAAGTTTCGCACGAACAAGTAGTTAATTGGTGTGAAATTGGCGAATATGGGCTTTGTTTGATCTTCGAATACATTTTATGTGATTATTTTGATACGTGAATATTGTGAGGTGGATTTTACAAATTTATTGCGATTGATAATAAGGTGCTTTGAAGTAGTAAAACCATATGTGTTACTCGTATAATTTTAAGTTAAGTTACAATTATCTGTTCAGGGTGTACTTGTGTTAAGACTGTTTACAGATTTCAGCTGAAAGGGTGTTACGACCATATAAATTATAGAAGCTAAAAACAGTAATACACTTGTATTACCATGTTCCGTCTGTTCATTACGCACCCTGGGTAATTCACGTGATCAAGTTCCAGGGGTTTTCAGAGGCCCCTTACGAACACCGTCCAGGCTCATTCCAGTTGATATAGGTGCCGCTGAACATCTCGTCAGGGGTCATATCCTCGGCCTGATGTGAGATGTAACATTTATCAATATTTCTGCTACAATAACATTATGCCTATTACTACAAATTTGTAAAAATAGTTACATGAACAAACATAAAAGTCGGAGTCTTCTGTTTAAACCATATAAAAATGAGTGAGATACAAAATACGTGTCTGCGTGAAAGCATTGCAAGGCAGCACTAAGTTATTACTACATATATATGTACAAAAACACATAATAATAAAATTTCAAATCAATTCGACAGGTTTATGTAATAAACATAAAAATGTCACTCAGACCTCTATCAAAACAAATTATGTACCTGAGCCTACGATACATCTTTCAAATGAATACATTTCATTTAGTTTTTCTTGTTGTTTCATAGATAATTGATGGGGAAACTGTCGATTTCATTCATACAACAATGCATCGATAAATATTCACACACTTTCTCCCGGTCGTTGAACCGTCTCGCCTCTGCACGCAACTTCCTACCGCTGTACCGATAATTAGTGTAAGCGAAACTATTGTTCCAATTTTATTCGCTATTATATGTAAATTTTCATTGGTTACGAATATAAACATTTTTGTTGTAGTTAAAATAGGTTACGGTTTAAGATATTTAATTCTTATTCAGAAATTTACGAATTCACTTACAGAGAACATAAAGCTAATATAATAAAATAATATGCCGTTAAGTGTAGAACACAAAAACCCAATTACGTACGAATTATTCGATTCCTTTCGCGTCAGTGTGCTATGAATTTTTTGAATGAAGTTTGTTGTTTGCATTTGTGTTAAGCTAATCTCTACAAGAAAATATTTTTTATACTCAGTAATCCCCGACCTTAACGGGGGAGAGCAGTGGTTCGTTTTAAAAAAAAAATTTTGAAAGTCAAAGAAAATTGTAGAAAATTGTTCATAGAATTCACAAAAAAGGCTTGGAAACGTCAGTGGATAAATTAAAAATATAAGGTCACGCTTATTTATAGCGAAGTCTGACTATTAATTTAACATATTTAATTTTGATCTGTTTACTAAATCTAAAATTGTTGTGCGTTTTCATAAAGTTATGAAAAATAAAGATACCAAACTCATACGGCCATACGGACTTACCTCTAATCGATAGAGCGGCTAATGTTTGCTCCGCGCGAGGCTTCTCATAACGAGGGTAGATCTCAATCGTGTGGCGGGCGAACATTCCAAGACCGTTCAATCTTATAAGGCTTTATATCTTTGTTATGGTAGCCATACACGTTACGATATAATTGCGCAAGTTTAGACTTGTACAAGTATGCAGTAACGTGTGTTGGAAAATTATTGCGCAAATTACTAGACTTGTACCAGTTTAAAAAAGTTTCAATTTTCGATTCCAAATTTGTGCAAATTTCCGTTTGCGCAAGTTTACTTGAACGTGTGTGGCATGCCCAAGGCATGCCTCAGTAGTATACTAACCGTCTGCTTGTACGCACGTCCTGTGGTCGCCTCAAACGCGCTAAAATGAAGAGTGAGAGACATGGTGGAGTTAAAGACCATTTGGAGGAATTTATAAATATTTACAGAAATGAAGTCTGTCTTTGGCAAATAAAAAACAAAGATTATCACAATAGGAATAAAAAAACAGCTGCTTATAATAAATTAATCGAACAATATAAAAAAATAGAACCAAATGCCATGTCTTTTTAGTTTTTTTGTAGCAAATATTAAGCCAACTATTGCCAAAGCGTCATCCATCGACACACCCGTATGCTCCGCTCACTTTCATAGAAATGACATCGCTCAATCATACTTGAGCCGTCTGTGTTCACTCGGGAATAACGTTTACTTGTACAAGTCTAAACTTGCGCAATTATATCGTTACGTGTATGGCTACCATTATGACACCTTTTTATATCAAGGATATTATTATAAATTATTATTTTATTATAATATACATATATTTATTAAGATAGTAGCCTAAGCGTAGTCACTTTGCTTGGTTAGCACTTAGCTGACGGTGTGATCTGCGCTTTGGAAAAGTCGCTTTGCTCCGTTAGCACTTAGCTGACGGTGTGATCTGCGCTTTGGAAAAGTCACTTTGCCCGTTAGCACTTAGCCGACGGTGTGATTTGCGCTTTGGAAAAGTCACTTTGCTCCGTTAGCACATAGCTGACGGTGTGACCTGCGCTTTAGAATGTCTTTTTGCTCCGTTAGCACTTAGCCGACGGTGTGATCTGCGCTTTGGAAAAGTGACTTTGCTCTGTTAGCACTTAGCTTTCGGTGTGATCTGCGCTTGTGAAAACGCCTACCAATGAAGTACGTTTTCCTCTTTGCGTTTCATCGGAGCTCATTGGTGCCCCAATATTGCGAAAATATCGCTTTTAATCACAATAGCAGTGTGATTAAAGGAAGTGGTCTCCACGTAAGCAGATAAGTCCTGATGAAAGTGGACCACATATTATTGCATCGCACTTATCGGTAACGTTTCGGACGCTCCCCTTTTACTGGATTAATGGGTTGAGATTAATTCGGGACTTATCTGGATATAACTCCCGAATTGGATTTGGAAAGAAAACTATACGCGGTGAATGCTTTATTAGGGAGTAAATAAGAATGTTAGAGTAGAACTCTTTGTAGAATTTTCCTGGTAGGTTTTTTTATGTGAGTAAATGAGCTGATGGCCCACCCCATCTCAGGCGCTATCCTCTGCCTATAACAGCAGCAGTGCAACTTGGGATTTGTGAGTCGTCACTCTGAGACGTGAAGGTAGAATGTCTCAAGTGCCTGTAATTTCACCGGTACCCACCCATGCCTTTCAAACCGACACAACTAATGCAAGCTGCTCCTCCTGCTTGGGGATAGTAATTTCAGGGTCGATCAGGGGTGATACTGACAGCTCTCGAACATGTATGGTGAAAATTAAAGTGCGCCCCAAAGAGGCTCCTTTCATGCACTTGACATGTCTTCGAATTATTGGTTCTAGGTCATGTCGGTTTCCTCGTGACGTATTCCGCCATCGTTTTGTGAGCGTGGTAGCGCAAAAATTTCCGAAGATAAAAATCTCATTGGAGTTTGAACTGGCGACCACTGGATTGGAACTCGGAGTCTGTACCGGGGGGCCACCACGCTGTCAGTAAGTATTTCTACTCTTACTATTTATTATATAGACTGCACTATTGGCAGAGTCGTTATAATAAACAGCTAGAGAAAATACCCTACACTATCAGGAATCTGCTTCTGACACCTAGTTTTGAAATAAACTACAATATCCAGCTAACTTTATGCCTAGGGTAGGCGTATTTAATTAAACTATGGTACAGAAGCTAAGCATTATCAACCCGACGCAACTTGGGCATAGTTGGATGTTTATACTAATTAACCGGACTGAGATCATTTACTAGAATAGCCGTATAATGTTTTTTTTTTGTTTTGTTTTTTACATATATACTATATGTAATGACTTTTACAAGTGTACGTTGTATCTGAATGGAGTAAATAAATTCAAATTGAATTGAACTGAACAAGTTTTTAAAATTTTATTATATATCATTAATTACAGAAATTTAATGGCTGACTAGATCTGAAATAAAAATTTGGTATACGCTATGGCAACGTAGTGTAAGTAGTGTTGCTTACTTATTAGGCATTTTTATCCTTTATCTGCTACAAAACACTTAACGTTGTCCGGCGGCCACATTTGTGAGCCAGTTCCCGCAGTCTCTTTGAGGCGCCCCCACCGGCTATATAGTCTCTTACATTAGTTGACATCATACGCAACTCTGACAGATGTAAAAAAATATAATTAAATATAATTTTTATCTCAATTTCACACAGCGCCACCTAGACCCAAACTAAGCATAGCTTGTACAGCTGACAAAAGATTTTTTCGTAAATAGATATAAATACAAATTAACACCCAGACACAGGACAAACATCTATGTTCGTCACACAAATGTTTGTCCTTGAAACGATCCCACCACTTACAGCTCAGAAGGCTGTTACTATTAATACCAACTGATCTGTGAGGCCAGTCAAACGATGAAATGAAATGAAATGAAATATTTTGATTTGCTTGGAATAGGTACATTTGGTGTCATTATATTATTGATCTATTTGGATCGAGCCGTATTCCGCTACATATGTACAAACAGCATGCAAAATTAAAAACAATTAGGATTATTAAATAAATTTACAGTCTATATACTGCTTAACCGTGTAAAAATTATAATGAAGCAACCAAGTTTGTAAGACACTTCTGATCACACTGTCCGATTAACTTATATTTTATTATTAATAGCCGTTTATTGGCAATTTTTTTTATAAATAGCCGGTTATTGTCACCCCTAGTGTACAACACAGTAACGTTCACCTCACCCAGTTTTTAATGAGCACCCTTATCGCAGCGTCTATAGGGGTTCGTCTGTGACGTTAAGCGTGGCTGCTACCCCCTGCCCCCCGCATTACCTATCACGTGACTGCGAGACAGATCTCAAATAGATTCCAAGCTTTGACGGCAAATATGTTGCATTTTTTTTTTTTTTGGAATATTCCCGCCATTCTACTGATGTTACAGTCGGGAGACTTCTTTTCTACTGAAAAGAAGGTAGGTACTACTTGTTTTTTTTTTTGTGGACATTTCACACAGCGCCATCTAGCCCCAAAGTAAGCTAAGCATAGCTTGTATCATGGGAACCAGACAACTGATATAATACTTTTCTTTTGTAAATACATACATATAATACATTAACACCCGGACACAGAACAAACATTAATGTTACAAATGTCACATAAATGTTTGTCCTGAGTGGGGATCGAACCCACGACCACGACACGACACCACACAGCGCAGAAGGTAGGGTTACTAACCAACTGAGCTATGAGGCCAGTCAATCCAGTCTGACTGCATGTCGTTAAATATGCCTTTACTTATTGATTGCGAGTGCTAAGGACGCCAAATAATTACCACCACGCTTTCCTTTGCTGTTTTGAGCTACGTGAATCTCGAGCTCGTAGGATTCGAACCCACGGCCTAAGATTGAAAGGTGGTAAAGACACTAATCGAGTTATCGCTTCAGTCCATCCAACCAACATTCAAATGTTTTAAGTTTAAATTTATGTTTTTTTTAAACAACATTTTTCTACTTGGTTAATTGAAACATAAAAGGTTAAGTCACAGGTCTATACATATAGACACCTAGTTTAGGAATTAGGGGTTCCCTTTACTATTACGCTGTACTATGATTACTTCTACCATCTTGATGTCACCGCCGTTTAAATTCTGTAAGTATTTGTGAATAAAACCGCAAAATTTGGAGCCACGAAGCTGATATATTTCAGTCTCATACCTTTAAGCACGCCCAATACCCATTAGCCATTCACGAACACATTCAGATCACGTTTGTTTGTTTAAGGGGATAAATTGGGAAGGGGGGTGAATGGGTAACAACATTTTTAATAAAGTCTGTTTAACACGCGAGATGTATGTGGTGCACAAATGTAGATTGTGTTTGTATGTGGGGTTCATTTGTCTGTTACATCTAGCGTTCCCTTAGTTAAGAGTTTTGCAATTACGCGTACCATCCTAGGTTTCACTTAAGGGCAAATGCTGTTCTCGATAAGCGAGAGTGTACGACCTGAGTTCCGCTATGTGAGTTGATTTCGGATTTTTTGTAGTTACAATTTCATCTATATTTTGGATCTAGGTTATGTCAGTTTCTTGAAAATGTTTGCCTTCACCGTTCCAAGAACATCGCTAGTGATTACATCTGGTACATAAATATACACAGAAGGCTTCTGTGAAGAACGAAGATGATGAAGATTATCGACTGATGCCCCTTATGGGCACCCATCCAAATGATGACTGCTGTGAATGCTGCACAACATTCTTGATCTGATAATAATAACAAGATGAGTCACGCTATTAACATTCAGATTCGATTTTTCATAACTACAAGTGCTTGAAATAATCTTACGCCAGCTTACTCGCTATCACATGCGAAGGCAAAGACGGGGGCGGAAACTAGTTCGCCCTTAAAATTTTTCCTGCCGTTTACCATTTTGGGCGCGATGGCCTCTTTTGTCTAAGATATGTTATTGGTAAACATTTTTATAGTAAATGTACGTGTTACGAGGGAATTTGGATCGAAATATCCTGGCACGAACGACGCGCTCTTATACCGCACGGGAAATTTATCGAATAAGTTTGAAGACGTTGCAGTTTTCTGAGAAATTTAGCTTTTGCGCTTAATAAGAGTATCGTTATTTAAAAAAATATGATATACTACATAATTAAAACATTAATTTTACATGTATAATTAAAAAACACATAAAACTAGAAGTTGATGAAAGATAATTTACCAAAACGATTACTCGTTAATATAACAGAATTAATTAATTTATTAATTCTGACTAAAAGCCCAAGCCATTAATTAATCTAAAGAGTATGTGGGTACATACACAGAATTATATAATCAAAGATAATACATATAATCTGATATTTTTAATTATATAATTGGTAAGTCCGTTTATTTAAATAAAATGACAAATAAAAAATATCTAAGACATGATTATAATCTACTTGTAATACTATTTGTACAAAATTCGCCCGGGGGGTACTGCACCAATTTCTGCCCCCAAGCAGTAATGTATTCACGTTACTGTGTTCCGGTTTGAAAGTTGCAGTTTCCCATGAAATTACAGACAGTTGGTTGCTGATAGGCACCGCGCTAGCTATTCAAGTGTTGTAGTCGTCTGTAGGCTACTGTAGCCACTTACCATTAGGTTGGCCTGGACTTGATGCTAATCACAAGGTGTCTATGACTAGGGGCAGGTAAGGGCGGACATTTCACACAGCACCATCTAGCCCCAAAGTAAGAGATCACTTATATATTTTTTTTGTAAATACATACATATAATTCATATCAACACCCAGACACAACAAACATCTATGTTCGTCACACAAATGTTTGGCGTGGGTGGGAATCGAACCCACGACCTACAGTGTAGAAGGCAGGTTTACTACCAACTGAGCTGTGTTGGCATTCGTAATACAGAATACTTTTTGTTATTACATACATGTAATACATTTTAATAATCCATTATATATTAGTGTAGAAACGTCTGTTTCTCTGAATCGCGCAGATGATACAGTGCTGTCGACACATCTCTACTACTAAATAAATTTGTGAATAATGTCACTCAAGATATTCCTTTACCTTTACATATTCTTGTATTACACTACGCTTGTCAGAGTTAAACACTATTTTATTTTCCCGTTGAAACTATTTCTCTCCGAGTGTCACACACCTCAGATAATAACGCGTTTAGCTCTACCTTCACCCGTGTCACTGTATATCGGGGTCCTATTCTAAACGTGTGACTTTGTTTTCTCTTTATGGCGATTCCTGAATTTCTGTTATACATTAAAAGTCAACTTTTCGTTCGTCTTCAGTCGGATAAGAGAGGAATATCGTTACGATTTTTAAATCTCATATATCTATCTATCTAATCAGCCAGTAACCCCCACTGCATCTCTACTAGCTTTTTATTGCACATAAAAATAATGGTTGCATATACTAATGTTAGTTCCATTTACCGAAAGTCACAATGACCAGTAAAAGCTTAAAAGCAGCCAGAAGTTTGGGTTGCAAACTCTCATACACCGATCACAAATAAACTTTATATTGTTTTTATAAGTAATAGTGAACTTTTCACACAGCTCCATGTAGCCCCAAAGTAAGCTAAGCTCGGGTAGCTCTGTGCATTGTCGCCCGTAGCTTAACCTTACCCCATCCACACCAAACATTTACAGTAGGTACTGGAGGATCTTGGGATTTTTTTTAATTCCAAATGTATGTTTTTAAGTTAACATCTTGAAATAATTAATTCCAATCACCGAAAACCGATTATAGCGCTACAGTTTTCAAACTTAATACTAACATAATATTTTAAATGAATATCGGTTTTAGCATAACTCCTACTGCTAAAATGTAGGTTGATAATAGATAGTTTGGAAAATTATAACAGGATTTGAGGAAAATGGTTTAATTTGGCAGTGCATGCAATTTTTAATAAGAATTCTTTACAAACCTGTTAAGAATAATAATAAATGTAAATATAATGGTTTGATTCGATCGGAGCGATGTCTTGTTCGAACTGCCGCTGCCGCAGCTATTGTTCGATCTTTTCTTCTTCGTTATGTTATTTTGAGATTTCTTGAGTTATTTAAGATATTATCATCACAATAATTCCTATCCCATGTGAATCCATACACAAACATTAAATAGTTAACAGTGAGATGTCACATGCAAAATCTCACTTTACTAGAATAGAGTCCTACAAATATAGAAATAAAGTATTCCACAGCTACCCGTGTCACTGCATGATACGGAACCCACGGTATATTGTTATCAAGTTAGGGTTCCGCGCACGCCCGCTAACTCGTAAACGGACCCATTCGTCAGGGATTTATCGAGTTCCCATTTTTTTATAGTTTTATTTTGGCCCGATGGTTCTTCTATGATTTATTTTTTAATTCCTATATTTCCTATTTATTTATTCTTCTTTTATTTATTAACTGCTATTTTTTTAATGTCTCAGTGTGCTTTACATATTCATATATTCAGTTTGAAGGAACAAACACAATGTTAGAAGTATATGTAATATTTTTAACAACTTTATTAACTATTAGAGTTAATTTTAAATGTATTTTTATTACATTTCTAACATATCTTTTCCGCAAGAAGCCCGGCGTTTTGGTACATTATTACAATATATTTGAGTAAACTTAATTTAAACGCTGAATGCTGCTTCGGAAATGCGTAAGATAATCAAATAATTACAATATGTTTGTTAACAATAAATAAGAAAAAAAAAGAAAAAACATTTTAGCACCATCTTTATGTTCATCACAAAAATGTTTGCACCAATCAGAGATCAAACCCAGGACTCGTAGTTATCCGCCATGTAACGTGTCATATGCATAAGACATAACAGATAACGGCGAGGTAGCAAATCCATCGAACCACATCGACTGAGCAAAATTTAGTAACATTTAGTAGGAAATCCGTTATCCAGTCTGTTGTAACGTATTTGTGTCACAGGAATCGGAACCCTCGTCAATGTGTTTAAGGGTCACATTCGATCGACACGTCTCACGATAACAAGCTATCTTATTAGTTGACTAGGGATATAGATTCAATTATTTTCAGGCCAGGCAAGATTATATGGAACGCCTCATTTTGTGTAATTCTATGATTATTTTATATACATTATAATGTATGTACTGATAAAAAGTATTATATCAGTGGTCTGCTTCCCATGATACATGTGCTTGGCTTACTTTGGGGCTAGATGGCGCTGTGTAAAATGTCCACCAATATATATATTTATCTATATAATACTAGCGACTAGCGACCCGCTTCTCCCGCCTTCGCGCGGGTGCAGTTTACCTATTAAGAAAATAAGAAGTGCGCTTATGAGAATATAAAGTAACGTGGCAGTAAGTACGAGTGCTTATTATATTTTTTATTCACTTACTAATTGAAGTTTCTAAGCCATGAATGACGTGGATGAAAGTTTTTGACTTTGTCTGATGATCATTGATCTATATGTAAAATCTGATAGTACATTATCGTTAGTACAATTCTTTTAAGTAGTATCACAAAACAGCCAAGTACTTAAAAAGGCGCATATGGCCGTAAGCTGACCAATTGCAAACGCTTCTTTTCATTTTCTTTCATTACTTCGCTGTATCCCGGAATGATTACTCTTCTCTTGTGTCTAGATAAGTTTATTGTATCATTGTTTACTTTTCCAATAGTTTAATGCGTCAAAGCTTTACCACAGTGCAATTACCCCAATTCAATCCATTCCAAAACTTACACTAACATGCTGAAACTTCTAATCTACATCATACACTTCGGAATAACATGACAAATCTGCCATAAGGTTAGCGGTTGCCAACTAAGTTACACGTTCAAATCTTAAACGTCGCAACTTTGACTAAATATCACCTGTGCATGTAACATTGCTACCTTATTTTGAAAGCAATAACGTCTAATTTATTATGGCAAATTTATTATTAATCTCAAATATGGAAACTTTATTTTAATAGCATTAAGGATGATTTTCGATTGGTCCTTAGTGTGTACGTGTTGCTGATTATATTACTATATTTGTGATGTTTGAGGTGTAAACTTTGAAGATAAATATTAGTTATTTATATATCTAACGTGTGATAGTTCAACGTGTTGACTTGTGAATTATATTTATTGAGGATTTATAGTGTTGATGTTCAAATAACAATTTGAACGGTGAAGTTATTGCTTGATGCCGGGTTGTTTTCTGTTCTGTTAACATATGTAAGGTTAGCTTCCAACACAAATTAAAGAGTCGATCGTCGTCAACTACCCTCACTTGGTATTCAAACTTATGACCTTCAGATCTGTCCCAAAGAAACCTTGGATTTTCGAGGTAAAAAATTAAAAAGCTGGCATCAATTTAAAATTGTTCCGATCCGTCCCGTGAAATATGTCCCATTGGTACAGATCCTGACTTTTAATCCGCAGGTCACTGTTTCGAATCCAGCCAGCCAGCAGTGGATTTTCATTTGAAAAATGTATGTCCGCATTACCACGTTTTCAAAACGGCGACGGAAAGCATCGTGAAGAAACAATCACAATTTTGACTTATTTAGAGTTTATTCCTTAAGAATCAATTTCATTGAAAGCAGCCGTTACAAAAATTGGATTTTAAAGTAAAGTCGAGCGGTAACTTAAAGCATTTCGGAAAATGTGAAATTTTTTGTTAACTCATTAATTTAACTCATTAAAGAGTTAACTCCATTTGCGCTTTGTAACTGACTCGCTCATTTTTTTTTAAGTGGGATTTGATAATCCTCGCCAAGGCAAACGCTGAGCTGATATTAAGTCTGTAGTGAAACTTAACCATACATTTAACGATTCGATGGAACAGTGTGACACAGTTTGGCGGCATCTGGCCCCTTAATTGGAGTTGGATCCGGACTAACTGCAGCGTTTAGCTTGATTCATGTTTAATGAGATAAATCTTCATCCTTGGTTATTATGAAAATGGGAAGACATTAGTTTAAGGAACAAAGTACAAAAAGGAGAGAAGCATAAAGCTTACAGCGAGTGAAAAGATAATGTACAATTTCTCCAAGAATGCGTAACATTACTTCAGGTCGAGAGACGAGTTAAAAATTAGGCAGCTCTTGTGATTGGCCTACTCATGGTCAAATATTATCTTCTGTTTGTTCTATGACATTTGTCTATGAACAAGCAATAGTTGATATGTGAGCAACTTTTGCTATTAATGTTAGGTCTCAGAAGGGAAGCAATATGAACACTCAAGTGTTTGTATATTAATTGGTCAGGACGTAGGTTAATTTGACGCACGGAGAAGATATGATGAGATCAAAGATGTTGTGCGTACCAACCGGCCACCACGCCCATAGACTCAAATAAACTACCTTGTAATTTTTCAAGCTCACTCTACTTTGGTCTATCAAGTCTAGACCGACCCAAACTTCCGGCCCGTATCTTGGCAACTTGGACCGGACAACTTGACATGCCCTATAACTAGTTCCAAACAGTACCAGAAGCAGAAAACAGCCGGCAACTTTAGTTTTAAATGTTCGGCAACTTTTGGTCTTTCGAGCCGGATGGTATCGACGTCTTAACTGGATGTGGCGGGTCGGGTCGCTACTTTGAGGGCAGTTTGAATAAGACTAGAAGGCACTGTAGTGATGTGTATACTACTAGTGCTACCCGCGACCTTGCCCGTGTGGGTTTTATAAAAACCCCATAAAAACTTGATAACCCCATTTCATCCTCTGTGAAGATTTTGACTATAAAATCTGTGATAAAGAGATACATAAAAACACTTTGAATATAAATACGTTTGGAAAGTATATTATCAGCATTTATTGAGATATTTCTGTTATTTGTTTGGTTTGAGATAAATTTAGCATTTCTTAGAATTTAGACCGTGAATGGTGATCCCACCTACGGAATCCTTCGCTGTGCATTGTCCAACACGCCTTTGACCGGTTCTTTGTATATTATTTGAAATAACGAACGTTCGAGTTAAAATATACATTTGGTTGTATGGAATTAGAATAAGTAGGATTTTATTTTCAAAATACATAAACCCATGTCGGTCTTTCTATAATCTAAAAATCCAATTTCAAAGTTCATTTCGGAACTCAAATCAAATAATCCTTAATAAACTGAAAGTGTTAGAATTTATGATCTAATCAGCTGAGGTTGAAAGCTGAAAATCCAATTTATGAAAACCACTATTCAAAGCAAACATTACAATTATTGGATATGTACAACGAATCTGTCTATAGATAGTTATTTGATCAGGTTTTGACTATTATTACTACATATTCATAGGAATCTATTTCTTTATTCTTATATAAAAATATTTTTTGACTACACATCTGAAGTTACTTAGTGATTCCAATTCTCTTAAGTTCTTAACTAAAAACACTGACGTAAACGGGCTAGATATAAATATAGCTAAGAGATAGTCAATCCCAAGGTTCCCTGGAAGAGATTGCTTTAAGCAACAAAGCCGACCATTGTGGTTCACATTTAACTTATATTTCTTATATCATTGTGTATGTTTCTATTGTGGTGTACAATAAAGAGTTTTCTATCTATCTATATACCGTTCAGGACTATTATCTTGACGGGATTGCTGCTAACTTGTTGATCCCCTAAACGTCGACGTCGCGATGTGAATTATTCTCCGTTTGACCTTCAGGGCCATTGTCATGCTAAACTTACAGTCGCCTTGTGACTCCGTGTAATTTTTTTGGAATCTTCGTGGGTAAACTGAAATGTCCTTGAATATAAATGTATTTATGTAAATAGTACTTTAGAAGTTTTTAGTACGTTTGGCTTCTTAGGTAGATTGCTTCTGTGGCTATTATGGCTTGTCAATTTTGAAAATGTCCGTTTGTCACATTGCTGTATAAAAAGTCTTTACCTTTGAATATTTTGAAAAACATCGGCCAGATTCGTTTTCTCCTGTTAAAAATGGCTATCGCGTAATTCTTATTTTATTATTTTTAATTATTTTACAATTTCTAAATTACTTTTCGGTTAAGATTGTGAATCATGTATAAAATTAGTATTAATTATTAAAGGACCTTTACACAAGCGCCATCAAGCCCCAAAGTCAGCATAGCTTGTATCATGGGAACCAGACAACTGATATAATACATGTTTACTCTTTTAAATTATTCCACATCCATTGGCTTTTTCTAATAATTTTGAATCTCGTTGTGTTTTCATTACAGCATATTACGTTTATCTTTTTCTTGCACTATTCTCAGTTAATAACAAAATTAACTATTTATATTGAGAATAAAACTGTTAGGTAACAATTTATTTACGTGTTTTCTAACTGTTAACTTATCTCGATACAATAGTGTTATGTTGAACACCGCCGTCCAAAGTTTGCATGGAAGAGATCACTGTTAGTCATAAGGCCGCTCGTAGTGTGTGTACCTAATTTTATAATGTCTTTTGTTTGGGGTACAATAAAGAATTAATCTATGTATCTGTCATGTCTTAGATTACTCATATTTTTTCTGTTGTATAACACTTCGCTATCTGCAAGTCCCACTGGGTACGCGAGGGTTTCGTTCTGTACGTGTTGCGTGGCCATTTGGGAATCTGCGTGCGAATGTTACATAATCATGAGAATTAGAAACTGTAGATCGAAATGTGTTACATTTATTTGAACGCGTATTAAAAATAAATATGAAAAGTTATTTTTATTTTTATTTTATTTTCAAACTGAATCTACTGCTCATACTTAAATAAGTACTTACTTAAAATTACTTATACAGCCAATAAAAGTTTTTTTTTTATATATCCTAGTATTACGACAAACTCAACTTATATAATTAAGGACAATATGTCAAAACACTTATTATTAACTAGAATACTACAAAAATTCCTGAATTGAGTCACACTGCCCGATGATATATCAGCTGATAGATAAATCATAAGTTGCTGTAGACCATCGAATTGAACCCATCTATATCCGCTGTCTACCTGCGACCTTTAGATTACCTCGGTCCATAGATTCCACGCCGCGTCAGCTGGTTGAATGTCGCAACTTGAAAACCTTTATTCCTCGTCGGTTCTACGCGCTTTTCCGGATATCAATCGCGTAACTCCTAATTTCTTCTAACTTCTACTTCGTTTATATTTAATATTTATCAACAATAAAGCCACTCGACTGATGACTAATGTTTAATTTTGTAGCACGAAATACAATGTATATTTCTGTTACTTAGCAGCAGTAACTGCTAATATGGCATAAAATTTGTGTTTTTAAATTGCACGTCTTAATTTTGTTTCTTGGCTTAAACAGCAATGGCCTGACTGATACGGCGTCCAGGAAGTACAAATATTTAGGCATCACAAGACTTACGCGTCTGTGACATTATAATTTCTGTGTGAAAATGTTGAGGAACAAAGATAAAATTTTACGTCGTCGATTCGGCTGTTAGGATTCCGTAAGTGTCTGCTCCGCCCCTATTAAAGTAAGGTTAGTATTGTAATGAGTATGGCTTTCCGAGATCCTTTTAGTGAGACGTGGTTGCCCAGAGGGAGTGGTCCCAAAACTTATCACGGTCTTGGATTCAATATCAATACCAAAAAGATTCGATAATCTGTGAGTTTTTTTTAATTTAACCAGTTTTGGGTGGGTACAGAGAATATTATGGACCCGGCTTTCGGTCTGAAGGTTGAGGGTTCAAATCCAGACCATAATTTAGTTTTTCACTTGAAATATTTATGTGTGAAATATCACGTTCTCAAAACGGCGATGGAAAATATCGTGAGGTAACTGAAACTGAACCAAAAATTCGAAGACATGCAGTTGTTACAGACAGTTTGGGCTCCCTTGGTAGATTAAAACCTATTCACTCTCGGAACAGCTCTTTACGTGTTTATTACAATATTATTAATAAATTACATTATTTACTTTATCAACCAAAATTAAGGCAGAAAACAGTATGTTAGTCGCAAAAACTAGACGGATTGAGAATGTGTATAATGCTTTATCCCTTTTACATGCTATGAGATCCAGTGCCACCATTAAGAAGACTTTAACTGGAAGACTTAAAATGTTTTGTACCCGCTACCCCAGGATAGATTTAAGAGCAGTAAAACTCTCTCCAAGTTCGACCGGGGAAATACTGCCACCATGCCCATTTCTGCCGCCAAGCAGTAATGCGTTCGCGTCACTGTGTTCCGGTTTGAAAGGTGTGGTTGCCGGTGATATTACAGGCACATGAGACATTCCACCTACGTACACGTCTCACAGTTACGGGGGCATACGATGCGAATTGGGTCTTGTCGTACCAAGTAGGGGAGGCCCCAAGTCGCATCGGTTGTTATGGGCCGAGGTTACCACTTAACACCAGGTGGGCCGTCGGCTCGTTCCGTAACTGTATTACATAAAAAATAAAAAATTACCGACAATAACTTAATTTCCATTGAGTTAGAAGTGTGTACCTTGAATTCATTTTAAACTCTTGTAATCCGTTTACTAACCACGTTGAACTGGCTTTCCTTATCGAAACGCAATTAATTACACCGACTTGCGCAGGGGAAAACCATTTATAACATGCTCAGTTTAAGGTAGCATTTCGCAAGTCACCTCTCGACAATCTCCACGTAGATAACGAACGCGGTGGGATTTTTTTATTACTTGATATAGTAAGGGTTCTTTAATATTGTAATATTGTTACATCACTATTACGGAACTGGGACGAAGGTGAAATGGAAATATTTTGACTCGGGAAAAATGTAAGGCTTCCTGCCTCAGAAATGTTATTTAATATAATAAGTTAGGAAACGGGCTGTTGCTCCGTCTGATGTTAAGCTGTAAGCTAACTCTGCACTTAAAAGCAACAGATGACTTGGGTCCTCCTCTGCTTATGTATGGCAAGACCATATTTTCTTTGTATAATTATAATTGTTCATATTTTTTTTCACTTCCCTTGATAAGGGGCGACAAGCGTGCTTTTTTGACCTTCTCTTTCCTTATACTTAATTTTAGTGCTTTAATATTGGCGTTAATGATTAGGAAATATATTTTTAATATAACGCTCTTGGCTTTTTTTGTAATTTTTGTTCCCATTTTACGGCTGAAAGAGTTATTGTAATTTAATATTAAATGTAGTTTCATAATTTTTAGTCTGCCTGTTTATCGCAAATAACAATGTACCATTTGCACGCGAGGCAACGTCTATCAACTGAGCTTGATAGACTGTAGAAGAATATTGTTTTAAGAGAACTATTATTGAATCCCACTAATAGGCGAAATTATACGTTTTAGTGGTTATTATTTTACGGTAAAACTAGTGAACCGATTTGCCTGAAAACACTATCAAAGGTGGAACAACCTGAAAATAACATGCTACCGTCGATAACTACCTTTTATCCGCATTCAAAAAAAGCTAGATTAAGCCAGACAAAAATAAACTGCTTTATTTCAAAGGTGTACTTTCCTCTCAGTTTATATCTTTTATTTTTTCATTTCACATTTCACCTTTCCACTCAAGTCATTCAACCGTCCTATCCAAACAGGCCGATATAAACTGACCCAGTTCAGTTCAGTCGACTCAGGGCCGGCCGGCCGGGTGTACTGTGAACGTTACACTACGCACACTTTAATGTCACAGTGCGCAATTACATCATAATCTAAACTTCAAGTTTTTGATTTTGAAATATACAGGAACTCGAAACTCGACGTCAAGGGACTTGGGAAATCTCCTGATGCTGAAGCCTAAAGTGGCCGTCCTACTGCATATTTTATACTATATCCAAAGTACCTCGCGCTCCACTAAATATATTAAATTGTTTGTGCCAGCCTGTGTATTTTCACTAAGCACTCGCTGAGGGGAAAACTTTTTGTTGCGTCACAAGATTTATACGCATTCTTTGTACGAAAGAGAATATCACACTTCTCTTTCGTATCCTCGTAAAATATATTCGTATAAAGGTTTATCTCTTTCGTTTTATCGTTTGTTAAACGGTTGTTTGTTAGTAGCGGTAACTGATGCCAAGTTCGTCCGGGGAAATACTGCCACCATAACTGTGTAGGTAGAAGCAGTCATGCATTCGCGTTACTGTGTTCTGGTTTGAAGGGTGTGGTTGCCGGTGAAATTACAGGCACATGAGACACTCCACCTTCACGTTTCTTAGTTATGGGCAAATACGATGCGAGTTGGGTCTTATTGTTCCTAAGTAGGGGAGGACCCACGTCAGATTGCTTGGTATGGGCAGAAGTTACCACTTAACACCATTTGGACCACTTAACATCATCTCGTTCCGTAATATTTATTTGGCAATAAAAAAAAATAGTATTGTTACATTTAGTCACTATTTCACAAAAATTACCAAAGACTAACAAATGTTTCATCTCACATCTGCCAGGTTCCATCGTGGCAAAGTTAGTTCCGCCAACGTAAACCACCTGTTAAAGTTAACCCCAACAATAATTAACATAATCTTTGTAACTCACGAACCGTCAACAGTTTCGGTGTTAGCGCCAGTGGATTTGAACGAAGCCTTAACGCCGTGATAACGTCTACAAGAGCCTTTCTGCTTTGTTGTGATTATAACCATTTTTTGTGATTAGCATTTTTACACTTTTCTGTCACGACTTGTTTACGTCACGTTGAGTCTCTGCTAACCTTTTCGCGAAAAAGGAGTGAATCTATATATGTTGAATGTGAGAATTTGATTAATATACATTATTGTCTTATTTCATTCAACCTTTTCAGGACATTACTCTACATAGTCATCGAAAAGTCGTAATTCATTCACTTACGCCACGAACGGCGTTAACATAACGGCACGCCTTAACGAAATCGAATAGACGTCGACGTCAAGATAACGTCGTTTGCACGTCGCTCGGATCGTAGTGATTAATGTGTGAAGTGTTTAAGCATTCTTCTTTTAAAACATAAGTATGTATAGTATATACGCTATGTAACAATGAGAAATCTTCACCTCTCGCTACAATACGATGCGACTTGGGTCTTCTCGTAGCTATGAAGGATGGATCCAAGGTGTATTGCTCTTGTTCGCGCAGAGGTTACCGTTTAACAGGTGGGCCGTCTGCTCGTTCCTGAACAAAAAACTTTTTAGCGCAATAATGTATGTTTTTTCTGTAGTGGAATATTTTTAAAACGTTACGTCGGTCAACGTTGGTTTCAGCTCGCGTCTGCATGCATGGCTCCGGGGCTCGCTTTCTTAGAGCCTCTCTATCTTGGGCGGCCGCCCTCCTTTTGACTGGGCGGTAAATGCTAAGGGCGGGGCGCGATATGCGGCGGACGCGTTTTTTAACTTACTACACTTTTTGTCACTAGCTCTCTCGAAACTAATGTGGTGAAAGTATAAAAGTTTCAAATGTGTGGTTTTCACGATACAGGCTTGCCTAGTGTGAAAACCACAGGATACAATTTAATTAAAGTATGTAACCTAGCATAATAATGTTACCGTAGTTGTAGTTTAAATTACCTACTTTTAAGCTTTTTCTGTAATTTTTATGCTGTTAAAAAAAAGTATAAAAGTGCTCCTCAAAGAAGTTCTTTCGTGCGTTGGACACATGAATTTGAATTTTTGATTCAAACTCAAAGTCAAAAACTTTATTTCCATAGAATTCATAAAGAAATGGCTTGGAAACGTCAATATTCAAAACATAAGGTCACGCGTACTTATCGATAAGGTTGACGCCTGTTCAAACCCTATCCGACCATCCATGGGGAAGAGGATACTCTTCTTCGTCGGTTTCCTTATGTTGTCCTACACCGTTTTGAGAAAGTTGTATAAGGACATACATTTCTCTAGAGAAAAATTTTAATGGTGGTCGTGTAAGGATTTGAAAAAGCGACCTCTAGATGGAAACTTACGATCTGGACCACTTGACTACCACACCCATTGGAAAAAGTGTCTTTAGTAATGCCGGGCGATTCATTCGTAATTGAAATTGATAATGACAATTCATTCAATAGTTTTTTTTTTTTTTTTTTTTTTTTTTTTTTTTTTATATATATTAGGCTCACATTTGACCGCAATCTCACCTGATGTTAAGTGACGATGCGGTCTACGATGTAGCATGCTTGCCTAGAAAATACCCATTCACTCTCCTCTTGAAGACCTCCAGATTATAGTTCTCGGGAAATACAGACGCAGGCAAGGAGTTCCACTCTTGGGCTGTCCGCATTATGAAAGTGGAAGCAAAACGCTTCGTACGGATGTGAGGTAATTTGACCAAGAAAGGGTGACGCGATAATGATTTGTTTCGCCAGTTTCACTTGTGAAAATCAAGTTAAATACTCATTCCAGGAATTTATTGACTGTCTATCACTTTCCTGAGCCATTGAATTGATCAACATCTTTATTGATCTAAGTTAAGCCCTAGATATCTCAAATCTGAAACAAAAACTGGTTGGCATTATCTTCCAAAATGGTTGTATTAGTTATTTATCATGAAATTGATTACCCGCTGAATGTCTACACGAGCCCCGGACATGAAAAATACACAACTCTCATGTAGCGTCGCAGCTTTGCTTTTGATATCTTTGCATTCCCACTACGGCGCGGTGTCTTTTATGAACGTGAGACGAATCTCTTTTTGAAAACACACACACAGCTTCACACTGTTCTAGGTTTAACATGCGGATATCATTCCCTTTTTAGGTGAGTCTCAAAGTTCTGAAACAGCGCCAAATTTTCAGCTTGCAAGCTTCAACGCTATGATATAAAAGCTAGATTCGTTTGCCACTGCAATCCATTCTAGAATGAAATTACTATTGTTCTACAAATTTAAATCTATCTCTATCTATTCGAGTCACTGGTTCTCTCGAATAAATATTATTATTCATAGATAAATAAAACAACCAGAACCTATATATTTTTGTAAATACTTGCATATACTACATATTACCACCTAGACGTTGAACAAACATCTACATTCGCCACACAAATATTTGTCCTGAGTGGGAATTGTACCCACTACTTAACTCAGAAGGCAGATTTACTATTAATACTGTCTTCATGATTTAATAATAAATTAAAGACCTTTGGTCCGCCGAGATGAGGTGATATAATAACACCTAATTTGTTACCATAGTATACGTGTAGTATACGGTCACGTGCTAATTCTCAACACGCGAGATTGAATGGGCTATAATAAAACAAAAATACAATCTCGATTGGTAGAAGTCACGTTCTTTCGAATTTTACACTCTAAGAATAAATACGTTGCAATGTTTCCTTTGCCTTATTAAAAACGTGAGAAAACTTCTGTTATGAACGTGTGAAGATAGCTTTAGACATGACTTGAACGCATTTATGCAACCATGATCTAGATTTTAACCATCCTACCACTGTATCGTGTCACTTGAGTCTCGCAACCAGTTTGGTGAAAGCATTAAAGTGTGCTTCAGGCAGGCTCATTTCGTGCAACCTCAACCCTTACAATCCAATATTTATTATATATATTATTATTATTATTATTATATGTCCTTAAATTTGAAGACATGTGTGAAGTGCACGAAGGAGCCTCTTTTGGGCGCACTTAAAATCTTTTCACTACTCAAATAGAATATAAATTCGCGAGTAAGAAACAATTATATCAACATATTTTAAACGACACAAAAATAAAACTTGAATCTGTCCCCCTCCACAAGTCATTAACTAAAACCGGATGGTTATCTGAAGGAACCCTTCCTTCCTTGCGTTTGTCGCGGGTTCCGGCTCTTTTAGAGTACCGCTTTATCTTGTCTTCATATCGCGATCGTGATTGTTGCCATGTTTTCACTTGAATGTCAAATTAGGCGTCTGTTTAGCTAAACATTGTGATTAAAGAAATAAGTTTTAAATGGAAATAAAATGTTATTTCTTTTAGTGTTTGGATGAGGGTTAAAATTATGCGCAATTTTTTTGTTATGTACATATTTTGAGTTAATATTAATAATAAATAATAATAAATAATAAAAACTTTATTTGAGTAAACCACATTATACAATTTTGTTATAGCCCTGGTTTCCGAACTAGCGTTAGCTGTATGTCGGCAACCAGTTCCTTCCCTTACACAAGTGATAATTATTGAAGTTGGTTTAACATTTCTAATAATATATAATTATACATGATAAAAATTTAAACTGATGAACTTAAACTACTTATACACACCCAATTCACACCCAATAATGCTATCCGTTCTATATAAAAAAGAAAAAGAAAATAACAACTGTGTTTTTACACTATTTATTTGTGTAGTGTGTGTATGTGTGTGTGTGTGTGTGTGTGTGTGTGTGTGTGTGTGTGTGTGTGTGTATGTGTGTATGTGTGCGAGCGTGCGTGTGTGTGTGTGTGCGTGTGTGTATGTGCGTGTTCGTGCATGTGGGTGTGTGTGTGTGGGTGTGTGTGTGTGTGTGTGCGTGTGTGTATGTGCGTGTTCGTGCATGTGGGTGTGTGTGTATGTTGATGTTTGATTGCATGAAATTAATGACTTTATAACTGCTTAGCGTAGTGTTCCCACTATCTCGCCTGTTTCATAGAGTAATTGTATGTACCTATGTACAATCCATTATTATATTGTATTGGAAACGTAGGGTTTTTGACTTTGTTTTTTGACTTTAGTTATTATTTATATTATTTGATTACAACACCAACGTTCTTTATTTATGTGTTATTTCTTTTATCTTAATCTTGAGTCTGGTAGAAACAGCTATTTAGCTATAAGTAAGCATGACCCTATATCTAAATTACTTATGAAGTTTCCAAGCCATTTCTTTATGAATTCTGTGTTAATGAAAATTTTGAATAGGAGTGTGACTTTATCAAGCAGATTTTTATTCTACATTCCTGCATTTTGTGTCATGATTGACACATCGCTGGGTATTATGGGCCTGCACTGAGTACAGTAATCACTCGGGTCGGCTCGCTAATCTCCTTTGTTTGCGATCACCCTGTCCCGAAGTGTAGACGAGCGATTACCAAGCGATTTGCATAATCGATTCGTTTGCTTTGTATCGAGATATCGGCCCCGGTCTATTAGCGATCATCGACTCCGATTTATTCACTCCAAATGGGCTTTTGTTACGATTGTCATATATTGTATAGGGATCTATTCAATAATGTTCGCAGCTAGGAGTCGAGTTCCCAACAAAAATGATAAGCAAAAATATTATATTTTTATATAATTTTTACTTAAATAAATTGTGTTATATGAGCAAAGGCACATAAATCTCGCAAACGCCTAGACTAGATCAGGCCTGTAGCGTAGGCATTAGTTCCTTCCGAATGTAATTAGAATTACATGTAGTTCATGTGTGTTAAAATACATAAATGGTTGAATGTATGCGAATATAATTTAAAAATATAAAAACAATAACAATAAAAAAAAAACATGCATTAGTATTTGTTGTTTCGCAAGAAAACAGATTTACAATATATACACCTAAGACGTGGTTAAGTTTAAGATGCATTGACTCCGGCGGGGAATCGAAACTGAGACATATAGTCTCGCTGGCAGGATTACTGCCAACCTTCCTATGGCGCGGTTCATGTTAAATGACGCTTTCACAGCGAAATCTTCCCATTTTGACTCGTTAGAACTGAACGTACTTGAGTCACCAGGGACAATTTTCATCATAATCGTCATCAGTCCACAATCGTTTACGGCTGGCCATTTTAAACTTTAATCCAATGCGTCTGAAAACTAACGCTTCTAAGCTATAAAAACATTTGACTAAAGCTACCATTACTGAAATTCAAAACTCCTTTATTTCAGTAGTCTTATTACTGGAGGCGCTCTTAAACTCTTAATGCACCGAAAATAGGCTCATTCAATACCAACAAAATGTGTCAGTGTAGTCTCACCCTTTGTTCGGGACTCAAATTGGAGAGTTCAATTTAAATAATCAACGTTTATTCTTGTTCCATTTAATTTATATTATATCTACTGGCTCATGGCGACGCCTTCATCCGTTACGTGCCGGGTTAAAATATATTATTTCAGTTTAACTTGTGATTTTCAAAATTTCATCTTACAAGACAATAAGGATTAATAATATTAATAATAAGTCCATTACTTTCCCAGAATTGTGCAAAGTTCTTCCTAACATGGCGACTTGACAAATCGATATCACACACACACAAAATTGAAACCCCACACAAGTGTCTCGTTAATTGCCACATCTCAGGCAATTAATCTCGAAGTTGACAAAGTAATGAAAATACAGTACTTCATTTCTTCCAATTCAGAAGCGCGGCTGGTCTATGAAATACATTCATAGAAATTCCTCGTTCGTCGTTATTAAAGAATTTTTGTATGGTTAGATTTTAGTTTGTTTCATTTAATAAATCAATGTTTTCTTTTACAGGTAAGTGACAGATTATTTTATACTAGCCTCGACTTGGTAAGTAGTAATTTTTTGAATATGTGTGCCTGAACTGAGTGTAACACTTAGATGGTTCTTCGAACTGGTTTCATTGAATTAACTTAATAAAAATCAAAACAAAATACGAATAATATTTGTATTAGTAACGGATGGAGCATATGGCCGGCCTGATATTAAGCGGTATCCACTGCCGCCCATGGCTATACGACCTATGTCTTCCACTTCTTAGGTATGGAAAGGCCTATGTCGCATCTTGTAATATCCGTAACTTTTGGGACGTAAAATGTCTGTCGGGTTATATAATCGCCCGTGACGCATACATTCACTCTTTTTTTTATTTTATTACAAAAGGTGGTTGAAGGGTTAAAAGTTAAAAAGTCGTTAGTCATCAGTTGATGCACTGTATTTTGTTGTACTGTGGCTGCGGTTACGGTGATTGGGATTGTCGGAAATGTACGTGGATGTCGCGACACCCCTAGCGAGGTTATACCAAGTTTGGAACTGTTGCGATTACTATCGATTCGCTTTGATTACACGATACATTATTCTTTTTACGTAATTGGTTCGACTGCTTCGGAACCTATTATATTGCCCCATTTATCTTTTGACTGGCCTCATAGCTCAGTTGGTAGTAACCCTGCCTTCTGCGCTGTAGGGCGTTCGATTCCCACCCAGGACAAACATTTGTGTGACGAACATAGATCTTTATTGTGTGTCTGTTAATATGTATGTATTTACAAAAAAAAAGTCATGTATGTATATCAATTGTCTGGTAAACATCGTGAGGAAACCGACATGTCCTAGAACAAAAAATTTGAAGACACGTGTCGAGTGCACGAAAGGAGCCTCTTTGAGGCGCACTTACAATCCTTTCACCACACTGGTTCGACAGAACCGGTGACTCGAAGAAGAAGAAGATTATTATTATTATTATTATTTATCTGAGTAAGTTTGACTGGGTTCTTATATGAAGTGTGCCGTGTAGTCGACGGTGCTGCCACACAACGCCTAGATTCGGAACGGATTTCAAATGTCCATCGAGTGATTAAAAAAGTAACAAAAATCGACCTACAACCATTATAGTGGAAACAGATAATACGTAACTCATATATAGGCATATATTATACGCGAAAATGATACTTGTAAACGTGTACATAATAATAATAATAATTTGCAAAAGAAAGTATTCGTATAACGGATATGATCAAATAACTTGATGCTTTAGGGTCTTCACTAAATGTAAACAAAACTTCAATTTACATCTTGAACCCTTGACACGTGACAGGTCATTTGGAAACCCTCCATGAGCGGTTTGTTCAATTTAAAGGTAATTTTAGTTAATTGTTTACCTCGGGTTAGTGTCGCTTCGAGCTCTCTATAATTAATAACGATAGTCACTTTATACCCGGTTAGTTATTCGCAAATTGTAATCCAGCTTAGTCTGTACTAAATACATACATATTAAAGATAATATCATAAAAAATGGTTATTCCACACAGCGCCATCTAGCCCCAATGTAAGCTAAGCTTAGCTTGTATCATGGGAACCAGACAACTGATATAATATTTAAATACTTTTTTTGTAAATACATAATAACACCCAGACACAGAACAAACATCAATGTTCGTCACACAAATATTTGTCCTGGGTGGGTGTCGAACCCACGACCTACAGCGCAGAGGGCAGGGTTACTACCAACTGAGCTGCGAGGCCAGTTAGTCATAACATAATTAATTATTAAATGAAATGGCGATTGAAGAACTTTAGCAATTAGCTTTCTAAGTACCTATTCATTAAAACTCAAAGACCGCAAATTTGACCTCAATTCTAAGTATACATTCTCCTAAATATTGTGTTGTGATTCACAAAGCGCCTTCATTTCAATTAATTTATTCATAACTGTATGACGTTTATACGCTCATTAAATGGAGTTGTCATCTGTTTGATTTATACTTGGATATAAAAGCGAAATTTCGTAAAACAAACATCTTATAATTAAATAAGCTTCTTAGATTGAAATTTGTTTATCACAGCAACTAAACTAAACATTCCGAGTTGAACTTATAAATTAATTAATAAATAATAATTTGGGTATTTTGTATTTTGATCATTAATGTGTAATTTCTTTGTAAATAATAATATTATTGGTGGACAATTACACAGCGCCATCTAGCCCCAAACTAAGCATAGCTTGTACTATGGGAACCAGACAACTGATATCATACATATATACTTTTCGTAAATACACATTAATAACAAACATCTATGTTCCTTACACAAGTGTTTGTCCTGGATGGGAATCGAACCCACGCCCTACAGCGCAGAAGGCAGGGTTACTACCAACTGAGCTGTGAGGCCAGTCAAAAAACTTCTCTTTTTACGTGTTAATTCTTGGTTATTTTGTCTTAACTTGTAATTTGTAACGCACCATTGTGATGTAAAAGACCGTATCTGTCACAAACACGCGACCGTGCCTAACCGTGACACCTACGTGTTTATGCGGCTCGTGCCATCTTTAATGACCTTTAAAATTTTGTGACTATGGCAAATACACTTTGCACTTGGGTATTTTAGCTGAAGTAGTCAACGATTTTCAACCAAAAGATATATATTGAGAGCGTAATGGCCCAGTGGTACTGACACCGAATTTAAACCCTGAGGTCGCTAGTTCAAATCCCGACGTGCACCAGTGAGTTTATTCGCAGTACCACGTTCTCAAAACGGCGTAGGAAAACATCGTGAGGTAACATTTGTGGAGTTTGTTCTATGTCTGTGTGCTGATATGATTATATGTAAAAAAATATTATATTAATATTATATCATTTATCTTTTTCCCGTAGTACAAGCTATGCTTAGACTGGGGCTTAATGATACTGTGTGAAATATCCATCAATACATATTTATAAACGATTGGCCTGTAAAATACCTACTTGAATTATTTCGAGAACATAGACCATACGAATTATATTCGCACATAAAAAGCGACAAAGAGTCCCATCCGAAACGTTGACCGTTTGAATCAGCTGAAGAATGGGGTCACACCTGACCCCGCTGAAGTTATGGCTATTTCCTATAGAACATAACTTAGTGTCACTGCGGGTACCGATGTCTGTGTGGGGTCACGTAAGTTACCATTTTTTTTTATGTGTGTTAAGTGGAACTTAGCTAAATCCTTTTTATTAAGTTTAATAATTTTTCGGATTTGTATTCTTGCTTGTAATTTTTTCCACTTTGGTCCATCGGTCATGTGTAACTACGGTTTTTCATACAAATAAACGTTTAGTTTTAAACCATAACTTATATCTAAAATATCCTTCTATTTAAAATAAGTTATTACAAAACCCATGTCAGAAATTTGTAATTCTTCGAATCCCAATTAAAAAACCTAAAGAAATTATAGCGTGTTTTGTATTGAAAACTGAGAACTACCCCTTTTCATACATACGTTTGTATGAAACGCCGAATTTTCACACGATTAGGGGCCCCATAAGTTAAGATTTCCAATTCCAATAATTCTGATATTGTTACTCTTCACTCAAGTTTAATATATTACCGAAATATTCAATCCTGTTACATATCAAAAGTGTTTCGAAGCAGATTACATATTTGTTTGCCGTCTATTGGGTCTCGGGAAATAAAAACATCCTGAGTCCTTTCCGCGCTACCCAACCAGAAACCTCCGTGGTATGTTTGTACTCCCAATGAGTACAATAAAATACATTATATAACTGTAATCTTTTGAATTTCACTGGCCTCACACCTCAGTTGATTCTGCGCTGTAGTACGTGAGTTCGATTCCCATCCAGGACAAACATTTTTGGGACGAACATAGATGTTTGTTACGGGTCGGAGTGTTAATATGTATTATATGTATGTATTTACAGAAAAGTGTAGATATGAGTATAGATAGATAGATAAAACATTTATTTATTTCTTCAATCACACGTACATTTAGTTGACATAAAGAAAGATACATAGCACTTATACTAACATATATACTTGCCTCCAAGAAACCCAAAGTACATTTGTGTTGCAGATAAACAAATGGGTCATAGCTCAGCGAATAATATTTCTCAGGGAGCAAACACTGATTTTAAGCTATTACCCGCGAGGTGACGAGACGAAATGAGCGCTATACATAAAGTACTATATCTGAAACCTCTGTATTATTATACATCATCTCATTTCCATTCTATTCCACAACATAATTGTGATTGCAATATGAACAAAAAAGTGAACTGAAAAATATTCAAAATACATTTGGACATTTCCAATCCTCAATATGAGAGTTCAAACGTGAAGCCGTCTCCGGCACCGGCGCCGCCCTATTACAGTTTATATTTCAAAGCACAAAATACACAGGGATCCGTTTAATGTTGCCAACTGTACTGTTAAAAAGCTATATATACTTTAATAGCTTCTTTCTGCGGCTTTGTTCGCCTGCTGTTAGTTCGTTCCTGGTCCTCATCTACCTATGTTTAAAATGAAACATTTTATTTTTTACTAATTTTTCTATTTATAATTTTAGTGTGTTGCTATTTCAGACTGATTCCTAAGATAATGTTCAATAGACAGTTTTTACTAATCTATAAATTGCTAGGAAACCGAAACTTATTACTTTCAATGGTAATTTTTTTGAACATTAACCGTCTAAGCTGTTTATCCTACATGTTACGTTTATGTGATAAGTTTCGTAATAGAAACAAAATCTGCTCGTGCTACAGTTTTTTCTGAAATACTAACATTTTCCTTAAAATAATGTTATTGCTCTATATATTCGGGTGCCTGTGAATTACAGGCAATTGAGATGTGTCATCTCCAATTTTCAGGGAGAAGGGTCCAATGTTGAATTGTTTTTTTACGAGCAGAGGATTACACCTTAAGAGTGGGCCGTCTGCTCGTCTGTCTTGATATCATCTGCACTTGATAACATAATAATATCTTAAACTTCTGTTATATGTCCATTTATTATTTTATTTATGCCGTATTATTTCTACGTAATGTTGGCAACCCTAAATCCAACTGAATTTTGTCTGTAAATTTCATTGAGTGCTCACCATTCTGTGGTATTGATTCGCGGGGTTTTACAAAGCTTTATTCTTTTTATAGACGTTTATTTAACATATGACATGACGTTCAAATATTGGATGCGTATTTTTGTATACGTTTCTATGTTCGTTCGCAATATGCCGTACCCAGGTGGGATGGACCACCGACTTCCAATGTCAAGGTGTGTGGTTCGAATACGCTTCTAACGATGACGTTTCTGAGCGACTCAAATGGATAGAGATATATCCAATAGTCCGTTTAAAGGTGGGCAGCATTTTCTCCTTACAAACGTATTCCTTATTTTTCTTCTCTGGATTTCGGTGCTAAGGCATTTCATTTTTTAATTCTACATATAAAAATATATATCAATATTCGTATAAGTTTCAACTGAAAATAGTAAATGTATATCAGCAAAAAACTGTTCAGCTTATCAATGGAAACAGCCCGAAAGTTGCGGTCGTAAATCAATATTAGACATTTCATTAAACGTCTAGTTCCGCTATCGGCTCCTCGGAGGGTATTGCACAGTAATAACAACATTAGAAGCGAATCTCTACAATTTTATTTATCCTATCCGCACTAGTTGGAAGAGTTGACAATCGGTTGCGAGCGATTTCTTTTCGATGATGTTGCATTGGCACTCTTATATTCCTTCAATACGCCTAACTTCAAATTCGTAATAAATTTTCAACCCCAAGTTTCATTTCTTCTACAAGACACTTTCAGCATGTCTGATAGCAGTAGAACAAGTTCTTCCGGGGAAATATTGCCACCATACCAATTTCTGCCACCAAACAGTGATGAATTTGCATTATTATGTACCGGTTTGAATGATGCGATTGCTGGTGAAATTACAGGCTCATGATACCACCTTCTCGTCTCACAGTTACGTGGGCATACGATGCGATTTGGATCTTGCCGTACCTAAGAAGGAGAGGACCCAAGTCGTATTGCTAGGTGGTTCGTCAGCTCGTTCAAAAAATCTGTGGTGCTGCTCATATAATCAAAAATCGAGCCTAATCGATTTGTGTTTATATGAGTATATGTATAGTTTATTTATATCACACCACTGGACATAATTTAATACTCTTTGATACTGTTAAACATTACAGTATCAGGCTTGACTGATGCTTCTGAGCAGCACCAGAAGGATTGTTCATTTGTCACTCTACTTTCCCTTCGTTTGTGTGTTATCTTTCTCAAGTCTTCTTCGTTTTCGTTATTTACGTTCTCTTGTTAGTGTTTCTTCTCTCGTGCTTTGAATATTTATACATATAGATTGTTGGTCAGTAAGAAATAGAATTAACCTTTCAAGTATTTTGCAACAAATTTTTTCAGGCTATACATTGCTTTTTATGTATTGACCTTATTTGAGCCTTCAGTTATATATATTTTTACAATTCAATCGTTTTATGTATCTGAGAATATTATAGATATCCTGTCTCAAGAACTACGAAAAAATATGTACCAGTTTTATCTGTTACGAAATTGTTCATTATTCCTTAAAGTATAGGTACAGCTGGGAAAGATATATCACAAAAAATTGATGTAGGAAAATATATTTTGAAATATTGCAATGGCGAAGTTATCTTCGATATATTGAAATGTTGTAGATACCCGCTTTTTCAGTAGCGCCGCGGGCCGCGGTTGTGAGCCGACAATTATTGGGATAAGTTAGGGGATCCTTTCTGATAGCGATCAATTAATTGTTTCGTAATGAGAAAGGCATTTTGAGAATGAGTATCATAAATAATAATAATAATAAATAATGGTTGACATTTCACACAGCGCCATCTAGCCCTAAAGTAAGCTAAGCATAGCTTGTGTCATGGGAACCAGACAACTGATATAATACTTGTATACATTTCTTTTGTAAATACATACATAGAATACATATTAACACCCAGACACAGAACAAACATCAATGTTACAAATGTTACATAAATGTTTGTCCTGAGTGGGGATCGAACCCACGACCTACAGCGCGGAAGGTAGGGTTACTAACCAACTGAGCTATGAGGCCAGTCAAGTAAGGTTTGGGGTCACGTGTCGCTTCGACCACGCGCTCTGAAGAAAACCCTACTCTATTGTCAACGTGGCGCACGGCACTGAATAAAATGAAATGAGTAAACTCAATTTGTGTGAACTTTAATTTTGCTTCGAGTTTGTCCGGTAAGACACTTCAAGTGTTTTAACTTTTGGCACGTGAGATTTTGGATTCTGCTGTGTAGTCCAAGTCAAAGTCAAAATCTTTATTTCCATTTAGTCACTGGGGTTTAAAAGTTTTGCGAATTAAAACTTACAAAAAAGAGTATCGTATCAGTTGTCTAGTTCCTTTGGCTGTGTGAAATGTCCGTCAATATTTATTAATTTCTTATTTATAATAGCTGTCATGCCATGTGCCTCCGTCCACACGGACCCAAACGTCTTGTGTGTCAATACCACCCACTTCCGCTCTGCCATTTTTAATTAAATCCTTCCCGAGGCGTAGTTAGCACAGGACGAGTGGACACAGGCTGTGTACTGCAGCCAAGTTATCTTATCATCTGGCCAAAATCTAAATCAAATATGATTAGTAGCAGTAGAACTGATGCCAAGTTTGTCCATGGAAGTACTGCCACCGTACCCATTTATGCCGCCAAGTGCTGATGCATTCGCGTTAATGTGTTCCGGTTTGAAGGGTGTGGCCTTCACGTACCAGAGTTACGGGCACATACGGCGCGACTTGGGTCCTGTACCTAGGTAGGAGAGGGCTCAAGTCTGGTTGCTTGTTATAGGCAGAGGTTGCTTAATACCAAGTGAGTCATCAGAAATTTCATTGAAATTAAGTGAAACACAGGTATTAGATGATATGGCAGCAGAAAGATTTGGTTTATGTCCACTGTAACAAGTATACAATGTTAAAAAATTATACTAATAACATAATAACATATCGCACCGAATCATTTGAAAATTACGGTAAATGTCCAATACAAAACCAAATCAAAATTAATAGCACTTAAATATAACACAACTTGATTCATACATTATTGTCAGTCATATACTCAATAACGCTATAATATGCCTTAACTGCGAGACAATTAAAAAGTTTCTTTTTAAAACAAAATATGTCATTAGTATCCAGAAAGAAAGACGAATCCATGTCCTTGGAATCGCTTTAATTTCTAACTGCGTTTTCGGTCACGATATAAATAATAACAAACATTTCAATGGTCACCTGATCAGGAAAGATTTCCGCAGTGTGTGAGGTGTCATTTGGACCGGAGCCGAGGGAAATAAAAATGAAGAGGGCCGGCCCTCGGCTAACTGCCCGCGTGAACTGTTATTGGGCCCTTCGGGGGAAGGTGTATTGTGGACAAATCACTGCCACAATAGCTGATGCGGAAAGTGGCGACTGTTGCCGAACGGGGGGATTCGGTAATCACCCCGTTTTAACTGCTTGCGGCGATGTTTTCTTTTGTAGTGTTCGGGGAAATGTTTAGCGAAACTTGCTGGTAATAAATGGGACGGGACTCTGATAGTCCACTTCGTCTATTGTAAGCGAGTAATTGTAAGCAAATTGTATGTTATGGTATAATATTGGTGGACATTTCACACAGCGCCATCTAGCCCCAAAGTAAGCTAAGCATAGCTTGTGTCATGTGATGATCCTTTTTTTTTGAATACATACGTATACCTAATACATATTAACACCCAGACACAGAACAACTATCTATGTTCGTCACACAAATGTTTTTTTTTGTCTGGGTGGGAATCGAACCCACGACCTACAGCGCTGAACACGCTGCTCACAGCTCAGTTGGTAGTAACCCTGCCTTCTGCTTTTGTAGGTCGAGGGTTTGTCCAGGGCAAACATTTGTGTGAGGAGCATAGATGTTTGTTCTGTCTGGGTGTTAATATGTATGTTATTACAAATAATGTATAAAAGTATTGTATCAGTTGTCTGGTTCCCTTGATACAAGCTATGCTTAGCTTACTGTGGGGCAGATCGCTGTGTGAAATGTCCAATAATATTTATTATTCAGTTCAATGTTACGATAAAATACGACGTAGAAACTAACCGTATATTCGTCCAGAGCATTTGCCTTGATCGGTGTGGACTGCAGCGGACCATTCAATCTTTAAACGGGTCTCATCCCATTGAATCGAGCGTGAAATCGTTTCTATAGACATGCAAATGTTACTGCATTTTGTTGAATAGTTTCGAAGACACATCTGATGTGTGAATCGTTCACTTGTCGTATTTAAATATTGCGTAGTAGTATTGCGTTGCGAGTAGTTTTAGTATTGCGTGGTGGAAATTGTGGCGCTTCATTACAGTAGCAGTAAAAGTTATGCCAAGTTCGTCCGGGGAAGTACTGCCACCATACCCATTTCTCCCGCCAAGCGGTGATGAATTCGCGTTGCTGTGTTCCAGTTTGAAAGGTGTGGTTGCCGGTGAAATTACAGGCACATGAGATAAAGCTTCACGTCTCAGAGTTACGGGCGCTTACGATGCGTCTTGAGTCTTTTTGTACTTAGGTAGGGGAGGACCCAAGTCTTGTTGCTAATTATGGGTAAAAGTTACTAATTAACACCAGGTGGGCCATCAGCCATCAGTTCCGTAACTATGTGACATAAAAATCGCACTTCTAGTTTTAGCGATGGAGTGGAGAGGGGCAAGTCTTAATAACTTAGCTAACGCTGAAGAGAGTTATAATATATTGTTGTCTCTTTATCACTACCAATACACTTGTGCTGGGTTCGTCTGGGGAAGTGCTGCCACTTTATCGATTTACAGATAACTTATTCACATTACTGTGTTCTGGTCTAAAAGTTGTGTCCGGTGAAATAAAATGATAGGTTCTCCAAAACGCACACTAATCGATACGATTTATTTCATCCTTCATTATCCACATAGCTAAGTAATTTTCAAAATTCAGTGAGTATCAAGTATTCAGACGGAAGAGATGTAAAAAAATACTTTTGTGGCTTCCGTAAAAGAAATAAAATAAAGTTACAATATCTCATAACTCACTCATAACTAAAACAATCAGACAAGGCTTTTTTTGTGTTTGGAAAAAAGAATTGATTCACACGTTTACCTGATAACGTTAGGTAATGCTTGGTATAAATAATAAGCGGAGGCAATAATAGACAAACGTATTTTCTTCGCCAAGGGGTGACTTGATTGATGGGGTCCTCCCTTTCAATGTTTTTGTCGTGTACACGCTTCACAGAAGGTAAGATAAAACATTTCACTGAAAAGATCAAAGTAAGATAAAATTCCGTGACAATATTACGTGGTTTGAATCATTCCTTGATAAAGCGTAAAGTAATAAGAATACATTTATTTGCCAATAATATTAGTTGTTCACAAAGTTCATTATCTAATTAAGTATTATACCATATATTGACCTGTATTAATAAAAAAAACTATGAACTATACCTAGTTCCTATTTACGAAAAGATAGAACTGTTGGAAATTAACTATTATCCTTATTATCCTAGTATCTATTTACAAAAATATGGATCTGAGTAGTAAAGTATGTTAACTTACTGAAGAACCGCAACAGTTTCTCATTGTAAGATGAATTAATAAAGCGACCATTATAATTTTCGCGACATATTTTAATGTAGTCAGTTTACTACATAACAAATACTATTTACTTTTGTACATTTATGAACTCTTTGTATCTGTTCAATGTGTAGCAAGTAGTATAAGTTGCTAGTGGGTCATCTTGCGAAATATTCCGAGTTAAATTTTGTTACAGATTATTACTAAAATCTAAAAAACACTGTAAATATTTTTATCCATATTACGTTGTTAGTCATAAGTATATAACTTGTAACAAACCCTATAAAACTCGGTTTTTCTTACATCGCGCTAAACTTTCCCTTACACGCTTCTTCCCTAGTATTTCGTTTCACGTTCACACGATCCGAATGAAAATTACTTTTATATGTGAAGCAATAAGATTCACAATTAACTTGTCACCTGTTGATAGTTATGTTCAGCCTAAAGAAAAGTGAATCTTGATTCCGTGTTGTAGGGTTAGATTTTCAATTATCAGATACAAACTTTCCTTTCCTTGCGTAAGAAGCTAACGTATTCATTATCATATAATAATAATATGTTGTCTGTCTGTTGGTAGTGATTTGCGGTTTGTTTGCACAGTGTGACATGGCGTTTAGGGAGTTGGCAGATGTATGATTGGCTTGGAGATGTGCGATTTCGATGTTCCAGGTACCTACATCGTCTGAGATTTATTGATTTCACATCTTGTTAGATGCGCGGCAATCAATCGGTAATACGTTTCGTTTATCGCAATTAAATTACCTACTACTTCATCGTGAGGAAACCGACATGTCCTAGAACTACAAATTCGTACACATGTGTCGAGTGCACGAAAGGAGCCTCTTGAAGGCGCACTTAAAATCCTTTCACCACACTTGTTCGAGAGAATCAGTGAAATGAAAAGTACGATTATGTGCCACCTGGGGTACGGATTAGGACCTATTTAGTGATTGATTTATAATCGCAAGTATTTTGTTTTAGTGAGGCAAACGTAATGAGTCAAAAGCTTGTAAATATACTGCTCAGTTCTTACGCTCCCTGCGAATATACGAACTTGTTCACGTAATATCACAGCTCGCTTCTGTCTGTTCATTGAAGAGTACCGTCAGCTGCATAAACATGCCCATTTCTGCCGCCAAGCAGCAACGCATTCGCGTTACTGTGTTCCGGTTTGAAAGGTGTGGTTGCCGGTGAAATTACAGGCACATGAGACATTCCACCTACACGTCTCAGAGTTACGGGCGCATACGATGCGACTTGAGTCTTGTCGTACCTAGTAGGGGAGGACCCGAGTCGCATCGGCTGTTATAGGCCGAGGTTACCACTTAACACCAGGTGGGCCGTCGGCTCGTTCCGTAACTGAATTACATAAAAAAAAATACGGGTGGCCGTTTTAAACGAGCGGTGTCGGTACACTCGCCTCGATTGGTTCCCAACAAATGGATATCGCGGGAAAGGGAGATGTCCCGGACCATTTACTGGCACGCTTTTAGGTTGGGGGCACAACGGGTCTTCTTTTTCGAGTCACCGGTTCTGTCGAACCAGTGTGGTGAAAGGATTGTAAGTGCGCCTCAAAGAGGCTCCTTTCGTGCACTCGACACATGTCTTCGAATTTTTAGTTCTAGGACATGTCGGTTTCCTCACGATGTTTTCCTTCACCGTTTTGAGAACGTGGTATTGCGCACATAAATCTTTCAATCGAAAAACTCATAGGTGCACGTCGGGATTTGAACCAGCGACCTCAAGATTGAAACTCGGGGGTCAGTACAACAACGGGGGGCACAACGGGTGATATCAAATAATAAATGTTTTCGTTGCATACTGAAAATGTTGAAACGGTAGCTTATACGGGTCGCTTTGTTGTCCGTCCGTCAATATGTACGACAAGACCACAAGAAATGGCTCGGTGTATTTTTTGAAATTACTACCTCTTCCCTTGTATTTCGTACTCGAAATCCAAGGGTACACCAGGTCATGCAGAGGAGACATTTCATTATTATGTTGGGTTACCTGCAATGAAATATCTCCCACTGCGCCCCATGCCTTACAACCGTTTAGTACCAGTTCGATCCGGTCAAAACAGGTTCATTTGCTGACTGATTTGCCCTCTGGAACTCGAGTTAGGGGATATTTGTTTACTTTTTAAATAACTCTGTAGGGGGTGGAAGGGGGGATTCTGAATTGATCGAACGGCGTAATAAAATTGGTGACCAAAACGGATGGTCATGATGTAATTGGATTCAGTTATTTTTACTGCTTTTCGATATGACGAATGTGTTTTGCGATTTTTGTAAATAAAAGAAAGAAAAATATTATAATAGGTTGTCAAGCATTCGCGTTACTATGTACTACTGTGTTTCGCTGTGTGGTCGCCGGTGAAATAACAGGCACATGAGAAATTCAACCTTCACGTCTCAAAGTTACAGGCAGAATACAATACGACTTGGGTCTTCCCATATCTAAGGTTTGATTTTGTTATGGGCGGCAAAAGTTACCGCTTAACTTCAGGTGGCCATTTTGATCATTCTGTAATGCATTCGCATAAAAAAACATACAAGTACCATACTAAATGCATTTCTTGAACGCGCGGGTATTCCCAGCTGTGACTGCTCGGTTTACTCGTAAACCAATTTGCCAGCAGTCGGCTAAACTCACTTAAATGTTTCCCACTGCTCCCCAGCGGTGCGTTGTTTCAACTTTTGTGCCGTTGAAGAGGTAATTATTTTTTGGGGCCGTCGGGAATGAGCTTACTAATGCGGTGCCGATGGGAATATACCCGTTTTTGGTTCTGTTACGTCGGACAATTAAGTTTTAGTAGAATATTTTTTATTTTGTTTCTAATGTAAATATAAATTAGAAGTATGCCTATTTACTGTAAAATACTAAAATCACTCAATTCTTGTTACATGTAAGTACTTGGAAATATTGAAAGAGTTGCTTTTGTGGCGAAATGTGTTTTCAAAAAGTATAAAAAAAAAAGAAAAAATATTCAAGAAACAATTTTACAATCGTTTTTTTTTTTTTAAGTTTAAATATTTGTGTCGCACTCAGCAATATAAACAAACAAACAAACCCATACACATTCATAGGATTATCTGTATCGTAGATAACATCGACAGACTCACATACACGGTACACACATCCACAAAACCCAAAGAACAAACATTAAGCTCATCATAAATGCTCTCCGCGACCGAACGAACCCGGCTGCTTCGAATAGTACGCTTTGAGTACAGTTTTATAACCGACTAACCTGCGAGGGTAAGTTCTGATACTCTTTCAGCTACAAATCTTACAAAATGGCTGTAATGTAACCGCCGTAACAGTAGATTCTCCCCAAAAATAGGGTAAGTATGTAAATCTCGGCAAAATACTGGCGAACGCGAGAAACTGAAGCACGCCCGGTAGACAAATATTTTTAAAAGTAACAATATGTTTTTATTTTATTATCCTCCCCCCACCTCGGAGTCGCACAGTGCAAATATATTTGCGGTGGGTTAAGTCTTGTGAAATTTAGAAGAACTGTTGGCTTGGTAACTGTTATTACTAGTACAATGAAAATAATATAAGGTTTTGATGAAATATAGTTTACCGGTCAAAATAACAAATGATTTAACGAATTTGTTAAATTAAAATAATTTACTGAGGCAATCCAAATATGAGAATTCCTGTGGTTCATAAAAATCAAAAGATGAAGCTATTTTTTTTTATAAATACTGTATTGAACTTTAATAAATGCAAAATTTTATCGATAGGCGCTTAAGACTTCTCCGTCATCCAAGATTCACTCCACTTTTACAAAAAATACTCAATTATAGTATTTATCATAGAACACGCAATCTATACTCTATTATTAACATGCGATTAAAATTAGTTGTTGTTTCTTTGATATCATCATATTTTTATTAAGCCCGCCATTAAAACTACGAGTCGGTACGAGTGGTACCCATCCAAATACAGTTTATTCTCAGGTGACTATGCCACATGCGACACAGGGAATCTTTCCGGTACATCGGTATGTAGTTTTTTGTTTTAAATTGTCTTTATCATCTGCACTCATCTTCACTGTGACTCTCTCATATAGAAAACGTAAGTGTCTGTCATTTGAAAACGTCTTTCCCCGGGCGCTCTTCTTCCAAATTAACTTTATTGAATTCTAAACTCACTGCTATATTTACACTGTGTCGCGGAGCAACATTTTTCTTTGCGAGATAACTTCTGTTTTATGTGAATTTTTACTGGATAACTTTGTTTTTTTTTTGTTAATAGATTATTTTTCGAGGGTAAAATGACTTCTCTGTCTCGTTAACTTGTTAAGTGATGAGTTGAGAGATAAGAGATTGAATTGAATCTAGACCGTTTGGGCAATACAGACTTTCAAGCACTTTTTTCTAAATATTACTAAGGAAAACATATTTTCGGTTTGTACTTTTCATTGTCATTATTACCTTATTTAAGCAGAACTCGTAATGTTTATTCCGTTTGGTGTACAACAAAGCATTATCTATCTATATTTATAGAATCTGACTTGCTCTATAAAAAGAAAGCGTATGACATCTCCCAATGTGGTTTCAATGGACAATAGACAATACCATTTGCTACAGGATTTTCATCGGGAGTAACTCGGTAGGTACCTTGGGAATATTACGAAGGCTGGATAAAAACTTATTCACACAGTTGTAACTTTTATATCCCTATAGAAAGCAATATACTATTTATTGTCTGTTTTCTTTTCTTCTATCTAAGGGACAGCAATGGACGCGATTTCGTCCACCTTATGTCGTATTTATTTCTCTTGCAACCTTCATACCTTAGAGCTTTCGTTATATAAGTCGATGAGCCGGGAGTGACTCGGAATCTTTTTTTTGTTATATATACTTATAGTAGCAGATCTCGGCAGACTTTGTTCTCCGTTGGTAAAAAGTTTCCCAAAATGGAACCTTCATGAAACAACCTAGGTGTACTAATTTTCATGTAGACAATTTGATGTTGTAAGTATGTACGCCGAGGTATTCCCCTTGCAACATTTATTTTCAATTTATATTAAAATATAAAGAGAAAACAGTTGGTGGATTGTATAATAGTTTACCGCTAAATCCCGTATCTTAAGCCACAAGTACAGTAACAATTGAAAGCGCATCCCGTGCACTGCGTCGCAAACAAAAGTGTGTCAATCCGACTAATGGAGTGTTCCTGTTTTCAATCCGCTCGTGTACGGAACACTGTTTATTATTAAAGAGAGTGATTAGTATTATACTCTATTGCTAAGAATAAGGTTTTGAGTTTGACTATTAAAACGTAGTGTCTACCCACACCTGTACTGCTTGGACTTTACATTGGACTCTACGAACTTAAGGATGTTCGTAGAGTCCCCTTAAAAAACTGTATAACTGTTTTTTATCTTTAGTACAGATAAAACTTATTTAGGATGTGTTACACATAACGTTATCGCAAATTTACGCAGGATTATCTTCGTACTAAATGCGACGCGTTCAGTATCCGTCCAACGCTCAACTAGGATGGACGTCATAGACTTCACAGATAAAGTGGTAATCGTTACTGGCGCTAGTTCAGGCATCGGCGCCGCAACGGCCGTCCAGTTCGCTAAGTATGGCGCCAAACTGGCTCTCGTTGGACGAAATGAGGCACGACTGAATGCAACCGCGGACACGTGCCGACAAGCGAACGGAATAAATCCTCTTTGCATCCAACTCGATTTGACTGCCAGCGGCGCGTGCGAGCGCGCTGTCAAAATGACAGCTGACACATACGGCCAAATTGACGTGCTAGTGAACAGCGCGGGAAAGTTAACCCTCGGATCGCTGTTTGACGACACCATTGATACGTTTGATGAAATGATCGAAATCAACCTGCGAACTCCTTACAGAATGACTCATTCGGCGCTGCCATTTTTGGTGAAAACTAAAGGCAACGTTGTCAATATAACGTCGACGAGCAACAAGAGCAAACACGGATTTCTGCCGATCGGTGTCGCTAAATGTGGACTGCACAAGTTTACCAAGATGGCTGCGTTCGAACTGGCCAGCGTTGGTGTCAGAGTGAACTCTGTCAATCCGGGTTTGACGCGGACGAATATACTGTCAAATTTGGCGATGACAGACGAGGAGATAAGTAAGGTTTACGCCGGACTGTCGACGGAGTACAATATGAAGGTTATGGAACCTGAGGAGATTGCGAAGATGGTGGTTTTTGTGGCGAGCGGTGTGTGCCCCAGTTTGAACGCGGCTGAATTCAGTATGGACGGTGGTTCGATGTTGTTTTAGTGTGGCTCATGTTAAAGTGAGGTGAAGACAGATACAAAGTTGATGTCTTAACGTTTCTTGTTGAGTAGCGCAAGACACATTAGAAATAATCTTTTGTTTTTAAATATGTGTTTTTATACGTCCTGTGTCTATAATTTTATATTGTTATTAATATTTACGTAGATATGTTTATTAATAGGTATGATATGATTGATAATCTATGTAAACAAGATTATAGAACCGCGCCCATGATAAGAGTGTTCGACACTGATAATGAAAATGTGGTTGAGGTAGTGAATTATATATATGTCATATATTTACATTTATTTTCCTTACCTGTTATCTGTTACTCGTAACACTGGCTGTCGCGATGCGGTGTGGTGCAACGATTAAAGTGTACCTTAAGTGCAAACTCATTTCGTGCACCTGACCTGTGCTTGTTTTTTTTTGTTTCTAGAACATATCGGTTTGTTCACTATGTTTTCCTCCACCGTTTTGAGATCGTGGCATTGCGCACATCAGTTTTCAAATGAAAAAGTCGATTAACTGATTATACCATAAATTTGATTTATACCATAAAATATAACTTTTTTGAAGTCGTAACATATAAACTGCTAACGTATAGGTACCCTTACAACAGTGTCTGAACGCAATCTAAGCCCGGGGGGTTCCGTCATATGCAAAAGTGACAGACAGACGGACGGGTTGACGGTTCGACAGCCGGTAATTATAACCGGCTTTGATCCGGTTACAGCCGGTTATTGACGAGCGCGTAGCTAAGTTGAGAGCCCAGAGTGCGATCTGTGAAACGGGCAAACGTTTTTAACCGACTTCAACAAAAGGAGGAGGAGGTTCTCAATAGGGTGTTTTTCTTCTTGTATGTCTGTTTATTCCGATTAATCTCCAAAATGTCTGGACCTATTTTGGCAGAACATTTACTGGCAGATAGCTGATGTTATAAGGAGTAAGTTAGGTTACTTTTCTGAGCGATAAAATAAGTGTTTATCAGTACCCTTATTTTACCGCTATTGACTTCCACGCGAACGACGTCACGGGCGACAGCTAGTCATATAATATCTAGTGTCCATTGGGGCCTTATTTCTGGCTCAGGCTCACAGTTAAATTTAATTATTTTCCTTCCAAACTATAAACGATTAGCGTAAATTTGTAAAAGGGATATTTCAGAGAATTTTATATTTATTCATGTTTATATAAAATTTGTCTTGATTGTGGGAAAATCAATAGAATGTAATTGTAATGTGAGAGTGGTGCCGTGAATACGGCGTCAGGTGTCATATTGCATCGGAAGCGTTGCTAAGGTTAGTCGGTGTTTAACTTCAACGGATGTTCGTCTGGTGTGTTCCCAGCACAAGCCGCAGAGTTCCGTCAGTTGAACAAGTGACAGACGGGCGGACACGCTGACGCTGACGCTGACGGTTCGACGCTCGAGTTATAAATGGGCCGCTTTGATCAGGTTATATGCGGAACCCTGTTCCTGGTGGAGGTAGGGTTAAATTTGTGGCTTTAATCTTAGAGGCGCATTTCGTTCTAAACATTTATCAAATATAAAACACGCTGTAGATTCCCATATAAAATTAAATAAAGAAGAAACAATTTAAATCTGAATAAAAGAGAATGGGCCAAATGTATGTGTATGGGGATACAGCCTAAGTTCAGGTTGCTTTACATTTGACCCGGCAAGGTAGCTGTCAATTTCCTTAGTCATTTTGTGAACAAAAAATTGTTTTGTTTATTTTTATGAATAAATAATTACGAAAACTCATTGTGTAACGTTACTTTGTATACATACTAGTAGGTTTATATATATTTAATCAACAGATAGTCTTAAAATATGGAGACAAATTTTTTTGCCGAGAAAAGCGAAACATAGCATGTAATAATAACATAGATACACGAATATATAATAGGTAATACTCGATATCAACAAACAAACAAGATTTTAACCACATTTCTGAAATGTTTTATTTTCTTCAATAAAAGTCAACTTTTCTATAAACTAGGTTTCCACTAGCTAGAATCTCGATGCGGAAATCAAACGCATCTGTCATCCCCATGGAGGGTCGGATAGGGTTATATGTATAATCTTAGCGATAGTATGGGCGTCTTTGATGATGATGATGATTTGATTTTGAATATTAATTGAATGTTTCCTTTCTTTATATATTCTGGTTTCGATTTTGACTTTGATCTATCAAAAAGCTCCTAGTGATGACGACAGCACATTTACTTGAACCAGTCGAAATTGATCTCAAAGTTACATGCGGAACTTCTGCCGTTAAGGGAATGAGTGTTTAAGCCACAGAAAACATACAACTGAAGTAACTCCGAGAACCGAACTTCTGAATTATCTCTAAGGAAAGACCAATGGTGGGAGTGATAAGTTTAAAACGTGCTTTCGCGATAATATGCCAATTACATGCCCCCTTTTGCTTAGTTGCTATAATTGAGGCATATCTCGGTTGTAAGGTAATCTTTGAGCAATCAAGACAATAAGTTTTTTAAGACAAGAGTTTCCAAACTAGAGTAAATGAGAATGAATCATCTTGTAATTAATTATCAAAGTCAAAGTCAAAAACTTTATTTCCATAGAATTCATAAAGAAATGGCTTGGAAACGTCAATATTCAAAACATAAGGTCACGCGTACTTATCGTTAAGTTTGACGCCTGTTCAAACCCTATCCGACCTTCCATGGGGAAGAATCGGTAGAGTTCCATCAATCGAGAGAGCGTGCCCCAGTGGTAAAGACCCCTGATTTCTAATTTATGTGCACAGATGAGTTATTCGCTCGAATATGTATGTGTTACCAAGTTACCAAGTCCTGAGAAAAGTATAGAAAAAAAAATTTGAAAAGAATTCATGACATACAACCTAAGAAGTTGAAAGTAATGCGTCAAGTGCACGAAAGGAACCTCACTTTGGTGCCACTTAAATAAAAAGCGCAGTGTACTTATCGCTATTTTCGGAAAAAGTGGATTATAGGTAATAATTGCGAATATTATTTGGCCACGAAAAAAGAAATTATTTTGCTAATTAGAAAATTTGATGTAGAAGAGTAATTTATTACCATCTTTGCTTTCAATAAATTTCGCAGAAGTAAATATTTCTAAACTGGCTGTTTGCTATAAATATTCTTAACCACGCAGGTTTCTGTAATAAATTTGTATTAAACTGACAATATTATTAGTTGCACGCAATTCATACACTTTATAAGCCCGTTGGGAATTATTTTGTTTATATGAGTTTCATAATATCTGGGTATTTAGCATAAACTTATTATATGTAGTAATTTTGCTAAACAAATATTAACTATAAAGTGCCGATATTGTAGTGACTTTGATCTTTGGATGAGGCCAATATTTAAATAACTGTGAATATATACATCGCAGCCCCACTAAATGGGTTTAGTCATATCGTATTATTAGCAAAAATGACCAGGCTATAGAATTGCCATTAAAATAATGTATGACTAACATGAGGTCTTACATTTATTAAGAATAACAAGTTAAAAATCAAATACAGTTGCAGTAAATCTGTAAAATTAATCAGCGATAAAACAAAATTAAATCTCTCAAGGCATGAAAAAATTCGATTTCCTACTCTCACAGATTGCATCGCATATCATAAAGTTCCAAACGCGGGTAGTTATAGAAATGTTGAAATTTCCGGTGAATCGCGAACCCGACGTCACTCGCTCGTATGTAGTCACAGCGGGTGGACGTGCAGATCGGAAATTAATTTCAGCCATATTTTTTTTAGATAATAGTTATTGATATCACTCTACATTTTGGATTAAAATTTCTTAATATTTTGTGAATGATATTATCCTTGTTGATTATATTTATAATTATTTTTTTATGAATACTATTTAGTTATATACTCTCTACTCTACAGACATTTTGAATTGTTTAAAACTTCTTCAATTGCTGAAATAAATAAATATCGCCAGCCTAACTGAGCTTACTAGTAACCTATCAAATGGAAAGCTAACGCTTTTAAAAGCTTCTTGCAGTTCTAACGACGAATATTGGCAGTTGACATAGAGAGAAACAATAATGTAATGTCCGGCCCTCCGTGTTGAATGGCATAACATTTTTTAGGGAAGTTACAACGATAATTCGTTGTAACGTCAATGCTACTCTTAATATTAGTAAGACGTACGATATGATACTAATAATATTACCATAGTAAAAAAAGGGCCTAAATTATTTGGCCATTCGTCGGCTATTAAAATTTACACACACTCCGGTCAAATATAACAATCCTAATAATAAGTATACAACATTTTTGAGATTTTATTATGTGGTTAAAATTATGCAAGGGCATTGGCGTGCTTGAAGGTATTTATAATTTAGTCTCAAACATAAACAAAACGCGAAAGCATTACCAGTCGAAGCAGACCCACATATCAGCGTGAACTCGCTAATAAATAACTACTGATCCTATACGAATGTACGACACAGGGTCGGGTTGAATATGTAAACATATTTATTACTTTATATTGCTATGGATGATGTTTTCCAATTTTATCTGTTTACAAATTACCCTTGCATTCGCTCTTCTCCTTTAAGGACAACAATAAAGATACGAGGGAATTTGTGCACGATGTTAGATGTTTTAAACTATAATTGTTGCACTATAATTTGTAAATTAGTTTTAATTTCACGTGTTTTTTGTGAGAGAAAATAAATATATATATTATTATTATTATTATTTTAAACTGTAACGTTCAGTTATATAATAATAATAATAATAATAATAATGGTGGACAATTCACACAGCGCCATCTAGCCTAAGCTAAAGCTGGGGGGGGGGCTCAGTGGCGCTCACTGGGAGAGGCTATGCCCAGCAGTGGTACAAGTGTGGTGACGAAGAAAAACCTGGTAATAACGAGTATGGTCACCACTACGCATACAAAGCAAGAAACGCGACAACAATGCGTTAAAATCGTAATGAGATTAATGCTACCACAAATCATACAGATGGGACAAGCGGTAACATTTATCTAGTATAAATAGACGTGACAAATTTACGATGACGCGCACAGCATTAGAGCAATCGGTTTATACGCCGTTGATGTATTTAATATTGTGATAAAATGGTCTTAAAGATGCTTCGGAGATTTTTCGTTTCGCTGTAAATTATGTATATTTAATGAGCAATATGAAAGATATGAACGGCTAAATTAAACTTGTCACGAATAAAATCTGTGGTATGGGCCGTTTGCATGCTTAGGCGAATTTTGCGTGTATTTTCATCATTTAAAATACTGGGTTGTTTTAAAAATTTTCGCCTTATTTAGTCTAGTACCTATCTCAAGTTTTGTATATTTGTATATGTAACAATAAATAAATAATGTTTCGAACCTGCTGATATATGAAATGAATTATTGTGCATGGGGCCCGAAAAAAACAGGCACATTACTCGTGTCCTCATTAAGTTCCGAAGTAACGGGCGCAACGCGATGCGACGTGGATGTTTCAGTGCGAAACAAGTCTTTACCGGTAGGCGTTACTACTTTACACGAGTCGTCTTTACAGAGAGCCATCTGCTCGTTTCGACAATACTGACTCAAAGAGAGAGCGTGGTGGTCTAGTGGTACTGAACCCGAGTTTCAATCCCGAGGTCGCCGGTTCAAATCCCGACGTGCACCTATGAGTTTTTCGACTGAAAGATTTATGTGTTATACTACGTTTTTAAAACGGTGAAGGAAAACATCGTGAGGAAACCGACATGTCCTAGAACAAAAAATTCAAAGACATGTGTCTAGTGCACGAAAGGAGCCTCTTTGAGGCGCACTTAAAATCCTTCCACCACACTGGTTCGAGAGAGACTCCAATAGATAGATACAAAAACCCTGCCTAACACTTAAGTAGTGTTTCATCATGTAAAAATACCCTCTTAATGAATAGTATCGGTAGGTAATTGGATGTCGCATTCCGGCCCACTTGTATTGGCATAGCGTTGCGGCCGCTGCTCGATGTTGGTTTGGCACCGTTGACGATCCGCAACGTTACCATCATCACCGTTTTGTTTTAGTGGCGTCGCATTACTCAGGTGTCGATCACCCCGGAGAGCTTTCTAATTAAGCTTACAGCTAATCAGTCAGTGCTCTACGCTAGCGACAATCAGTATTCCAATAAGTTATATACTCTCTATATATGACATTAAGTTTAAATTTTGTGTGTATAAAGAGAGAAAGAAAGATAATCTTTATTTGTAGCTATTAAGTAGATACTTAAATGAATAACTTATAACGTTAGTATATGAATGCAACTTAAAGCTACAAAGTGGTGTCCGTCTCAGCACATGCTGTAATAGCCATAGACTACCACAACGCTGGTCTTCCGTCGGAACCGTGCGGCGGACGCCGAATTGAGAATATCCTTTTTATGAAGTCGGTTATCAAAAATAATAATTTGCAGTGCTTTGAAGTAGGTTATTAATTCGTGTTTTATCTCCTTGTTTCAGGTAAGTCATCTCTTCAAAAGTGCAAGTCTTAAGCACTTAATCGCTTTACAAGGTAATTCATTAATATAGTAGACGGTTGGAATAAATTATAACTCTGTGACTAAGCAGAAATAATGTCGCTGAAAACTTGGTGAGAAATTTATATAAACATTCTGTGATTTCGTATTTAAATTGTTCTTTCCTAAGGATTTATCTAAAAGTAGACCAATAAAGTTACTTAAAACCAGTACCTACAGGCAAACTCATGAAATATTTTAAGTTTTTACAAAATTGACAATGTCATAATGTCAAAACAAGTACAAAATTAATTAAAAGCTAGTATTTGATATAATTGTAACTTAATGTTTTATTCATAATGGAATGTTGGTTTCGTTTCATGGCTGCGTTCGCATTGCACCGGGGAAAAATAAGCCTGCGTCCTATTCCAGACCATCATCTAATTTTAAAGTTGCAACCATAACAGTTAACATGTGTTATTTTACATAATATCGGTGTGATTATTGCTGTTATATATAACTTTGAAGCGGTAGGTGAGTTAAGTGTAATAAAGTGAAGGACAGCAGAACTATTGTCAAATTACATTATCGAAGTTGTTAATAGTAAGATAACATTAATGATAACGAACAAGAGTTAATATTTCTAGTAAATCAATGATAAGGATAAGAAAAATGTAGAAAAGAAACAATTTGCTTATTTCCCATTTATCAGAATATCCGATAAAAAAGTTATATTACTTGATGTTTTTTATATATTTGAATTCTCGCAAAATAAAGACACTGGAAATAAATATTATCAAACGAATGGTATTGCAACGGTCACGTCATACTAGCAGCGCCGTCTATAAGCAGTTCTGCGCCATTCAAGTTCGGAAACACGTCACTTGCCACCAAACATACAAACTTAGCTACTTCCGCTGGTTCAATAATTTTCCCTTGGGGCATATCCAACGCTAATTGTTCATATTCCGCTCTCTGACCATTTTCTAATATGTTCAAACTTGACATTAGGTTTGTTCTCGTCGGACCGGGACAAACCGTGTTGATTCTCACTCTTTCTGATTTCAATTCCGGAGCCGAATGCTTTGCCATCAGAGACATCGCCGATTTAGTTATGATGTACGGCATCAAGCCCGGTTTTATTCGTTTCGCCAGTGAAGATCCCATATTGACTATGTTTCCCTTACTTCTCGACAGATGTGGCAAAGTAAGTTGTGTCAGCAGAAATGGCACGCGAAAGTTTATATTCATCAGTTCGTCGAAAGCTTCCATTGATTTGTCGAAAAGCGAAGACAACAAAATTTTTCCAGCACAATTCACTAGCACGTCTATTCGACCGTACATTTGTATTGTTCTTTCTACCACCGTTTCACAGTTGTTGTCTTTGGTCAGGTCTAGGATTAGACACAGTGGGGATATATTCTTCTTTGCCGCACATTTTTCTGATACTTCCATCAGCCTCTGTTCGTTTCTGCCGATCAGTGTTAGTTTTGCTCCGTATTCAGCCAAAGCTATGGCCGTGGCTGCGCCTATGCCCGAGCTAGCGCCTGTTACTATTGCCACCTTGCCAGTGAAGTCTATTTCTTCCATTATCTTTCCGTTTTTTCTATTTAGTTGTTTGAAATTGTGTTTTTGTCCACTTCAGTTCTTCTGCTTGATGTTTATTGCTTTCCTCGTTTCTGTGTTTTGAATAATTCTTCGCGTTTTTTGTTTGTGGTTCATATGATTTCTCTTTTAACGGTTCTATTTTTACTAGCGGGTGTGACACACGCGGTAACACACAACCGTCCCAGTTCCTTATTGGCCTTCGACTGATAGTTGCTTACGAGAACTTATCTTTTGCTATCAGTATTTTTATTTATAACGATGTATTAGCTATGTAACAGCTGATTATTATTGACATCATGTTGCTATTTTTATAAGATTATTATTTACCTAGGGAACTCAAATTTATCAATATTTAAAGATAACTTGCGCAATCTTGAGTTTTCAAGTTTTCAAGTCATGCAATTAATTCGATTTCAAAGTACAGTTATTATTTTATGCAACTTAATCGTTATAATCGTTTAATTTTATTATGGATATTCAATTAGATAACTTAGGACCTATATTTAATAGATAGTAATTAATTAAGGGGGAGGGATAAATGGAGAGATTTAGGGGAGGCCTACGCCGAAGAGGCGACTATTGCCGAAGAGTAGTGAACCATCGATATAATAAATACAATTAAATTTAAAAATTAGGTATAAAGATCCTTTTGTATATATTAATAGGCAGTAGAAATAAAGGCTTTTTTATTTTTATTTTATTTTATAATTAATTAAGGTGATTTTTATTACTACTTACTTTGAGTTTCGCAACATGCGGACGAAGCGATGGTTATAAGCTAGTGTTACATAATCTTACCACAGCATACAGCGAGGCATTTCGTAATAAAACCCCAACGTTATTTCGCCAAAACAGCAGTATATGTTTTCGTGTGCGCGGATCAAGACTCATCGGCCCGTGAATACAACAATGACCGTACATTTTTCATCAACACCGCGTGTTGCATCCCATTCCGTGTGAAATGCACGTTTCTATTGTAAATACTTTCTGTTTATGTATGTAAAGGAAAATATTAAATGCTGACGGAATGTATGTAGCCTTATTTTAAAAAACATTGCGTTGTTTTCATTTGCCCTCTTATGTCTGTACTTTTGTAATCTGTCGTTATTTAAGAATAAACATCCGTTTACACTCGTAAATGCGTATTTTGTTATACAATCTTATCATCAATTATTTTTTCGCTTGCTCAATAACTAAAGTGTTTTTTCTGTTTGTCATTTGACTGCCTTAATACTTTATTACTTATTTGTTATACATGCTTTGGTTTATACAAATGTCTCGTGGAATTCAGTTATTTTATGTACTCTATATGTATATGAGATCTGTATGTTGGTTCCATAAGGATATAATTTTTTTTGACATAATTGCTGTTTTTCAAGTCATGACAGCTGATGTAATTAATTACCTTAATTTTGTCGTATCAGAATGGCAATACTTTGTTTGTTTACCTCATAATTTGTCAAGTTTAATTCATAAATTTTATTTAGTTAGTAAGTGATGTAAAATAAAATAATAAACATTTAGGGTCAATAATTAATAACTTTATGTACAATATATCACATATATACAACTTTATTTACATGTGGTGTAATTATTAATCACTTATAATAGATTATAATCATACATTGAGAATGTATTTGTTCATTAACTGCGGAGATCATCACGCGGTCTCGTGACGGAAGTGACTGGGTACGGAACGTTTTGATTGAAGATGATCGTCAGATCATCTGTTTGAGGCGCCCGCCACGCCTCTACCTTTCTATTATAAGAGATTGCCTATTCTTTGGTCCACAGCTATTAAATATCGTGATATGTGACTTTCATAATAATGACAAACTATGTACAAAATGATATATTTTTTTTTACCTTTGGAAATTTATCTGTGTAGCTTTAGAATATTTTTTAAAAGATAGCTTTTATTTAATATCCTCGTAAATTCAATAAAAATACATTGTCATCTTCGTTGCTTTTTATCTGTAACGGGCAGCGCTCGCAGAATGTATAATGGCCGCTCGGGCCACTATAAATCAATTTGTATCGGCATCGCTTTGAATAATACCGGCACTTGTATTGTTAGATGAATTTCGCCTGGAGGACGCAGCGTCACATGTCGTGCGCCATTCCTTAACAGAATTTGTTTTTCATCGGAGGTTCAGTTTTCCGTTATTACGAACAGACGCGCTAGAAACGAATTCGTTAGTCATTAAAACGAGAGTTGTCCAGGCACATCTGTTTTGAGAATAACTTCAGTGGATAGTGTTATTTAAATTCAGACGAAAAAATAGACAAAATACTGGCTTGGAGATTTTATATTAATAAGGAGATTTGCTTATTTGAAGATTTTATATTAATAAGAAAATTAGCTTATTTCGACATACCACCTACTAATGATGTAACGATTAGAGTTTACTACTACTATTCGAGTTATCGGTTCTCTCGGACTAGTGTGGTGAAATGATTTAAGTGCGCCTCGAATTGACTCCTTTCGTGCACTTGACACATTCGAATTTTTGTTTTGTTGTCTGAAATGCTGACGTGTCAGATGCTCCGTTTCCGTTTTTGAACTTTGTATTGCGCACGTAAATCTATCAAGCGAAAAACTTTTTTGTGCACTTTGGCATTTGAACCATAATAAGTAACTTAAATCAAATATATATTTTACCCGTATAATATCTTGTTCCTGTTATTGCTATAATATATATTTTTTTGTTTTTTATGAATACGCAAATAAAACGTCAATGCGCAAGTAAGTCAGTGTCAAGTGTGCTACAAAAATTGCGCACTTTGCCACATTCTTAACTTGTTATAAGAAAAAACATGTTGCAGAAACTGGAATGTTTCAGTCCTAAAACCACTCCGCATTAGGTTGCCATGGTGGAAGCCTTTTTATTCTCGTTTATCGTGAGTAAGCCAGCGTTGTGAACCTAAAAAGGCTGGATGGAAAGACACCAAATTAGTTGTCCCGTTGTCACACTTCGCGATCTAAATACAAAACAGTCGACAAACTGTAATGGCCTTTCGGGCACCGTCTCGTTAATTCAGTTCCGCTCCTGAATTCCTGATGAGGTCGATGAGTTTGCTGAAGGACTTCTTGTACGAAATATATCGAAATATATTTTGCACAAATAGCGTACAGCAACTAGTACATGGAATCCGGCAACGGACAAACGAATCGATAAAATTATCACATTTGCTACTCATTAATTTACACTCATTTGGTAGTCACTCTGCCTCGTGCGTTGTAGGTCGTAGGTTCATTTCCCACGCCGTGTGAAATGTCCACCGATATTTATTTATTATTTGTCTCACGATAAAACGTTCAGAAAAATCGGGATTGACGTAAAGTGATCAGTAATTATCTTTTGAACGTAAAAATTGGGTAATGATTTCTACATTGATTTTTATTATTAACACAGGTTATAGGATTACAATACACGTAGATAAGAAACATTGAATGTAAAGGATTGGTGCGTTCACACTATAGTAAGAGATTCTGCAAGTTGAAACTTTGACTTTGACTTTAACTTTGACTTTGACACAGAAAAATTCTTATGCATTCTGTAGCCCGACACAATAAACTTATGTATGTTAGTAGTTAGTATGTTACATACATACGAATTAAGGGAAACTGACGTGCAGCAGAAATTAATTGGTAAAATCGATATAAATTTTTAACTATTTATTGTACACAATATAAGAATAAAAATGTAGCAAAAACTTGGCGGAGGCGGTTTCTATGAAATCATTTCTGAGTACCGACGCCATTGTCGTGTTCCCCAAGTAGGATCGAATAGCAAAATAATTAATTCTTCGCTAAAACATCAGAATTAATGCCCTTTGTTAAATCAGCCCTCGTGTTCGGTGTTAGCCGCTAGGAGCTGGTGAATGTTTTTTTACATTACCAAAAGAGGCGACATCCTAGTTTACATTATAGTGACGACGCAGGCATCAACTTGCGATCTAAAGGCAGTGATATCAAATTTTAGCTTTAGCTATCGGTAAAGGCAAACATCGGGAACACAGATAGCATTTTTTATGCGATAAAGGTACAGAACGAGCTGATGGCCCACCCGGTGGTAAGTGGCAACCTCTGCTCGCAAAAGCAATACGGCTTAATCCCTACTAAGGTACAAGAAAACCCAATTCGTATCGTATGCAACCGTAACTCTTGAGACGTGAAGGTGGAATGTGTCTGTAATTTCACAGGCACCCCATACCTTTCGAACCGGAACTCAGTAACTCAACTGTATTACTGCTCGGCGGCAGAAATGGTATGGTGGCAGTACTTCTGCGGAAACTTGGCATAAGTTCTACTGCTATGGTGGTAGTACAGTTTTTCATGTTTCCTTGGATAGCTACTACGCTCGGTTTGAGTCTGTCGTCAAACACCTAAATTTCAATTAAACACTTTTTCGACGGCCGAGATATTATGTCGTGAAAACCATGTACCTACGCTCAATTTCTGTTGCCTGTTTCGGTAATCTAGCACCAAGATACCTTTGGCTCCTGTTCTATTTCTCTCCTTCGGAATACTTTAACAGAATCATAATAATAATACTTAATTTTACCTCTCTATTGTTTCTCGTCCTTGTGATCTCACGAGAAATAAGAATTTAGAAGCGAAACAAACGTTTCAAATGGGTCCTCCCCTACTTAGGTACTACAATACCCAAGTCGCATCGTGTGCGCCCGTAACTCTGACACGTGGAGATTCAAACCGGGAACAACCGAAATGGGTATTGTGGCAGTACTTCCCCGGACGAACGTGGCATAGGTTCTAGAGGTACTTAAAAGGGCGGTAAAGAGTAATTCCGCGTGAGGTAATCGACATGTTTTAGAACCAAAAAATCGAAGGCATGTAACTCCACCAGCCAGTATTGGGTTTTTGGTGCTTTAAACACATTCACACGAATTTATGCACGAAAAAACTTGACCGCAACAGAACTGTGGTTTTGATTTTGCCTAAAATTAGATGCTAGTGTGCCAGTGCCAGTAAACAATCACTTCTATTCATTGAAAAGGTTTTTTGATCTGTGCCTATTAATATTGGGCCGGTGATAGCCTTTTGTTATGCAAATAATCACCGCTTTGCTTTTAGACCACTTTCGGTAGCTTTCATTCATTATTATTAGCCTCTATTCAAATTATACTCTTTGATTTTAATAAAATGTCGTCCTATTTTCTAATACACCTAACATTGATAGTAGTTTGGGAGGTGTATTCATGGTCTCTAGATTTCGGCATATAGGTTTCTTTTGTCTGAATTGTGATGTAGATATATATTCTGTAAATTTACATTAAACAATACAGTAAGATTAATGATAAAAAACGATTTTGTTAGATTGTTTTTTGTATCTTAAGTAGTTTCGCTATATATCCCTCGATTTATGCACGTAAGGAGGCTACAGCTCAGTTGGTAGTAACACTGCCTTCTGCGCTGTAGATTGTAGGTTCGATTCCCACCTATAACAAACATTTTGTGGGATGACATAGGTGTTTGTTCTGAGTGTGGGGATTTATTTGTATTCAAAAAAGTTGATAAGGATCCTAACAGTTGTCTGGTATCCATAGTACAAGCTACGCTTAATTTGGGGCTAGGTTTCGCTGTGTGTAATGTCCACCAAAATTAAATGAATATTAAAATTATTATTCCGAAAATATCATTTATATTTGTAAGAATCTTAATATTGAAATATTATACAGCGGAATGATATTCGTATGAATAAAACATCCAATAGGTTTGTTGAAAATTAATACACTACATCAGCGTCAATCGAATAATGTCGCAAGGCTTCCGATTTTCAGTTCCGAGACTTCCGAATGTGATTTCTTACTTGTATTTGTATAGGAAACATTAACTGTCCATTATGCAGTTACACAAGGAGAGTTCAGGCTGCAGTTAATTTATGCATCCGCCCGTCTTGTACGGGTAGACAATCGGACGTGGTCCGGTTATACCCTGATTACACTTACCGGGTCAAAAAATACCTGCCCATCCGCTAAGCGACTCTACGCTGGGAATATAATAATAAAGTTATATTATGTGTATTTATTTATTATTAGGGAATCTGATGTAACAAGGAGTAACTTAGGCTACTTTTCCGAGGGTTAAATTAGGGGTGCGTGATAAAACCGAATTCCACGCGGGCGAAGTTGCGGGCAACAGCTAGTTATATACATAACAACTTATTACGAAGCAGGATATTGTTCAGAACTTATTCCTCCCCTACTCCGAAAAAACTGACTAAACCCATATTTTATTTAGTACTAGCTGGTAGGGGGCGCGTCGCTGCGGCAATTTGCCGGTGCGACACGCGCGCCACCTACTGTAACTTAATTGTACTATGCGTATAACCTTCGCGCAGTGCAAGGAATAAATTTACAAAGTTTTATCGCAATCGGATGGACAGAATGGCAGCGCATAAAATACGAACAAACATTGATTTTTATAATAATAATAATAAATATTTATTTCATCTTACTTAATCACTACATTATTTTTATTGTGTTTAAGACCTGTTATGTATAAAATACTTGTGCTAGTATATATTATATTTGCTGTACTGTTTTATATATATGGTTTTTCTCGCTGTTGGGAGTTTTGTGATTTTCCTTGTCTACATTCGGTACGTGTAATCGGACCACTGCCATGTCCGGTTGTAGGGATGGTCGGACGTAAGTGAACGTCTACTAATTAGCGGTTCACTTTAAACGGGCGTACAATATGCGAATCGTACCCGGATGTGTCTGAATCGGTACTTGCGGCCCCCCGCCCTCAAGTACGGACTAATTTACCTTGCGGTGGAAGGATTTTGGGACTGTGTTTTAAATGAACATACATGCCACGCCTTTATCCCCAAAGGGGTAGGTAGGACATCAGTGAGACACATTTGAGATTCCTTTTTTTCGCGAGCACGATCCTTGTAATTATAGACCTAGTAACAGGAGTGTGCTAGTACCCTAAGGAAGCCCTCCTTTAGGGGTTTCTTGTTCGTTCTTCTCCATGGAGGGTCGCATAGGGTTTGAACAGGTGTCAAACTTCGCAATAAGTACGCGTGACCTTATGTTTTAAATATTATTGAAGTTTCCAAGACATTTCTTTATGAATTCTATGTAAATAGTTTTTGATTTTGACTTACTGAGGGATTTACATTGAAAAAATAAAGAAAATATATCTTCATACGATATCATTGGTGTGAATATACGACTCCTGTATAGCATACGAGCGTCGGTCGTCGCATCTTATCCGTCGCATATATCATATCCGGTTTATAAATTGCAACCGCTTTTCCAATGCGAGCATTGGTACAATACATGTCTCGTATTATGTTCGTGTAATTTGAAGCTTATTTACACCGCAACAAATATATCCTACTAATATTATAAACGTGAAAGTTTGTATGTATGGATGTTTGTTACTCTTTCACGCTCAAGTGGCTGAATGGATTTGGATTAAATTTGGTATGAAGACAGCTTATATCCTGGCTTAACGCATAGGCTACTTTGATCCCGGATAAGTGCAGTGTATATGTTTATATATAATTTATTCCGGGTATGTGCTACCGCCCTACCTATTTCTGCCGCTGAGCAGTAAAGGTTGTGGGTTAGGAGCCATGCCTAATAGTCGGAGTTGTTTTTTTTCAATAACCAGTGAAAGGAGATTAAATGATTAATGCAAAAAAATATTTTTAATAACATATTGCTATAATGATATAAATTATTATCAAAAGAACTCGAATAAAATAGTTGTTGATGAAAAGTGATATTAGCGTCCGCATATTATTCTTTGCAGCGATTTCCTCCTAGAATGAAAGCGGTAAAAATACGGATTTTCACCCAACAAAGAACTGTGAAAATGCGATAAAAGTGGAAATTATTCAAAGCCACGATATTGTTGGCAATTAATTACAGAAAAGGTAATATTTTAGCTTACCTTTCAGCGTTCTTCTAAGCTGAGGATTTTTAGGTTTCGCTGTAATTAATTATTGAACCATTAATACAAATCATTATTAGCGACTATTACTTATTATTGTGTGGCCAAAATGCTTTTCTAAAACCACATACATTTTTGGTTAATTATGTTTGCAAAAAAAATGTATTATGTGGTCTACATCAATCACTTTCTCGGATTTAGAAATAAATTCAAAACCATCTAATCGGTCTTTTGTGATTTAAATCCAAAGTAATTATCAAACAGATATGTATGTTAAATACAGCGTAAAGAAGAAAAAAAGTGTCTTTTTTCCCATACAAATCGAAAAGGCGCCAAAAACAGTAATAATAATGATTTGTGTGTTTATTTTTGTATCACTTTATATTTCAATTTAGTGTCATTTCATATAATTTGTCATTACTTTTGTTTATGGAGTCCATTAGTCTTTTATTTTCAAACATACTTTAAACAGTAACTTAGAAGTGTTTGATGTAGTAAGTGAAAATAGGTGGACTCTGTTTACCCCTATGGAAGATAGGCGTGATTTATTCATCAGTAGGCAGTTGTGCATTCGTACATAGAATAAATCTCAGTTCACAATCTAACTCACGTCTCACTACGTACAGTTTTCCCGCCATTAATCAAAGTGTATTCCCACCTGGTGTTTCCGTGTTGGATGGAGATTCATCATTTGTTCTGTGTTATATACATCTAGTTAAAAAATATTGGTTACTTTATATTTGTGTTGATGTTCTTCTAACTGATGATCTTCTTTAGCTTTAAAATATGATCTACTCTCTGTATATTTCAAAACTTAATATTTTATTTAAAAAGAAATTTTGTAGTTATTTCGCAACTACCCGCATATAAAAATCACTTTATCAGAGTACAGCGAGAACGGCCAGGGGAAACTGTCACTATGATCACATACAATATTTTAGTTTTTATTTCCTCCTGTCCAGATATTCTTGAGGAAGGGCTGTTCAATTTCCGCAACACGTTCCGCCAAAGTTTCCGTTCTATCTGTGTGTTAGTTCTGTGGATGATGGATGGTTTCTCTCATTATTCTAAGGTGGAAAGTAGTTTTAAATGTGTTTTAGATTTGCCATTTGAGAGATGGAGATTAAGGTGTAGGGAGTTGGTATTCTCGTAAGGTAATTAATGTCGGAGCGTTAAGTTCGAGGGTTACTGACATGTTTTAGTACAAGTTGTGCTTAGTTTGGTGCTAGACGGTAAGGTGTGAAATGTACACCACAATACTTAATTACATTCAAACAAAATAGATACAGTTACTACATTTAATTGGCTAAGTTCTATGAGTCCCCGTAGATCATCGACAAGATTTGTGCGATGAGCATTGATTTCCCTGATCATGGATGTCTGTGTTTAAGTGTGTTTGTGCGTGCCACCTGCGTCACAGTCCTAGTGTAGGGGCATCATTGGAAGAGTGAACATGACAATGCCCCCCGAGACCAGGAGAAACACCTTGGGGGTTAAGCTGGAAAGAGTTCAGCAGTTTCCCCCACAAAAGGCAGTGTGTGAGTGTTAATTCAATTTGACACAAAGCTATTGAAAGTACTAACTAAGCAATTATGCAACATTAAGTTTCTATGTTCAGTTCGAATGTATACTTAGTTTTAAACTTCGGTTAACTGTGTTAAATGCCGAACTGTGGTAACCCAACATTCTTGAAATCATACGAATGTTAATAATGGATAAAAATTAAAACTGATGAATTCTAATATTTTTACATCTTTTAGCAGCAGGAAGTACTGCCACCATACCAATGATGCGGCTAGCAGTCGCGCTTATAATACACGAAAGCGAGAAAGTAATACTCGATACCTATTCACTGTCGAGGACCCTGAAAGAAAGTTATCTATCCTCGTTTTATCCCGATTTCCGATAGATTCGAAGTTTGCAAACTCGTGCATTTAGACCGCCGGGCGGCGAAATGTGGCAAACGAAACTTTGCTAAATTCGCGGCGACCGGAAACTGAGCCTGTTATAAACGTGAATTTAACTCTAGTTAAGAGAAGTTTAGATATGAGCCAAATATTTATCAAAATACTTGTTTATTTTAAAGTAATGATTTATTTTACCTCTAATCCGGGTTACTACTTTCCGTACTAATGAGAATTGTTTATAACCCTAATGAAATCGAAAAATAATTACTAAGTACTAATTAGTGAACATTTTTCTTGGCAATATTATAAAAACAAGACTGTGTTTGTAGATTAATGAACAGACTTTGTTCAGAAACAAAAACATTTCAAATGAACAAACATCCACTGTTTTGTTTACTTTTTGTTCCGTGAAACTCAACCCTATGAAAGATTAAAAGATCTTGTTACAAAAGTTACCTACATATCAAAACGTCATAAACCATAAACCCATAATAAGTGTAAGCAATAAGTCTATAATAGATATTATTGAAAATATAGATATATTTTCATAGAAATTGAAGATAATAATGAAAGGCTTTAATTTTGAATATGAAATATCTTCGCTAGTGTGAATAGGCCTTTGAAATCTTGTGATTTCTATACAATTTGTACAAAGTTACTAATCTGCAGCTGACGCGATGAAAGTTTCGCTTGAGCTGTTTAACTTTATGTTTATGTGATGTTGTTTTTAAGTGTTATATGGAGTAACGGCGCGGGCTATGTGCCACAGTGTGGTACAATGAGAGGATATGTCCGGCATAGCTCGAGACGTCCGGCTTTTTTTGACATCCTGAATTGCTTACTGCAGTACTAATTTACTTAATTCATCATTTGAGAGCGTGATGGTCTAGCGGTACTGACCCCCGAGTTTCAATCCGGAGGTCGCCGGTTCAAATCCCGACGTGCACCTATGAGTTTTTCGATTGAAAGATTTATGTGCGCAATACCACGTTCTCAAAACGGTGAAGGAAAACATCGTGAGGAAACCGACATGTCCTAGAACTAAAAAATCGAAGACATGTGTCGAGTGCACGAAAGGAGCCGCTTTGAGGCGCACTTACAATCCTTTCACTACACTGGTTCGACAGAACCGGTGACTCGAAGAAGAAGAAGAAGACTTAATTCATTTTATTCTTGTGTACATTTGATACCGCACCGTTTAGCCTTAAACTAAACATAGCTTGTACTGTGGGAATTAGGTAACTGATTGAATACTTATATAAATACATACATATAACACTTGTGTGCTTAATAAAAGTTGTATTTTTTTATTCGAATTTAAAATTGTGTTTTTTTTTAATAATGTGTAAGTTCACAAGCTTCCTTAACTGTACTACCTTATGGTGGAAACTTAACTGGCTTCTGTGTTATTTATTAGTATGTATTCAACATGATTCATGTACTGTTTGTTTCTCAGATAAAGCAAATTAAAATATAGATACATATTAAAATCCAAACACGGAACAAGCATCTATGTGCATCATGCGAATGGAATCGAACCCACGACCTTACAGCGCAAACGGTCCTACCATCGGATATTTGAGGCCAATCATGCTACTTCCACTACACGAGGCACTCGTAGTAGAACTGCAGTAGAACTCTCGCCAAGTTCGTCCGGGGAAGTACTGCCACCATGCCCATTTCTGCCGCCAAGCAGTAACGCATTCACGTTACTGTGTTCCGGTTTGAAAGGTGTGGTTGCCGGTGAAATTACAGGCACACGAGACATTCCACCTACACGTCTCAGAGTTACGGGCGAATACGTTGCGACTTGGGTCTTGTCGTACCTAGTAGGGGAGGACACAAGCCGCATCGCTTGTTATGGGCTGAGGTTACCACTTAACACCAGGTGGGCCGTCAGCTCGTTCTGTGCTGTTGCGTGCTAGTGGTTTGAACAGTCAACTGAAACTCAAGGGTATTTATGTGATCAATAGTCCACCTTCACATCTCATACTATGCGACTTGGGTCTTGACGTACCTAATTAGGGGAGGACTTAAGCCGGTATTGCTTTTTTATAGACACTTAACAGCATCTGCTCGATGCGTAACTTCATCACATAAAAAAAAATGAGGAACATTACCCGGTTGGTTAGAAAAAATCAGCACATCACTACGAGTTTTAAACTCATAAAAAAGATTTTAAGCTAAAACCTTTCTGTTTTATGAAATTGTCCATTTATATCAAGAGTGAAAAGTAACATCGTTTGAATCTGTTTAAATCTCACAATGTATTAGTAATACATTTTGAGGCTATTTTTATTGTAGAATAGAGTTTATTTGTTTATTACGAACACAGGAAGAGTATTTATAAATAGATTTTAATTATGCCTCTTTTGTATGAGTCATGTACGTACTTTGGACTAGATTTAAGCCAATTTTTTGGGCTGGTCTGCATTAAAATGAGTTCATTTTACCGAAAAACATCCGTCGTATACAAAAGTTATTGTATCAAATTAACCAGCTCTTCAATTCATTAATTTATTTGCGTAGTGCAAGGGTTATAATGTTAAAATCACGTATAATTGAATGACTAGATAAGATTTAGTTAAAATCATTTCTTTAATCAGATGCTCCGTTTCCCTCCCCCAGGGCGAGTAATATCTTAGTAATGGCTCTGTTGCAATCTACCCCCCATCTCCTTATTGCCCTCTTTTGTTTATCACGTCCGTCCCCTAGCGCTGACACTGGTATTCATAGTCGAGAGAGTTCTCCCTTGTTTACTATACAACAGATTATTTCAGTTCCTCACAAAACGTACAGACTACAGTACTATGTACGTACAGCTATTTGGAGTCAAAATCTTTTTTGATGAGCTAGGTTTTTATGTTAAAACTTTAAATACTTCCTAATAACTAATATACCCATTCGTAAAGGTGATGTAGATTATTGATGGGAATGTAAAGTGTGTAAGAACAAACTTGATGTACAGTGATCGTCCGAGAAATACTGCCACCTTACCGACAAATACCGTCAGCCGTTACTTCATTCGGAATTCCATTTTAAAGAGTGAGTCAAATTACAGACGCCTCGCGGTAAATTACAAAACTATTTTTGGTGATATTTTGAACTTAGATGAATTCAAACTAAGTGATAAGTAAGTACGCGTGACCTTATATTTTGAATATTACTTATTGACGTTCCATTTCTTTATGAATTCTATGCAAACAACGTTTTTTGACTTTGACTGTAGACGTAACTTTGATTCATTTACCAAGCGAGCGAAGTTGCTGGTCATAACTAATCTAGTAGCGCCTAACTAACTTGTTCGCCACGATCACTTGCGTGTTGTAGAGAGAGCGTGGTGGTCTAGCGGTACTGACCCCCGAGTTTCAATCCGGAGATCGCCGGTTCAAATCCCGACGTGCGATGTGTATGAGTTTTTCTATTGAAATATTTATGTGCGCAATACCACGTTCTCAAAACGGTGAAGGAAAACATCGTGAGGAAACCGACATGTCCTAGAACTAAAAATTCGAAGACATGTGTCGAGTGCAGGAAAGGAGCCTCTTTGAGGCGCACTTACAATCCTTTCACCACACTGGTTCGACAGAACCGGTGACTCGAAGAAGAAGAAGAAGAAGACTTGAGTGTTCGCGACTATGAGTAGGGGTGTATCTGGTAGATTAGTGCCGGAACGTAACTTGTATTCCGCCATTCGTGCCCGCCGTGCCCGGCTTTACACTTTATTTACGGACTGAGTTTTGGCAAATTTGTGGTCGGAGCTGTCTGCCAGTGGTTTTGGTATATCCGTATTTCACATTAGCGTAATGTTTTGTTAAGTGGATTTTTTCATGGGGAGAGAGAGGTTATTTTTTATGGTATGAAGTTATAATTGTAATGAAAATCTTTTCTTTCTTTCTAATTGCGTTATCTTCTCTAAGAAACAAAGAATGAAAAACATTTATTTAACATGCCAAAAAGAAAAGAAAACATTTAACAATGAACTTAAGACAAAAACATACATGGTTAATTTTGCAATAATAGTATCAAAAAGTATTAGAAGTACCTACCTACCTATCTATGGAGGTCTTTTTAACAGATTTTTTATTCCGGTTAGATCTGAAATCTTTTGGCAGATATCACACTTGGTCGAGGATATTATAAAGTTTTTTTATGAATACGTTCAATGAGAATCAATCAAGATCGAGTAAATTAATTATTGTGGTGTAATAAAAATAAAAAATATGTAAATAGTAACACCATTTCAGCGGCTATGCAATAATGTCTCGCGGCGCTGTGTTCCGTTTTAAATGATGCGGTTTATATTACTAGCTCTTTGAAAGAAAGAAAGAAGACTTTATTTGTAGCTATAAAATATAAATAAGTTTTACTCCCTTGTTTGTGCGTGCCTTGTGTTCTATGCTGTATACTTATATAGCTATATACTTCTAATATAGGTACGTTGCTTCTCTTTAAGCGTGTACTGACAATTTCGACGGCCCACCTTGTGTTATGTGGTAACCTGGGCCCATAACAGCCGATGCTTATATCTTAAATTTTTGACATTGTTTAAAATTATAATATAGATTAAAATTAGAATAAATACAATATTAATTGAGTTAGAACTCACCCTAACATTTGCATGCTAATCTTAGTAGAACATAATTGAAACTAAAAATAATATTAACATCTGTGTAATCTACATTATGTTCAAGCAAATAAAATATCTTTGTCTTTGTCTTTATCCTCTCCTTCTACGTACGACAAGACCCAAGTCGAGGCCGAGACGTGTAGGTGGAACGTCTCATGTGCCTGTAATTTCACCGGCAACCACACCTTTCAAACCGGAACACAGTAACGCGAATGCGTTACTGCTTGACGGCAGAAATGGGCATGGTTCCATATCTGCGTGACCACATTTCTTAACTAAGGTTCCGTATAAGCAATTTATACCGCAGACAGAGCATACCACCCCTAATCAAATGGACCATACGCTCGGCCCGTCATGTTACTTCCATACGAGAAAACTCTGAAACCGGCTCCAAGATTGTCATATTTTGATATACCAATCCTTAAATGATAACTAAATCTATAAATCCATAGCACAAATCTTTATTTCACTCACTGCTTGTAACAAAAGTATGTGAATTTTCCATTCAAACATTAAAAGTAATTCGGTTGACTTTTTATCTTTAATGGAATGTTCGTTTGGAAGTGATTAACCCACAGAATCTGAAAGTTCTAGCCGCGCGACGTCGGGGGTGCTACTCTGAAACGAAGGGAGAGAGTCGAAACGAAAATAAGTCTGCCTAAAGAGAGGCTGGACAGTTTTTTTGCTTCGTGTTTGCGTGAAATGTTAATAAATATAAGAATAAAGGTATACCGAAGGAAAATAGAGATGTAAATAATTGATTCAGTTATTATTTCAAATCTGATATTTGTCCAAACTTGCTGGTGCTAGGTGCTATTTGCTATGCTTGTAGAAGATTCCTTACAGCTGTGTTAGATGAATTATTAGTGGAAAAACAATGGCGGCGATTATATCGCCAATGTCACGTCTACGGTACCACGATAAGTTAAACCACATGTTAAATAGCCTATTTCAACCCCCTCGCAGATAAAGGCGTGATTCGAAACATGTATGTATCTAAAACATGATTGAAAAGAGAAAAATCCTCGTATTTAATTAAATTCGTAGTTAACTAGTTAAAAAATACTCCAAGTTAGAAATGTATGTTAAAAAGTTTTAAGTAATGGAAACATTAATGTGTGAAAAAATATCTATTTTGAAGTTAATTAAGCTATTTCTTAGTACCCCCCCAAACATCAAGTGAGAGCAAAAAATGGTTAAGTTGCAAGTAAGTTGCTCCGGTCGGTTAAATAGCTGACTCGTCGAGTTTTTGTATGGGATTGACGTTAATGAATGAACTTACAAGTTTAATGGACTCGCGCCGCCTTCTTGAAGTTCCGTCTGCGGGGGCTGCGAGCTGGCTACAGTGAGAGAACTGAAAATATATATACAGCGACAGTAGCTCAATACATTAACTGGCCTCATAGCTCAGTTGGCAGTAACCCTGCCTTCTTCTGTAGGTCGTAGGTTTGATTCCCACCCAGGATGAATATTTGTGTGATAAATATAGGTGTTTGTTCTGTGTCTGAGTGTTGATATGAATTACGTATATGTAATTACAACAAAAAAATAAGTATTATTATCAGTTGTCTGGTTCCCATAATACAAGCTATGCTTAGCTTACTTTTGGGCTAGATGGCGCTGTGTGAAATATACACCAATACTTATTTATTATTTATAAATGCGGAATACCTTCGTGTTAAGCTACCTTTTCGTCCCCATGGAGGGTTTGATAGGGTTTGAACAGGCGCCAGACTTCGCTGTAAGTACGTGTGATCTGGTAATTTTTGAGTGTAATATTTAAAAATGAGACTTTCTAAGATGTTATTCCGATAAATAAGACAACGGAAAATAGGAAACTTTACCTTACCACTTATGAAGTCAAAGTCAAAGTCAAAAACTTTATTTCCATAGAATTCATAAAGAAATGTCTTGGAAACGTCAATATTCAAAACATAAGGTCACGCGTACTTATCGATAAGTTTGATGCCCGTTCAAACCCTGAATAATATTAATAGGGAAATGAGTGACAAAGAGACTATAAATATATATAATTTGTAGACTATATAATTGGGACGGAGCTCCGACGGTGGAAGCATAGCCGAGAAGCCTGCCGACGTAATGGTTTCAATGTCGTCACGTTACTCCCACGTGACCCGAAAGCGCTACCCCCCGGTTTTGAGAAACCGTGACGAAACTTGGCCTTAAGTTTGGGAAACTTTGTGAGGATGCGGCTTGAAATTCTTTGGTGTTGGGCGAAAGTTTGGGAGACTGCGGAAGCAGATGGTGTTAAATAGGCATGTTTATATGGGTATCAGTAACTATAGCGAGCATTTCAATGTTCTAAGTGTCTTACATTTATCAGTCTAGAATAATTCATTCAACATATCAAAAAAGCGGAAAGAGCAGATGGCACACCTGGTCTTCTTCTTCTTCTTCGAGTCACCTGTTCTGTCGAACCTGTGTCGTGAAAGGATTGTAAGTGCGCCTCAAAGAGGCTCCTTTCGTGCACTCGACACGTGTCTTTTTTAGTTCTAGGACATGTCGGTTTCCTCACGATGTTTTCCTTCACCGTTTTGAGAACGTGATATTGCGCACATAAATCTTTCAATCGAAATACTCATAGGTGCACGTCGGGATTTGAACCGGCGACCTCCGGATTGAAACTCGGGGGTCAGTACCGCTAGACAACCACGCTCTCGACACACTCGGCACACCTGGTGTTAAGTTGTAACCTCTGCCCACAAAAGCAAGATGACTTGGGTCTTCTCCTACGTGTACGATAAGACTCGCGTCGCATCGAATGCGCCCGTAACCTAAAGTCGTGAGGGTGGATTGTCTCATGTGCCTATAATTTCACCGGCAACCACACCTTTCAATCCGGAAATCTTTAACGCGAGTATATTACTGCTTGGCGGCAGAAATGAGTATGGTGGCGGTATTTCCCCGCACGAACTTGGCTTAAGTTCTACTGCTTCTAGATGTGGAGATATGCGATCAGGCTCACTGGGATAAGATCAAAAATAGCTCTTTAAGACATTCCAGTTAATTAACATATTATGAAATAAGTACCAGTACTTACAAACTACAGAGAAATTTACTTAAATTTACTTTTCTAATACTTAATTTTAGTTATGCACAACATGAATATTCTATTAAATTTTGAAAGCATTAAATTTCCTATCTTCTATCTTAAACACTACTTACAAACTACAAAAGAATATATTGAGCTATGTTTAAAATATTTCTAAGTTCACTTATTGTCCAAGCTATTTTGTTAGGAATTCAGTGTTACTAGTGTACTTAGTTTTCAGGTCTATTGTCATATTTTGACAATTTTATTTATTACTAGCTGTGCCCGCGACTTCGTTCGCGTGGAATAGTGACTTTTCGGGCAGCATATTTTGAATAAGAATCCTTATGGCAGCGGCGCGGCTCTCAGCGCGCTTTATATAGCCACGGACGTTCAGGCGCGAGGCGTGTAGTACGTACTCTGTACGTTAAAAATGTTCGCCGTGATTCTTTAAATTGACATAACTTTTTTATTTATGAACCGATTGACATGAAATAAACACTAAATGTTAAGTGAAGCTTACTACAATATATTAGTGAAAACCGTATCTAAATCGAATAAGCCGTTTCTGATATTAGCGTGCACAAACACACAGACAAACAGACAAACAGACAAAAAAAAAATTAATTACAATTTCGGGTTCGGTTCGGTTCATCGATATAATAACAACGCCTGCTACTTTTTTTTTTATATATTTCCATTGTACAGACACCACTTTTCTACAATTTTATTATATGTATAGATGACAAGACTCAAGTCGCATCGTATGCGCCCGTAACCCTGAGACGTGTAGGTGGAATGTCTCATGTGCCTGTAATTTCACCGAAAACCACACCTTTCAAACCGGAACACAGTAACGTGAAAGCGTTACTGCTTGGCGGCAGAAATGGGCATGGTGGCAGTACTTCCCCGGACGAACTTGGCGTGAGTTCTACTGCTATTAAATAACTACTGCTCATAATGGATTATGGTTTGTAACAAATATTTACTATTACAAAAGGTAGTGCTCGTCCTATGATATTGCTTCTGTCTACGTGCTTTCTTGTATACTAAAGTATTGACGAGTTATATCCTTGCATTACAGTTTGATAGCTTAATGGCGAAATCGTGCCGACACAGTAGCAGAATGCAAACAGTGAGGACACTTCGTTTATATCGAAAATCAATATTAAATTAATTTTTAAAAATAATGTTGATCTGGTTTAATTCATTCCTACTTCTGACAACAAACATTATAATTACGTCACTAATAATTTACCTCAAAATCGAAACGTAAATGTGGAATGTTTACCATTATTTTAATAGAATTCATAAAGATTGTCAATATATAAGTAATATGTTTGACGCCTGTTCAAACCCTGTCTGACTGACATGTGTTTACCGCTTGACATATATATTGTGACTGTTTATTGTTTATTCGTTTTGTACTGGTTTGCGTGTCAAAGGGGTATTATTGTCGGTTATAGTAATTCGTTTGAGCTGATTTGGAAGCATTTAGATATGACATTTCCGGAATAGCAACGCAACGCAGAGATTATTCAGTAATGTACAGTGCCGCATAACTCGAAGTATCCGTCAGTAATACGCATATTATATACAGGGTGTCCGGTAATGAATGGATAACCTTGAAATGGGTCTTAGTAGAATTATTGGGCATTCGGAAAAAAATAGCAAATAAAAAAAAAACAAGACTAGACACCCTGTATATTCTACCGATAATGCGCATGTTCTAAAGTGTCGTAAAATTAAAACATCGAGTTACACAAAAAACCATTAAAGCTTATTCGAACTACAAAATATCAGTAGTAACAAGTGATCGAAATTCCATACCAGATTTCACCAAAATCCCATACAGACCATTATCAATACTGAAAATTTGACATTTGACATTCTCAAACAGAGGAGAAAATTGTACTTAACTATTCTACTATGAAAGTACTTAACTATTTTACTGTATAAAACTGTTTCCAGTTTTTTATAACATAATTTTTTGTTTAACTAAATTTACTTAATTTACCAATTAAACATTTAACATAATAAGTGACTGCCACTATCGGTCATGGCCTACAAAAGATTTCGCTATATGTGTTGTACTATAATGTATTTATAAGAGGAACTACATAATCATTCTTACATTACTAACTCTGCTTTGTGTCACTGAATATTTCAAATTGGCAGTTTGTCTGTGCATTAGTGTCGTTTTACATAAGCCTCAGCGTCGGAAAAATGACGCATTGTAAATTGAGTTCAGTAGCGCAATGCAACATTTGTTAAGTCGAAAATACTCTACATAATCCAGTTAGAAATATGAAGCTTTGGCCAAATACAAGGTAAAATTTGGCATTATTACGCCGCATTATAGCGCCCTCAAAGATAATAATAGTACTGGATTTTTAATCCAAGCGTCCTGGGTTCGAGACAGTGTTCTGCGAACTGTTTTTTAATTAAAATATTTTGGTCACTTTTAAAAAAAATTGGATACTGCGTCGCTCTGCGCTGATTATTTAAACTTTTTTTTGGGAGTCTGCGGTTGAGTATGTGATCGTGGTGAGACAACGTCTAGCTAGATCGTAAATTTAAAAAAGTCCTTAGCAGTGTAATCATGGAAAAATTATTTATACGATTAGAGTTATTGTCATGGCAAGTTATGCGTTGGTTCACTGAGGTGCATAATACAATATTAGGGATTTGACAAGTTTCGGCATCCGTGGTGCGGGCAGATTGAAGTACTGTTTGTCGGACACAATGCGTGGCAGCACTGCGTTCTGAATTCATTTCAATCGGGAAGTTTTAGCACATTGCGTTCTAGTTTCAAAAGTCTATTGTTTTTTACTTTTTTAATATGTAGTTAATTAAGAGATTTCGTTCAGAAATAAGATTACGTTTTTTATACTACAATGGTGTTTTAAACTATTTTGAACATAATCCTAATTTTGTTTATTATGAAAAGTAGACTTTGTTTTGCGTTTGGACCATATTCGATACGTATTTCTTTAATTAAAGTGATGATATTTTTCTCGTTGTCGAAGAATATTTCATGGTTTTTACGACAAATAAATTTCCGAAACATTAAAATTTCATTTAGCAGAGCTTCACAAATAACACAAGAGTTTATTTTATTTTATGTAAATCTGTAAAACATAATATAAGTATAAATTAATTAATGATTGCTTCATAAAACAATATGTTGACGGTTACTATGAGTGTACGGGAAAAACCAAAAATCGGGATCAGAGGCACTTACTGGGAAAGATATATGTCCAGCAGTGGACGGATATGGGCTGATGATGATAACAAGAAATATTACCTAACTATGCCCTCAAACTTGTAAGATTCACAGAAAAGTTAAGTCTACCCGCATCACATACCTAACATTCTCAGAAAACGATTGGTCCGGCAGATAATCCAATCGCTTGTCCCCATTTGAATTTGTAACGTATTCTAAAACTAAATTTGGAACGGATCGTTGCAACGGATCGGATTGTCCCCGGCTTAGGGTTTGCTCACACCGAGTTAGTAGTTCCAATGAAGAGTCTGTTTCGAGTTGAGTTGCTAGTTTTATTTGTATTACCGTCAGGGCTTTGTGAAATCCGCTCGGGAGAGAGCTTTACTTGTACTACCATTTTATACATTCATGTGCACCTAGCTTATACGATCAACTAAGAAATATATTATAGCAAAATTCAAACTCTAAAACGGTGTGTCTGGTGGTATTAAATCCCAGTTACTTGTCTCAACAAAACTTTCTGAAACTAATTCTCGAAGTGTTTCATTGAATTTCTGTTTAGTTATTTTCTTGGCGCCCAACGTGGGGCTGTTAAAATTCACTTTAAGTTTCTTAAGTTTCCCAAGTGTTTTTATTGCTTCGCTTTAAGTTTGAATACCGCTCTCGAGTATCGCCGCTTCAGGTGAAATTCAATAGTGATCCTATCGGATTTAATATTATGGGAGTTTTTGTAGTTTTAGCACAGCCTGCAAGACAGATGCGAAAGTAACTGAAATAATGTAACTTAATTACGGCGCGTGTCGTATGTTTCATGCCGTATTATGGCAGCTTTGTTTCAAAACTATTATAAAAATAAAAAAAAGACGTGTGGCACTCGGAGACTGCCGCGGTAAAGCTATTGCGCGTGATATTTCAAAAAGTCATTAAAAGTTTTGGTATTTATCGATAGATGGAACTAAAAAGTATCACCGCTGTGCCGGTCGGAGTGGGGGGTGTTAGGTTTTTTTCGTTACGGAATTTCTGGATTCGGTCTCCACGCTCAAGGCCCGCGATACAAGCTATGCAATAGCTTAAAAACTTAAATTATCTTCAATGTTTCGACTCCATTGCAGTATTAATTGAAGTGAATGCAATAACTATTCGTTTCTTTTTCATAACTGGCCCCCGATGTTGCCGCCGATCCATCTTCGGTGCAATAATTAAACGTCACGCCGGACACGCATCGTCGCATACATTGTTACGTGCGCCCGCGAACTCGATTATTTCCGGTTTGAGATATAAAACATGTGGAAGCGAATTGTTTTCTTGATATATAGCTTTTTATTAACAAGCTTTTATTTAATACTGGACTGTTGAAATTGATTGTTTTTAATGGACCATTTAATTCAAATTAACTATTGAATGATGATTTAAATCGTCGCTGTTCCAAATCAGCATAGAAATAGATAACTGAAAAAAAAACCATTCTTTTTTTCACTAGAACTGATTGACAAATTGACTTGAAATTGATTGATAAAATAATATATTCATTTATTAATTCAAAAAGTTAATAACACAAACTAGTCAAAGTTGTAGAGCTTTAGTCGCACCTCCGGCTGATTTCATTTCTATTTTGATTTATTTCTCATGTTTCGTTCAGGTTTTGACATCGTCGTCAATTTATAAATTGAATATCACAGCGGTTATAAATTATCTGTGGCGGAGCTCCACTAGGTAGTTCTATAACTAAGTAGTATAGTTACTCGGTAGCTGATACAGAGTGCGCGAAATTTAATTGGTTCACTTCGATAGCTCGCAAATCATGAGCAATTAACTTGGTTAATTGATAAGTACAATTATAATTAGTTTCCATGATGTTTGAAAGTGGAGCAGCTGATAAATTTATGTTCGAATCGCTTTATTTATGTAACTGAATTATAAACAAATGAAAAACATATTTAAATAAATCACTGTATGTCCTTATATAGTTAGTTATAGGTTTAGTTTTGAGTAATGCCGAATGTAGTTGGTAATTTCGTTGGTAAAAGATTTGTCTCAGCTTATATTTGGTGTGTGACGCTGGAGGAAAGTGTTAGCTTTACTGGTGGCAGTACTTCCCTGGATAGACTTTGCTTCTGCTAGTTGGCTTGACTAGGAGTAGTCGTTTGGCTAGTCGGGGTAACCACTCAAGATTACGTTTTCACTAGCGGTTATCTGCTCTTCGGCACATGTTACCAGCCCATTGCTTTTCCAACTGAAACTAACGATGCGTCGTAACAAGCAGCTGATTATGTTATTTTAATCTGTTTGTTATTTAATTAAGTTATTGACGCTAAAAGTTCCCGATTTACTATTATTGAAAATTATGATTAAATAATAATAATAATAATAATAATAATAATGGTGGATATTTCACACAGCGCCATCTAGCCCCAAAGTAAGCTAAGCATAGCTTGTATCATGGGAACCAGACAACTGATATACATACTTATATACTTTTCTTTTGTAAATACATACATATAATACATATTAACACCCAGACACAGAACAAACATCAATGTTACAAATGTCACTTAAATGTTTGTCCTGAGTGGGGATCGAACCCACGACCTACAGCACAGAAGGTAGGGTTACTAACCGACTGAGCTATGAGGCCAGTCAAATCGTTTATATTTGTCATATTTGCATTAATTTAAGCATTAAATTCGCTTTTCGTAAAATATTGCATAGAGTTATATCGAGTTATTTCATTAATTCATTCGCGCACATGTATATAAAAAAGGGGTAGTAAACAAAAAGACAATAACTTCTTTGTTATGAATGTTACCATCCAGATACAGACGGTAATTTTGTATTACTTACTTGTCATCTGATTAATGGCTCTATAATAGACGTCATGAATGGATATTATAGAGGTACAATGAAATGAAATGAAACATTAAACTGCAAACAAATCTGTAAAGTGAACATTGTTCCATCTCAAGGCATTAAAATGGTCCACAAATGGAATAATGCAGGCACTCCTGTGCTTCAATATCATTATTTCAGACGTAACAAAGCAGGGATGTCTTCAAACGGAATGCAAATAGAGCCATGCATAAAGAATAGGTAAGATGGTTCTTTTGCTCAAACGCGGGGACACGTCTCTGGATGTTCTTCGTCTCCTTTATCAGCAAAGTGGGAATTCCATTGGATCCTTTGGGATCCGAAGCCGTGGAAGAGTATCACGTTATTTTAATGTTATTGGTGGACCATTTTGTTTTTGGTATGATTCTTTGATGGATTCCGTCTCACAGCTCATTCGGAATTGCTGTCTGTGCTGTCGTAGATTCGATCCCTACCCAGGTCAAAGATTTGTGTAATAAACATAGATTTGACTCAGTTGGTAGTAATCCTGCCTTCTGCGCTGTAGGTCGTGGGTTCGATTCCCACCCAGGACAAATATTTGTATGTTGAATGTTAATGTTTTTTCTATGTCTGGGTGTCAGTATGTATGTATTTACAAAAATATATAACTATGTATATCATTTGTCTGTTTCTCATGATACAAGCTATGTTTAGCTTACTTTGGGGCTAGAAGGCGCTGTGTGACAAGTCCACCAAAAACTATTTATTTATGTTTGTTCTGTCTTGGTGTTATATAGTATTTCACAAATTAAAATATCATTAATGTTTTTTCCATCTTGTATGGGGAAATTCTGAACGTAAATAATGAGGTAAATAACCGAGTTATCCGACTGTGGAAGGTTTAAAAACATCTGTCTCCCACATATTGCATTCGATGCGATCAATTCAACTGCGTAATGTAACACGACGCGAAGGAATTCACTTGTTCTCAGAGAAAAATGGTGGACATTTCGAACAGCTTATGCTGTGGTCGGGGTAAATGTGAACAAATATTTTCAATCTTCTGGCGATATGAGACCTATAGATTTTTTATTTTTTTTATGTTATGTAGTTACAGAACGAGCCAACGGCTCACCTGGTGGTAAGTGGTAACCTCGGCCCATAACAACAGATGCGACTTGGGTCCTCCCCTACTAGGTACGACAATACCCAAGTCGCATCGTATGCGCCCGTAACTCTGAGACGTGTAGGTGGAATGTCTCATGTGCCTGTAATTTCACCGGCAACCACACCTTTCAAACCGGAACACAGTAACGCGAACGCGTTACTGCTTGGCGGCAGAAATGGGCATGGTGACAGTACTTCCCCGGACGAACTTGGCAAGTTCTACTGCTCTTAAAAATGAATGATTATTGGTTACAAAGTTTTTCATATATTATTACATTTATCTTTGTTTTATTGTTAATTTATTGCGTATATTATTGTTACGTTTATATATTTGTTCTCATTAAAACTAAAGTACTCTTCTTAAGGCTTATTTATTCCTTCTGAGATTTGACTGGCTTCGCATATAAATTAGTAGTTGCCCATTACTCTCACCCAGAATAAATTTCTATAATGTATTAAAAAAAGTATGATTAGTGATATGCTTTCCAAAGTAGATACGGTTAGTTTTGGTTTAAATGAAGCTGTGTGAACAATGTCCACCAAAATTTGAGTTATATATTTATTTTGAACTGTACTGGTAGCGAATATATTCGAATTTCTTAAATTACTCGTACACAGGTACTTATGAAACTATGTAGCTAGAAAACATGATGTAATTATCTGGCGAGACAGAATTCTCTGCTCGTAGTAGTGTTAAATGATTCGAGTTATAGTAATAATCTTGCCGCAAGAGTGTCTTTGCAGTATATGTTAAACTTAGTCCTAACTGCAAACGAACGAGTTAGTGCTTCCTCGAGTAGTTTGGCCAAACTCATTGAGAACTGTCTTATGCTTTGTTAACGCTAATAAATTTGGAATATAATTCGGATAGGGTCGACAATCGATGGCTCGGTTGCGCTAACTGGGAGAAGACTTGTGGCCAGCAGTGGATTAAGGCAAGCTTATGGTGATTATTATAATTATGATGATTCTGCCTTACCGCATGATGATGATGATGATTATTATTATTATTATTATTATTATTATAACCACGAAGAATTAAACCAGTAATCTGTACAAATAATATTTGTCTGTTTGTTATGTCGAAATAACAGCTTGTTATTAAATGTATATCAAAGAACGCAAACAATTTTTCAAATTTTCGTCTGCATGTCTGCGCCTCTGTCTATATTTCTGTCTGACTGTATATCTATCTGTCTGACTGTTTGTCTGTCTGTCTGTCTGTCTGTGTATCCGTCTGTATGTGCTGCCTAATCTCCGATTTTGACGAGACTTTCACTGGTTAATGTTATATAGAGTAAGTTAGGCTACTTAACTCACAAATTTGTGGCATTGACTAAACCTAGTAGCTACTCTTTTAGTCACAAACTAGATTTAACGCAGGAGAAGCCGCGGGCACAGTTAGTAAGATAATAAAATGTCCAATATATTGCATGTACGAATATAGAAAACTCATTTCATTTAAGTATTGCAACAAAAAAACAAATTTTTCTTGCAGCTTTTTAGTCTTGAGTATTTCCATTCTCAAATTCTGTAGGAGATGCGAAACCCGATTATACTGGCTTCCTTGCACCACACGCTTAGACTGAGGAAGCCTTAGCTTTGCGGTTCTACTGATGTTCAGATTGCATCAGCCAATTTTCAGTAACGATCTGATTGGGCGAGAAATTGGCATATCTAGTAGGTAGATAAAGTATTGTTTACTCGTATATGGGAAATTGGTGAAGTGTGTGATACAAAGCTAAATAATGACAGTCCGTATTAACTCTATATAGTGCCTAAATAGTTGTGGGGATTTTATCTATTTCTAATCGGCTTAGTTTTCTAACAACAGAAATTGTATGAAAGAAAGAAGAAAGAAGAAAGAAAGAAAATAACATTTATTTGCCACAATTATTACAGTTCTAGGCTAAATGAAAACAATAACAACAATATAGAAATAATAGAGTAATAAATTGTCGCAAAACGGTTTGTATGAATATCTCTGCTGAATATCTTGAACCAGCTAGATATTTTATACATGAATATAATATAAAATATTAACGCCAGTAACTGGCTAATACCTGGCCTCACAGCTTAGGTGGTTAGTAGGTAACTCTGCCTTCTGTACTGTAGGTCGTGGGTTCGATCCCCACCCAGGATAACCATTTGTGTGACGAACGTGGATGTTGGTTCTGTGTCTAGGTGTTAATATGTACTATATTTCTATATTTAAGTATTAACAAAAAGAAAACTATGTGTGGTTCCCTTGCTACATGCAGTGTAAAATGTCTTCTAATATTTATTAATATTTATAATAATAATCTTTTGTAATCTATCTTTTGACATCCAATAACTCCCTGTCACATTCCCTCCAATGTCCCTCTGACAAACTTGCGAGATAGAACATTCCATGTGCCCTTGAAACTCCTCGACCATCTGTATAATAAAAAAACAATTTTAAAACACTTTAAATATGTTATGAAATTGTCTCGTCCGTATAGTACAGACTTTAGCTCGACCGAAACCCTACTCGAGTTCACGTTGTATTCTATACAAAGACGACCTGACCGTGGCGTCGGGTTTACGAAACTTGGAATTTTAGTGAGCGCATTTGTGTTCCTTGTCTAATTTTGTTTCTCTCTATCTTTTCAGGTAAGTAAAGGATCAGACAAAGGAGGTTGTACGAGAAATATAACAATTGTACGTATGTTTAAATAAGTAATGACAATGAAAGAGGATACAGCCATTCGCTGTGTTAATGCACAAATTAAGGTACGGACAGACGTGCTCATTACTAGCACGAAAGCATGCTTTTATTGAGCAAGTGCTCATTAGTAGCACGTGTGTAATGTAATGAGCATGCTTATTTAAAGCGTGCTCAAAAATCAAACGACGTTTGATTTTTGAGCATGCTACCTGAGGCGCGGGTAGGTGGGGGGCGTGCTCCGAGCACGTCTGAACATGTTTGCTTATTAGCATGCTATTATCCATTTTGTCTCGATCTGCGGCGGACGACTGTTTATGCAATTAATAAAATTGATGTAATTAATTAAAGAATCTCCGACAGCTAAATATCTCAATGTAATTTCTAGTTTTACTTTAGCTGGAATAGCATCTCGCATACAAGTGTTTCGTTTTTGTATGACACTCTCAATTTTAGAAAGTAGCTCATCAAATTTGTGTGGGAGTATGCGCAAATGATTTTTATAACTGTCGAGATCTTCGCTTCGCATCTCTGCCAACAATCGATTACTTGCTCCCAGTGATTCTCTTCTGTTTATCCAATTACGAACCCAAATTCTCCTTTTTTTTGTTTTTTTATTTTTCAGCAAAATGTTCTTATACAATTCCGTTGCAAGCAATAGGATTATTTTATTAAGTTCTGTACGGATAGCACTGTCACTATATACTTGTACATCCATTTTGGCCGAGAGCCTGGTGCCAAATAGCACGTCTGTCCGTACGTTTGCTTTGAGCATGCCTATTTAGGAGTATGCTTTAAATCAAGCATGCTTATTTCTGGCAAATGTGAACAGTTTGCAGAGCATGCTAATTTTAAGCAAGCTTATTAGCATGCTTTTTTTGAGCACGTCTGTCAGTACCTTTATACTCTGCTTGGTCCGAAGAGACTAGGTGTTAAGGTACGGACAGACGTGCTCATTACTAGCACGAAAGCATGCTTTTATTGAGCAAGTGCTCATTAGTAGCACGTGTGTAATGTAATGAGCATGCTTATTTAAAGCGTGCTCAAAAATCAAACGACGTTTGATTTTTGAGCATGCTACCTGAGGCGCGGGTAGGTGGGGGGCGTGCTCCGAGCACGTCTGAACATGTTTGCTTATTAGCATGCTATTATCCATTTTGTCTCGATCTGCGGCGGACGACTGTTTATGCAATTAATAAAATTGATGTAATTAATTAAAGAATCTCCGACAGCTAAATATCTCAATGTAATTTCTAGTTTTACTTTAGCTGGAATAGCATCTCGCATACAAGTGTTTCGTTTTTGTATGACACTCTCAATTTTAGAAAGTAGCTCATCAAATTTGTGTGGGAGTATGCGCAAATGATTTTTATAACTGTCGAGATCTTCACTTCGCATCTCTGCCAACAATCGATTACTTGTTCCCAGTGATTCTCTTCTGTTTATCCAATTACGAACCCAAATTCTCCTTTTTTTTGTTTTTTTATTTTTCACCAAAATGTTCTTATACAATTCCGTTGCAAGCAATAGGATTATTTTATTAAGTTCTGTACGGATAGCACTGTCACTATATACTTGTACATCCATTTTGGCCGAGAGCCTGGCGCCAAATAGCACGTCTGTCCGTACGTTTGCTTTGAGCATGCCTATTTAGGAGTATGCTTTAAATCAAGCATGCTTATTTCTGGCAAATGTGAACAGTTTGCAGAGCATGCTAATTTTAAGCAAGCTTATTAGCATGCTTTTTTTGAGCACGTCTGTCAGTACCTTTATGCGTATTTGCTATACTTGTAGTACCTGTTAGCGATCGCCATTCTTTTGGTACTACAAGCCGAGCATAATTCTGATAGAACTTCACTTACAGGTAAGTTAGTTTAATCACAAATTATTTTTGGGTATCTTTGTGTATTTCATATATTGAAGTAGCTCACTGGTGTTAAAGTCCCAAGTTACGACGCATTGCGCCCGTTACGCTGACTTTGCGACAGTACAGAATTTTTTGCCAAGTTCGCCCGTGAAAATACTGCCACTAGTTTCTGCCGCCAAGCAGTAAAGCATTGCTGTGTCCCGCTTTGAAAGGTTTCCGGTGAAATGAACAGACACACAGTCATTCCACTTTACATCTCAGACTACCTGAATCTTCCTATACCTAGGAGAGGACCCAATTCTTACTGCTTTTATATGCGTAGAGGTTAGTAGTTAACATAAGGTGGGACAACTGCTCGTTCCTTTCTGCTATATAGGAGACGTAGCTTGCTACGTTCTATATTTTGTCTCGCTAGAGTTGGAGCAATTTACACTTAACCTTATCTCAAACATTTCTCCCTCAGACAAGAGATTATAGTCGTGTAGGCTCCGCCGCAAGAGGCACGAAAATATCTGTAACCAAGATAAAACTAATTAGGTCTCACATATAATCTAAAAGCCTAATGTTACGTCGCTGCGGCCTACTTAGTAACCATCGTCAAAATCTAATTAGGACTTGAACATATTATGTTACTGCCGTCTGTGTAATCAGGTATACGACGTACATTTTGCGACAGTACAAGGTGATTTGTTAGCCGGAATGACTTTTTTTTATGTGGTGTGTGTTACGGAACGAGCCGACGGCCCACCAAGTGGTAACCTCTGCCTATACATCAAAAACATTGTATATATTTCCTTAGATTTTCCTCACAGCTCAGTTGGTAGTGACTCTGACTTCTGCGCTGTAGGTCGCGTGTTCGATTCCCGTCCAGGAAAACATTCGTGTGACGTTCGTAAATGATTGTTCTGTGTCCGGATGTTAATATGTAAAATTGTTGCTTATTAAAACGGTGCGAACCCTAGATTGAAGAATATTCTGACGCGCGCCCAACACAATCAGTATTCAAAATGTCTCAATATAATAAAATTAATATCTCAATGTAGATTTCTCTATCTCTTCTCTCTCATTCTCTTTCTCTTTCTCTATCTCTATCCGCAAAACTCACACACCAAGTATGTATAAAAAAATGCCCGTGGAGCAGCTTACACCTGATAGACACATGAAGTGAAATTTCTTAAAAACTACAACTCGCGCACACTCTACACTAACGTATTCTATCTCTTTTGTATCGTGTGTATGTCGCTCTCTCTTGCTCCACTTCCATTGCGTCGGTATATAAAGCTCTGTTTCTCTTCATGTCTTATCTTTCTTCTCCCTCATGTAACGAAATTAGCCTAAACGTGACTGGTCCTTAAATTGTAACCCTCGTCGCGTAAGGAGTTTCACTTCACAAAAACTTCTGTTGAATTCATTATTCGTTGCAGAATATCTTATGGTGAGATATGAAAACAGTTTGAAGGCAATTCCAGCCGCTCCCAAGTCGCATTACAGAACTTACTTGAGAGATAAGCATCTCTGATTGGTCTTCTAGTGATGGGGTACTGAGATGGCGAACATTATGATAGCGGTTGATATATTTTATTACTTTTAATATATTATGGGATACATATTTTAGTAGCAGTAGAACTTATGCCAAGTTCGCTCGGGGACGTAATGCCTATAATACCTTTTTCTGCCGCCAAGCAGTAATTCATTCGCGTTACATGTATTCCAGTTTGAAAGGTGTGGTTTCCGGTGAAATGACAGACACGTGAGATGTCCACCTATACATCATAGGGTAATGGGCGCAACACAATGTGACTTTGGTCTTCGCATACTAGGGGAGGACTCAAATCTCACTGCTTTTATATATGAAATAAACTTTCTTATATATTATTTAGAATATTTCCGACTTTACCTCATCACTATTCATATCTTAGTTAAGTTTCTAATTAAATTTGTGTAATGTAGCCCGACATACGTCTTACGACGTAAACTTATCCCGTTCGTAATAAGGGTCATTCTCCCGTAATCAGCCCTAGTGGCCGAGTGGTAGGTGACAATGGATTATGGTGGAAAGTTTTCAGTTGATGATTAAAGTTTCGAATGAGATACCGGGGAACAGATAGACTCGGTTTAAACAGCGGCTCACTTTAATTTGGGTTACTCAAGTTTGCCTACAAATGTGGGTTTAGAGACGCAATACCTATGCACTTAAACGATTAACCCTTTTAAAACTATACTGCGCATATTTTTTTAAAGTAAAATCTAAATTCTGTAGAAAAATGTATTGTTACCTATTGTTATATTTGTTGATTGGTTGTTTTTGAGAGTCAGTGGCACATTGATAGAGATCCAAGGTTTTAATCAGGAGGTAGCTGGTTAAAATCCAGACCTGCATCAATTTGTGGCTTGCAAAAGTGTCACATTCTCAAAATGTGGCTTGCAGGGAACCTTTGGTTTAGACAAATTACTTTTAAAACCATGGATGAAAAAAAGATGAATGGACTAATTTTTTTTTTTGATCTTTATTAACAGTCCAGATCGGCAAACAGTAAAAATTAATTGTTGTTAGTAACAATTAATTTTTCATTACATTTAACTCTTTGCTTCTCAGTGAAGTTATCCCTATTAATATCCACAAATAGATTAAAAAAGTGATAATATTTAAATTTCAGTAACAAAATGTTAAGTTTAGCGAAATTTTAAAATTTACCGTAGGTCTGTGAACACGTTCATAACATTAGTAAGGTATATGGTTATTGGCTCTCTTTTATTTTTCCCAACCAAATTACAAATTTGAAACGTTGTAGTTACCTTCATTCGCAGAGACCGAAACAAACAAACTTAAATCTAAACTGTGTGTAGGAGCTTGTGACGCGGTCGTGTCGATACATTGTACCGAAACGTATGTGGACTCTACATTATGAATGTAGGGTGACCGTACACAAGGATTTTTATGTGATTATTGTCAGTGGGTGAACAGGTTAAGCGGGTGCACCCACCAGATGGTAAACCGTTACCACACCGCAAATAAAAAAAAAAGTGGTATTACTGTCCTGATGTTAATTCCTTCTTTGTGAAGATTAGCAATCAGACTTGTTTGTAAATTCTTTGGTATAAGACCATAAACTTTTAAGACTCTTTATGGTATAGGCTGCCGGATTTTTAAGTCGAAGTCAAAAATGCTTTATATCCATAGAATTGAATAAAAATATATTCCGTCGCAACGTCAGTAAGCAATAAGTAATATTCAGAACAATGTCAGGCGTAACTAATGATTAAAAAAAAAACTGAAAGTAAGTCTTAGGCGAGCTATTAGTGGGATAACAATTGCTATAAAGAAATCGCCACTTGTGACGTCTAAATTTCCACGGTAGTGTAAGCCAAAAGAAAAAGACGTGTGGCACTCGGAGACTGCCGCGGTAAAGCTATTGCGCGTGATATTTCAAAAAGTCATTAAAAGTTTTGGTATTTATCGATAGATGGAAAAACTAAAAAGTATCACCGCTGTGCCGGTCGGAGTGGGGGGTGTTAGGTTTTTTTCGTTACGGAATTTCTGGATTCGGACTCCACGCTCAAGGCCCGCGATAGAAGCTATGCAATAGCTTAAAAAGTACACCATTGACTATACCTACTTCCTCCTACCCCTTCGGAAAAAACATAAATATATGTCTTATTTTATTGTTTAAACAGAATCTGCAGTTTTAATAAGTAAACAAGTGAATCCTTAAACATTTTGATGACCAATCGGCCAGCACTCTTGTCCTGTACTTCCGTTAAAAGTATGGACACAGTACCGTGCATCGATCTAGGTTTAAACTCGCCGACGGGCGACCATTCGTTTTAATTTAGTCTCAACCGAGACTTAGACGGGACCGTCCCGAGTTTACGGTCCGTTTGAGTGGTAGTTATTGAAACTGAGAAGTTCCTAGTTGTTTGGATATTCTTCAAAATATGTACAAAATGGTATAAGATAGATATTATTTTGTCGTGTGACATAATGCATATAGTGGCGGAATAAGCTATATTTTGGTATCAGCAAAATGTTTATGAACATGTCTGGACATAAAACTGTAACATGTAGCGTAAAGAGTTACAGAGTTACTTAAATAGCTTTGTTAGAATAATAATAAATATAATAGAATAATAAATAAATAGTCTGCTTTTTATGTTATTTTAGTTATAATATGCTTACTTTATAATTCAGATATTCAATTGATTTGTTTTGTATTGTTTTTACAATTGTAATGTGTTTTGTGCGAATAAATAAATAAATAAAAGAGGAGGAAGGTCTTAGTTCCTTGTATCACAGTGATTACTCGTAGATCCTACCAAAGATTTCACAAATAAGATCTCAATCCACCTGATAGACGGGCGTTGGGTCTCGAATAGCTGATGGTATGAAGCACGGTCTTATTATCGCGGACGCCATCTGTCCCTTCCTTATTAACTCAACTCAATTTGTGATTTTTCTGGAGAAAATTTAATTTTCCCTTATTAAAACACGGGTTCCGTGTAGAATGACGGCGTTGTTATATTTAAGTGTTGGGTCCATGTTTCAAACTGTCAACATGATTGTCTGTTTTGATGTGTTTAAGTATTAAAGTATCTGCAAATTATTTTCATTTCTGACGTCTATTCAAAATAGAATAGAATATATTTCACATACGATTGTAAAATTGTTATTGAATAAATATGATATAAATCAGCATGCGAAAGTGGGACGATTGCTGGCTAATTTAATTTCAGATTAAATTCGAAGTTAAGACTTAGGTACTTTGTTAGTATGAATTTCTAAGTTGATCTGGAAATAAAAGTATATATGTACTTCCATTTACAGATCAGCTTAGGATACCGGTTGAGAGCCGTCTGCTACCGGTTGAGAGCCGTCTGCTCTCACCAAAAGCCCGTGTAAACGCTGTCAAGGCCATCTGCGGCCAACAGCATAATGTCCAGTCATAAAAAAAAAAACAGCTTAGGATGGACCGAAAGTCACATCTGAACGCTTAGGTACAACCCATTTACCATAGTCATGTGAAACATTTAAAATATTAAATAATAAACCAAAAATATGTCATTAAAGCTCGATAATTATGGTACCGGTTTGCTTTTCTTTTATTTACTATTTATTAAAATTTCTCAGTCTCTGTTCACATTCGCTTTATTTAGCTAAAAATATTTTAGAAAATATCTGATTAGATAATATCTCGTAGACTAAAAACATTTAGGTAGACATTTTGGTAGGCTAGACGTTGCAGTGTAGCAGCTAAATGCAATCAAAAGCTTCTTTGTCTTTATCTAACTTAACTCTTCACTCGCCCGCCATACGGAACCCTAAACTCCCATCTAATGCGGGTAATCCATCATATCCGGCCCGAAGCACCCGCTGCCCCGGGCAAGTTCATCCGGTTTTTTAATTAATTCAACCATTCACCCGGATGCAAGATGTTTTTCTTCAAATTATTGACAAAACAAAAGAGGAAATCTTGGGAATTTGTGGCTGACGACAAAAATATTTGATGTTAATTTTATTTTCTGGGCAGAATGTGCGGGTAGGATAATTGATGAATTGACCTTTTTTTAACGTCTTGAAAGACCTTCGACGTGACTCATTGACCGATATTCTGAACAATTTAAACGAAGTAGTTAAAAAGTAATTATTATCGGAAAACTACGAATTTATATCAAGTGAGTCAATCATATAAAAATATATTGTATTGTTTGTTACATACTGTATATAAATAATTATACCGACCAACCTGTAATTAAAACAAGGCTTGTTGTATCGCGATTCGTGCACTAAGTCAAACATCTAGCCTCGAAAAGATATTTAAATAAATATGAATAAAAGGTAACAATTAAAGATAGCAACAATATTATGTCATGTTAAATAAGTTAGTGTATATAAATAAATTTCGGTGGTCATTTCACATAGCGCCATCTAGCCCTAAACTAAGCATAACTTATACTATGTACTAGACAATGGATATTATACTCTTTTATAAATACATATAAAACCCAAACACAAAAAAATATGATCGGCACAAAAATATTTCTCCTGAAGCGATTCGAACCCACGACTTACAGCGCAGAAGGCAGAGTTAACAATTGTGCTATGACGCCAGGCAAAATCGGATTTATAATATGTACTTCAAGAATAGATCATAACAAACAATAACCGCCGCAGTTATGAGTCGTACAGCTCCGCTAGTACTATTTATTCCTCTCAAATCTCGAACGGAGGGTACACTACAAGTCACTTGAACCACTCTAAAGACTTCCAGTCGAGTCTTCTTCGTCTTCGAACGGTGGTTGTAATTTACTGAGCTGTATTTGGGCACAATTAAGAGGAATACCCAGTTCCGAATGGGTTTGGAGTCGTCTGCGAGAGAAAAGGCAGAGCTCGGTTTTGGAGTTTCTCGCTCGAGCTTTTGTGACTTTGTTGTTCCCAGACGATATTGTTTATATCTCCGCCGAGTGTGATAAACGTTTCTAAGAATTTTGATGGTTCTTTTTTAGTAAATAATGTAATGCTAAGCCTTCTTATGGATAATTTTTGTTGCATTTTGTATTGATTTAATTAATCTATAGCTTATCGCATTTTTATAATAATGATGAGGCGTACACGAGCTGACGGCCCACCTGATGGTCAGCGGATACCGTCGCCTGTAGACGCCTGCAACACTCGAGGAGTTGCTAGCCGGTGCCTATCAGGCACGTCTATTATATTATTGTCTATGGCTGAAATTCTGATTCCAATTCATATAAAATTGTCATCTTTTAGTTTTTGCTTTTTTTACGCTCTATATGTAGCCCAAGAGTTTTTATTAAGGATTTATTTGTTTATATATTATAGATAGCTAAGAAGCTGTATTGGAGAACAGACTAAGAACTATGACTTGGAATAATACAGTCGAATTTTCCCTCTTATCCTGTTAGAAACCGCTACAGCTTAAACTGAGATCTGGTGAATATCCCTAACAAATTGCACAAGAGGGTAGAGTGAGGTCAAGGGAGGATATTATTTTACGCGTGACTTGGCGGTGATGTGGCCGTTTTTGGCGTGATCATGCCGTTTTGGCTAGCGGTTGGTAAATATTGTACTAAACACTTTCAAGCTCCACGTTTTTGGATGTTGTAACGTGACTCAACTTGAATTTTGAATTTCAGTAATAGCTTTGGCACCTGTCTATCATTTGTTATAACTTTAAATTTCTAGGTTAATTGTAATCACATTCAGAGTGATAATACTAGGAATTAATGAGATGTTTTGTCCTTCAATTCTATTCGAGTCACTGGTTATCTCAAACAAGTGTGGTGAAAGGTTTTTAAGTGCGCCTCAAAGAGCCTCTTTTCATGCATTTTGTCATATTTTAGGGTTATGGGCGTATTGCGTTAGTAGGTACCTACTCAGGTTGTCCCATAACTATTCATTAGGTCACTTAGATCATCCGAAATAATATTTCTTTTAGTTGTTGATTATTTTTTGACTTCCATGAACTGGATTTTATGATTTATTTATAAATAGGCACATCGAAGCTCTGCCTACCCTTCCGAAGACAATGATGTGATGTCTAACACACAAACGGCAAACTCCAAAGACGAGGCGGTATAATTTTCTTTGCACGATAAAGATCATAACAGATTTTTTTACGATATCTTTTATGTCAGCGCATGTCGTTAGTGTAATGTATCGTATTGATGACGTCACTAAAAGTATAATATCGAAATCCGGGAAAAGTAAAATGGAGAAAATTGTTCCAGTTAAGGTATATGTTTCATGACTGATATCCTTTAAAGTTAAACTTAAGTCATGGCTTATCGAGAGGACGTTTTATAATGTTGAAGATTTTGTACGCAAAACAGCAATTTTTTTTGTAAATGTATTATAAGTAAATTATTATTTTAATATATTATTATATTTACAATATGGAGTTGTTATATCTGAATTTATATTAGCTTTAATTGCTTTCAAGTGACCCGTAAACTGTCATTTATAATTAAATCGTTTATTGCTTAATCTGTCGTGTGTTCCAACCGTATGCGACTAATCATCATTGAATACAGTATATCAGCGTCGTTTATTCTCGCCGATCGCGACTACAATGTGATCATAGTAAATGTCAGCCGGAGAGTCGCGATGCGCGCGCGCACTTGCGTCGTTTTAACTGCTCATGCGTCGTTAAAACAGCTTTATTGCGCTATTCCAGATGTCACCGTGATGGGTATTGTAATTAAAATGCTGCGTTCTGTACGCACGAATGATAATTAATTAACTGTCAACATTACATTGTGGCCCCACATTGAGATTTCCCCGTGTGGGCACATAGAAAAATACCGGCGGAGCACTGACTGACCTGCCAGTTCAGTTCAGCGTTAAGTTGATACCCCCTTTCTCCCCTTTCTCCCCTTTCTTTTATTATTTTATTTATTTATCGTATTAAAAATTAACAAATGAAATTATATTAAAATTGCATGATATTAACCTCTTTACTTGGTGACAATGCTATAATGAGTCTAAATTTATTACAGTTACACTTTACTTACTAACTATATAATAATAAATTAATATCTTTTTAATCATTTAAGTAAAAAAAAAACATTGAAATTTAAATGAGTAGCTTACATTCACGTACCAGGTTGATACATTCAACATTTTAATAGGGGGATAGCTTTAAACAGATATTATGCCTGCCAAATAAATACCTGCTGCCAGACTTAACTGTGTATTTATCTACTCATGTACACTATATATGATTTTTTGTTTTCTTCTTTCTGTCTTCTCCTAGTCCTCTCAATTATTCACGGATGTCATAAAATATTTTTTCCAGTAGCTAAGTTTTTAGTTTAATTTTAAACATATGCGAAGGCAAATAATTGAATTTATTTGATAAGTTATTAAAAAAATATAATTGCATTTAAATGGGCATAACGTTTTATCATTTTCAGTCTACTGGGTGGTATACTGGTAATTTTTTTTCATGGATTCGTAATTACCCGGGATGACTCATTTTTTTTTATTTCTGTGTACACTTAGCCCTGTCATTCAAATGTAACGCGCATATTACGCAGCCACTCGTAAACAAGAAAGTCCCATATTCAGTCTAGAAGACGATCAAAATCGGTGACATTGTCTCGCGAAACAAAAACACATTAAACCTATTAAACCCAATAACTGTTATATGCTAGGGACTTGTCGCATTCTTAGTAATAAGATTAACGTGTGTTATTGAAAAAGAGACGTTTAATTTTATATGTCTGCCATCTGTCGTTATGTGATTCACCAGATGACTGGGAGCGAAACTGCGTAAGTATATTTTTGTTATTTTTTTGTATTGCTCCTAATTCATCAATATGATTGTTATATCAATAAATATTACATTATTTCACTAGCTTTATTTCTTGAAATATTTCTACTAAATAACCTTACTAATATTTTGTTAGGAATAACAATTAAAAAATAATTTATTTGCGGCACTAAGCTTACACAGAACATAAACAAAAGACACAAGTATCTAACTAAATATTAATTATTTATAAAGTATTTTTAAAGAATTTTGAAAAAATGTCTCGTTTTAGTCTTAAGTAAATGTATAAAAAATAAATTAATTAATTAATGTATAAATTATGTGTTCTTCTATAGTTGTAGTGGCATTGCCGTGTGCCGAATTACCGTTACGATTAATCGTGTATATAATGTATTTGTTCTATTCCATAGCAAAGAAATCCAAGTGTGACTTGAAATAAACAGCTATTTCCTCAGTTATTTGTAAAAAAAAAATGGCGTTCTAGTAATCCTCAGAAACAATAGAAGATAAAAACATACAATAAACTATAAAAATCAATGAGAAATACTGTTGTAATATTAATATATAAGCTATCAGAACATTTTTCAAAACCATATTATAACTCCGTAGAAAATATTTTTAAATGAGTTGTTACATTTTTGTACGAAACAGCTTTTGATCAAATATTGGCACACTTCTCAGTCTTCCGTCTGTTTGTAAAACGTGCAAAATTAAATGGTTTCTGTAGTGACATAAAGTAGGACAGGGAACGGGGGGAAGGAGGAATTATTAGCTTTATTTTTTTCTTTTATTCTCACGGGAAAATACCGCTTAACATCAGATGGCGCACTTTGCAAATAAAACCAAAAAATAAGCAATACTTTAATTAGGTAGGGTAAAAGTGACAATAACCCATTTCTAGCAGCATAAGAAGCAATTCTTCTTCTTCTTCGAGTCACCGGTTCTGTCGAACCAGTGTGGTGAAAGGATTGTAAGTGCGCCTCAAAGAGGCTTCTTTCGTGCCCGTGTCTTCGAATTTTTAGTTCTAGGACATGTTGGTTTCCTCACGATGTTTTCCTTCACCGTTTTGAGAACGTGGTATTGCGCACATAAATCTTTCAATCGAAAAACTCATAGGTGCACGTCGGAATTTGAACCGGCGTCCTCCGGATTGAAACTCGGGGGTCAGTACCGCTAGACCACCACGCTCGCATAAGAAGCAATGACATTAAGACATCATCAATCACTTTCGTGCCAACTGAGGGAAATCGAATTATCTCCCGATTTCCTTCACGTTAGGTCGTTAGTAAATGCGATGACCCATATATTGGTGGACGTTTCACACAGCGCCATCTAGCCCCAAACTAAACAAAGCTTGCACTGTGGGAACCAGTATAACTGTTAAATACATTATACACAATAGTTTGTAATTACATAATAGTGCTTTTTTAATTACATACATATATAAACACGCCTGTTTCCCGGAGGGGTAGGCAGAGATCATGGTTTTCCAACTGCTACGTTCCTGTCATACCTCCTTAGCTTACATATTATTATATTATATTATTATACTAGCTGTTGCCCGCGACTTCGTCCGCGTGGAATTCGGTTTTATCACGCACCCCTATTTTACCCCTAAGTTACTCCTTGTTACATCAGCTATCTGCCAGTGAAAGTCCCGTCAAAACCGGTCCAGCCATTTTAGAGATTAGCCGGGACCAAACAGACAGACAGACAGAAATTGTAAAAAATGTTGTTTTGGTATATGTACCGCGTATACCTACTACATCCATATGCACTTAGTAAAAAGCGGTTATTTTAATATTACAAACAGACACTCCAATTTTATTTATTTGTATTAGGTAAATAGGCACCAGAAATATCAACGGTTTAATCAAACCAAATGGGATTTGATTGTGTGTGTATGTATGTGTAATTAAATTATTCCCTATAGATTTTTCATGTTTGATCTTCCACTTAACTCTTATACTTCTGTCAGAAAATAGCAGTCACCGTCCAAAACCTCACATCCTCAGTGGGAATGTGACGATGCGACTCCATCTCCTGTGATTGATGATCTGAACAGTTTTTCACTTGACGCCCAATCGGATGGGCTGCCCAAACAAAGATAGTGGGTTTTTCCATATATATTGGAGTAAAAAACGGGAAACCCTCGAATGACACGAGAAAATTGAACTGTCGTGTTCCTTTGTATTATTAGTTGATTACTCGGACTTTTCTGTTGTGTCGTTTAATGATTAAATATATTATTATGTAATAAATTAAGAAGAAAAAACTGTTTATCCGAGATCGAATAATAATAATAAATTTATTTGTATTTGTTACCAAAAATAGAATTACATCGAAGCACTTAAATTATTATATTGATAAGAATATATTGATTCAATTTATTATGCAGTAGGTACCGTGAACGGGTAATATGTTAAGTGCGGCGGAAAATAGTGTTGAAATATGAAAAAAAATATTGAATGTCTCAGTCACTTCTCGGGCTCATTGCGGGCCTTCTTGAGTCCTCCTATACCTATGTAAGGGAGGACAGTTCTTTTGTTATGGCTAAAGCTATCATATCAAAACATATTTCTTAAAGAAGTACCGGTACTTCTTTAAAAAAAATATTCCATTCCCATTCAAAGATATAAGGGCCATTTCAATAAAAACTCATAAGAAATAGATCCGGTGAACCGCGACGGGCCGATTTATACGACTAATGAATCCAATATTTGGAATAAGTTGGGCAATATCGTCATAATGAGATTTTGGAATTGGTTTTAGAATGGGAATTATTGGATTCTTGGGGTGTATGGAATTGGTTTTGCATTGATTAACGCTTTGTGCTTACGGAAAATATTGCCTAATTGGAGCTGTGCCGAGAATATTCGAAGATATGAAGTCTGTGCTGACCGCTCAGTGGCTAAGTTTGTAGCATCCCTACCGGCGAAGCGAGGGTTCCAAAGAGTTCCGGGTTCTATTCCCGGATTGGGAAACCTGAGCGTGAAGTTTGTTCGCGGTTCTTGAATTTTCCTTTCGTATATGTGTTAGTCAGTGCCACCCGCGACACGGGGATTCCTATTGCAGCCATTACTATAATTAGGGTGTTTTTTTTTTTCCATTAAATTATGCTATGGTAAATGTAGAACTCGGATGGAATTGCATTATTTTTTATTTTTTATTGGAATATGAGCATGTGTATAAATTACTTTTTAGGGTAAATATCGGATTTTTATCTACCGCAATGGTCATCAGCCAGGATTTAGAAAGGAGGACTTTAATGTCCTATTAAAATATGTCATTTGAAGTCGTTGAAAAAGTTAACACAAGCACTCATGAACATACTGGCTGTGAAATAGATTGGTTCGCAAACTTCCTCATAATTTCACCGACCCGTGTCCGGCGTCCCGGGGGAAATCAAATTATCATTCATCGGCTATACCTCTATATCTGTTTAAAAGTTACGAGGTATATCCGGGTTTATCGATCGACTATCTGCCGCCAGCGGCTTCGCCCGATACCCGAAAAAAATTATCCAAGTCATCAACTACCTATTTTGTTTAATTTTCAGCCTGATCCGTTCAGTTACTCTAGTGTGAACTGGAAACAAACATCCAGTTAGTTATCATATTTATAAAACTAGTTCGGGCCGCGTCTTCGTCCGCATGGTACCGTACAAAAATTGACTGTGAATGAATACGAGTAAAATGTATAAATATAATATTTAACTATTACAATTAATTAACTATTAAATATTTAAATATTCCATTTGAAAATCTTCATTAATTTTGAACAAGTAAACAACGTTTGTTCACATGAATGATTTATGAAAATTGACATCATCATTCGCCCTGCTTTTGTCAAAATAAAACGCGGGATGAAAATCCAACTTGCACCACGGAAAACTGTAAGCCTCGCGTTTATTGTGCTTCGTGACAGACGCGAACGGGATTTGAGATTCACGCTCCGATGTCGAGCAGTAGAGCGCAATCCGCGTTGCAGCCACGCCAAGTGTCAAATCTATGTATATATGGGTCTGTCTGATGGCTCCTTCACTGAGTGTACCTGTGTAATATAATAATATTGGTAGACAATTCACACAGCCCCATCCAACCCCAAACTAAGCATAGCTTGTACTATGGGAACTAGACAACTGATAGAATACTTTTTTTCTTGTAAATACGTCCATATTAACACCGAAACACAGAACAAACATCTATGTTCGTCACACAAATGTTTGTCCTTTGTGGGAATCGAACCTACGACCTACAGCGCTCAATGCAGAGTCACTACCAACTGAGCTGTGATGCCTGGCAAAATGTAGTAACCTGACTGCAGAGTATTATTTTGTCTTCGACTATTTATACGTGTATAGATATCCTGATCTTGAACTCGGGAAATTCTCCGCGAATCGACGAACTCTACCCAGCTTACACTGACTACCCATTGTCTGCGGAAAACCTTGCAAACCTTCATCTATGGAGCGAATCTATTTTTACTCTATGGATTCTCTGTGAAACTGTACGAATCACCCATTGACACTGTCTGAGGTTGGAAGATAAATTCAGGGCAATGTTTGTTCTCGGGTCGTGGATTTTGATGTGAAACATCTATAGCCGCACGTAAAACCGATTTCTGGCTTGGCGACGCGTCGCCACGCCATGAGCGCTGATTGGTCCGTTCAAGGTTACGACAAATCATAAACATTATTAGTGATGGGGTACTTAGTTCCTTACAAAATAATGTCGATGTTTCACATCTGCCAGGCGTCCCGTGACGGCTCACATTTTTTTTTGTTTATATATATATATTTATGTAATACATTTATGGAACGAGCCGACGGCCCACCTGGTGTTAAGTGGTAACCTCGGCCCATAACAACTGTTGCAACTTTGGTCCTCCCCTACTAGGTACGACAAGACCCAAGTCGCATCGTATGCGTCCGTAACTCTGAGACGTGTAGGTGGAATGTCTCATGTGCCTGTTATTTCACCGGAAACCACACCTTTCAAACCGGAACACAGTAATGCGAATGCTTCACTGCTTCGCGGCAGAAATGGGCATGGTGGCAGTACTTCCCCGGACGAACTTGGCGAGAGTTCTACTGGTCTTAAATCTAAACTGAGTACACTTCGTCACATACGAAATAAACAATGGCGACAAAATGTGAAAACTGAACAATGTGTGCAGTAAAGTACTGTAAAATACGTAAATTATAATGTGTCCGTAGAGACATAAACCGAAATAATTTATGCCCGCCCTCGCCACTAAACTTACACAGATTTACAAGGGGATTAAACGAAATTTTCCCGCTAAACGGATAGAGCTCTGTGAAACCATAAATAATGTGTAAATCATTCCATCCAGCCGACACAGTGCACTAGCCTACATTGGCGTATCTAAAGATTTATGTGCACGCTACTTAGTGGAAGATATCTTTGCTAAGTACTACTACTATTTCTACTACTGATACTAATACTACGACTACTACTACTCGAGACACTGGGTCTCATAATTAAAGTGCGCCTTAAAGAGGTTCCTTTCGTGTCCACGAATTTTTGGTAGGATAGGGTTTCTAGAATGTGTGTGCTTTCCTTCCCCGTTTTAAGAACGTGGTTTTGTGCACTACATTTTTTATAGGAAAATACTCATTTATTTGAAGCAGCGACCTCCGAATTAAAAGTCGGACCACAATTTTACCATTCTCTCATACCATATACCCTAAACACACTAAAATATTAAATCACATTTACGAGACAAATACGTTTTTTATTGTGGCAATTTTTTTATGTCGCTGTTAAACCCGGTACATTTAGTTTTACGTTGTTATTCTTCGGTTCCCTTTCATTTGTTAATTAGGTCTAATGGTGTTTATAATGGGATTTGTTATTTTTCTTCTTCTTTGTTGGTCTTTTTATTAACTCGATGTAATTCTTCAGTTGGATTTTTATATATTTTCATCGTGTATATGTTTCCCGGACGAAATTGATACAAGTTCTTTGCTACTCTTCCGCGCTCACACAATAGTGAATATTTATTTATGACCCATTTGATTTCATTAATTAATTTAACAGTGTAATAATATTAATTTAATTATTGTTAAAAATAGTACCCTGTTACACTTGGCACTTTGGCCCGCCATGCGTCATTTCCAGACACAAATTTCACATTAGTTAGGTACCAACTTACTGTTTTGTACTTACTTCTTTATTACTTATGTTTCAATCGACGCTTTTTTTCTTCGTCCGTGAATTATTAGGCATTTTTCCATCATTTTTATGAATACTGAACTAATATTCTAATGACCAGTAGAACTTTAGTCAATTCGTCCGAGGAGTCCTTGCCATACCCATTTTTGCTGCAAAGCAGATACATCGCGTTACTGTGTTCCGGTTTGGAAGAGGTGGTTGCCGGTGTAATTACAGGCAAATGAGACATTCCACCTACGCGTTTCAGAGTTACGAGCGCATGTGAGGCGACTTTGGTTTGTTGTACCTAGTAGGGGAGGACCCAAGTCGTATCGCTTGTTATGGGCTGTTACCACTTAACAACAGATGGGCCGTTGGCTCGTGCCGTAACTGATTCACTTAAAAAATATGTATAATGTGTTTAAGGAGTCTACTGTGGTTACATTTGTCAAATTTATATTCATAATTCACAGTTTACCTTATTAATAAATAAGTAACCAAGTTTTGTGTACAGTCAACTCAGAACTGTAAAATATTATTAATAGTTTTAATCAATTATATGTAACCTACTTTAAAATCAATACGAAAACAAACCAACTACTGTAAATCGTTCGATACATTAAAATAAAATCTCAAATTGTAACATACATATCACAGAGTGCACTGAACTCGATTGAATATCTCAATCTGAAACGATCGAATAAATTAATCGATTGCGTATCGATAGCCGGGAGAGTATCTCGATACAGAGTGGAAATAGTCCACAATTATAGATCGACGTGCTATTTTTGAGTGAGTAGAAACAGACGATCGGTATGCGTGCGTGGCGCAAGATATAATACGCACGTTAAATGAAAATCTCCATAGAAAATGTTATTAGTAATGCTGTATGGCGCCGATGTGGATTGCGGGCGACTTGTGTGACCAAATATGTTTAAGTAGGTATAAAGGCTAGTTATATGTATTAGGCACACTATGTGTATGATAATTTTAATGTTAAAATTACATTAAGCTAAGAGCAGTAGAACTCTAGCCAAGTTCGTCCGGGGAAGTACTGCCACCATGCCCTTTTCTGCCGCCAAGCAGTAACGCTTTCGTGTTACTGTGTTCCGGTTTGAAAGGTGTGGTTGCCGGTGAAATTACAGGCACACGAGACATTCCACCTACACGTCTCACAGTTACAGGCGCATACGTTGCGACTTGGGTCTTGTCGTACCTAGTAGGGGAGGACCCAAGCCGGTCGCTTGTTATGGGCTGAGGTTACCACTTAACACCAGGTGGGCCGTCAGCTCGTTTTGTAACTGTATTACATAAAAAAAAAATGAAAAATATTAATTACACATCGAAATGCGTCAACAGATATAATTTGTTTAAGCGTCTGTCTCCACACTAGACCAACTCTCATCTTTATGTGAACTCCTTTGAAATATTGTGTTGATACGAAAAAACTGAGTTATTCTCAATCCGCCACCTTCAAATTGTTTCTTTGTTTTAGTGGTCCAGCATCCAGCTTTCGACCCTTTAATAACCCCTTAATTGTACCTGTATCGTATTCAAAATGCTCCACGTCTACATACTGTAAGCGATCTCGTAACTGATAAGTATATCCCCCCTTATGACGTGAAGGCATAATGTCTCATGTGCCTGTAATTTCACCAGCTACCAAAATAGTTGCTTTGTGATTTTAATCACAATGTGAATGCAACATGTGTTTTGACTGTATCAGATTTACATTATTTCAGTACGAAGCATTTTTGTATTACATGTCAATACGATCTTACATTTCTCTGTTTTATTTTTATGTATAGATTTATATAATGGAAGACGAAATGGAAAGTATTATTCATTTCGCTTAATAAGACCATTCAGACTATATCAATAACAGAAAACCTTTTACAATAGATATAGTATGTATACATAAATTATGCTATATATTACACTTGTATATTTACAATATAACTGGCTGTTATCCGCGACTTCGTCCGCGTGGAATTTGGTTTTATTACGCACTCCTATTTTACCCCTCGGAAAAGTAACCTAATTTACTCCTTGTTACATCAGCTATCTGCCAGTGAAAGTCTCGTCAATCAGGCCAGCCGTTTCAGAGATTAGCCGGAACAAACCGACAGACAGACAGACAGACAAAAATTGTAAAAAATGTTGTATTGGTATATGTACCATGTAACCTTTATGGAAACAAATAAATAATATAATACATTAAAAACTAATAGGCTCCGACCCTATAATCCGTATAGTATAGAGGAGTTAATTCCTGCTCGGCGGCAGAATCAGCTAGGCCGTAACGTCCCATTATCTCGTGCCTTGTACCGCTTCACAAACAATGGACCGCGACACGCGATGCCGGCTATCAATCACGTAGTTACGGGACAGACTTCCGGGGCTACTGTTGTCTGCCGGCTGATTGCCGTAGCTTGCCGTTATTGTTTGAAAGACGTTTCGTATGTGGTTTTCAGTGACGGCATTTTTAGGCCTCCAAATAATACATGAAATAAATTTTATTAAAAGTGTCAAACAGAATTTATATTTTACAAATAAACTGTAGATTTGATTTCTTCAGAATAAATTTTTATTTGTTTGTTCAAATCGAAATTAATTTATTTTACGAAATATTTATTATAATAAATATTTATGTTAATACGTATTCACAAAAAAGTACAAATATATGTACTCTATCAGTTGTCTGGTTTTCATAGTACAAGCTATGCTTAGTTTGGGACTAGGGTGCTAGGACTAGGGTTAGGTGGACTAGGGGCGCTGTGTGAATTGCCCACCAATATAATTATTATTTATAGCGCCATCTCGATGAACAAGCATATTCACATAGTTAAAATGGAACGCTAACTAAAACATGTACATTAACAACTAGCTAACGAAATGAATATATACTTAATCATTACTCATTTGACATTGACATATTATTTATATTATTGTAATTCTAAACGAAACGAAATCAGTTACGATGGGCGGCGTTGGAATCGTTACTAATGGCAGTTTGATATGTCATGCATTATAGCAGTGTGCAGTGTGCATACTGCTGCCAAGCAGTAACGCGTTCGCGTTACTGTGTTCCGGTTTGAAAGGTGTGGTTGCCGGTGAAATTACAGGCACAAGAGACATTCCACCTACACGTCTCAGAGTTACGGGCGCATACGATGCGACTTGGGTCTTGTCGTACCTAGTAAGGGAGGACCCAAGTCGCATCGGTTGTTATGGGCAGAGGTTACCACTTAACACTAGGTGGGCCGTCGGCTAATTACGTAACTGTATGACATAAAAAAAAAAAACAACCCTGTAGTAAAAAGTTCTCCAAGTAACATTGCACACAATCGTCCAGCGATGAACAAATCATGTCGGCGTCTGAATGGAGTATCCTTTGTTACTACCCCCCCATTTGCCCCGCCGAGGGTGATCGGAGTGGGAGATTGTAATGAATCATTCCTCTATTGACGAGTCCTAACGGTGGACTGAATGACCGCGAATGGACGCTTTTGTCTTGGATTGATTGTCACAGATGTGGACATGATTCCTCGTGAATAAGACCGAAAGTTTTATTTTATTTAATGACTATTTGATGTTTGACTCGGCATATCTGAAAGCATATATAAGTCAAAGTCAAAACCTTTATTTCCATAGAATTCGTAAAGAAATGGCTTGGAAACGTCAATATTAATCAAAACATAAGGTACTTATCGCTAAGTTTGACGCCTGTTCAAACCCTATCCGACCCTCCATTGGTCAGAACTGACAAGAAACCCCTAAAGGAGGGCTTCTTTTTTTCGCGAGCACGATCCTTGTAACAGTCTGTTTATTCATAGTTTTAATATCTGCCATAGATGATCAAGTTGCTAGTTTGATCCAGTAAAATTAACCGCGTGTAGATGTCTTGTGTGGTGTCTTAGAGAGATGAAGAGGATCAGTAAAGTTAGGTTTATAGGTTCGTCAAGGTTTGCCCAAGTTTGTGGTCTGACCACGATATGCTTAAAACAACTAAAATAAGTGTTTCACCAATAGACAGATTCATGAGGAAGGTTTAAATGTATAACATTAAGATTTTGTGTAGATTGGCTTCTTCTTCTTCTTCGAGTCACCGGTTCTGTCGAACCAGTGTGGTGAAAGGATTGTAAGTGCGCCTCAAAGAGGCTCCTTTCGTGCACTCGACACGTGTCTTCGAATTTTTAGTTCTAGGACATGTCGGTTTCCTCACGATTTTTTCCTTCACCGTTTTCAGAACGTGGTATTGCGCACATAAATCTTTCAATCGAAAAACTCATAGGTGCACGTCGGGATTTGAACCGGCGAGCTCCGGATTGAAACACGGGGGTCAGTACCGCTAGACCACCACGCTCACGCTGTAGATTGGCTGAATTATGTCGACGTTTGTTGAAGATGTTGGAAAACATCATGCCCACTGGAAGCTTTACTTATTGTTCCGCTTAAACCACTAGAGTGATATGTTCTTATTAAAATACTCGTATATCGTTATTAAATTAGACTATCGTTTTCTTCTTTTTTTAGGTGTATAAACTCTGCTGCTCGTGCGAAGCCGGGGCGACTCGCTAGTATTTAATAACTGATTTGTAATAATTTTGATCAGAAGCGACTTTAAATAACATTTCCCCTCAAGTGACAGTTGAAATAAGCTTTCAAGACGTTGTTTCTCGATTCAAAATCAATATGGACTGTCAAAAGCAGTAAACTCGATTCTGTATAATCCTAATGCGATTCGTCGAAGGTGTGATGTTTCTTTTACTGGGAAACAGGATCCCTGGAGATATGCGGCTGTTTCTCGTGAGTGAGTCGGGTACAGATAAATTTCCCCCGGGAATATGTCCAGGATTGGTGCGTTTGGTAATTTCACACAATTTTTTGGTAACCTAATTACGAGGTGTGAAATGGAGGCCAGTGGTACTTACCATGGATTTTTACACCAAAAGTCGTTTTCATGTGAAGAGTTCAATTAAATATGTTCTTAAAACGGTTATGGCAAATATCGTAAGGAACTAGCCATATCGTAGAACCAACAGTAGGCTTTGGATATACCAATCGGACTGCTGCTAAACACATTCAGCTTCGCTGATCAAAGATCTTTGCCAGGGTCAAGCAAATCTTTTTGAGAATAAGTTTTGATGATTTCTCATGTCATGCGAGATATACTCTCGAGCAGTATTCTCAGAAAGCATTCTTTGGATTCAAAGTTGCGACCTTGAGTCGACATACTCGCCACTGAGGTCTTTACTTCTTCGCTGTGTGTCGGGTATGTTTTTAACGGGCGCCTATCTTAGTTAAAGATTTCGCATGATTTTTGTTAAGTTTATTAATCGAAGTTTCGATGGCTTAAATATTAAAAACTTTTGGCCACGTGCCCCCTGAATCTGTGCTCGAAGTTTTGATATTTGATTACACAGAGGACACTTTGAAACTATTGCAAATTTGTTTGAAAACATGAGCTAACCGAAGCCCTCCATCGCTAAGTTAAGCCGCAATTGTGCACGAAACTGCAAACATGGACGGTTCACCGGTGGTCGGTAAACATTCAACAGATTATAGCATCCAGAACCCTGTGAATGAATGAATGAATGAATGAAAATGATTTACTGTACACCATCAAAATGTAGTACAAACGTCAAAACTATTTACGATACACGTACAATGGGCGGTCTTATCGCTAAGAAGCTGTTTCTTCCAGACAACCTTTGGATGGAAAGGATCTAACAAGTTGTGATATACTGGGTGGCGGTGCACTAAAAAAAGTGCATAGAAATAAATAAGTCATTACTCTAATACATATTAAAAATATGATGAACCTACATTTATAATTATAAAAATACATACTAGTACATGGAATATAAATACACATATATATATATAAAACAAATTACATACAAAATAACAAATATATACAGGGTGTGGCGTAATGAGTGGATAATAGGGTACCTGCGGGTAGGGGCCATTGTGGCGGTTCAGAAAAATATTTGTTATGCTCAGTAAAAGTGCCTCGGTTTTCGAGATATTCGACATTTTCGAAATTCGAAAGCAAGTAAAATTTTAGTGAAATCTTATTTTAAAAACATAACTGTGCTTGTGTTATAAAAATAATAGTTTCCATTCGATAGCACATCTATCCAAGAATACTATCCAAAAAACAGATAGAAAAAAAAAAAACATTTGCAGTCTGGGCGCCAAAAATAGTGACGAAGGGTGAAATATTTCTTAAATTTCGAAAATGTCGAATATCTCGAAAACCGAGGCACTTTTACTGAGCATAACAAATATTTTTCTGAACCGCCACAATGGCCCCTACCCGCAGGTACCCTATTATCCACTCATTACGCCACACCCTGTATATATATATATAAAACATACACAACTAGCACGAATATGCCATAAAGGATAAAAATGCATCCACCCAGTCGTGCACACAATCGCTACGGTACTACCCCAAATCCATAATCCATAATATATTCATACATCGCTGGTTCTAAACGGCTCCAATATTCATCCCGTGCGAAACCAATTTGTACGCGTCTTTCCATTTTAAAAATTCAACCGGGCGGCGCGGCGCCCTAGTTCATTTTGAACGTGCATTTTCGTCCTAGGGTGGGACATCCGCTGTTACTTATGTGTTGTCTGTGGTGGGATGTCATAGAGAATGAAGAAGGTTTTTTTTTTAAATTATGATCATTTGGACCAATAGTGTATTATATTAAAGGTATTAACTACATTATGAAATTCTGACGAGCATCAATGAAATTAATTACTTGAAAAATTGATGGATATAATATCACGTTCTCAAAACGTTGAAGAATCTTCAGGAAACCTACGTGTATTAGAATAAAAAATGCGAATATATGTGTCAAGTGCACGAAATGAGCCCCTTTGAGGCGCACTTTCATAATTTCACCCTGGTTTCGAGAGAACCAGTGACACGATTATTATTATTACTTCACCATCAAAATATAAAGTGATCGCAACGAATTTGTGTGAAAGAGTATGTAATGCTGTTTCTCCATTTTTGATACATCCACTGTGGCTTTGTTAATTTATTATACACACATCCTCCTGTAGGGCTTGAGGCTTCTAATGTCAACAAGTTAATTTGTGTAGACACGGAGGCATCAAGCGGACCTTCCGCCACTGATTAATCTTTGTATAATATAGTGGTTTTGTAATTTCGTATTACTTCGGATAGAAAAACAACTGACTTTTCTTTAGAAACCTTCTGCCCAAAGCGGCACTGTTAAAGGAGTCTTATTCCCGGCCCTGTGTCATTCTTGAAAATCAGACAAGGAAGACTTTTCGAAATACATAAACATGGAAGATATTTAAACCATATTTATTATTTTTCTTAATAAAATTGTTTAATGAACTTATTTATTATAACGAATGTTCACCCAAATAGTCGAATTTCAACCATAATCTTAATGAAAATTCGAGGAAAGCATCCACAAACAGAAGAGATAATTATACTTAATGATTTTGTCTTTAAAAAGTGTTTCGAATTTTCTTTTATTAATCAAGCTCGTAAATGCTACTAAACAAAAAAAAACATTTCTAAGAGTAAATGGTAATTAACTATTTTGTATTTTCCTATTTATTCGCAGATTATTCACAGTTTTATTTACGATAATCCAGTTTGCTAGATATTTCATAAAATTTTACGTGTACGTGTAATCGGGAGTGAGAATCAAACCCCTAGATTAAACCTTGTTTAAAATATCAGCAAGCGTAGATAAAATATTTTAATAGGTTGTGTTATTACCAAAATATACCGATTTACAACCTATTGTTTGGAATTATAAATAATTGATGATCGGTTCCGAGGGTCAGCTGTTTGCCAGTTTTCGGGATTCGCGTAGAATTATAAATAGTGCTTGGTTTTACTGGGATCATTCATTTAGCTAAGTGAATGCGAATCACCTAATTGTAAAAAACAAGCCTCTACTTAATTTAGCATGATAATAGTTCTTTAGAAAACGGACAATATGGTAGATTTCGTTTTTTTTTGATAAGATTAATTAAGATTGCGCACCAAAAGTATCTTGCAAGTCGTACGTGATAGATATGGCTTGCCGACAGTGAAGTCTTTTATTCGGGTCCTGGTCGTAATGAGGATATTTTTACTAACAACTGCTCACTTTTTTACTCTCAAATTACGACACTGCAGTAGATAATTTTATGACATCCATATAATGACCACAATTCTTTTATGACACTAATATGAGACCAAAAAGTGTTAAGCGATAGCAATAAAAATAACCTGTGTATCTCATATCAAAATAAGTTTCTGCAGCATAGTCAATACTTCCAGGAAGCACTATTGTACATTTAGTTTCACTTCTATTTGTGTGTTACTCTGTGAAGGGTAAATTGTTTGGGCATTTTGATAGTCTCGTAGCTGTGAATAATTTAACGCGATTTATGTCGACGAAACGATGGGTTTGTTTATCTATTTTAGGGATTGTTTAGTTTTGGTTACAAATTGTTTAAATAAATAACGTTATCGGAAACCGAGTAACCAAATTGTGGTTATTTCTATTGATAGTATAAATGCGAATGCATGTAGGATGTATGTTTTTACCCCTCCACTACAAATCTACAGAACCAATTTGCCAGAAGACTGAAAATAGGTGACCTGGATTATGAAATAATTTATGGTAACCATAATGTTTGTTCTGAGGTCTTGAATGATTTTTTTACACAGCACCATCCAACCCCTTACTAAGCATAGCTTGTACTGTGGGAACTGATACAATACTTTTTTTTGTAAATTCATATTAATACTTAGAACTTAAACAGAACAATCTATGTTCGTCACACAAATTTTGTCTCAGGTGGGAATCTAACCCACGACCTACAGCACAGGATGCTCAGTTTAAATATAAACTAAGCTGTGGGGCCACTTGACTTAATGATACCAAGTACCAGTCATTTTTGTTAGAAAATGTGTTGGCTGGGTGGTACGGAGCCCGACTTTCATTCTGATAATTGCTGGTTTAAATCTGGTGCAGGCGTGCACCAAGGAGTTACTGGAGTACTTAATAATATATATACATGACACTACCTCGAAAAGGAAAGAAAAATAGCTCGAGTCACTTGACATTTCTTGACTGGCCTCACAGCTCAGTTGCCCTACCTTCTGCGCTGTAGGTCGTGGGTTCGATTACCATCCAGGACAAACATTTGTGTGTCGAACATAGATGTTTGTTCTGTGTCTGGGTGTTAGAATGTATGTATTTACGACAAAAAAAGTATATATGTATTCTATCAGCGGCTGCGGCTAATAAGTCAGAATTTACTGTCGCTCCTCGTCTCCTTAGCGGAAACGTTAAATGGTGATGCAGTCCTTTCCCTCTCGAAGTATACAACATGTTTAAACTAATTTTCTAGCTACCCCAGTGTCCTAGTTTCGTCTGCCCCGGGGGAGTCCGCAGGAAGCGCAGGTCGTGTGTGTTGCATATTTGAGCGTGTAGCTCAAATATGCAACACACAAGATAATTAACTTGACTTCCGCTTCCGTGTAATGGTGATTGCTGCGGCTGAATTTATTAAGTTAGTGGTTTGGGTGCGTTCTTCGTACTTAATTGAGATTTGCTTTATTCAGAGGCGTTTGAATTGTGAATCTTGTATGTTTCCGGGTGTTTTGTGATGAGTTTGCCCTGGGCGGTCTGTTTACAGAATAGATAGAAAATTCTTTATTGCACCATAAAAACAAGTATAGGCGAACTTAATGCTAATTAGCATTTTCTTCCAGCTAACCTTTGTGTAATATGGAGTGGATATGGTAGTGCATTTGACTGGCCTCATAGCTCAGTTGGTTAGTAACCCTACCTTCTGCGCTGTAGGTTGTGGGTTCGATCCCCACTCAGGACAAACATTTATGTGACATTTGTAACATTGATGTTTGTTCTGTGTCTGGGTGTTAATATGTATTATATGTATGTATTTACAAAAGAAAAGTATATAAGTATTATATCAGTTGTCTGGTTCCCATGATACAAGCTATGCTTAGCTTACTTTGGGGCTAGATGGCGCTGTGTGAAATGTCCACCATTATTATTATTATTATTTGTGTACAAATTATTTACAAACGCTATATAAAAATACATGCAAGCGGCGTTATGTAAAACATATTGGGTGGACACGACGTTACTTCGACGCCCGCACTAAGTCGTTATTGTCTGGTTTATACCTCATTATCGTGACAGCGTGTTGGCACTACACGCACTGCTGGGTGTAGGGCTGCTGTTTCTAAAGCCATTCCTCACGGTACCCTGCGGTCCTCGACCGTTGTTTTCCGGCTATTTGTCCGGCCATCGGGCTGGTTTTAGAATCTTAATTAACATTACATTAAATGCACAATAATATTCTCTAAGGTCCCTGAAAAATTGTAATCAGTGGAAAATAATCTAAAATATGAAATATCGGGCTGGTGGCCGGCTACAGTTCATTGACCTTTATTCTGTAATCGGCATGCTCCAAAGTCTTTCTTCTCTTCTAAGTTGAAAAAATTTAAATATTGCCGACTTGAAGTTTCTTCATTTATTTACTTAGCCGGATATTTATACCTGGGATCGCCTTTTGCTACAAAGCCAACGGGACAAAAACTCAAGTGGGCTTTAGTGGCATCGAGTCCTATCAATGGTTCCGTATAGCTTTTTTCTTTTAATATTTCACACAGCGCCATCTATCCCCTTAGTGAGCTAGCCATAGCTGGTATAGAAACCAGACAGATCATAATAATACTTTTGTGAACATATAACACTTTTGAAAACATTTGTGTGACGAACAAAAAAACACCTTGAGGAAACCGGCATGTCCTGAAACCAATAAATTCGAAGACATGTGTCAAATGCTCGATAGGAGCCTCTGTGAGGCGCACTTTAATCCTATCAACAATGGTTTAAGGGAGCCAGTGGCACTAGTAGCGGTATTACGTTAGGACCCACGCCCAGACGAAAAATGTCCACGAATAAGGCAACAAGCAGTAATCACGCAAAATTAATATGACACTGTTTAATTATGAAGAACATTACAGCTTCCTCAATATTACAACATTGTTGTTTATTTGTTTAACTAACCTTAAGTGTTTCCATTAAAAGCTTTGCTTGTTAATGAAGTACTCTCGTTTAAACTTTACTACCCGTTTTAATTGATGCATTTCATTCTGTACCTAAGCTACTTATGTATATTTGATTTATGTTCTGATTTTGTTTGTTGACTGTACAATATTTTTGGTTCATCATTTATGTCTTAAGACCTAATTGTCTTCCCCCCCCTTCTTGTCTTGTCTTCTACTTGGTCGCATAATGACAATTGGATCTTTCCATACAAAAGAAGGAAGAAGAACGAGTATTTAAATTTGGTTAAAATATACCATAAATTATATATAACACACACTGTTTATATATAACATAAAACAAGAACAAAAAGAAAATACAATACAATACAATTGCTAAGTAAAAGCATATCTAGAGACGAAGATCTGTGAGAAAATAAGTAATTCTAACGTTAATTTTGTGTGAACAGTACACAGTTTTATTTCGTTGACCGTTGATACAGCTCTAGACCAGGCGGTCCGTAATATAATTCAATTAAGCTCACCATAATGCCCACCGAAGGGTTTTTGTGCCAAATCAAGGAACCCTAATGTTAAAGCTTAAACTGTGAGCGGGTCACATGTGATTTATCCCGATGCCCCCAGCTTAGTCTCTGTACAAACTGAAAAATAAAAGGAGATTGGGTTTTAGACCTTTTTAGGATGTACTGCAAGCTCTTAATCTAGGATTATAATGGCATCTGTAGACTTAGCTGAGACAGTTTAAATCTAGACTTTATTTAAAATGACTGTATTAAGTTGAGATTATTGTTTCGTTTTATATAGCGACAGCGTGGTGGCCCAGTAGTATAGACCCTGAATTTCAATCCAACGGTCGCTGGTTCAAATCCCGACGCCGCACCAATTGGTTTTTTAACTTAAAAGTTCTGTTGCCTTTTAAATAACATAAAAATAATAATAAATAAGTAAGAAAGAAAAGACGCTCCGTATTAGAAGGCCAGTCTATCAAAACGCCAACTAAAATGACCGACTATTAAAGCGACAAAATGTCATGTTAATTTAAAAAAACTTTCCACTTACTACTTATTTTTTGAATTGGATCAGATGAGTATATGAAATAAATAATTAATATTTAAATATTGGCGGACATTACACACAGCGACGTCTCGCCTCAAACTAACCAAAGCTATGGGAACTAGATAACCTGTGGAATACATATTTTGAGGTTTGAAAAGTTGATGTGGCCCAGAATCAAGATTGTATGATCAAAATTAAATTAGTAAAAATCATTTATGTGTTGTTGGACTTGAGCTGAAATGTGCAACCAGTTCTACATAGGCCTATTTCATTTTAAAAATATATAGCCTTAATATACGTTCGTACTGCAATACTGTGAAACAAAAGAAAGTAAAAATACTGAAAGCCTCATTCATCTCTAAGCTCTCATCCGGACCCGGGCGGAGATCATTAAACATTTAGCCCGCAACAAGGATGTAACCGTACAAAATAGATATTGTGTAGGAATGCTTTGAAATGTTCAGAACGGATAGAAACGTATATATGCCATAAATATATATTATGTTGGAATTTGGAAAACGTTTCCGATGTTCGTTCGTTCGTTGATCATCACTCATTTATATATTAATTTGCAACTTAACTAACCGAAGGCCCCTCCGAAATTATTATGTCTTACACACAACTCGATAATTATATTCTTGGAGATTTCCTCTTATAAAACTTGATAAAAAAGTCTTTCCAATAAAAAGTTTAAATCGAGTTTTTCCATCTGCCTACCCTAACAAATTTATTAGTGTACAAAAGTTGTAGATATATAATAAGATTTGGTCTGAACACTGTGTTTCTGTCATCGCGCAGTGTCGACGAAAATAAACATCTTAGTGTGAGAGCCGACTGTTGAAAGATATATATATATATTTTTATTTTTTTTTATTTTTTTTGGATATTATTATTAGATAGATATTTTTTATTTAGATTTAGATATATATTTTGTATTTATTAGACTAAAAACAACTTAATTAAAGTGTATTATTGTAGACTTGTAGTCATATTAAGCTTAGCTTTTGAATTCCCCATGCATTCAAAGTTTTTAATTTTACTGGTTTTCGGTACTAAATATTTGGAGGCACTGAAGGTCAAATTTGCATTAACAATTGAAAAGTTCTAAGTCATTCACCATTCTTTTAAATTGTATAAAAACCGATTTAAATGTTTCGTTTCAATATTTTTCGAATCAGACATTGCAGACATATGCAGATTACATTTGCATAAAGTATGAAAGAAATAAGAATGAGAAATGAGTGAATTTAATTTAACAGCTCCATCCTTTCGTCGACAACTTATGTCAAGCATTTGCCGCTTGTGTAATTAATTTAGACTGTTATTGTTAATGCTAATTTATATTTGTGTTTTTTTTTTGTAATATATTTAAGTTCACAAGTTTCCTAAACTGTACTACCTCATGGTGGAAACTTCACTGGTTTCTGTGTTATTTATTAGTTATAAGCTAACATAATTTATGTACTGTATGTGTTCCGTACGAGAAACGGCATCGCCTTAGGTTTAAGATAGTTAAAAATGTATAAGTTAGAAATAGCATCATAGAAGACAATAGAATAGTTCTAAGTAAGATCTTTTGTTATAACACCTGGTGTTTACGTGTGAAAATACAGATAGTTAATTCCCTTCTTCGAATAGTTCTAAGTAAGGTCTATTGTTATAACACCTGGTGTTTACATGTGAAAATAGTAATAGTTAAATCTCCTTCTTAGAATAAATACTAAAAGATAAGCCGCAGCATTGTCGTACCGCTCCCATTGGCAGCTGCGGCACAAGCCGGTTATAGTTAAATAGAATTAAATAGAATTGAATAGTACAATAAAGGAAACTGGAAAGGGGTTCGGAAATATCGTTGTGACGAGTGGTATAAATATAACGCCATTTCGGGCGTAAGTTGTAGTTGGTTAATAGTCGCGTAACAGTTCACACGTATAGTTCACGTAGTTGGTTAATAGTCGCGTAACAGTTCACACGTATAGTTCACGTAGTTGGTTAATAGTCGCGTAACAGTTCACACGTATAGTTCACGTAGTTGGTTAATAGTCGCGTAACAGTTCACACGTATAGTTCACGTAGTTGGTTAATAGTCGCGTAACAGTACACACGTATAGTTCACGTAGTTGGTTAATAGTCGCGTAACAGTTCACACGTATAGTTCACGTAGTTGGTTAATAGTCGCGTAACAGTTCATACGTATAGTTCACGCAGTTCGTTAGTAGTCGCGCTATAGGCGACACGCGTTCCGTAAATAGTCACGTAACAGTTCTTCGCAACCAGTGCGTTAATAGTCCAGCGTCAAGTCGAGCAATAGTCGACACGTTGGCTTAAATAGTAGTGCGCTAATCGCGGAATAATAGAAATAGATAGCAGATCGGCAGTACCACTCGGAACAACCGGAACCCAACCCTCCAGTATAGAAACACCATCTGAAGTTTTCTTGATAGAATCCCAGTAATAGCGTGTACAGACCCCTCGCACCGGCGGAATAACAACACCAACATACAGTCCACTACCACCTTATAGACCCCGGTCGAGCCGTCCCGTACAGTATGTTTCCCGAATAAAGCAAAATAAAAATAAAATAAAATGAGACTGAGAGAATGAACAAGAAGAATGACAAATGAGAATTTTGGAAAGTAGAGTTGGGTCTTTATGAAAGTAACAAAAATGTGAATTCAACTATCATGTTCGACGTGATATATTCAAAATTTCCGATTTGTTGAGAGATTTTTAGAATATTAGAGCGCGAATAGCTTTATATATAAAAAATGAAGTTTTGAGTTTAAACACAAAAGTTAATCATATGTATGCTTTGTTAATCGATGTGTCCAGTCACCTCTGTAATGGCTCGTGGCATAATAATAATAATAATAATATTTATTTGCAGGAATGTAGGTACGTAATTATAGGTCTCTTTGTTAATATTAGTTCCATGTACATTCTTACCTCTAAAGCATGCAAATCTTTACTAAGCAAAACATATTAAATTTAAAATTCAGTAACTATTTAAGCCGTGTCAGGTTTTTCTTCGAGGAACTCTGTAATGGAGTAGTAACATTTATCTATGAGAAATGCATCTATTGTGAAATTCTATGAGAAATGCATCTTCGAGGTATTACCTGATAAAATAGTTGTTGTCTCCGGGACTACACGTTACAGAAATACTCGCATTAGTCGGCTGTCTCAACTTGTCTCGTGTGACTCACGGCAGCGAGCGATGTTTCACTTGTGATGTTGTTTGCCCCTTTACAGCGACAAAATGTATAATTTTTATGAAATTAAATATAGAATATAAGAAAATAGTAATTAGACTGATGACGAGACATATTTGTGCACCTAATTTATTATAATTTTATTTGTTATGTGTTTCATATATGAAAATAAATATATTCTATTCTATTCTATTCATTTAGTTATCGAGGGCTTTACAATATTATTTTGTTGTAATAGCTTGTATCGCGTAGCTTTTGCCCAATTTAGAACTTTACGCGAAATGTTTTTCCAGTCTGTGTTGAAAATTGTTTAATAGTGTCCTCATTAAAGCATTCTCTTTAAATGCGCTTTCGAAATCAATCTGTCGGGTGTAACCGAATTCTATTCGAAATTTTAAATAGTGTTTTCGGTTCGGAAATAAATTCTCCGAAATTTTTCGTTTCCCTCACTGAACTAGACTTCTAAACACACTAATATTATGCCAAATTATGTTTAGTTGAAATGGTGTTTCCTTGTTTGACGCCTTAAATAATGAGCTGGAATAATATATAGGGTGCTTTCTGCAGTAAAATATGGGAGCGAAGCGGACGAAGCAGAAAGCACCAAGTAGCTACGTAATGTTATTTAAGAGTGTTAATTAAGAGCAGTAGAACTCTCGCCAAGTTCGTACGGGGAAGTACTGCCACCATGCCCATTTCTGCCGCCAAGCAGTAACGCTTTCGCGTTACTGTGTTCCGGTTTGATAGGTATGGTTGCCGGTGAAATTACAGGCACACGAGACATTCCACCTACACGTCTCAGAGTTACGGGCGCATACGATGCGACTTGATTCTTGTCGTACCTAGTAGGCGAGGACCCAAGCCGCATCGCTTGTTATGGGCTGAGGTTACCACTTAACACCAGGTGGGCCGTCAGCTCGTTCTGTAAATGTATTACATTAAAAAAAAAAATATACAAATATTGGTGGATATGTCACACATCGCTATCTAGCCCCAAACTAAGCATAGCTTCAACATTAGGAATCCGGTGACTGTAAAATACATATACACGTTTTTTTGTAAACACATAAATATTAACACCCAGACACAGAACAACATCTACACTCATTATTTAAATATTTGTCATGGGTGGGAATCGAACCCACGACCTACAAGATCAGAAGGCAGAGTTACTACCAACTGAGCTGTGAGGCCAGTTATACATCCTTGAATTGCAATATTAGACTGAATGCACAATTTCCGCAAACTGTCACAACATTATATAAGTTGCATTTATTTGAAAAGTTCAATATTGTCAATATTGTGTTTATTCAATATTGTGTTGCAACGGTCAACGTTGAACAAGCAACCGGATGGGTGTCCGCGGCCCCACATCATATATTGTGAACTGAGTAAAAGTTATGTCCCTAAGTTGAGAGAATCGTTACACTGTATGCTTGCGGTTTTTGGAGCTAATAGGTAAATACGAAAAATTTAAAGAAGCTGTGACAATTAGATCCTGGTCTAAAAGCATGGTGGTTCAGCGGTACAGACCCCTATTTTCAATCCGAGGGTCGCTGGTTCAAATCCCGACAACATTGAGCTCATTCGCTTGAAAAATGTATGTGTTAATAATACTTTTTTCAAAACTGTGAAGGAAAAAACATTAGGAAACCGACATGTTCTAGAACCAGAAGTTTTATGATATCTAGTGAAGGAATTTCTGAGGCACATTAATCCTTTCAGCAGTTATCTCCTGATTTGGCTAAGAACCGATATTTTCATCAAGGAAAGGTTAAAAAGGCAATAATAAACTAGTAATTGTTGGCGATAGAGTCACGGGCCATGTTGAAGCATACGGCTACTTGTATATTGCCTTTTATCTCGCTTTAAATAAATGTCAACCAATCAGTTTCAAGTGGGATCCATCATTGATAGGTCTGCGTAAGGAAGGATTTTGTAATAAAATCGAAATGATAAAGTTACCCGCCCGGCCCTCCTTCGGCTATAAAACCAGAAAATGTGATCTAAATCTGTCCCAATTTCAGATTCTGAGGCGAACAGATGTTAAACTACTTACTCGGAAAGCGAACCTGTGATAGCCGATCAGAATACTTCTTCAAAGTTTCATCAGAGATATATTTTTATTCGTGATGTAGTCACGGAACGAGTTGGTGGCCAATCTATCGTTTAACAGTAGCCACTGCCCGTTCACGCGATACTCCTCGGGTCCTCCCCTACTTCGGTGTAACAAGACCCAAGTTGTATCGTTTGCGCCCGTAACTCGTGAGATTTGAAGGTAGAATGTCTCTAGTAATTTCACCGGCAGCCAAACTTTTGAAACTGGAACACAGTAACGTGAATGCATTCTTGTTGGGCCACAGAAATGGGTACAGTAAAAGTACTTCCCATCACGAACAAGGCATAACTTCTACTGCTTAACTAATACGTTCGCATTTACGTATATACTGGTTTTCTGTTTTTCAGTAGGCGACCTGATACTAAGCGTTGACCTTTCTAAAACTAATATGGGTAGATATAATAAAGGCCCAAATATATAAAATCATGCATAAGTAATTTCATCATCACACATGCAAAATACTGTTTCGGCGTTAATAATCTTATAAACACAAATAAATCTTTTTATTTCTTTTAAAATATTTATAATTCCCGAACAGATCATACCGATTAATCTTCTTTTTTTTTAATGGAGTGGTAGGGGATATAATTCAGAATCGTTTAACACCGCCTGCCCGATTGCCGTGCCGTAAATCAAGATCATCCGACGTTTATCTAACTTTGTAAACGTCAAAACACAGGTCACCACCGCATTAATCAGTTTAGATTCCACCGAAACTTGGGCAAACTTACCCGGTACCCGGGGCGGTGCGGTGCGGGGCGGCGCGGTTAGCCCCTATTGTGTGTTGGTTAGCATTTATTATCGCTCGTGTCATTTCGGGCGCGGTGTGCTGTATGGTACACGTGTCGCAGCCGTCTCTCTCTCTCTCTCTCTCTCTGACTGTTTGACAGATTTCAGACATTTTGGTTAAATGACAGTGACAGTTTTTTGTCTTGTAATTCGTTCGGAAATTCATGTTAGCTTATTTGGTTGGATTTCTTTGATTCTTCTATTTAATATGTTCGACATTAGTGTTGGATTTTTTTTTCTGGGTTAAGATGTACCTATCCATTATTAGTTCTGTAACGTAGAGTTTTTAACATGTGTTTTTCGTTTCGTTGCTTTTGATATTGATAAACGACTGAGAGTTATATTTTTTTGAATACTTTCCGACGGGTTTGAGCCTGCATTATAAATATGAATTTAATTGTTTTATTTTTTTATATTATGAATGATTTGAATTTCTTTTCTTAAAAAGTCACCTAAAACGTATTTTTAAAATATAAAATATAATAAGATAGAGAAAATCGGTATCTTCACCTATTTTTATGCTAACATTCATACCCTAAATATTTCTAATAATATATGTAAGGATATAATATCTTACTATAATAAAAAATATAAGAAAATAACATTGAAAAGGTCCGCCTCTTGGACGACGGTGATTTAATTATTCCAGGAAAACAATTGCCACTTTGCGACGAAACAATAATATAACGAAATTATATTTTTCGCGGAATTCAACGCACGTGCCCAATCCCGCCATCTGTCGACGCAATTAGGTTTACATGAATTAACGCCAGTGTTCTATATTCGGAAATAAAAAATGATTCTGAATTTGAAATTGGAATTCCAGATGTTTCCAGCTTTTTCTATTTATAAAATAAAACAGGATTTTGAATTGGAAATAATGTTTCTTTTATTTTGGCTGTTGTGTTACTGATAATAAATTTTGCCTGAATTTGATGCTAATATCAGTCGTACTTATATGATTGTGTGTTGTGATGTCCTGGCCGTCGGATATTAGGTATTAGTTTAGTGGTTGAAAGTGTCAACAGAGTTATTCGTTGGAATACAATGGTGGTGATGAGCTCAGGTCTGTGTTTCCACGATAGTACCCTGTCGTTGGAACATAGACTGACAATCTTAATAATCTAAGTTATTGTTTATTGCTTTGCCGTCAGTTTTAATTATTTAAAAAATATTCATAAAAGCTATTTACCCTGCGCTTACTTCTTGGGAAAAAAAAGCTCGAACCCATTGTATGTAAAAAAGATACTGTGCCAATGATGAGGTGAAGCGATTCCCAAATCGCTCAGTTATAAATAAAGGTTACACATCCAATAGATGACCGTGTTGAACATCTCTTAACCTGATCGAACTGTGTCAAAACCTAACGAGCTTTCGAATCTTGAGACGGGATGGCAAATGACAGCCATTACCTCTGACTAGACAGCTGTGAAGAGAGGTTCTATGCCGTTAATAACGACACGACATTTTTGAACCTTTTGATGTTTATTTGGTTGACAGTGACGGCGGAAATGTTTAAAAAGTATATACAGGGTGTCCGGTAATGAATGGATAACCTTGAAATGGGTCTTAGTAGAACTATTGGGCATTCGGAAAAAAATATCAAATAAAAAAAAACCTAACTAGTACACCCTGTTTAATCTCCATTATATAGACAGAATTTGCACAATGAAACAGTCAAGAAATCTTTCTTTTAGCAAATCTAAAGTTTAAAGACATCGTTTTCTGCGGTTAAAAATGTAGTATTTTGTGAAACTATGTTTTTCTCGCAATAAAATATCTTGACTTAGTACATATAGTACACAAATTGCTATTCCCGCAGGACTTGAACGGGAAACAGGACAATTCCTTAAGCCGGTAACGGTGCGAAATCAGAGGAAATTGTTTGCAAAATTGTGCAAATGTCTCTTGTGGTCTTGTCTTACCTAAGTAGGTGAGGACTCGATTCGTATTGCTTGTTATGGGCAAAGGTTACCTACAACTTAACGCCATGGGCCATCTGCTCGTTCCGTAACATTAATACATAAAGTAATAATAGAAAACTATTTACAATCAGGTGCGCCCTGCCCCGAATACGACTGAAATATTAAGGGGCGCAGGGTGTCTGAAACCCCCGAGTATATACCTGCGGGCATCGCATATGAATATTGTATATTTACAATCCAACAAAAATTGATTACTACCCAAATTGTACAAAGCTCTCGGGCGTTGCTCGTTTGGAGGTATTCGTTTTTTTTTTGTTATTTATGAGTAAATTAAATGAGGAATAAATTTTGGGATGTACGGAGATAATTCCTGTTGGGTAGAATATTTATAGATTGACGAACTAAACACCTAAAAAAAAGCTTTTACTGAATTGGCTTGCTTTGCTAATAATTTCATAAATTTTATATAAGAAAAAATTGCTTGATTATGGTCTAGATGGTCAACTTTATTAAATAAATTTAATACATATTGTCTATTTTCGCCTTTAATATCTATTAAATGTATTAGATTTTCTATTTTTGGAGAATGAGAATTTTGAGAATGGCCTTTCACTTTTTTTCATATGTCGCTATAGTTTTTATTTTTAAATTCGCAAGTTGCATGTCTTTTATTCCAATAATTTTCTACCATATTAAATGTCAAATTCTTATCTTCATCATTGAAATTGATAGAAACTGAATAAGGTTATGCCTGGGTGTTGGTCATTTCACTTCCACTTTGTGCGAAATTGCGCGCGGTGCGCGCGGGGTGGATTTAGCGTCCGAACAAATTGTTACAGGGTTAACCACTTTACATCAGAACAAGCAGGTGGCCCCTGCGCGCTCCTTAACTTACATAAAAAACATTGTTATAAAATACAGCGTTGACACACACAATAGTTGCCTACCTTTTTTACCGCGCGTTTAAATCTACCCCCGGAAATGCTGATGTTATCAGAGGGTTGAGTTAATAGTGCTTTTATGGGTATTTAAATACGGAAATGGGTTCTTTTCGTTGATTCGGCGATTTTGATATTTATGACTACGATTTAGATAATGTTACCCATCCCGTCTCACTAATTTACGTATGCATAAATAATGTACATATGCAAAAGTGTCTTGGATATTGCACACCAAAAGTAATGAACTGAAATTTGGAGAAATTTTTCAATATAGGTGAATTTAATAGTAATTTTACAGGCAAAAGAACTTTGTTCTAGTATCTTCAATATCTATAAACTTATATGCATGAGGGACATTTTCGAAATCCTAATCATTTATTTATTAAATTTAATTCGTTCAGCAATTTCTTGCGTCTCGCACACCAAACTATCATTCGCGATTAATAAGACGTGATATTTTTACGAAAGTTCGGAGATAAACCAGTAGTTGTATAGTATTCCACAAATGGAACAGAATACACTTAGCGGCGTTGCGGCCAAAGTGCCGCGACAAAAGCGCTGCATACGCTCGGCTTTCGCTACTTTCCTTACGACCTGTTCTAGCTGTTCTGTAGAATGCCCAAATTGTGTGACGTAAATGTACTGTACTTACTATATATACGAGTAAAAAAAATATAGAAAATTTCCTAATTTATACAAGTGAATCAATTTGGCATAGGCGACGGTAACCTGTGGAATTGTAGTCTTTGGTAGCGTTAGTAAACACACTTTAATAATGTTTTATTATTTTAGTATTGCAAAGTTACATTTTATACGAGTATGAAACCACCTAATATGAAAAAAATGACATCGATATCGAATGCATACTTATTATTAGAAGTTATTATGATTTATTTTTGGTATTTATTAATATTTATAATTTTCTCTGTCTTTATACTCGCAAATTTGAATGTATGAATTTATTGAGAACCTAGTGTTTACTCAAACCCTACATAGGTTTAAAAACACTATTAATTAGAAAATCTATTGTATTTTTTGTTGGATAAATAAATAATAAAATAAAAAAATGAATATAAATATTCTCATGTGCAATTTTAACATTACTAAGAATGTTATAGTGGCAGATGTTTAAATAAATCATTCACTAAGACATGCCTAAGTTGTCTTGATTGATTTAATTATTTGTTGTATGTTGCAATTACTATCTGTTTATGTACAGGTGCACATATAAGACTGATATTGGGGCCTTAAAGTTACCTTTTTTCATTACTACCACTACTACTCTTGTCTCTGGCTGTCTGAATCCAGTGTGGGGAAAGGATTTAAGCGCGCCTCAAAGAGCCGAATGTGAACAAAAGGCGTACACTCTCGTTTATACAACTAATCTTTTGGTCTCATCAGAGAGGATTGGATGGTAGCTAATGGTGCGATTGGTGGACTTGCCAAAGTATATCAAAAGTTAATATCATTGTCTCTCTCTGATTAATATTTAATTAATTTGATGATATGTGCAGAAATAAATTGCAGAGTTATTTGCTGACGCTACCGCATTAGCGGGACGCCTTGCGTTGTTTCCTTTGATCTCGACGCGTCGCGCAATTTTTATATTTTCTCTAGTGACGTGCGTTTCTGTGTCATATCTATATATTTGGAGATCTAGAAATATATAAAAAATCCTATCCTATCCTAATCCTATCCGTCTAACATGTTTACTATAAGTAGTCAAGATTAGCAGTGCATTATTTTAGAGGTTTAGATTTAGTCGTTTTTCAAACTGTGCATAATTCGTCTTAAGGAGTGCTGCCATCATACCTATTTTTGAAGTCAAGCAGTAACGCATTCAACTTATTGTGTTCCATTTGAGAGGTGTGGTTGCCGGTTAAATTACAAGTACATGATACATTCTACCCTCAAGTCTCACAGTAACGGGTGCAACAAGATTTGACTTGGCTATTCCCTTATCTAAGTAAGGGAGGTCGTATAGGTTTTCCTAATAGTAGTCTATCTTAAGATCTACACTTCTGTGTAATAAGATCATCATATAAAGTGCATCGTACACCATTCCCCTGCCTGCCTCAACTTGAAACGAAGCCTTCGCTTAGCTGGTATAACTAACTTCGAATATAACACTGGGAATATTATATAACTAATCCTCAAACACGGAGTATAATATTAACGTAAAATAATATAGTCACTTCGTATTTACGGAGTTATATAATACTAGCAATATCTGGCATACATTGTTCTGAAGTTATAAAATAGATAACATAAAAACTTTAGCCAAAAAACACACAAAAGGTAATCGCCAGTTGTAGAATTTATCAATATCATATATATTTTCAGCATCCATTCTTACATATATATATATTATAGAATATTCACCTCCCTGGTTTTTATACAGCATTTCTCCAATGTAGTGCTTTCTAGTTCGCGAACAGGCTCGTTGCGCCCCCTTTTAGTCAGATTGGCAAAGGGTTGTTGGGTAAACAAAGGCTTTATTAAACATAGTCAAGAATAAAAGAGTAACTTTATAACCTTCGCTGTGAAAATTTGCATAGACCGTATACCTTGAAAGCAGACGAACTAATAGTACTTTGTACCTAAACGTGTTTGTCCAGGGTGGTTTTCCCAACCAATTATGCCACCGAGTAGCTACGGGTGCCTTACGATGCGGCCGAGGTCTTCCCCATAACTAAGTAGGGGAAGACCTGAATTGTAACGCTTGTGTAGAGTCAGAGGTTAACACTTCACATAAGGTTGGCCATCTGCTCATTCTGTCACTTATTCACATAAACAAACCTAAATCACGTAAAAGAGATAACATTTGGTCGTAAATTTGCCATCAACTGAATCGGCAACTCTTTTGAAAAAGTTCAAGTCGACCCTTTGATAATCGAGTTGAATCGACGATATAGATACTTTTACGTTCATTTTATAGTTTAGATTGATAGGCCTTGTAGTGTGACTATGAACTTAAGATTCGTAGATTTTACCAATTATATTGCGTATTTATTTTCTTTATTATATTATATTATTATAGGTTAAAAATGACTCATGAGGCATAATAATTTATTATTTTTATCTATATTTTGGTGAAATTCCAATTTTAATGTTATAATCTTATTAATAATACATTCTTATCTTTAATTAATGTTATTGGTTGAACCGTGTTAGTTAAAGTAAAAAAATATATAGCAAAATTCAAGGAATGAGATGATTTTCTATATCTGACTTTTATTGATGAATGGCGTCGTATAAAGCCTTGTAGCGCATCTCACAAACGTTATAAATGCTTGGTCTGTTTGGATGTGTCTTACATTTTCACGCCAAAATCATTAAATAATAAATAAATAAATAATGGTAGACATTTCACACAGCGCCATCTAGCCCCAAAGTAAGCTAAGCATAGCTTGTATCATGGAAACCAGACAACTTATATAATTCTTATATACTTTTCTTTTGTAAATAGGTACATACATATAATACATATTATCACCCAGACACGGAACAAACATCAATGTTACAAATGTCACATAAATGTTTGTCTTGAGTGGGGATCGAACCCACGACCTACAGCGCAGAAGGTATGGTTACTAACCAACTGAGCTATGAGGCCAGTCAAATTATTAAATCCAATCATAATCCATTAAGCCAATCATTAAATCGATATGGCTGAAATTATTAACAAAAAAGGTAGATTTATTATTAGCGACTTGAAATAATACATAGGCATTGTATCAGCTTTCAGTAAACTGTTTCTCAGTCTGGACCCCTAGCATTTTATTTTATATAACGGAACGAGCAGATATCTTGTGTGAAAAATCGTCCTTAACCGTCCGCCACGATTGAGCAGCAACGTCTTAATAAATTCATTCGTTTGTATTGCCAAATCATGGCCACAATACTCCAGTGGCTGGTGTTTCAAGGGGATGTAAGGGATAATGCAATTTAACAGAGGGGATGATTCGGGCGGGGGTTGCGAGAGTCGGCTGTACGTTGACCCTCCTCTTGTCATACTTTCACCACACTTAACGTTGTTTAGGACTTTGGTTAAAAACTCTCTAAGTGATTTTAAGCTTTCAATTTAATTAAATTATCTACTGTTTATGAGTGCTCGCGAAAAAAAAGGAATCCCTCCATTAGGGGTTTCTTGTCTGTTCTTCCCCATGGATTGTCGGATAGGGTTTGAACAGGCATCAAACTTGTCGATAAGTACGCGTGACCTTATGTTTTGAATATTGACGTTTCCAAGCCATTTCTTTATGAATTCTATGGAAATAAAGTTTTTGACTTTGACTTTGACTTTGAACTGTTGAGAACTATTATAATCTTGTAGAGTGACGCGTTTGAATATGTATTATACCCTATTACTGAAAATAATTTATGTTTTCGATCGGTTTTCTGTTGCCCAGCCCCCAATCTTTTAGATCTCGATCTTATAGAAGCTTAATTTGGGGCTAGATGGTACTTTGTGAAGTATACAATATTATCATTTTTTTATTTCGTTCTCTAGAAAATCGTTGAAAAACGAAGGAAATGGGCCTACCTAATCCACGGCAACACGCTAAGCAAAAGCAGTAATAATTAATATCTCATTTCGACGCGTTTCGCCCGTGGAGGGACGTTGCGATCCCAACGCGGGAATTATTAACAAAGCATTCTGAGAACTTTATTTTTAGGGTTCCGTCCGTTACAGGAACCCCGTTATGAAGCTTTCTCCGACCGCTTGTCCTACTATAAAGGGTCGTAAATTTCAAACCATAATAGATATTCTGTTTATATTTTTATGGAATAAATAAATATCGGATCGTCAACGAGCCCCTGAAAGAAATAAAAGACTTATTTGGAAGATAACACAAATATATTCTGTGTTGGTACGGAACCTGTATGGAAGACCAGTACTTTGCCTTTTCATTTAATAATTCTATACAATATAGGTCGTAGACGCTCTACGAAATCACAGACGTAGATCTACGAAATCATTTTAGTACGTAGGCGTACAATATCTTTGAAGGTCGTAGGTGTACTCACTGAATGTATACCTTAATTTGATTTTTACTTATTTATGCCTTGGTTTACTTTGAACTGAGGGTTACACCACATTTGACTGCTCGGCACCTTTCTAAGTAAAGAAGTTTCTGAGCGACAAGAAGCAAAGGCTGGAAAAAAATCAGGTGCCAGCTGTGGTGGAACCCTGTCTGTCAAATTCTGTCCGCAAAAATGTACATTAGCCTCATACTGCGTCCACTTACGAAATTTCTCTAAAAACGGGTCCATATTCCTGCATGACTAAGTACGGTGCACAAAATGTAAATGTTACACGCGGTAATTCTTTTTTAACCTCATTCTAAAGGCTTATAGCTTGTGTCAAATTGAAGCTAGTTTAAAGTGGGCTGTCATATTTTTTTTATTATAAAATCAGTTTATTACGAGCAAACGTTTGTAAATTCAACAAAAAAGTGTTTTTTGTCAATGAGTATTATTTATGGTAGAAATAATATATGAAAATTTTGAAAAGACTCTGTAATGAATATGGAAATATTTTACATTCATTATATATATATCAATTTTAAGACTCATCGCTACGTAATATCGTAGACGTTCTACGAAGGGTGAACACCGTAGTACACTAGCTACGGACTTTATCTCTACAGCCTTGTTTGATTTTATGACTTCAAAGAAGCATCACTTAGGTACATAAAAGTTCAACATTAAAAAACTGTTCTTTGTAAAGTATATGTCTTCAGTAAAATAAATATAATTTAGAGTAAGCTAAAAAATACATAATAACACTCAGGAATAAAACATCTTCAGACAGTGCTAAAGAAAATTATTAAAAAAATTTGTACCTTTACCAAACCTTTACTTTTACCTAATGCCAATGTTCACTTAGTACCAGTCTTAAGTATTCCCCTTGTGCGGGCCTCAAAGAGCACATTAATCTACTGTTCAGTTGCAGCTAAGTTTCGTCTGAGTCTCTCATTGCATGCACCGTATTGTTGCTTAATTTGGCGGCAAACTTGACGGTCCGGGAAATTTCCGTTCGGTAGTTATTGGGGGTAACATGTTCGACAGTAAGCTAATGAAACTATTGCGGTGCTTATTCACTGTCGTCATTTCCCGACTCTGTTGCGGCTTGAAAGGTGCGGTTGCCGGTTTATAAACGTTTTCTATAACATTACCTAAAGAAGGCCTGAGGAAGACCTAATTTATTTCAATAGATGTGAATCGTCTATGGCAAGAGCAAGATGGCCCCACCTGATGTTCTTAAATTGCGCTGTAATTCGAAACGTGAAGGTGGCATGTCTCTTGTGTCTGTTATTGCACCGGCAACTCAGTGGTTGTCGTTAAAAGCAGCTATAGGTATGGTGGCAGTACTTTCCTGGAAGAACAATGCCCAAATTATTCACCTGAAAAAAGCCATTTGCTGCGGTTCATAAATTAAATTTCGTATATTATGTTATTTTATATTTGCTCTTCTCAAATATGAATTAATTACTCAGGTACAACATCATCTTAAAGTATCACAAAATGGATTTAATATATCAAAAGTAGCGTATGCATGAAACTCATATGAAACACAATTTCAGCGTACAATATGTTGCAGTTTAATCGGAGCCCAGAAACATCGACGGTTGGATAAAGAGGAGTTTTTATTAAAAACGTATAATGTCGGATGCAAATGTTATTATAGGAACGACACGAGTGGTAGGGCTGGCACTTTACAGGAACATTTCTCACACTTTTTGCGATGTGCTTTGGACGACTCCATTCCGAGGTCTTCCCCTTCCAACGGTCACACATTCAAATTAGCTTTATGCACTTATTTCGTTATTCTTAATTAATTCACCCCCTCTACATACTCAAATCTCTACTCTCCACGTGCTCCAATGATATTAAACATGATTATTAAAAATGAAAACATGATTATTAAAAATGGAAATCTCGGAAATACATGAACCGCGCCTTGTGGACAGGCTGAGATGCACGAGATTCTTATATTTCCCCGGGTGACAGCCCTATTTAGCGTGAGTGCCGGATCGGGTTTTCAATTCCAACAAGTGATATTGCACGTGGTGTACACTGCGGGACAATATTGAATTTTTTTATTTTACTTTGCACGCCGGCTTTCTTATTTTATTTGTCGTTAAGTGTATTAATTAGTTTAATTTGCGCGTAGTCTACGCTGTGGGATGAAATAGTTAAAATAAGTAAATAACAGGGTAGTTACTATGTTTAATTTGTAAGTGTAAGTGGGTGTTAACAATATGGGGCATGTGTGTGTTAACAAGTGTGATAAAACATGTGAGCTTCTTCTTCTTTTTCGAGTCACCGGTTCTGTCGAACCAGTGTGGTGAAAGGATTGTAAGTGCGCCTCAGAGAGGCTCCTTTCGTGTACTCGACACGTGTCTTCGAATTTTTAGTTCTAGGACATGTCGGTTTCCTCACGATGTTTTCCTTCACCGTTTTGAGAACGTGGTATTGCGCACATAAATTTTTCAATCGAAAAACTCATAGGTGCACGTCGGGATTTGAACCGGCGACCTCCGGATTGAAACTCGGGGGTCAGTACCGCTAGACCACCACGCTCTCACATGTGAATAAACTACACAACGAAATGTATCCTAAACACAGAAATAATTGCCCCAGTCGGAGATAAATAAATAAATATCAGTGGACATTTCATACAAGACCATCTAGGTGCTGTGTGAAATGTCCCCAAAATATGCGAAGCTTGTTGCTATGAGATTTGACAACTGATATAATACTTATATACCTTTTTTGGAAATCTATGTTTGTCATACAAAATTGTTTTTTGTTATTCATGAAAAGCTGTTCTAAAGATTTTTGACATAATTTTTGTTTCATTTTTTTCAAGATTGTTTGATTTTTTATTATTAATGTAATGTAATATTCTGTTTGTTCCAGGATGTAATTCACACGATCAGCACGCCGCACGGCCAGGTACAGAGGATCGTCGTCTTCAAGAAGAATGGCGTACAAGCGATGGTTGAATATCCTTTTCAATAGAATAATTAAAAAAAAAACTTACAATTCTGCGTCAAAAATACGTCAAAAAATGCGAATTACCAGGTAATTCGAAACTACAAATGTTGACACATCAATGGAAAGATGAAAAAATATAATAACATAAAATAACATTGGTGCGTCGCCGTGTGAAAGGGCTAATTGACGAAAATATATGAAACGAATAGTTTATCATAACGAACTTATTAATATTATTCGTTCATTAACTCTTCTCGTACCAGTATGGTGGAAGGATTAAAATGCGCCTCAAAGAGGCTCCTTTCGTGTATTTGACCCATGTTTTATAATTAATGTGTCTAGGACGCGTCGGTTTCCTCATGATGTTTTCCATTTCACCTTTTTGAGAACATGATGCTTGCATAGCGAACTACAAATGATGGATGTATTTGTAAACAGCGTGCGATTTACTTACCAAGGTAGACTAGAAGTATGATTCAAACAGAGGTGGTATGCTAATCTCGGCTCTTCTAAAATCTGGTTAAATCCCTTGCAAGTTGTAAAAAAAATGCAAATAGTACAAAGTCGTTAAATATTTACCTCCCAGTAGATATATCCGTGCGAACCCAAAAGCGGTTTATTATGAGTTATTGTTCGATACCACTTCGCTGGAGCAGTAAAAATAAAGTTGTATATTTTTCTTGGCGGTGCGGCGTGCCGAGTGCGAGCGATTCATTTCAAAAGCGTAGAGATAAAAAAAAAATACATTAATATTGATGGAAATGTCACACAGCGCCACCTAACCCCAAACTAAGCATAGCTATTGGAACCACGTAACTGTTAAAATACATATATATTTTTTGATATATCAATCACATAACAAGGAAAAAGGAAGCCCTTTAGAGGTTTCTTGTGTATTCTTCCAGATGGAGGGTCGGATAGGATTTGAACAGGCGTCAAATTAGCGATAAGTACGCATGTTTTGCATATTATTCAAGTTTCTAAACCATTTCTTTATGAATTCTATGGAAATAAAGTTTTTGATTTTGAACACATATTAACACACAAACATCGAAAAAGGTTCATATTCTTAAATTTAAATATAAGTATTACGAAAAAAACTCTCCTGTTATTCGTTGTAGCAGGATTGTATATATAGTATGTAGGGTTTATTAAATCTTTAAATTTAATAATAATAATATAAAATATAAATAAAAATAATTTAATAAATCTTTGATTAGTAACGTATACGGTGCGTCTTGAGTCTTGTCGTACCTAGTAAGGGAAGGACCCAACTCGCATCGCTTGTTATGTGCAGAGGTTACAATTTAACACCAGGTGGGCCGTCGGCTCGTTCGGTAACCGATCCACATTAAAAAAAGTTTAAAGTTACACCCGCTATATGTGTGACCGCACGTTTCCACTTCGCGGCGTCGCGTCGCCCCAGATCCTGTAATCGTAAAAACGTTCATAAATAAACGCGCAGTCGAATATTTTCAGTACATCGCGGAGTTACAACAGGTGTGCGGTGCGGTATACTAGCAGTTTATTGTATTGAGAATTGATATCGAATCGAACGGATACCCTGTATAAGGATAATAATTAGGTTTATTTTATTTTATTTTACTTTTCAACAGAATCTACAGCTCTTAAAATTACTTACTTACTTAAAATTACTCTTACACAATGAACACTTTGACAATATGTCAAAACACTTAACTATTATACAAACACAATTTTGTGTGTGTGTGTGTGTGAGTAAGATAGTTAAAAGTATTTTTTTTGACAGTTCGATTTCCGGCTAAGGACAAATATTTCTATATATTTTACATATTTAGATAAACCTATTAGACCCATAGGCCGAACACTATAAATACAAATGCTAGTAATATACTTTATATCGTTTTTTGACTACATGGCCACCTATACGTTTTTAATTTTACCATAAAGCATGATTTTAAAAAATAACTCACCTTTTACTAAATTATTTCTCATTTATCTATACCTAAAAACACTGGCATCGCTCGCAATTGCAATTGTTTATAAATTTCGTTGCTATATTTATAGCTTTCAGATACAGAAACGGTATTTTATCAATTCTCAAACTATAAACGAAACATATAAATATCGGACGTATTAGCAATTGAATAAGAATCAAATTGGTTATGACAACATTGGCCTTTTAAATAGAGGAAGCCGCTAAAATTAATGTTGTGATTTCAACGTATGCGAAGTGAAAATTTCTAAATATTTTTAACTTTTTTGTCATATGACAAATTTGCGCAATTTATCTTCGATAAATACATTCGTTGATGGTAACATTTTATTTACCCATTTGTAACGGTAATATATAGTTTGACTTCTAATTTTGTCATGTTTCACATACGTATATTGCGACGTAAATGGTTTTTTTTGTTTCAATAAATGTAATTAATTTTATTTTTAGCAATCACTACTGATTCCTCACTTCAATCGAAAATAACGGCGTCTCTGTTTTACGATACGTAGTACGTAATTTTACGTTTAACGTAACGGTGGACGTAGATTTTACGACTGACGCCGTTAAATGGAGAGCTCGTAAACTTTTGAAAGTTTCAGAATTTTATATTGAATAGATTCCGATGACTCTTGATGAAACACAAAATAAAAATAACAATAAAGAAATGAATGAAAATAGCCCAAGAAAAATATGCATTGGTTTGATCTGTAAACATTTCAGTTATATTTTTTTTTGTATGATCCTGATGTTGTTTAAAATAAGGCTATGCCTATTTTGGGGATAGATGGCGCTGGTATAATAATAATAACATCCACCTTTATTTATTTATATATTTTTTCTTTCTACATGAAGAAGAATGTAGAGCTGACATGGGTAAAAATGATTTGTTATATTCTAATTTTCAAAGAACAATGCAGTCGAATATAAAGTATTTAAAATAAATCAGAATAAATAAAACTATTTCGATAAATGTCTCCAGAACCTTGCAAATATAAGATAATATGCGTCGAGCATTGTAAAATTCCTAATAATATATCAAGTCGGTACTTGACTTTTAACAACCAAAGGAAAGTAGATTCAGTGGAGAAGTATTTATGTAACTTAACATTCAAACATTCTGTTTGGAATAAAAATGAATGGATTCTGTGTAACAGGTGTTCCCTGAATATTGTGAAACTTTTCTCAATATTTGTTTTATATAAATGTAGTGTTAAATTAACTTTTTTTTTTTAAATACTAATAAATATTTGAAATACGATGGTGGAATATGCCTTTTTTTATTGGAAACACTTTAAACCGGAGCAGACATATATATACTTCTCAAAAACAAAAAAAAATGAGGGCTAATTTTTATTCGTTGTATTGAATAGTTTTTTTTTAGAAGTATACATAGTTATCTAAATAATATCTTCCAGTCTCTCAGCTTGATGTCTGAAATTTCTCTGTAACTCTCCGAATAACCACTACCTTTGAAGTCATCGTGATTATCTCCAGGATATTTCCTTAAGGTCCTTAAGGCTTAAATCTTTACCTTGTTTTACCAGATATCGAAGGTCTTTTAATGAATTCGACGTCTTTGATATACTTTATTAATTAGTTATTCGTCATTTTTTGCTTCTTTGTAAAAGGGACAGATTTATTCAAATTACTTGGAAATTTCGCTACGAAACTTGAGCGCCGACGCCTGTGGTTGGTTTGGCTGGAGTGATAGAGATTTATAATACCGGTCGTCTCTTCAACATAATTGCGTTCATGAAATCTTATCCATTTTTTATACAGTGGCTAGTTTAGAAAGCTAGTTTATAATGGGCCTGTTGAAGTCAAAACTGATGCTTTAATTTTATTGGTATTCGTTCAAATAATTTAAGTTATGATCTTCGGGTCATATGATTGTGTACAACGCAGTCAAGGCTGATGAATGATATAGCGAAATCGACGGTACTCTTCAGTTGGTTTAAGTTGGCCGCCCACAACTTAGTGAGCAATAAATATACTTTATTGATAGTTTCTTTCTCAGTGTACATTCTCAGAGTTCTGAGAACAATGTTCAGGGTGGGGTACTATGACAATAATTCGACCGCAATACGCGATATTAAGCAAAGAAACTCTCAGTGATTTGAATAATCGCGATGTCTTTGTAACTCGCTCGTGTAATAACAGTTTTATTTTACTATCGGAATGAGTTGGGACTAATGTTCAAAAGACTTTGAAAATACCGTCTTTGGGAATCATTTGATTTAGAATAACAAAAATATGGTAATGTTAAGGCTGTTTTATTGAAAAGGGGGATAATGTTTCTAGCAGTCTTTGTAATATTTGAATCTGTTCTTGCGAGTATGTTTTGGAGTTATGTAGCGTTATTCGCGAAAGCGATCAGAAATATTGAAATTTATATGTACGCGTTTTAAACAAAAGAAACACAATTTGTGCATGACAAAGATATAACATTTGTTTTTCTATCAATACTGTTGATGTGTTAATGGCTGTAAGTTTGCAGCTGTGTAGGCACTGATGGAGATATGGAGACAAATGTAATTCCTAAGTGGTAAAATGTATGCATTTCGACATTAGCTGTACACTGTTTTTTGTATACAGGTCTACTTGGGAATTCAGCTAACATTCGGCAAGAATAGAACAAGTCAAATTCAAAAATCTTTATTTCCTTAGAATTATGAAAGAAATGGCTTGGAAAAGTCAATAAGTAATTTACAATATATAAGCTTACTTGTACTTACGTACGTAAGTTTGATGCATGTTCATACCCTGTGACTCTCTATGGGAAGATCGGCTAAGATAGAATAAACCCTTAAAGGAGGGATTCCTTTTTTGGACCAAAGGGTTTGCCCACTGTCAAAGTCGACTCTACGTCGATACGTCCCCAGTTTTAGAGTTGTAGTCTCGCATGGGTCGGTGGACGTCTTTTGAACAAACTTATTCAAATAAGTAACCTAAAAAGATACTTAAATAAAAGTGCGCTTAAAGTTCCAACCGCTTGCATTATAGCCACACCCTTACCGTTATTAAAAGTCGGATCGTATAACATAATCCGATGTTTTCTCAAGCGTTATAAACTTGTTACTAACACAAATGGTCATTTCAAGTAATTTCTACTGCGTTGAGACTTCGTTAAGTTTCTTAAGTTTTATTGGCCATTTGGACGTGTTTATTAAGATCCTTAAAAATATATTATCTACTTAAGTTTATTCTGACGAAACTAACCTAACGCTTGAAAGTGGGTCGAAATAACTTTGAAAAATTAAGTTACAATTTTATAAAGTTTCAGTGAATTTTTAAAGTTGTGATAACACGTCTATGAGGATATTTATGTATGTATGAACTCCTATGAATTTTCATTAAAGTTTTTGAACTGTTGCATTTTTATATAAAGTTTGCTTTAAGTCAGAATTGTGTTTTTTAAATTAAAACCTGTTGGTTGTTTGTTGTACTCACAACTGCACAATAAAATTGTTACTTTTTATGGAAAATGGTTGGTCATTCACGGAACCCAAATTAAACAAGATAGGTAATTATTAATAAATAGTAATTCATAGTAATTATTAAATATTAATCCGGTTATGGTTTGAGTTAATTTTCTACGTTTTCTAATTGCTATATACAAAAAAAAAATATGACGGTTTTTACAGGAAAAAAAAAGATTTTAAAAAGATTTACAGGAAAAGAGCGCTTATGTTTTTTACACTAGTGTTTTTTTTTATGTCAAAATTATTGACTCATTTGTTGACGATGGGAATTGAATACGTTTTCGTGTTGTATATTTATTAAATATTTTCACGTATATGTTTTATGTGTAAGCCCTGCCAAACGAATGTGATCCTTAACCAAGTGCCACAAATTTGAATGTGTGGAGTCAGCGACGCGAGCGAAGGAGGCACTGCACGGCTGCGACATATACTCCGGTTGCTGTACACTCAAAATTGAATTTGCTAAGGTACGTCGTTACTTTTATACGTTACCAATATATGTTTAGTGAATATATAATGAACGGGCAAGATATCCGACGCAAAGCGGTAACCTCCACCCGTAAAGCATAACGACTCTAACACGTAAAGTGCAATGTCCCAAGTGCTTGGAATTTCACCGAAACCGGCATCCTGCAATCTGCATACATGCTGAGGTAGACACCGTTTTGTGACTAATTTATTACTTTTCTGTTCTTATTTTTTATTTGTTTTTATTGATTATTGTGTATAGCCTAGAATTGTAATAAGTTGTTACAAATAAATGTTATTTTCTTTCTTTCTTTCAACCGAATTATACTTGGTAGCAGTACTTCTCTACACGAACTTGGTATTAGTTCTACTGCCTGTGAAAAGTACTGTGTTGTATTATTATATGTATCACAAAGTCACAGTTTATATTAAACTGGTATTTTATATAACCTGTCTATGAAAACACCGAATATGCTTTCCATATCACACAATCTCTAAAAGATTTTGGATCGCGCAATGTCTGACCCCACCTTTATTTGTTCATTACCAAAGCTCAGGGAAGCCTTTTTTTGCTTTTGTTATTTATTTGCTGTTTAATTCTGGACTTAGTCAAACTTAGAACTATAACAAGCGAAAGGGAAGACTTATTTCACTTACTCAGTCGTAGAATTACATGACAAGTGGTAAGCTAATTTCCGACATTACTAGTATTGTCATATCTGCGGCTCTGCTTAAGCTTTTTTCCGCTAAATATCTTTCTTATTTTTACAAGATAACTTCCATAATCCATCGCACGACGGGACAGTTTGAAGTCATCGGCTAAGTGGCTGTAACACTACCCCGGTAAACACGCACCCCCCAGCCCCCGCACCCCCCCCGCCCCCGCTGGGGGGTTGGGGGGTGGGGGGGTGAGCACTTGCGGTCTACGGCTCGGGTTACAAACAGATGGACGGACGTACACTGCTATTATAGTGTTAGCGTTTATTTTGGTAGATTGGTGCTGAGACCGCGTCTACCGAATTTTGAATGCATCCGTTTAGATTAATTCTTGTGCTTTTAAATCTCCTTCTATGTGTGGAACTTCTTAGAGTTGAATAGGAGGACAGGCACCAAATATTATTTTCTCTTCTTCCTTCTGGCCTCCTTTTGACTGGCCTCATAGCTCAGTTGGTTAGTAACCCTACCTTCTGCGCTGTAGGTCGTGGGTTCGATCCCCACTCAGGACAAACATTTATGTGACATTTGTAACATTGATGTTTGTTCTGTGTCTGGGTGTTAATATGTATTATATGTATGTATTTACAAAAGAAAAGTATATAAGTATTATATCAGTTGTCTGGTACCCATGATACAAGCTATGCTTAGCTTACTTTTATTTATTATTCTTTACTTGTAGCGTGTTTTAACACGAGAAAGAGCTTCGGAACACAACAAGAATTTTGTTAACTCATTTTATTTTAACGTGTCAGATAGTCCCATGAAGTATTTCCGCCATGAGTTTTTTTATATTTTTTTAATTAATACAGCGTTGGGAGTTGCGGATGAAGCCATCTCTATTTATAAGCTCAGCTTTGGTCACTCACAACTCACGTGTTTTAGGTGAAATTTCAAACCCGAAATTTGGGATAGAACTCTTTCTGATGTAAAAGTTTCATGTCAGGGTTGCCATGTTTCAAAATTATTAAGGAAAAATCTTCATTCGCCGTGTTCCGGTCACTGGCCGCGGCAAAATTACCCATACTACAAGCTGTGCTTAGTTTGGGACTAGATGACGCTGTGTTGAAATGGCCAACAATATTTATTTATTTTATTAAGAAACACGACCTTAGAAATCTTTATCCTGAGCAACATAAGAAAAAAATTTTAATGTTTAAAATAGTGTCTTCTACTTTCACTTTTTGCTACTTTCAACCCTACAGTTAGGTTGCGACGTGCGAGCCTTCATTTGAAGGTATTGTCGCGGGTAGGACACCCTTTTTATTGGATTTTACGTACATTCTAGTATTCGGTACGTTAGAGTACCGTGGCCGGTCGACAGAACGGTGGTAATATCGGTAAAAAAACCCACTAATCACAGTAATATTATAAAAGCGAAAGTCTATAGAAGCGATTTTTATAAAAGTTACTTAACATAGAATGCTTCTGGCCATTACCGAACAAATGCCTGTGTTATATGTTTGTTATTATTTGAAAATGACTTTGGAGGAGTACATAGTGTAACCGGACACGGGCCGAGATATGCAGCATTAAACTCCACGTAATATAAGGGACTGGTATATCTACAACAACCTAATTACTATTTAAGTCAAAGCCACTGATTTTTTCTATAGTATTCATAAATAAATTATTTGGAATCTACTTATATGTACTAGGAAATATAGTCAAAACTTATTTGTATCTTGTGAATCAAAGATACATTCTCTTGTTAAGGTTCAGTCATACAAATTATTTTCCTAAAGGTTGCTGAACCTAAATCATGCTTTAATACAGCAAAAAACAAGCTCCACACATATTAGATATAAAAAAGCACAAATAACGTAATGTAGTATACGGTGCGGAGTTATACGGAACCCTACGTCATAATGTTGTTTTACCCCCCCTTGACCGTGTCCGGTCACGTGTCGCCGGACACGGGCCGAGATAAGAGCGTTCGACCCCGTCTACTGTAAGGGGGGCAGCACACTTATGATGTACACTTTACAGTGTCAAATCATAGCGCATATCGAAACATGAAGAATTATATTTGCACTAATAATAGTGAAAGACAAAAAAAGTTATTTCCATTGAATTCATGAAGAAATGACTTGGAAATGTCAACGAGTATGTAATATTCAAAGTAAAAGGTCACGTGCACTTATTGTTAAGTTTTTTTGTTAAGAACAGGCAAGAAACCCCTAAGAAAGGGGATTTCTTTCTTTTTTTTAATCGGTTTACGCTACGCGTCCCATCACATACGACAGTAGTAGGTACGAGAGTCGGATTGCAAATTCACGAGTTTAAAATTACTTCGTTTGCTTTGTTTGCGTTATCTGAAGCGAATTGAGGTGTTATACGTAAACATTGTTAGACTTACTTACTGTACATACTAAATACACATTGATTCTTTTGAAAAATACATGAAATGGGGATGGTACATGGTCATGGTTTTATTTCCGCTGTATCTTACCTGAGTAAATGTTTACAATATAATCATTTTATACAAATAATAAAATGTCACATCAATTTATTTAAACTATAATAATATTGGTAGACAATTCACACAGCGCCATCTAGCCCCAAACTCAGAAGGAATCAGACAACTGATAGAATACATATACAGGGTTACAGGAAAAGTCGTGCTAGATCCGTTAAGGGCGTGGAGTACCCATCATTTCTGACTTATTTCACTATGAAACACCCTACCCTAAACTTAACCCTTTTCGAGATATTCGACTTTTAATTTTTTATTGAATAATGCCGATTTTTAGGCTACGAAATTTATTTTTGTTTATTTTGTGTATCTTATTATTATTATTATTGCATTTTTACATGTGTAATAAGATGCTTTAGGACATCAATCATTAAAATAGTGCATAAGTTAATTGAATAGACCGTAGTAGACAAGTGAAAGTAAAAAAATAAAAAATATATTAGCAAGCTTATTTTTCTCTAAGGGATATCTAAAAAAAATATTATGACACTTGTTCGGCAGATATTTTTTAAAATATCTACGTTTCATCAGCTATCTAACGAGGTATAATAATCTAGGGTTTTATTCAAATGCATTGGAAAAAAATTAGTTTCATAGGCGACAGTGGAGAAGAAAATTTATACTTAGCCCTAAAAAGTAAAATAAAACATTAGGTATGCATGAAATGTCATTTATTAAAGGTTTTCACACAACTTTTTCTTATTCTACAGTTCATGTTCAACATGGCCGCCTCTATTTCTGAAACATTGTCGCATCCTTCTACGGAGACCAGTCTTCACTACTCCAGTGGTCAACGTGGTCCTCATTTTATTTGCTGCATCCACAATCCTTTCTCTTAAGTCTTCCACAGACAAAACTGGATTCGGCTCGCTGTACACAAGACTTTTCATGCACCCCCATACATGAAAATCCATGGGAGTTAGGTCCGGACTTCTTGCTGGCCATGGCAACGGCCCACCTCGTCCTATCCATTTGTTTGGATAATTTGTGTCCAGCCAGTCTCTGACACTTCTCCTGAAATGGGCAGGGCAGCCATCGTGTTGGAACCACATGTCCCTGATCAGGTTGAGTGGCAGATCATCCAGCAAATCACTCAAGTCTGCTCTCAGGAAATTTTCGTAGCTTTCCCCATTTAGATTATCCGGGAGAAAGTAAGGTCCAATCAAATGATTAGAGATAATGCCCATCCACACATTCACGCTGAATCTTCGTTGGGACCCTTTCACTCTTTTCTTATTGGGATTCCTTAGTTCTTTTGGGGCCCAGTAATGGACGTTGTGATAGTTGGTTATGCCATCTTTATCAAATTTGGACTCATCCGTCCACAAGATATTTCTTAGAAAATCTGGGTCTTCTACGTCAGCATTTAGCATAAATCTGCAAAAGTCCAATCTTCTCGCGGGGTCTCCTTCTTCAATAACGTGTACCGGCGTGTAATGGTACGGGTATAGGCCAGCAGTATGCACTGTAAACCACACTCTCCATTGCGAAAGTCCCAGATCACGGGCAACAATATTAGTGGAAGTAGTCGGATCCGCTCGAAAGCGTTGCACTATCTCATTGTCCTGTTCTTCGTCGTCAATTCGTGGTCTTCCCATGTCTGTATTTCGTCTCAAAACAGAGCCAGTTTCTTTAAGTCTTCGATAAACTCTGTCAAAACAGGCCACATCCGGCACTCGACGACCGGGGTAGCGAGTTATGTATTCGTTACGAGCTTGCGCAGACACAACTACTTTTTTCCACGAAATGTAATACAAACCCTAGATTGTTAGACCTCGTTAGATAGCTGATGAAACGTAGATATTTTAAAAAATATCTGCCGAACAAGTGTCATAATATTTTTTTTAGATATCCCTTAGAGAAAAATAAGCTTGCTAATATATTTTTTATTTTTTTACTTTCACTTGTCTACTACGGTCTATTCAATTAACTTATGCACTATTTTAATGATTGATGTCCTAAAGCATCTTATTACACATGTAAAAATGCAATAATAATAATAATAAGATACACAAAATAAACAAAAATAAATTTCGTAGCCTAAAAATCGGCATTATTCAATAAAAAATTAAAAGTCGAATATCTCGAAAAGGGTTAAGTTTAGGGTAGGGTGTTTCATAGTGAAATAAGTCAGAAATGATGGGTACTCCACGCCCTTAACGGATCTAGCACGACTTTTCCTGTAACCCTGTATATACATTTTTGTAAATACATATTAACACCCAGACGCAGAACAAACATATATATTCGTCACACAAATGTTTGTCTTGGGTGGGAATCGAACCCACGACCTACAGCGCAGAAGGCAGAGTTACTACCAACTGAGCTATTAGGCCTGTCATCTAAATATGTCAACTAAACAAATGGATGTTAGTATTTTAAAATCCATAGATTTCTGTTTACCGATATGTGGTTTATGATATATGCCTATTCCAGAACAAGGCAGAAAACATATATTTATATAAATTAATTATATAATATTATATATTTATACGTAATACACTAAAACCTTGAAGTATCCTTACACGATGGCATCAAGATACTTTTATGATAACCCAATGAAATAAATTAGTTGATATTAGAAACTGAACGGGTAAATATTTCCAAAGTTAATCTACGTTTAAAGTTATATTTAAAGTGACCATAATTCGAGTGCAAAAACAAATAACGCTTAACTTCAGATTAAGCGGAAATATAAATTTCGTCGAGGGTTCTCCACACGCAGGAATGTTTTAGGGTCCCTTAGTTTACTGAATGAAGAAAATCGTACTTTCAAATATTTTAATGTATGTTTATACATTTGTTTTAATTTTACAGTAAATTTAAAGTAAAAACAAGTTCAGTAATATGTAAACAATCGTAAACAATTTAATGTGTTATTCAATTCTACAATTTCACTATTTACTTATGTAGGGTAGTGCTTGAAAAATAATACTAAATTTATGCCACTTATTTTTCTTAACATAAAATAATTAATTAATTTAGTTACATTACAACAAACAAAGAAGTATCAACATATTTATAAAAAAAGAGTACCTCTATGTAGTAGCGGAAAGTTTGTCAATTAAATATGTACTGAACCCAACAAAATGTAATGAGTCGACGCCGAGCTTTTAAGTTTTATTTCACGTTACGGCGAAAAGCTCAAAAAAAGTCGAGTAAAATTTTTAAATGGGTTCCAAAATGTTGACCGCCCCTTGCATACGAATGAGAGAAGATGTGTTTTTGTAAAGTGCTCGGCCAACTTGCTATTAGGATTAACATTAGGGATTTGAGTTTTATTCATTACGCGAAAGGGTTTTGCAAATGTTTTCTATCTCTGGATTTAATATTATGTGGATTTTTGTGGTTTAAATGTTAGATTTCAGTTTGATTTTAGATTAAGCCCCAGTACATATCTGGAAACAACAATAACGAGAAGAGTCGAAGTGCATGCCTGCCAACTAAAAAGGCAATTGAAACCGCGTGGCACAGCTAGTTACTCGATGCAAAGATATAATAATATTATATTCCGAGAATATACCAGAGAGTTGTATCTTATGTGTGAATGGAGCACAGCGCGTGTTTATTTATAATTGAAGCGTCTGTATAACATGTAAACATTTACACATATTAAAATAAATGTTTACAATCATCAGAACAATTCATTATGTACGCTCGGCGCTAGGTGTAGATGTCACAAATAAATAAATAATAAATAAATGTTGGTACACGTGTGCTAAGCATATGCTTGTATCACGGGACCCAGACAAAATACTTATATACTTTTTGTAAATACATACAAATAATACATATGACACCCAGACACAACAAATATCTATTTCGGCATATAAATGTTTGTAGTGAGCGGGAATCGAACCCACGACCTCCATCATAGAAGGCAGGGTTACTATCAACTGAGCTGTAAGGTCAGTCAAAAGTCAGATTTTAAACGTATATATGCTTCTATCCCACGCTATCCTCTATTCTCTCTATAAATGTGGGAGCAAAAACTGTTTTGATTTAGAAGGGTACCCAATATACATGTATTCTACTGGACTGTTGGGGAGCATAGACAAAAGAGATCGCCATCGAACCATTTAACTAGCGCCTTTGTCCCGTAAATAGTTACTTAGTAATACTGTAGCCAGGAAAATTCATATTAAAAAAAGAACCCAGCGTAATCGAATTTCTAAAATAACGTCTCATTTTCTTGCAAATCGTTATTTGGTTTGCAAGAAAAAATGTAAATATAAAAATTAGTTTAATTATAAAACTTAGTTATGTTGGTGGGTATTACTAGAAATTATTTTAATCAAATAAAATAAATTGACGAATCGATTAACTTTTATATATTAAATACTTTCGCTGACTGTACCTATTAATATAGGAATGAAAAATTATTTATACTACCGAAAAAGTAATATTTTTGTGTTATAAACTTTAATAAAATTCGTTTATCAATTTATTTTCAAGTGTAGGGACAAATACAAAAACCTTAAAGGCCTCTGACATGGCTTAACTTGCCACCCGTGATAGCTACCCTCTGAGTATATACTGCGTTCCTTCTCGCAACAAAGAATTAGTTAATAGGTCTCCATCTATCACAGGTTCGATCCAGATACTGCCATTGAATTCCTGGTTCTAGAATGATGTTTTCCTTCACCGTTATTGCGCCATAGGTTTCCATCTATCACAGGTCCATCACCTATCCAGATACTGCCATTGAATTCCTGATTCTAGGATGATTTTTTCCTTCACCGTTATTGCGCCATAGGTTTCCATCTATCACAGGTCCATCACCGATCCAGATACTGCCATTGAATTCCTGGTTCTAGAATGATGTTTTCCTTCACCGTTATTGCGCCCTTAATCCACGGCTGCGGCACGCAACAGGCGCTAAGCAATTATTGGCCGCGACAAACCCAACCAGAGACAATCTGTGCACAAGTGGTTTCCATTCCTGTCAGCAGAGACAAATTACTGGCTCTGTGTAGTAGCGGTGCTCTCGGCTCGAGTGGACGGTATCATAGTGGCATAGCTGTGTACCTTGTAGACTTATAACGCGATTTAAATATATACTAATAAATAAATCTGAAGTGTCTGTTTGTAATGTCAAATATAATAGCTTTTTACTTTTTTTTATATTGGTGGACATTTTGTACACCGCCATCTAGCTCCAAAGTGAGCTAAGCATAGCTTGTATCTTGGGTACCAGACAACTGATATAATACTTATATGCTTTTGTTGTTAATACATAATACATATTAACACCCAATCACAGAACAAACATTTTGGTATGTTCGTCACACAAATGTTTGTCCTGAGTGGGAATCGAACCCACAAACTTAAAGCGCAGAAGGCAGCGTTACTACCAACTGAGCTATGAGACCAGTCAAAAGTAGATTGTTTTCGTACTCTCGCTTGAGACTCGATGATAGCCCGTCAACCTCGCAACTACCAGAGTTATCCAGTAGAATGTCACTGTAATTCGCTTGTTCAAAAAAGCAAAGTGACAAACGACATGCACTCCACTCCGCCTCTAGTGTTACGCGCTTGAGTGCTTTTAGCGCGGAGTGACGACTCGCGCTTTGCCGGAGGGCTTTTGAGAATTCCGCACGCTCGATTTGTTTTTGACATGCGGGTAGTTTAAAATTATCATATAGGTATGCGTGGCCGGCCTCGCAGTTCAGTTGGTAGTAACTCTGCCTTCTGCGTTGCGGGTCGTGGGTACGATTTTCAGTAAGGACAAATTGTGTGACTAATTGAAATGCTCTGTGTCAGGGTTATAATATGTATTTTCGTTCTATCCCCCCCTAAATACAACATTCTGTCTGTAAACAATGCAAGTCTAAGTAAAGGGTTGTCTGCTCTCTGATAACGCCAAATATTATATAATATATTTAAATTCAGGACTTCCAAATTAACGTTTAAATCCTGTAGTGGAATATTACTACGTTTTTTCAGACCTCTTTGATGCTTGGCCCATGTCATGACTTCTCTTTCCCAAACATGTAGGTTTATATGTAGGTTATTATGCAATTATCATCCTAGTTTTACTAGCACTAAGGTTCATATTAGGTTGAGAAATAATATTAAATATATATTTATTGTTTCAGCCTGAAAGATTGAACGTATTCAAAAACGACCAAGACAGTTGGGACTACACATGTAAGTACTTATAGTTTTAGTTTTTTTTTATATATTATATAAAGTCTTAGGTGCAAAAATATATACAAGTGGCATATAAGAGGACTTGCTTGGTGACCAGCTAGGTCAGGTGGTAACTAATAATTGCTATCCAAATGCCCCACTTCAAAAAATTTTAAATGGCATAAATAATGACTCGTTTGATGGGAACACCACTTTGATTGTTCAGTTAGGGGACAGTACCTTTGTCAAGCGAGCAGATTTGTTGAAGTTTGTTGACGCCCTATTAGAAAAGGCAGATTTAGGTTTAGGTAAATTAATTTTATGTGCATTTCCATACTCTTACTCTTCAAGTCAAGTGACATTGGAAATGGTTTACAAATTAAATATGTTAATGTATAATATGACATGCCGTCATAGCAATGTATTATTTTTTGATACTAATAGTTTTATTAGTAAATTTTATTTGACTAGAGATACAATGTATCTAAGTAGGCGTAGGAAAATGATGATTGCTAAATTGTTAGCATATAATGTTTTTAATTCGGTTATAAATATTATAACTCAGTTAGTTAGTGACGACCCCGTTGTTAGTAGTAATACTAATCAGGGTATAGAAAATGAGTCAGTTAATAATTTAAACTGACTAATTCGACAGCGGAAAAGCCCAGTGCCCTCTTACATGTAGTTCACCAAAATATACAGGGTCTTTCCAGCAAAATATTAGAATTAGAACTGTTTTTGACATTTTTCAAAGTAGATATTATGTGTATTTCTGAACATTGGGTCAAATATTTGGATCTGCTCCCCTATTATTTAAATTATAATGTTGTCAGTTCTTTCAAAAGAAAAAAAGCCATACATGGAGGCTCACTGATTATTGTTAAAAATACTATAAAAAATAAGGAGCGAAAAGATATTGCAAATCTCTCGATAGAGAGAACTATTGAGGTGTCGTGTGTTGAGCTGGAGCGGCATATCGTTGTGTGCGTTTACCGACCCCCCGGTGCTGACTTTACAGTATTTGAATCTGTCATGGAGGATATATTAATAAAGACAGTGACTAGTAAAAATGTAATTGTCTGTGGAGATTTTAATGTAGATATGTTGAATGAATCTTCTGTTCTGTCTGGGAGATTACTAAATTTATTTAAGAGCTATAACTTAAACAATATTTTTAGAGAACCTACGAGAGTAACTTTGTCGTCGTCTACCTGTCTAGACAATATATTCTGTAATTGTAATTCCATCAGTAAATCAATAATTATGAACTTAAGCTCAGACCACTATGGCCAGAGTGCTATGTTTGCTTCAAAATTTGTTACGAATCCTAGAGAATTTACATACAGGCCTATCACTGAGAGCCGCATCAAACGGTTCCAGGGTAACATTGAGCTACGAATGACACAATTTCCGTGCATTGAAGACCCGAACGAACTTTTCACCGCCTTGTCAAATATGATAAATAATGAGCATAAAGAGGTATTTAAAATGAAAACATGTAAATTCAGATCGGGAGTTAGTTTCGATGACTGGGCCACATCTGGTATATATAAAAGTAGAAATAAATTATATGAACTGTATGCTGCAAAGCAGTACATGCTGCATGACGATTCTTTCATTTTGATGGTAAAAAATTACTCTAAAATTTTCAAAAATGTCTGTCATGTTGCCAAATCTTTATATTTAAACAATAAAATTAAAAGTTCAAAAAATAAAATTAAAGCGACCTGGAAAATTATAAACAATGAAACAGGTAAATTTAAGACACGGGACAATAAGATTAATTTAATTATTGATGGTAAAACTCTTACAAATGAAACTGATGTTGCTGAGGCATTTAATAGTTATTTCTCTAGCATACCTAAGATAGTTACTCAGTCATTGAAGTCTTCTGTTTGTGGAGCTGGATCTTTATTAGAATCCTGTGTAACAAAAAGTGATGTTATATTCAATTTTAGGTATATAAACACAGCCATAATTTCAAAAACATTTAAATCACTTAATATCAAAAATACCGAAGACCTCTGGGGAATATCCACGAAAGTTCTATGTTCAGTAGTTACTGATATTGCTCCATGTCTAGCTTACATATTTAATAAATGTATTGACGATGGAGTCTTTCCTGAGCTGATGAAGCACAGTAAATTGATTCCTTTATTTAAATCTGGGAATCACAAAGACCCAGCTAATTATAGACCGATATCGGTATTACCAACTTTGAGTAAAATATTTGAAAAAATAATCTTAGAGCAATTATTAACACATTTTAATAGAAATACCTTATTTCATAGTAATCAGTTTGGATTTACCAAAGGTCGGTCCACGATTGATGCTGGTGTAATGCTTTTAAAGCACATCTTTGAAGCTTGGGAGAAATCACAAGATGCAATCGGTGTATTCTGTGATCTTTCCAAAGCTTTTGATTGTGTAGATCACTCTATCTTGATTTGCAAGCTCAAACATTACGGTATCCAAAATAAAGCGATTGACCTTGTACAGTCATATCTATCAAACAGAATCCAAAAAGTTGCCATTGGCGGTGAAAGGTCTACAGGTTCCGCTATTGACATGGGTGTGCCGCAAGGTTCAATACTGGGCCCGTTTTTGTTTCTAGTTTATGTCAACGACCTCCCTTTTTTTGTGAATACTTTGTGTGATATAGTCCTTTTTGCTGATGACACTTCTCTTTTATTTAAAGTTGACAGATATAAAGATAATTACGATAGTGTAAATGCGTCACTATCTAAAGTTTTAGATTGGTTCATATCGAACAATCTTTTACTCAATTCTAACAAAACTAAGTGCATTAAATTCACTTTGCCAAATGTGAAGCAAATGTCGGCTAATATACAAATAAATGGAGAAGTGCTTAATCTTGTTGGTTCCACTGTGTTTTTGGGTTTAACTATAGATGCAAAGCTACAGTGGGGTGATCAAATCGCAGCACTTGCCTCCAGACTTAGTTCAGCCGCATTCGCGGTACGTAGAATAAGACAGCTAACGGATGAAGTTACTGCTAGGTTAGTTTATTTTAGTTACTTTCATAGTGTTATGACATACGGTATCCTGCTTTGGGGGAAAGCAGCAGATATCCATGCCATATTTGTTTTACAAAAGAGAGCTATACGTTCAATTTATAAAATGAAATCAAGGGACTCTCTGAAAGAAAAATTCAAAGAAATAAATGTCCTTACAGTGTCATCACAGTATATATATGAAAATTTATTATATGTTCATAAAAACATATCTAGTTTTGAGAAAAAAAGTGATGTTCATACCAAGAACACTAGAAACAAAAATAAATTAAACATTCCAAGATTCCGATTGCAAAAAGTCAACGGATCTTTTATGGGAAATTGTGTACACTTTTATAATAAACTTCCTGAACAAGCAACGAAGCTTCCGACCCAAAAATTCAAGTCATACATAAAGAAGGGTCTGGTAAGTAAAGCTTATTACACTGTAAATGATTATATAAATGATAAATCCCCATGGTCTGATGTCGCTCTGCTCAACGACACACAAAACATCCTGTAATAGTATATTATGTAGTCATAAATGTAACATAGACCTAAGTACTCAATTGTTACAAGGATCGTGCTCGCGAAAAGAAAGGAATCCCTCCATTAGGGGTTTCTTGTCTGTTCTTCCCCATGGAGGGTCGGATAGGGTTTGAACAGGCGTCAAACTTATCGATAAGTACGCGTGACCTTATGTTTTGAATATTGACGTTTCCAAGCCATTTCTTTATGAATTCTATGGAAATAAAGTTTTTGACTTTGACTTTGACTTTGACTTGGCGTGGGTGCCGCGTCATTCTGTTTTATGTAGAGGTAATATTATGGGAGCGACGCGATTGAAAACGCCTGAAGTGATTTGGCATTGTACCCCACTTGTATGTATTTAGCGTCTTAAGTTTTAAGTTATCTTAACAACTTCTTTGTAAAATTCAGTTACTACTATCAACAAGGCTATGATTTTGTATTCTGAATTTATTTAATTTTATTACTTTATTCCGTAATCAGCCATTGTTTTATTTATGAGGCATGTGATTGATGCATGATGTTATTATTACAAACATACTTCCGTTTACAACACAACATACGACACAGACGCATTTAACAGAGAATATAATTCAGTATTTACTCTTAAGTAATTATATTTAGTGCAAGACCAAATTATAGCATTATACCCAAAATTCCTTGCATAGCGGCGGTTGACAACAGATAAAACTTTCAAATCCATGGTATTCTTAAAGAAATGTCTTGAAAACACTAATAATTCTTCTTAAAGTAATTTAAATATATGCGTACATATAAGTCTGGCGCATGTTCAAACCCTATCCGACCCTCCATTGGGGAAAAGAGCCAGACAAAATTAATCCTTAATATTTTCAACATCAAAACTCAGTAAATTTTAATCTGATATCACTTTTGTGTTAAAATAGGCGCGAACGTTTTTATGTAAAGTTAAAAGTTAAATTCAGTCATGAAGTACCAAACATTACTTTGAGTCGTCCGCATTCATATGCAAAAACGGGAGGAAAAGCTCTTAGACGAATATTATTTTATAAATAAAATGCATAAATGCGGAGCCCTGGCGAGGCCCCGCTGATAATGTCAAAATGGGGCGCCGTGCGACGTAAACGACTTTTTTTTTAGTGTATATATTAAAATTTTAATGTTTTCCCAGTTTACTGTGATACAAAACTGAACCAGTAACTAACTGGCATTCTAACCTAAAAATCACCACCGAAATTTTCAAACAATGGTTTCATGGGGAGATAAAACGAAAAATAAAAACGATTCATGAAATACTTTCCGCCGCCGCAAAAAGTTTTTATTCACTCACCTCGACTGAATTATATTTGTGTAACTTTTGTTTTAATTTTGTGAGCGTGTCGGCAAATACAGGGTGTTTGACATGTTGCGGTCTCCTCGTTTGTGGGGTGCTTTTCAAATGGTTGTATGTAAAAGTTATATTTTTGTCACAGGACAAATGTTTACTGTTGATACACGTAATACGCAACATTATCACTGAGATGGTCCGATATTGTAGACGGTATTCGAAACAAAAAATTTAGTCAAATATAAGAGAATAGTTTAGTAAATAAATCGATAAGTGCAAATGAACATTTAAACGTTTGAATTTAATCGTGCATACGTGTAACTATATGCTATAATATGTATACAACTTACCTACATGAAATAAACCAATTGAATTGAATTAAATGACAAATCCTCTCGGGTCTGATGTCGCTTTCCTCCACGATACACAAAAAATAAATATATCATGTAATATTAAACAGAAAAGTTTTTTTTAATGTTACATTGATTTTGATTGACAATGCTTGCCACTTGCCCATTTTTATTATTATTGCTTTTAGAACGATGTTTCTTATTTAAGTCCAAAATAAATAAATTACCAAATGGTCAGTTTTCAGCTGACTTATTACAGTCTTCAAATTACGCAGCGCGCCGTGCTCGAGCCATTTGCATTCATAAATCATTTTTTAATAACTCTATAGGGACACAGAGAGCAGTAGAACTCTCGCCAAGTTCGTCCGGGGAAGTACTGCCACCATGCCCTTTTCTGCCGCCAAGCAGTGACACATTCGCGTTACTGTGTTCCGGTTTGAAAGGTGTGGTTGCCGGTGAAATTACAGGCACATGAGACATTCCACCTTCACGTCTCACATTTACGGGCGCATACGATGCGACTTGGGTTTTGTCATACCTACTTTGGGAGGACCCAAGTCGCATCGGCTGTTATGGGCCGAGGTTACCACTTAACACCAGGTGGGCCGTCGGCTCGTTCCGTAAATGTATTACATAAAAAAAAAATAAAAAAAAAAAACACAGTTGGAAGATAATAGCTAGTCACCTCTGAAGTACTGCTGTATGTGCTGGGAGTTGAATCGGGAAATAGTAGTTTAATTTCCAAGGATTCACAGTGATGTGTCTTATAACATAATTAAATTCGCACTTATAAAGTCTACTCCAGTCGCGAAACGCAACTGACGCACAATATTATTTTCATAGAGAATTTTTTTATAAATTTTCACGATACATTAAAGTTACATAGGCTACATAGTTTTTTTTATTTTTAACTTTTATTTCCATAGAATTCATAAAGAAATGGCTTGGTAACGTCAATATTATTCAAAACATAAGGGCACGCGTACTTATTGATAAGTTAGATGCCTGTTCAAACCCTATCCGACCCTCCATGGGGGAAGAACAGCAAGAAACCCCTAATGGAGGGATTCCTTTTTTTCGTGAGCACTAGAGGTTTCGCGCTCATAATATAAGTTATTTTACAATAGGTATTGTATTGCGTTGGTACATAAATAAGTACTTGCTATCAGTTGCCTAGTCACTGGCCTTAAGTTTTTCTCTAAGGAGGATGGGGGCTCTTTTTATATGATGATTGAAAAATCATTATAAAATTCAAATTGTGTTCCGTATTTTAGACTTTCCCGCAAAAAAAAACTACAAAATGGATTGAGCTGAAAACTGTGCACATAGGTGCACCACGGGCAGAAGCTAGTTATTTATTTAGATATTTCAACAATATTAAAGTTTCCCAGCTTTCCACTCGTGCCTGTGAGAGCCTAATGAATGTCTTGTACGCCACCTTACCATTTCCTGAGGTTTGCCACAAGTCGGGAAATTGGAGTTCTACCACTTTCTGTATTCGGTATTGGCGTTACCTCTTTTTATAGTTCTGTTGGTATGAAGGAGAGAAGCTTCAAATCAAGCTAATATCAAGTATCGCTTCTACTCGTGCCACTATATAGTCCACTCGAAACAGTTTTGTTAACGGATTCAAATGCGCTTTGTTGTCTGTTGCTCTTTTCGTGCATTTTATTTGATTTTTTTATTTCGAGGTCATGTCTGTTTCCTTACATTTTATTTTCCTTCACTTTGGAGAGAACGTGGCATTACGAACATGGATTCAAGGGAAATCTCATCGGTTACGTCTGAAGTAAAGAATTCGGTTTGAATCTCGGGTTCTGTACACTGGTCCATATCACGTTTTCACATACCTAAAAGCAATATATAACAGCCAAAGTTATTTGACTTAATCAGATTCAAAATTGTGGGTGTAAACGTATTCGTATTTGTATCTAGCCTGGTTTAGCTCAAATACATACTATCAAGATCCAATATATCTAAAAATAGGTCTGCAATCTCTACGAAACACAAGCTAACTCTAACAACACACGCTTTAGACGTTAAATCCTGAATAACCAATATGGTAATATCGAAACACAATTGGAGCATCGCACCGACTCGCTTCACTGATTTGCTAGCCGATGGAAGATAAATATGCTAAATGCATTCGATAGACTTTCTGTACAGATTTTGTTGTGTAAATTGAACAGAATCACAACCACACCATCAACAACTGATGTTTTACAATTTATGTTGTCTTAAATTGTATAAAAATGCTATTTTAAATAATCTAAATAAAATAATTAAAATGAAATATCAATTGAATAGCAAATATCAAAGTAGAGTATTACGCAAGGAGGTCAACTTGGTCCATCACTAATTATTCATTTCGTGAACGAAAGAATCCTACATACAAACATCTTGAAGCTACGACTCTCCTATTATGTTGCGAAGATGGTTGATCATTTTTTAATGACACTATATAAATGAATATACAACACCCATCAAAAAGTTTGTTCATTATATACTTAATAAACATAAAAACTTGAATTAATCATAAAAAAACCACGTGCGAATATAATGTACCAATTGCTGAGTTTGGTTCAGAACCTTAAATAGCGAGTTGACTTTCAGACAACAAATTTTTAATTACAGCATACAATATCCAAAGTCTATTATAAATCTATTTCAATTGAGAACATCAGAATCTTGGAAAATCAACTTCTTTTTCGTGCACTATGTCGCATAACTGATAATCCATCATTTTTTTGTCACGTTCATTGGAATACTATCCAGAAGTGAATTACTCAGTTGTCGAGGACAATCCGAAACTGATTAACAGACTGGTAGCGAGTGAAAATTTATGCAAAACGCATCTACATTTGGCACTTAGCGCAGATTTTTCCACTCGGCGCTGAAAACCACGACTTAATGGCTTGAATGGGGATGGATAAAGTTATTTGTTACGACTTTGAATAGCGAGCTTTGAATGCGTTGTGATGGAATTTTTGCGCGGAACAATCACCTACTCTCTTAGACTGTTTTTTATTCTTCTTTACAAAGATCGATTTTACTCTTTGTATGGTGAATATAAATATAATACAGCAATAAACCATTTTATGTTTTAATTTCTGACATGTTTGGCAAAGTATAATTTTTTTTATAAGTCCTAAGTCCTATAAGTCCTATAAGTCCTTTTTTATAAGTTAAGGTTGCTGTGATTTCGATTTTATGTTATGCGGGCGAGCCCAAATCCGACTCTAATGATGTTATATGAACTCATGTAAATTTACTATGAACTTCTTAAATTTAAAATCGTCCTGCCATATTATCGTGGACAGAAAACGTTATGATACCCTCAATAAATAATTATTTCAATGGAGTATCTGTGACTGGCCTCACAGCTCAGTTGGTAGTGATTCTACCTTTTGCGCTCCGACTCACGGGTTCGGACCACCCGAGACAAACATTATTATGACCTAGTTGGTTCTGTTTCTCGGTGTTAATAGTGTTTGGCTGCAGATGTGCAATGATTTGCGCAGTGTATCTGTTATATTATCATATCGTCAGCAGTACAAATCTCCCATATATCTCCATAACAATATAGATATCTTTACTTCATATAATTCTTGGCATTCCACAACGGTATCCACAATAACTCGAGCTGATTTAGAATTCTCGGTTTATCCACGAGATCAGACGAGAAATTAGGTTAATACTATTGAAAAAGAAAGAAAATGCAGGGATGGTCATTAAATTACTATTTTCGGCGGCAACCCAGCTTCTGTGAAACTAGTTGACAACCCTAAGATTGTACAACTAAGTTTTATATAAGTAGTAAATAATAGATAAATCATAAATAAATATTGGTAGACATTTCACACAGCGCCATCTATTCCCAAAGTAAGCTAATCATAGCTTGTATAATGGGAATCATTCAATTATTTTTTTGTAAATACATACATATAATACATTTCAACATCCAGAGACAGAACATCTATGTTCGTCACAAAAATGTTTGTCCTAGGTGGGAATCGAACCCACGACCTACAGCACAGACGGCTAAATTACTACCAACTGAGGTATGAGGCGAGTCTGACAGTAGAAAGCTTTTATTTTCAAAAATTAAACTTTTGCAGTTACTTAACGCTACTTATGGGCTTTATGTCCAGAATTGAATAAAATAAGTTGCCTTTCATCCTTGTGATATTTTTTGATTATATTTGCTAGTATCACATTTGATTACGTGCGTTACGGAAGTACAAACTTTTGTATCAGTTTCCTTCATTTATAAATATTTGGATTTGTCATTGAAATTGATTTGCAGTCTTGGAAGCCAATTGTAATTAACAGATTTCTTCGTACGCTTTTGGCAAACTATGCTCTAAATTTAATTTTATTTACGAGCGGAAAAAAATAATTTATCGATTGTGTACCTATTTGCATAACGGTTTGAAGTTGCCAACTGTAAATGCGCCAAAACGGAACAAGTATTGTTTCCACTGGGTAATATGGATGGCTTGGCACTACTATCAATAAAGCACATTGGACAGTCTTGGCTCTAGTTCCGTTGTTTATTATAAGATGTCCGAAAGCTGTAACTTCATATCTGATAACTTTCTTCCACACACTTACACATACTTCTGCCCTAGTATTCGTGGTCATGCAGTATGCAAATAGTGTCAAAGTATTGTAATAATTTAGGCCTTTGTGGTTATCACAATTGCTCCATTACTTGATAGATAGATAGATATAGATAAATATTGATCCAGATATAGATAGATATTGATCCTAGTCCATTTGGAATCTCAGAGGTGAGATATCAATTTGGTTAAGAAATATTACCTTGATTGGATAGAATAACTGCCTTTCAGAATATACCGATAACGAGAACAGCCGCTAAGTTTCATGAATTGACTTGCCTAGTAGCACATTCTATCTTGCTTCCTGAAAGTAGCCTTTGCAACTTAAATTGATACTTAGACAGTATTGAGAACCAAGAGGTACACACTAAGCTATATAGTGAAAAGTTTAGATAGCGAAATTATGAAAAATCGCTCTCTTCTTTCATGTAATGAAATTCTTGATCTTAATCGAATAAATTTTGTTACTTATTCTCAACATTAGTTAAGTAAGTCTTCCTAAAATTGGTAAATAAAATAAATAATAACTCAACATTGCGAGCACTCGTGATCGATCACGGTCAGCGTTCAATTAGAACTCGACAATAAAAGCTCTGAGCTACATGTTACAAAGTTAAAAGATCTGAGAGCAAAATGTTCAGTGCACTTGTGTCAATTACCTACAAGTACTTCTCGGTTCAGAATAAGGTTAGTAAGAAGTGGCTCAGTTTGTCGTCTCGGATCGTTAACCGCGTCATCTCTTTAATACATTGTTGCTCGCATGCTTCTAACTTTTCGTATAAAACAGCTTTACTGTTTGTTTTACTGTTTCAAGTTGGCGCCCACCGTGGGGCGCACCGAACTTGGCGCCCAACGTGGGCCTGTATGAAGTTTGTAAGTTTTTATTATGTAAAACCTCAAGGGAGGTTTAGTCAACGGCCTGATTAAGAGTGAGTTCTGATTTATATTTCATGCTGAAATGGAAGGCAAATTGTAGGCATTAAAAATGTATATCTACAAGCCTTGTGTTCTTGGGAATACCCCCAACTGTTACGTGTAATATATTACCAGAATTCATAGTATGGCCATGAAAATTGTAGGAGGTAACATCGTTAAGAATATTAGTTATCGTGTGATATAAATTGTATCTGTTATGTGAACGAATGAAAAGGAACTTCCTGTTTCTGTTCTCTGGTGACTCTGTTGTCATGATGGAATAAAATAATAAGAAATATGTTTGGTTTGCTTGCACCAGATAGCACTAGTTTTCATATTTTGTTGTAAGTTTCTTTTTTTTTTTCATAAATGTGACAGAAATTGTCGCGTAGTCATATCATATCATATCATATCATTTATTCAATAACAATAATAACAATCGTATTTGAAATAATTTAAAATTAGGCTTAAAATAATACAAAAATTCCAATAAAATTAAATAAAAACACACATGCAATTAAAAATACAAATACATGTCAATGAATGAAATTAAAAAATAAATGTCAAAATAAAAAAAAAACGAAATTTCCGTGTTAAAGCATACGAGTGCTTATTTATACAATGAAATACTATCTCTAAAATAGTTGCACATAAACTGAGAATTTCTTATTTTGTTTACAAATGAAACTACTTTTAGAGTGTAAAGCAAATGTTATGTCGGCGCTCGGCGTTCGCTTTCGTCCGGCCGATTGTTAACGAAACATTTTGTCGATGTCCCGATTTCGTTCACATTCATATTTACTCAAATAAAAAATGTATTGAAGGCATTAACGATATAGATAAATTATTGGGTATCAAGTTTTTATATCTAAACATCGATATGGGATTTTGTCGGCTGGTTTGATTATGTACTTTTTTATTGATAAGTTATGGAACCAGCCCTGCTTTTAAGTGGTGACCTCTGTCCATAGCAAGTAACACGACTTGGGTCCTCCCCCACTTAGGTACAAGACCAAAGTCTCATCGTATGCGCCCATAACTCTGAGATGTGAAAGTGAAATGTCTCATATGTAACGTCACCGGCAACCACATTATCATAACGAACACCTCAACGCGATGATTATTTGTTGTACACATGCGTGTTGGGTTTATTCCCTGATGTTTAATGTTATGCGGAAATAATATTTATAAATGTATTCAAAAAAAGACATGAAAAAGTTATAATATATTCAAAAAAGTACACAGCCAAATGTAGATGCTTTTAATTTTCATGTATCAAGGTCATTTGCAAATATTTTGAAACTTAGCTTCGCAGAATAATTAATTTGCCAACTTTGCAAGTTACCCTTTCTTCAAAACCAGTAGAATATCTACGGATTTAAATACGAAAAGCAATTTGGAAACAACTTAACAGTTCGGAGAGCTTCGTAGTTTTTGTATAACCCAACTTAATTGGCTCTCTAAATTGGAATGTCTGTAAAAGCTTTCAGCAAACACGGCGCGGTGCCAATACTGGAGACTTGGTTACGATTGGGTTATAGGAAGTTATTTTCTTAAAATTCTGGCGATACTATCGATCAATATTATGATTTATGAAGTTTCTTTGCCAATTTGCAATAAACTAGGAACCGTACCTATTCCACGAAATAGTTGTATCTTTATTTAAAATTTAAGAATAAGAATAAGAATATTTATTTTCAAACTTACGTGGTAGTTATAACTAAAAGATATACGTAATTACATTCATAAGTATCACATTTATGCCAACCGAATACGCAATGTGGGTAGACGCACAAAAACATAAAAATATCTTTACCTTCCGTGCTAGTTGCTAACTGTGTTACGGCGGGGGAATTTTGTAGTATTAATTTTGACTTTATTTATTGCAATATCCAGAACAATCGCAACACAGAACATTTCTCGCATCCAAATTGAGTTCTAAAACCCTGGAGCATATCCAAGAACACATAACTAGATATTATTATCTTTATTGTCTAATCTGACACGCAGCGGTTTAGTATCAGATAAATTCAACCGTATGGGTTGTAATGGATATTGTTGTGTTTGTTTGTCTGTAGAATTATTAGACTTCACGAGATTTGTGATTGCGGTTTTGTCCTTGGGCGCTCAAACAGCTATAAAACTAATTTCATAGAAAACTGGTACTTATTTGTTGAGATGTTATGTAGGTACCCTGGATCTACGTTGGTTTTGAATGATCACAATAATGCTAAATATTACGATGTAATTAGACAATGATCATATCCTCCATACATTTCAAATGTCCGCTTATCGAATTTTATAGCTTATAGCTTTGAAATGGTGAACATTAATATAATAATAATAATGGTGGACATTTCACACAGCGCCATCTAGCCCCAAAGTAAGCTAAGCATAGCTTGTATCATGGGAACCAGACAACTGATATAATACTTATATACTTTTTCTTTTGTAAATACATACATATAATACATATTAACACCCAGACACAGAACAAACATCAATGTTACAAATTTCACATAAATGTTTGTCCTGAGTGGGGATCGAACCCACGACCTACAGCACAGAAGGTAGGGTTACTAACCAACTGAGCTATGAGGCCAGTCAAAATGGATAATATATAATGGATTCAAAGAAGTTAAAGTTATAATTGTGAATGTTATTAGGACGACAGTTATTATGGTATTTATAACAGTTTAAACATATTTTCTCTTATTATTCAAGTTTAAGAATAAAAGGAAAAATAAGAATCGTCAATGTTTTGGGAACCTCATTCCGATACTGCTACCATAATTACAGCCTGAACAGGCCCTCATAAATCCCCCGAATCCTATTATGACCTTGGAGTACACTTGACTTTTTCCACGTGGCTTTTAAATCCGTCGTCTCTGGCGTACTGGAAGTTTTCAAAGTGTGTTTCTCGAATCCACTCGCTTTGGTCCTTCGAGCCCGGATTTTGAATTCACATATTATGTATTCGTGGTGATTCTGCTTACACGTATAAGAGCAGTAGAACTCACGCCAAGTTCGTCCGGGGAAGTACTGCCACCATGCTCATTTCTGCCGCCAAGCAGTAACGCTTTCAAGCAGTTACTGTGTTCCGGTTTCAAAGGTGTGGTTGCCGATGAAATTACAGGCACATGAGACATTCCACCTACACGCCTCAGAGTTCGGGCGCATACGATGCGACTTGGGTCTTGTCGTACCTAAAAGGAGAGGACTGAAGTCGCATCGGTTGTTATGGGCAGAGGTTACCACTTAACACCAGGTGGGCCGTCGGCTCGATTCGTAACTGTATAACATAAAAAAAGACGTGTGTTACTCGGAGACTGCCGCGGTAAAGCTATTGCGCGTGATATTTCAAAAAGTCATTAAAAGTTCTGGTATTTATCGATAGATGGAAAAACTAAAAAGTATCACCGCTGTGCCGGTCGGAGTGGGGGGTGTTAGGTTTTTTTCGTTACGGAATTTCTAGATTCGGTCTCCACGCTCAAGGCCCGCGATAGAAGCTATGCAATAGCTTAAAAATAAAAACTTGTATGCATGGCTCAGTTTAGTAACTTAATCGGTTTTGAAATACATTTAAAAATAAGTTCTATTTGAAATAATGAAATAGCGATGACTAGAGACTAATGATATATAAAATTTTCTTAAATAATCAAAATAATTCGTCCGTTTAGAGCTAGATTTTCTTGATTTTGTATCAAACTATTATAATTTTCTAAATACAGTTGTTCGCACCTGCATCTCGTGAAACCGACACCTCTCACAGAAGAGTGACTGAACAGTTGCAACAACTGTCAGACAGGTTGAAAGACGTGAACACAATTGCAATGCTAAGAATTTCATACAATCAATTTAGAACTGTATCCCCATACTCGTAAGATCCACTTTACTATACCAAACTTTAAGACTGTCAGTTAACTAAGTCTGGCATTAGTTAATATTAAACTCTGTTTCCGAGGACATAAGGTGGCAAATGAGGGGAAATAGATTCCTTTTGTGACGTCACACATTGTTATTGCATTGCACTTGAAATGCATACCGTTTGAACTCAATTTGACAGAGATATAACCTATCCCTCCATTAGGGGTGTCTTGTCTGTTCTTCCCCATGGAGGGTCGGATAGGGTTTGAACAGGCGTCAAACTTATCGATAAGTACGCGTGACCTTATGTTTTGAATATTGACGTTTCCAAGCCATTTCTTTATGAATTCTATGGAAATAAAATTTTTAACTTTGACTATCCAACGTAGGCCAGATCAGGGCGCTCAAGCTGTGAAATTGAATTAGAGCTTTTTATATCCATGTAGGATTTGTTAAAATAATTATAAATAATAAATATTGGTATACATTTCCCTAACAGGATTGGGATGCGAATGAAACATTAGTAGTCACTTAATTAAGTCTTTAGTCTTTAATTTTTCGTGTAACCTAGCTCTTAAGTTGTTTTTACTAACACGTATGGACCTAAAGTAGTCTGATTGAATAAACTTATTATTATTATTATTTCACACAGCGCCATCTAGCCCCAAAGTAAGCATAATAATAAGCATAGCTTGTATCATGGAACCAGACGACTGATATACATACTTATATACTTTTTTGTAAATACATATTAACACCCAGACACAGAACAAACATCTATGTTCGTCACACAATGATTTGTTCTGGGTGAGAATTGAACTCGCGACCTACAGTGCAGAAGGCAGGTTACTAACGACTGAGATGTGAGGCCAGTCAATTTGTTTAAAATTAGAATGTTTTTTCTCGTAATTTAATTTGTTGGTAGCTTCAAACTCAACAATGCACTTTGTGTGGGCGTCTGAACTGTTTAAAAATCGGTTGAGAGCGTGATCAAAGATGAGACCCGAGAGTATTTCAACCTTAAGAAAACTCAAAATTACCTCAAAGAAATGTACTTGCGCAGTAGTCCCTGGACTATGATGAACTCATTGGAATACACTCTACTACTTTCCAACAAAAACTGAAGAACGAAAACAGATAGTTTACAGCTATCATACTTTTGAAAATGTAATTTACGACTTTTGGCACGTTTCTGTCAGTAATATAACTTTATAACTAATTCGTTAATGGATACTTCAATTAACTTATATTAGGAATATTAAACTGTAAGGTCACTTTGTAGGTCGGCCGCCCTAGTTAACGTTCCAAAGGGATCATCTTTGATAACGTTTCATGTTACGATTAATGTTTAAATCCCTGGAAAAGTCAAAAATGGCTAGTTTTCAAGTTTTAGACTCAATGCAAGCGCAGTGTTGATGCCGATTTGGTGGGTAAATCATAGTTTGTATGTAGTTTCTATTCTTGTTATTCTAGTCTTCGGTAAACGTATGAATTCCTATAAGTATTTTTTTTATAACTAGCGGCTCGTCCCTTCTTCGCAAGGGTAGCTTTAAGTTTTTACAGCTGAAAGTAATCTTTGTCAGAATAAAAAAATAGTCTCAAGAATATGGTACACAGACGTAGACATAAGACAAACATTTAGGTATCTTCTTATTAATAAAGTAATTCTTAGAATGATAGTAATTTCGTAGATTACGTCATAGATCAAAACTTTAAAACGTGACATTTTTAATATATGTATAATTTAATGTTTTTCTTTCATTATAAGTTGATGTATAATCTAATCAAATTGAAGTATGACAATAACTCAACCTTATCCACAACATACCGGACATTATATTAATAAGACCATGATATAATACAAGTTAATTTAATTTCGGTAACGGTACTGCGTTTGGCGTCAAAAATATATATTTTAATTAAACTTGGTTGTTGCTGCTTTGTTTACGGAGTTCAATAAATTAAAATTGTTAGTCTTAATTATGAAAGTTTTTCACGGGTTGGGATTCAAAATTCTTCATCACAATTTTTAATTTTATTTGTTGTACCGTCTATTGGTGATACAAGGTGGAATGGTTAGGGTATAATAGGGTCTCAGTGGGCCATTCGCGTTGTTACACTATCGTGGGAACGTAGATTAGATAAGTGGTGAGCTCAGCGCCGCCATTGTTTTCCGGGAATTATCTCTGCCAACACTTCACCAGCGATTTGCCCGCAATATAATCTGATAGCCAGGACAAATGTTATGCCAAGGAAATTACTAACCACAGGATACCACATTAGATATACAGAAAATAGTTCCGTTTTTCAAAAGAATAAAGAGGAGGTTATTAATTAGCTTTAATTTTTAATGTTTGTTACCTCATATCTCCGTCATTTATAAACCGATTTGGAAAAATATCTTTTATTTGAAAGGATATACTTTCAGATTGGTCCCATAGAAAATTCATAAAAATCGGTTCAGTAGTTTGGTTTTTAAAACAAAATAACTGGGAAAATATGTCATCCAAGTGCGACATAACGAGATATCATTCTCGTTTATTGGTTATGAAGTCGATTTATTCGTTTTCCTGCGTTAAATCATTATTTTCTGAAATATGACGTGAAAAGCGATTTTATTTCTATGAATCTTTCGTTTTTGCAAAAGTTGGATACCGTAAAATAGCTACTTGTGAAGGATGTTCTGGTTACTAAGCGGCTTTTGCTTCGTTCCGAGAATTACAATGTTCCCACGGCAAGGATGGCCGCCAATCAGGACGAGAGTAGATTTGTTTAATATTCTCAGATCATGTAAACATTCTTTTCCTCACATCCCTGAATATGACATGGATCCAATGTTTCATTGCAAAAAGCGAGCAAAAATTCTGGAGCCGCCACCATATTTGAGTTTTACTATATTGTAAACGTTTATGGTTAACTTAGCTCTCCGAAACTAAAAACCACTCGACGCTCTGTTTTCCCTTAAGCCCTAAATCGGTTTGTTCTGATTCAAAAGAGCCTCACGAAAGTCACTTTATTATACGATTCATTTAATTTGTCCAAACTAAAAGCAGCTGCTGCTTAAGAAATAATGTCCAATTTGCTTTGATCCGAGTGTTTGAAACCCAGATAGTTACACGCTAAAGCAAATATGAACCTTGTTCGCTTGAACTTAATGCGCAATTTACCTTGAAGTTTACTTTGAGGGTAGTACGAAAACGTGCTTAATTGAAATGGAACATAACTCTTCGGTCTAAGGTTGGTTTTTCAGTGTTTTGTGAGAGGATATATGAATTAATATTTGAGCGGTAGTCCTACTGTGTTGCGATAGCGTGACGGTGCATGCTATTCCTACTGTTTATGTTTGCTGTCCTTTTTAAAGGACATGGTATTTTACGAGAATTTATTACAGGTAGTGTAATATAGTGATAATGGCCGTGTTATTGTTTTTCCCTTGTATGTCATAAGATTAATTCTCTTATAATGACGATATTACCATTTGACTTCACGCCCCGTTCCCCCTTTTCACTGTCTTTAGCTCTGCTGCTACTGATTTGACAGTTTCTCCAATTTCAAAATTTTATATCGTCTTAAAATGTTGCTTACAAAGAGTTTTTTCAATAAAACTCAAGTATTTTCCAGACCAATTTGCTCCGAACAAATTGAGTACATCTTCTAATAACTGTCACTCGCAAACACCGATGGAAAATGCCAATGAAATAAAAACCAGTTGAAATTGCAAATGGCGGCCGAGGAAAGGGTTTTTTACATATAATTGAATAAAATATTGAGGGTAGACGCGAGTCAATACGGGCAAAGACGCGGCTAGGCGTCGACGCTATGAATACTAAAATAGTTCGACATACGGACTAGAAGTTTTGCTACGAAGATGGCAAGAAACTATTTTTAAACTATTTAATGTACTTTGTAAATTTTTTTCATCAAATCACATCACACTAATATTTAAATTGCAAAAGTTGTTTTTAGTTGTTTAAAATCAGTTTGGCTCAAATTTTTTAATCAGTCTGTGACCTAGAATAACACTTGAGATATTTTATTATCAGTACTCGAAGGTGTCGGGGGCGGATAGGGCAGGCTAGTCTTTAACATTCTCTCATACTAAGTTTTTTTTTTTTATGTAATACAGTTACAGAACGAGCTGACGGCCCACCTGGTGTTAAGTGGTAACCTCAGCCCATAACAAACGATGCGGCCTGGGTCTTCCCTACTAGATACGACAAGACCCAAGTCGCAACGTATGCGCCCGTAACTCTGAGACGTGTAGGTGGAATGTCTCATGTGCTTGTAATTTCACCGGCAACCACACCTTTCAAACCGGAACTCAGTAACACGAAAGCGTTACTGCTTGGCGGCAGAAAAGGGCATGGTGGCAGTACTTCCCCGGACGAACTTGGCTAGAGTTCTACTGCTCTTGTACATACATGTGTACATGAAATTGCTACAAGCACCTTCGATATTTTAGCGTTAAGGTCTTATTATTGCAATTTACAATTTTACCTTTTCCCAGCAGACCGTATGTAGACTTAGTAAAAGCTATTAAGTTCACTAGGGTACCTAGGTATAATATACGCTGCCTACACGTTATCAACTTGAGCAACTTAACTATCTTGTCGGATAGTCACCCTGTCGATGAAATTACAGGCACGTGAGACTTACCAACGCACATGAATTAACTTGTGTTTTGTTCGGTTCTAATAACACTTTTTTTTATTCGTATATAATTACGGAACGAGAAACCTGGCGTTAGGCTTGCCATAAATAGAATATTTTGGCCTTGACCCCACTTATGTGGAGTGTCTCGTGTGCCTGTAATTTAACCGGTGCCTGCACTTTTCAGACCGGAATACAGAAGCGAATGATTTATGCCTCTCGGTAGCTGAAAAAGAAATGGTAGCAGTACATCCCCGAAGGTTTTTTATATGTTTTGAAGTTACGGACTCATTGGTTTCAACTTTAACCGAATATGTTTTATATTAACCCGGCATTAAAACGATATAATACAATCTATCTATCTATTCGAGTCACTGGTTCTCTCGAACCAGTGTGGTGAAAGGATTTTAAGCGCGCCTCAAAGAGGCTCCTTTCGTGGACTAATGTACCCGCTGCGTGGACAAAGAGGCATACTGTTGATAAATGCTATCAAACGGGCGCTAATACATCATGCAAGCACCAACCGGATTGGTAGTTTGATGCCTCCGAATATTCCGGTCTAGTCATGATAATTTAAGAGCAGTAGAACTCACGCCAAGTTCGTCCGGGGAAATACTGCCACCGTGCCCATTTCTGCCGCCAAGCAGTGACGCATTCGCGTTACTGTTTCGGTTTGAAAGTTATTGTTGTCAGTGAAATTACAGGCACATGAGACATTTCATCTACACGTCTCAGAGTTACGGGCGCATACCTACGATGCAACTTGGGTCTTGTCGTACCAAGTAGGGGAGGACGCAAGTCGCATCGGTTGTTATGGGCAGAGGTCACCAGGTGGGCCGTCGGCTCGTTCAGTAACTGTATCACATAAGAAAAATTACAATTGCCTCGCCACTCTCCCGCGAACGCTGCACGTGAATGTAATATCCCCTGTCGTGTCAGTGACAATTTCAGGTAATTTATCGCGGCCCTTCGTGGGTGAATGTTGGTCCTTTTTTTGCCGGGAAAGTATATTTACATTGTATGTATTTGCAATTTGTTTTTTTCATTTTTGTCAATTGTCCGTTGTGCGTTTGAAAAGTTAATGAATGGCCGCGTTTCGTTGATTTTAATGGTACTTGTTTCTTTTATGTGAATATTGGGGAGATAAACTGCTTTGTGAACAAACAGTCGAGAATTTGAACATTGTTTTTGCTTGTTGTTGTAATAAAAAGGTTTACCAAAATACAAAAAATTATCCCGCATTCAAACAGTTTTAGACGGTAAAACCTTTGCCAAGTTAGTCCGAGGAAATGCCACATTTCTGCTGCCAAGCAATATCTCATACGCATTAATGTTTTCCATGAGAGGTGTGGCTGATGAAATAAAAGGCACATAAGACATTCCACCGTTTCAGTGCTATGGGTGCAATACGATGCGGCTTTCGTCTTCACGTACCTAAGTAGGGGGTGATACGTCTTATTTACGGATAGAGGTTAATCTTCACATCAGACGGACCATGTATTGACTTATTTTCATACAAAATTTTATGAAATTAATTTAAAGTCTATTTTCGGGATTCTTTCTCTTTGGTAGTCTCTATCTCCCTGTTCGAGAATAGACGACAATGCTAACGAGAAGCCATGCTCTTTATTTTCATTGTTCAGAATTTAGCTCTTGTCTAGAGCGAAGCTTTTGAACTGAAATATACAAATATCATTTAGTAAATGTATTAAAACAGCGAACCCTTTTTAACAATCCACTCAAATTGAATTATCAAATACAAAAGCTCACAGTAATCATTCGACCGTAGTCTAATAACAAACAATGCAACCCTTCAACGTATATTACTCTCGCTCCATCTAACACAAAACTCTATATTTATCTCTCTCTCTCTCTTTTCGAATTATACAAAGTGAATTGGAATTAGTATGTCACCCCGAAAAGGGGTAAAACTATCATTTTCCGAATAGTAAAGGTTTTCCTAAATCATTGAACGATATTCAATATTTTTTCCAAATTATTTTGATAATTACAAAGAATAATTTGTTGTTATTTTTATTAATAATTTATGTAATATGAATACTATATATACTAAACTCTTTTTAAAATATATGGAAGTGGTAATATTTTAATGAAATAAATTATCAAACAGAAGGGTTTGAAAATAGTGAGTTTTACTTTGATAGCTTCGAATTCAGTAGAAAATAAAATCTACACCTGAAGTCAGTTAAATTAATGTAAGTTTAATATCTTATTATCTTATAAAATAATAAAAATGTACGAATTTCCCTTAAAAATCAATTCCGAAACTCAGATATATCTTTTTTTATCCTCCACTTGTTTAATATCCCCCTTTCGGGGTAACATATTATTTCCCCCTCATCTTGTATATGAAGAGTCATTTAAACGAAGGCAGCGTGGGCGACAACCGCGGACTCTTTTTACTTAAAAAATGAAAGCATAAAAGTGTGAATAGCATTTTTTTTCATGGTTCCGTACTCTTTTGTTACCTTAAGATTAGATTTGCAAATGCATACCAAAGACAATTTTAGCATTTTGGCATAATTTATAAGCGTGACAACTGAGCACTTTCATGCTTCTTCTATAGCCATTTATAGCCAGGATAGACATTTTAACGTACCCTGTACATAAGTAATTTCGTTACACTTTTATATTTTCTGAAATATACTATTCCTCTATAAAAAAATTGTAATAGAAATATAAAAAAAAAATTGGTAAGAACCTCTGAATTTTTAATCGCTGTGTCGTAGATAGTATGGACAAACACATATGGGGGAACATCCAAGGCCTCTGAACAAACTTTATACTCACCACACAAATTTTGTATCAGCTGATGACCGAACGGTGGACCGCTTTGCAGGCAGGGCGGACTTAACAACCTGACCAAATATATCATTCGTGTCAATGGAATTACGATTGGATTCAACTGAATTCCCAATTCACATGTAGAAATTTCGCCAAATAGAGCTACTTTTGTCAATTGCTCACCCAGGGGAAAAGTCCCGAGTACAATGCAATATGTAGCACGCGCCCAAAAGATATGTCAATATTCATTTTGGATATCAATATCAGTTTCCTTCCATTATCGGTTTTGAATTTTAATATTATTACGTAATAATCCAATTTGGCTTATGTTATTCTTTAGCTTATGTTAGTTTGCTATGCAATTATATAGACTTGTCCCGCAGGCGCCACTGAATTTTTGGTATTTTGTTATACAATTTCTGCCAGAACAGAGTTTGAATGTAGAAAATGATAGATTCGAGTGATTATTTCAAAATTCAGAATTGTTCCTCAAGTGAGACTCCGGGAAAACTTACTTTAATCGCTTAGTTGTGAATACCGATCAAACTTTCACAAACAAAATGACAAAACGTAATAGTTATTATACATTTTCCGTTTTCCATTAGCGGGACGGAACTCTAGAAATGGAAAAAACATTTCGTCACAAGGAACAAAGCCCTCATTAAAAGTTTTTAATGATATTTTTTTTATTTTAATTTCTAGTAGATGGATTTATAAGTCTTCAATAGAGCTCGCTTTCACAAAAATCGGAACAATCTTGATTGGTTTTATGAGTTTCAACTTTTTTTTATGGGTGCTTCGAAGTTTTTTTATGTGATAAAGTTACGGAACGAGCAGATGGCCCACCTGGTGATAAGCGGTAACCCCCTGTCCGCAATACGAAATGGGTCCTCCCGTAAGGCACAACAGACCCAAGTCGCATCGTAAGCCCCCGTAATTCGGAGACGTGAAGGTGAAATGTCTCGTGTGCCTGTAATTTCAGCAGAAATGGGTGTGGTGGCTGTACTTACTGCGTGAAGCCGGTGTAGTTATATTGGCTATTGAAATCCCTGCCAGCATGAACAGTTGTTATATTTTTTTTTTATGATTTGTAGTTACGGAACGAGCCGACGGCCCACCTGGTGGTAAGTGGTAACCTCGGTCCATAACAACCGATGCATAATATATTGCATAATTTATTAGGACTAATTGCTTCATTGTAGTGTTCAATCTTGGATTGAATTTAATCTCTGTGGGATTAGGGTTTAATTAGTTAATCCATAGCTGTTATATAACTAACTAGGTTTTGCCCCCGCGGCTACCTCGCCAGGTAGCTAGCTAGATAACTAGCGTTAATATTTTAGCGTTTATTATTTCCTTTTTTTATCATATTTTCCTGTGTAAAAATCTCTACCTACGTAATCTCTAATCTACTATTTGGCATAATCATTTTAATATCTGTATTTTCTTCTAAGTTATTTTTTGTAAGAGTATTAAATTTCTCAAATCACAATATTCTATAAATAGCGCCAGGTTATCACATGATAATTTAAATAAGATATGTTAATAATATATGTAAGTTACACGCGTTTTTGTCATAGTAATAACACCAGCCTCCCTTGTATCAGTTAACACCCGCACAACGCAAGCAGTAGAAGTAAGAGCAGTAGAACTCTCGCCAAGTTCGTCCGGGGAAGTACTGCCGCCATGCCCATTTCTGCCGCCAAGCAGTAACGCTTTCGCGTTACTGTGTTCCGGTTTGAAAGGTGTGGTTGCCGGTGAAATTACAGGCACACGAGACATTCCACCTACACGTCTCAGAGTTACGGGCGCATACGTTGCGACTTGGGTCTTGTCGTATTTAGTAGGGGAGGACCCAAGCCGCATCGCTTGTTATGGGCTGAGGTTACCACTTAACACCAGGTGGGCCGTCAGCTCGTTCTGTAACTGTATTACTTAAAAAAAAAAAACAACGACGGGTAAAGATCCATTAAATCGTTTAAATATAAATAATTTATAATCGTAATATAATAATATTTCTTTTTCGTCTTTATATTGTATATATTATTATACATATTGAATTAATATATACACCCAGCTCTGTTGTCAGTCGTAGCTCTGCATTCCGCGTAGTCGTGGGTTCGACTCCCACCCAGGACAAGCATTTGTGTGACCAACGATAGGTATTTTTTTCTGCGTGTTTACATGCATGTATTTATGAAATAAAATGATTTATATTCTATCGCTTATGTAGTTCCAACTAGCTGTGCTTAGTTTGGAGCTAGTTGGCGCTGTGTGAAATGTCTACCATTATTTATTTTATTTGTTTATCATATATAAATAAATAAATAAATAATGGTAGAAGTTTCACACAGCGCCATCTAGCCCCAAAGTAAGCTAAGCATAGCTTGTATCATGGGAACCAGACAACTGATATAATACTTCTATACTTTTCTTTTTTAAATACATTGATATAATACATAGTGACACACAGACACAGAACAAACATGAATGTTACAAATGTCACATAAATGTTTGTTCTGAGTGGGGATCGAACCCACGACCTACAGCGCAGAAGGTAGGGTTACTAACCAACTGAGCTATGAGGCCAGTCTGCTTCAGTTGCTTCAATTTATTCTTGTACCACGCGTGCGTAGCCGCCGGCATAAGACAGAGGAGGTAGCGTTCAATACGTTTGTATATGTTTGATTTCATGCCCCGTTACGTTTCTATTGATATTCATTGGGCGTGCGCTATCGACTCGGCCGGTCCTAGATTTGCTTAAAGCCGCCATATTTGTACATACGTTTAAAACGTTTTATTCGTTTACATTGATAGAATCCCATCTAAATTGGTTTGGTTTTCACATGATGATTACATGTCATTCAGGATATGTTTACTTTTAACCAAAGCCAACAAATGTATATATAGTATGAGTAGAACTTGTCCCAAGTTTGTGTAGCGAAGTACTGCCACCATACCTAGTTCTGCCGCCAAGCAGTAATGTAGATATATGCATTGTATTCTAGTTTGTTGTGTGGTGTGGAAACTTGTTAAAACTTGTTAAAAACTAGCCTCATAGCTTAGTTGGTAGTAACCCTGCCTTCTGCGCTGCAGGTCTTGGGTTCGATTCTCACCCAGTACACACATTTGTGTGACGAACAAAGTTGTTTGTTGTGTCTGGGTGTCAACATGTATTATATCAATATATTCACATTAAAGTATGTGAATATTATATCAGGTGTCTGGTTCCTATGATACGACCGATGCTTAGCTTACTTTGAAGCTAGATGGCGTTGTGTGAAATGTCCACCAATATTATTATTATTCCCATATAAACACTGCAATCTTGATAATATCAAACGTAAATAAACCGGTCTCTTTCTACAGCAACAATTTCCTTTCCACACAGCCACCCTAATATTTTGTACAAAATGATTTGTTAAATATAGACTTGTCCACATAGAATTTCGTTCACCCCTTACGCCCTTATGTCGTGATAAATTGGGGACGCCGAGGGTCCTAAGTGCTCCGCGGTCCGAAACTGGTTTACCAGTCCACCACAATATTACATGCTACCGGTATATATACATGTATCTATCTATATTTAAAAAGACATTGTAAATAACAAAGCAAATGGTTTCTGAACATGGAACCGGGTAGGCAGCCATATTTGATTTCTATACTCATATTCTTGGAGTAGTGTAATTTGGTTCGTCTTCTGAGTCACATATCTCACTCAGTGGTCAAGACGAATCAAATTAGACTTTAGTCATGAAAATACATCAAAGAATTTTGGTTACAGAGGTGTCCGAACAGAACTTAATCCGAAAACCGTAAATTTCCTCCGTCTCGGCGGTTAAGTCAAACTAAGTAAGCGCTGTACTAAAAGATACAGATAGGTAATTTATGGAACTTTTTTTATACGGAATGTATTTAAAAAAGCTCGCTATAAACGGGCGGCTCTTATATGAGCAGTAAAAGCAGTAGAACTCTCGCCAAGTTCGTCTGGGGAAGTACTGCCACCATGCCCTTTTCTGCCGCCAAGCAGTAACGCATTCGCGTTAAGGTACGGACAGACGTGCTCATTACTAGCACGAAAGCATGCTTTTATTGAGCAAGTGCTCATTAGTAGCACGTGTGTAATGTAATGAGCATGCTTATTTAAAGCGTGCTCAAAAATCAAACGACGTTTGATTTTTGAGCATGCTACCTGAGGCGCGGGTAGGTGGGGGGCGTGCTCCGAGCACGTCTGAACATGTTTGCTTATTAGCATGCTATTATCCATTTTGTCTCGATCTGCGGCGGACGACTGTTCATGCAATTAATAAAATTGATGTAATTAATTAAAGAATCTCCGACAGCTAAATATCTCAATGTAATTTCTAGTTTTACTTTAGCTGGAATAGCATCTCGCATACAAGTGTTTCGTTTTTGTATGACACTCTCAATTTTAGAAAGTAGCTCATCAAATTTGTGTGGGAGTATGCGCAAATGATTTTTATAACTGTCGAGATCTTCACTTCGCATCTCTGCCAACAATCGATTACTTGCTCCCAGTGATTCTCTTCTGTTTATCCAATTACGAACCCAAATTCTCCTTTTTTTTGTTTTTTTATTTTTCACCAAAATGTTCTTATACAATTCCGTTGCAAGCAATACGATTATTTTATTTAGTTCTGTACGGATAGCACTGTCACTATATACTTGTACATCCATTTTGGCCGAGAGCCTGGTGCCAAATAGCACGTCTGTCCGTACGTTTGCTTTGAGCATGCCTATTTAGGAGTATGCTTTAAATCAAGCATGCTTATTTCTGGCAAATGTGAACAGTTTGCAGAGCATGCTAATTTTAAGCAAGCTTATTAGCATGCTTTTTTTGAGCACGTCTGTCAGTACCTTTACTGTGTTCCGGTTTGAAAGGTGTGGTTGCCGGTGAAATTACAGGCACACGAGACATTCCACCTACACGTCTCAGAGTTACGGGCGCATACGTTGCGACTTGGGTCTTGCCGTACCTAGTAGGGGAGGACCCAAGCCGCATCGCTTGTTATGGGCTGAGGTTACCACTTAACATCAGGTGGGCCGTCAGCTCGTTCTGTAACTGTTTAACATAAAAAAAAAAAATTAGCGTAGGTTACTAGTTCACACCTCGTAAAAGGTTTTTTGGGGTCCTAAATAAGCGACAATTCGTTTTCGTTCATTGTCTTCGCTCATGTTATAAATACATTTTTCATATAGTACACTTTTTCACGTGACTGGATGTTATTCCAATCTCAGGTCGTGTGATATTCTATTGTTGGATGGATCCCTTTAATAAGGATAGAATTCGATATGTATCCTTACGATAGAAGAACGAACTCGGTTTTTTTCTTATTTCCCTTTCTATTTCTCATCAATCGTGCGTATGAGGAATAATATTACATTTAGAGTGAGGTCGCCTGTATGAACCGTAAAAACATGTATGAACAATGACTCATATAGCATTATATCCGAGAAAGTGGTATAATTTAATTTGCGAATGTGCGAATATTTATTTCCATATCAGATACTTAAAGCGTGGTGGCGTTCTCAAAACGGTGAAGGAAAACATCGTGAGGAAACCGACATGTCCCAGAACCAAAATTCGAAGACGTGTGTCAAGTGCACGAAAGGAGTCTCCTTGAGGCGCACGTAAAATTCTTTCAACACACTGGTTCGAGAGACCCAGTGATTCGAATAGAAATAGGACTTAGTAGCAGTAGAACTTGTGCTAAGTTCGCCCGGAGAAGTACTGCCACCACACCTGGTAATCTGCCGCCAAGCAGTGATGCACTCGTGTTGGTGTGTTCCGGTGGAAAGCAGTGGGTGCCGGTGAAGTTGCAGCCGCATGGGACGTAACATCCCCGTCTCGGGGTGACGGCAACGCAATGCGACTTAAGTCATCTCGTACTTTGGCGGAGAGGACTTGAGTCTTATTGCTGTTATCTATGGGTGGCGTTTGTACCATTTAACATCAGGTGGGCCGTAAGCTCGTTCTATCATCTACGTCTCATATAAAAAAACTTTTCATATAACTATATAAATATTTTTGATATTCTCATTCGATGCTTGTATTTTGTACCAGAACACTTTTAAACTTTCAGTTTGTACTTGAAGTCCAGTATTCAGTGTTCAAAAGATCTATTGTGAGATCTATGCCTTGTAGTATATTACAGCTCTGTGCACCGAAACACTATATAAAATCGTCTGTCTGTGTGCCTATCCGTCATATATCTAGTTATTGGTCGGTGTAGAGTTACTTTTATTGGGTTATCGGATTTTATGCGGACAGCCGATAGTATTTTATAGTCTGATATAGTAATACGGATGTTCCGTTGCTACATGATTTATTATGTAGTAGTCTGTTTGAAAGCGAACTCTGTGTCGCCTCTTTCGTATTTTCTTTTTCGATAAGTCAAAATTGATTGACATCGAAAAACGAGATATTATTTTCAAGGGTTATTGCCTGTCTTTTATCTATATAAATAAAAATCTAAGTTTGTATGTTTGTTCGTGCGTTCCGAAACGATTGATCAGAATGTAATTAAACTTTGATAGAGTTTTGGGAAAAACGCTCTACCAAAAAATCTACAAATAATTTATTACTTTCATTTTTAATGAAGCTTTTTGGTTTAGTGTGTATTAAGGTCTTGAGATTCCAAATAATTTCTTAATGAATTCTATGAAAATATTTTTTTGACTTAAGTATTATGCTAAGTTCTTAAGCCCGAGTGCGTTCCCTCGTATGTTCCAATTTTGTATCCATAAATGGGTCACGTCAACGGCGTCTGTACGCACGAGAATAAAAGAAAAAGCCTCAAGTATTGTTACAGAGAGGATACTATCAGTATATCAAGTTGATAGGCTTTTGGATGTATGGGATATACGCTTCTAGCTTTCATTATCATGAAGATAATCAGAATATTATATAAGATGAAATTGCCTCAGCAGCTAATTTGATGAATACAGTTGTTTAACTGATACGCAAATGTTGAAGATATATAAATATACTTGACTGATTTATTTTGTATTGTATTTATTTGAGTTACTTAGCAAAATAGTCACATTTTTATTCATCTTTTTTATATGTGGAAATGTACAAAACAAAAATCCTAATATTTTGATTATATTTTTATCTGTAATAATGAGGCAGCGTCTACATTTTGTAATAAAATGACCCTTAACAATTAGAATGTACTGTTACATCTTAATGGTTACCATTATTTTTTTAGTGAGTAGTAAAATTTAACGGAGCTTACACTTTCATTAGCATTCGTTATAATGGACAAGATTTTCAGTTGGTAAGAACAGTATTGGCCTATTAGCATTATTTGAACGGTTTCTATGTAGAAGAGCAGTAGAACTCACGCCAAAATCGTCCGGGGAAGCACTGCCACCATGCCCATTTCTGCCGCCAGTGTTCCGGTTTGAAAGGTGTGGTTGCCGGTGAAATTACAGGCACATGAGACATTCCACCTACACGTCTCAGAACTACGGGCTCTTACGATGAAACTTGGGTCTTGTCGTACCTAGGGCCGTTGGCTCGTATCCTGAAGTTTCACATAAATAAAACGAATCAAAATATTTTATTTTGCGCTACAAAAATACATTTACTGTTTATATAAATGTGAATATTGTTGCGATAAAATCGGCCGTCACTCAGCATAATGCTGCAAGAGATATAACTGTTAACATATAACCAAACGAAACTTATGATGTAGTAACCGAAACAAATATTTACTGTGTCATTCTGCGTACGACAGCCTTAAGTAGAAAATCCAGTACAATTTGTATGCTTAACATTTGCGAATTTTTTTTTCCTTACTCTCCGACGGGAAAAAGACATAAATTGTAATTACCATACGCTATATAGAGTGTTCCAAAATTTACTCTTGCATACCTAATTTTTCGTTTTGTTATGGCCACAGAAGACGCTGATATTTATAGGTAATTTAAAAAAAAAAAAAATATAAATAATCGAAAGACTCGGTTTCTGGAAGGCATAATCAGGATTGAAACTTAATCACAGTATAGGTACTCAACAACTTTAATACTTTGTAAACGGATCTTAGGTTTTTCAGACACTTATGTCTTTCCTGTCTCTTTATATGTAGTTAATTTATAAGTTGAGCTACTAAACGTAACCTAAGAATGTAGCAATGTCCAAATTTTTTTCTTATATACATACTGTATACCAGTAGGGGTAGGCAGAGCTTCAGTGGGTCACTTTTCACCTTGCGGGCTACACTGTCGTGGGAACGTAGACGTCACTAGTGGTGAGCTGGTCGCCGCCACTCGAATATTCAATTTTAATATCTAATAAATATGAATTATTATGTAATAAAATAATAATAATAATGGTGGGCATTTCACACAGCGCCATCTAGCCCCAAAGTAAGCTAAGCATAGCTTGTATCATGGGAACCAGACAACTGATATAATACTTATATAATTTTCTTTTGTAAATACATACATATTAACACCCAGACACAGAACAAACATCAATGTTATAAATGTCACATAAACGTTTGTCCTGAGTGGGGATCGAACCCACGACCTACAGCGCGGTAGGTAGGGTTACTAACCAACTGAGCTATGAGGCCAGTTATGTATTAACAATCTTTTATTATTTTGTTTTGTTAACATCGATGTTTACTTTGATACTTTTCTATTAACACATGGCCATAGTGGAGTCCGAATAAATAATCTGCTTCGTAAGTTTTGTAACATACTGTACGTCCGTATCTTTGTTTTGCTTAAGATATACCCGAATGCATGGAGTACGCTGAATATTAAGATAGATCTTTGCATAAGTAATCCGCATTACAGCGCATACTTTTCTTTATTTCTGTTGGATACCAGTGAAATGACAAGGACATAGCTCGGTGGCAAGCTACGTGAAGCGTGCATTAACATTTATAATACTTGTGCTATTTTACTAGTTCGCGCAGAATTCGTATTACCCCCCTTAGGGGTGCAGTTAAAACTTCAGCTTGACGTCAGGTGGGGCCATCTGCTCGTCCTGTGACTTCACCAAAATGAATGAGAGCGTGGTGGTCTAGCGGTACTGATCGAGAGCGTGGTGGTCTAGCGGTACTGACCCCCGAGTTGCAATCCGGAGGTCGCCGGTTCAAATACCGACGTGCACCTATGAGTTTTTCGATTGAAAGATTTATGTGCGCAATACCACGTTCTCAAAACGGTGAAGGAAAACATCTAGAGGAAACCGACATGTCCTAGAACTAAAAATTCGAAGACATGTGTCGAGTGCACGAAAGGAGCCTCTTTGAGGCGCACTTACAATCCTTTCACCACACTGGTTCGACAGAACCGGTGACTCGAAGAATAAGAAGAAGATCAAAATGAAAAATAAAAGTAATTATCCGAATTTCGAATTAGACTGTTGGTTTGCACAATGTATTGATAAATTATTAAGCACGCCAAGATCATTTTATTATAAAAGAAAGTAGAAAACTTTTAACAACGTTTTCATAAATTTTTGTTGGCTCATTATTAAACCTCACTTTGCAGGAGTTGCTTTCATTTCACTTGTAAAGTACTTGTGTATTTTTGTAACTTTACCGTTCTTGTACTAAGTTTTTTGAAAACTTTTTTGTTTGTGATTTCCCTATATTTTAAGTACCCTCTTGTAAACAAAGGGTATCACATTTTCACAACATGTTTTCACTAAATGGAGCCTCTTTGAAGCGCACTTACAATCCTTTCACCACACTGGTTCGACAGAACCGGTGACTCGAAGAAGAAGAAGAAGAAGAAGAAGAATACATGTTTTTTCTGTGATAAGATTTTTTTACATTACATACCTGAATGAATTATAATATATATGTATACTTTATGTATAGTATATACGTATAATGTATAAAGTATAAATTGTTTGCAACGAATAAAAAGACAAAAAAAAATAGATCAATTAATCTAATACACAGACATATAACAATTTCGTTTCACAATTTACGCACAAAATGTCGCAATAATTTAATGTTTACATCAGTGTTTCAAACATTTTCAATAATTTATTTTAATGTTGATTACACGCTACTTTTAAGAGCAGAAGAACTCTCGCCAAGTTCGTCCGGGGAAGTACTGCCACCATGCCCTTTTCTGCCGCCAAGCTGTGACGCGTTCGCGTTACTGTGTTCCGGTTTGAAAGGTGTGGTTGCCGGTGAAATTACAGGCACATGAGACATTCCACCTTCACGTCTCACATTTACGGGCGCATACGATGCGACTTGGGTCTTGTCATACCTACTTTGGGAGGACCCAAGTCGCATCGGCTGTTATGGGCCGAGGTTACCACTTAACACCAGGTGGGCCGTCGGCTCGTTCCGTAAATGTACTACACAAAAAAAAAAAAACACAATTCAACCAACTATCATACAATGAAAAAATAGGATTTAATGTTTATTATATTAGAGATTAGGTCACATTTTATTTTTATATAAAAGTATGCGATAAATTATATCATCATTTTGAAACAAGCAGACGTTTAGTAGCAGTAGACGTTGCTGTGTTCCGGTTTGAAAGGTGTAGTTGCCGGTGAAATTACAGGCACATGAGACGTTCCATCTACACGTCTCAGACGGGCGCATACAATGCTACTGTGTCTTGAATCTACATACTACCTACGTGGGGGAGGACCTAAGTCATGTTGCATATTATGGCCCGAGGTTACCACTTAACACCAGGTGGGTCGTCTGCTCGTTTCGTAACTTTACCCAATAAGACGTACCAGCTGATCTTAAGTGGTGGTTACCTTCGCCTATTGGCTTTTGCAACTCCAGGGGTACAAATGCGTAGCTACCATCAAGTATTCTCATTACTAACATTTATACTGTATTAGTTTAGAACCAACACGATGTTGTGTATAATTTTGAGGGCCTCGTCCCTGACTAAGTTGGTAGTAACTTTGCTTGCAAAGTGCCCCGGGTTTTGAAACTGGTCAGAGCAGTTGGTTTCGGGACTTGAATGCTTCTGTCTGTGTTTGTTCATGACACTTGCGACACAGGGAATCCTAGTGCAGAGACAATCGTACATTGTTCACTGCTACTGTAAATAGAAGATTAAACTTTGACGAAATTGTAAAAAGCTTTAGAAATCCCGTGCGGTCCTCAGTTTATTATCTTGAAGTCATATAAGTTTCTAGATTTTTTAACCTAATCTGTATTATATAATTCTTATAAAAATTTAGGAAATTATTATTATTATTTAAATTTTGGGATAATTAATTAACACATCATACGGAATGCATTAATTGTATATGACTAATTAACTGAAATACTTGGATATAATTAAAATTGAGGTACACTGGCTCCCTAAGGCATTACTTACATACGCCTAACCTACGTATTTCAATATTAAAATTGCAGGTGTCGCTATGTACATGACAATATTATGCAAATTTGGCAAAATGTAATATATTTTATTAAAAACAGTGTTGAAAGTTACTCTGTTTGAGAATATAAGTCTTTATGCATCCAAAATTCCAATATTGGTTACGAAATTCCCCTTCGAAGAGGACAACGAATTCTACAATTAACTACATATAGCTACGAGTAACAATTAGATGGAGAAAGCAGACTAATCATTTAAACTGAAGATTAGAATTAGTAGTATAAGTTTATAGACAAAATGTTTACCACACGACACATTAAACACTTTTCCAGCAGGAATTCACGACATTGCTATGCTTGGGCATCTGTCTGTTGGTACGTATTGCTTACATTAGATACCTGGTTTACATTATTAATGTCAAAGCTTCAACGAATATATTATATGAAAATTAATAAGATATATGTAAAATATTATTAAGACCGTAAAAATGTAATGTCGTTGTTTAGGTATATGACGAAATTGATGCAAATTTTAAAATATGTAATGAAGCTTTGACAATAATTGCTATATTAAAACTGCATTAATACCTTTGATTGTTTGGTACAAAATCAAAAATCACAAATTTTTTGATTTTGAATCATGAGTCCGTAATATCAGCTTTACTATTTATATAATTAGTGAGCTTTACATAGATATATGCATCCACAAAGTTTTGACTTATTAACATACAAATGTACACATGAAAATTGAGATTGACCGTTTGTACGTGAAGATGGATACATATATACATGTATACACCGGTCAGTCTTACATTTCCACTGTACAACCATGAATTGTATTTCCCCTAATGATAGTCAACCATGCACATATAAAACTAATGACAAACACACTCTTAAATGGAATATGATAAATGTCGTTGATATGAATGATACAATGAACTTTATATATTATATGTAAATGTATCTCACAAATTACATGAACAGATACATCAAGAACACAAGACACTCTGTCATCATACAAAAATATGTATACAAATCAATATTGAGAGATATTTTTTGATTGTTTCGTATTTTTTGTAGCTTTTTTTTTATATAACTATCGAATTGGCATGCACATAACGACGCTACGCGGTCAAACATAGCATTGAGAGAGATTTAAAGAGTGTGTTCGTCTTTATGTGTGCAGGGTATGACTCGGACGGAGTTGGTCGCTCGTGGGCCCTAGCAGTCTTTCTCTGCCGGTAAGTTGTACCTTAAGTTTGCCCTTATCCATTCATTTAGTTATAATATCGTTACCTTTCATGTTTATGTACCTAGTTTAATGTATTTAGATGATTTTTGTTTATCATTTTCATTAAGTCTTTTATTTATTGCGTGTTCTAATCAAAATTAATTTTGATTTCGCTTTGAAGCTTGTTTTTTTTTTCACCGGATTATAATATTATTTTTAATTGATTACTTATAGTTAAATGTTTAGTGTCTGTGTTACTATTTTCATTATGTTTATAAGCTTTGTTCATGTTCATTTTTCAGTATAATTCGATTCTTTCTTTTATTCATTTTTGTATGTAAAACATAGTCAGCATGTGTTTTGTTCGCGTTTGGTTTTATTTTGACCACGATCTGATCTGATACTGTGTGACAGTGCGGTCGATTGGGTTACATCCTTTCCAATTAATTCAATAATTTATTGAAAATGCTGGTATATTTATTTATTATAGATATCAATTTTTTTATTATATACACAATTCTATTCGAGTCACTGGTTCTCTGGAACCAATGTGGTGAAACGATTTTAAGTGTGCCTCAAAGAGGCTCATTTCGTGCACTATAATAATATACATTTGTATATAATTCATATGCAATTATTACTATCAGTTTTTTACTACTGGGAAACGGTTCTGAAGTGAGGCTACTGAAACAAACCTGCATCTTAAGGATGGTAGCTGTAGTCAAGCATTTGCACTGAGCCACGCCATGATTTCTTCGATGGCTTTAATTCACCGGAACTCGAGTTAAATGTAGGATTCGAAACCACAAATAGGTTATTAGGTGATGAGCTGTCGGCCGCCAATCGCTTCATATTTAAATTTATGTATAATACGTACCATAAAAATATGAAGAAAAATATCTTACAATTTCTTTACATTTCGTTTCCTACTTACATCCTGTTCATGAAGGCCAATGGTTAATTTTTTACTTCAGTATAGAAACCTCTTTCTTCAGCAAAATTACAAAAAAAGTGATCCGTGTAATGTAAATCTTTTTTATTAAGAATATAAGACAAACATGTATTGATGAGCTGTGGATTTTGTTAGTAAATAAATAATTGTTAACATTTTTGTAGTCACCCCGCCAGTATTGTGAGTAACTTCATTATGGCGTTCGACATTTACAAGACTAAACATGTCCGGATCGATATGTTCGATTGAATAAGTTATTACATACATTGGCGGGCTTCCGGCGAGTTATGGCCTACTCGTGGTTTCGGCTCAGTAATACATTCATGTACCGCGACGGGGGGCGATTTATTGTCCGATTAAGTATGTACGACTGTGCTTGATTGAAGAGCTTAGAAATAGGATAACTGATGTGAATAAGTTACGGAACGACCAAGATGGCCCACCCGATCTTAAGCGGTAACCTCTGCCCATAACAATAGTAAAACGTTTTGGGTCTTCACGTGATTAGGTGTGGGAAAACCCAAGTCGCATTATTTTGTGTTTGTAAATTTGAAACGTTAAGGTGGTATGTCTCATGTGAATGTAATTTCACCGGCAACCACACATTTCAGGGAAGATATCATTGAAGGATCCATTAACGTTTCCTAACTTGTTTTTTGATATAAATAACAGGAAAAGATACAGATAAATATAGATGCAGAATAATAATAATGTAATAATAATAATAATAATAATAATAGTAATAATGTAATGCCTTATCGCTACTGTAGCACACATCACACATTTCCCTTATGTTTGCTAGTGCATATTTCTCTATGTAATTAATATTTAAAATTATATATTTGTACAGCTGTTAATGTTATGATGTAATGAAAATTATTTATGTGTTTCATTGGAAAAATTTTGAGAGCGTGGTGGTCTAGCGGTACTGACCCCCGAGTTTCAATCCGGAGGTCGCCGGTACAAATCCTGCCGGACGTGCACCTATGAGTTTTCGATTGAAAGATTTATGTGCGCAATACCACCTTCTCAAAACGGTGAAGGAAACATCGTGAGGAAACCGACATGTCCTAGAACAAAAAATTCGAAGACATGTGTCGAGTGCACGAAAGGAGCCTCTTTGAGGCGCACTTACAATCCTTTCACCACACTGGTTCGACAGAACCGGTGACTCGAAGAAGAAGAAGAAGAAGAAGATTGGAAAACAAATTATCTATGTCTGTGACATATAGGTAGGCGCGAATTCTTGAGAGGTGCGAATTGAATTCTGCATGATGATATAAATGGGTCTGGCGACAGAATCTCCTAGCTTTAGCGCAATTATCGCTTAAGGGGGCCCTCTGCTTGCCAATTATCAAATAAAAATTTATGCTGCTACTTGAGAGTAAGCTGGTACAGTTGAAACAACAACTACTACTGTAGTAGCAGTAACAGTAGAATTCATGGAAAGTGCGTCCGGGCAAGTACTGCCACCATACCCATTTCTGCCGCCAAGCAGTAAGCGTTCGCGTGTTCCGGTACGAAAGATGTGGTCGCCGGTGAAATTACAGACACATGAGACATTCCACCTTCCCGTCGTATATTATCGGGGTAAAACAGTTTGTCGTTGTCTTGACTTAACAGTTTTTTTTTTTTATGTTATACGAGTGGCGGAACGAGCTGACGGCCCACCTGATGTTAAGTGGTAACCGCCGCCCATAGACAACAGCAATACGACTCAAGTCCTCCCCAGCAAAGTACGAGATGACTCAAGTCGCATTGCGTTGCGTCCATCACCCCGAGACGGGGATGTTGCGTCTCATGCGGCTGCAGTTTCAATGTACTCCGTTGTCCACAGTGTCTGACGAGATGCAGCCGGTGCAGCGAAGCGCTCCACTGCTGCAGTCTCCGCAGTACACCGGAGGGAGGCCGCAGCCGTACAGTACGTAATACATTAAAACACAGTCAAAGTCAAAGTCAAAAACTTTATTGTCCATAGAATACATAAAGAAATTGCTTGGAAAGGTCAATAATATTCCAAGGTCACGCGTATTTATCGCTGAGTTTGACGCCTGTTCAAACCCTATCCGACCCTGCATGGGGAAGAACAGCCAAGAAACCCCCTAAGAAAACACTCAATTATTTGTACGGACCTCCGTTGTCGAAAGCCCTCTCAAAGGTTATCGATTCATCTCGATTGATTGTTCGTCATGGCCATAGTTTTCCAGCCACCTATGTGGAATCTATCTGACATTGTTAAAACATTACAATATTATATTTAATTATTTATTGCAATATTATGTATTGTTTATATTATTCCACCACACCTACTCACGTCACGCTTATTTCTCACAGGGGTAGGCAGACATCCGTCGGTTAAGATTACTTACAACCTGGCCTTTTTAAATACTTGCTAATTTGATCAAAGTTCTACTCTTGCTGAAGTCGGCCTCTGCAACCATTCACATACTCACCTAAGTAGGGGAATACTTAAGGTTGTTATTATGGGCAAGGGAAACCGTTTGACATCATAGTGAGCCATATGCTCGTCTCGTCACTTAAGATTCGTTCCTTTTAATACGATGACATAACAAAAACAAGATGGATATTAAACATGCAAATGCTGTCTTTGTAATTTTGCATCGGCCTTTCATAACTGAATTTATACAAAGATTTCCCAAAGAGTCATACAATCTTCAACAAACGTTTACCGAGATTTGCGAAATATTTACACTACATGCCCCTATTCGGGCAAACAAAATACAAGGAAAAACAACCCAAGAGTAGGGGTCATAAAGTGCCCCGAAATACGACGAACGGGGTATAATAATATTCCCTCTCAATACGTTCATTATGTTATACGTTTTCATAACTTTTCCGAATAAACTGGATTCCTCGGGGAGACAATATAGGGGACAACTTGAGACGAGTCTTGGCAATGATGAGAGATATTTTCCTTTGTTTTGATTTCGTCATCTTTTATTTTTAAGCAATAAAATAAGAAAAGAATCAAATAAGTGTAATCGGAACCGGAAATGTCAGCGGAATAATAAAGGAAAAAGGGAATTAATTGTTGAATTATTGTATTTATTTACACTCCTGCTAGAAAATTGATTTTCTTTCGAAACTTGACTTATTTACTGAAATTTTATGTGATATTATTTTTTTTTTATGTCAAGTTGCTTTATTTCATTTATATTCTAGTTTAAACAGTCAACTTTAAGACCGCCATCAAATTATTTCAGTAAAATCCTTTTTCAACTTACCATTAGCAAATAGTCTGGTACCTAATACACTCCGAATCCAATTATACCCGACATCCCTTGTTTCAGATTGCGTAATTTTAGTTTAGCGAATCTTTATAAATATGGATTGAGATGATAGACTTGCCTGTAATTAGTTTCAGATGTTTGATTAGATTCAAAGGGTTTTGCCACAGACAGATTCATTCTAACTGGTCTCATCACTACAAAGAAGGATACAGATTTTGAACATATGAACCGACCTTAAGTTTCGGAAAAGTTGATTGAAATCCAATAATAATATGACTTATTATTAATAATTGCGATTTGTTGAACTGGTATAACACACTTTACACAAATTTCTAAATTAAAGATTGTGGAATAAAATAACCTCATCAGTAAATTCTTCCTGATAGTACGGCTAGTAAATACTTTTATAGAAATTCTTATTGACTGCATCAATCCTCAAGTGTTTGCGAGCAACATTACTGAAAGAAGCACCTTTATTCCTCATCCAAGTAGGGGTAGTTTCGAGCTAAAATGCAATAACAATTACCACTTTATAATGCATTGGGTGCGCGTTGCGTTGCGATTCAATTATCGTTCACTGAAGTGCTGACGTCCCAGCTGGGCGTTCGAGTACGCTTCTACGTGGTTTTCTCGTCTGTTTTATACAGGGTGTCCGGTAATGAATGGATAACCTTGAAATGGGTCTTAGTAGAACTATTGGGCATTCGGAAAAAAAAACCAAGTAGTATCAAAGATATGTATTTTTTAAATAATATCTTAATATATTTTTTCCGAATGCCCAATAGTTCTACTAAGACCCATTTCAAGGTTATCCATTCATTACCGGACACCCTGTATATAAATTGGTATATGTGAAATGGCGTGTATTGCGATCCTTCCTTTTAAAAGACAGCACTTTCGGAACACCGCTGTTTTGCAGCGGCAATGTCTATTGGAAAGCTTTGCTGTGCTATTCGTTTCATTTTTATTCTTCATTCTTAGTTTTGTAGACGGTCTTGCAAAATTACTATTGAAAATTTGAGGAAAACATTCGCAAACATAATAGAAAATTGTACATAACTGTACCTAATTGTCTTTGAAAAAAATAATTGTTTCTACAGTTTTTTCCACTGTTAACTCAAAAGCACAATAGCTACGAAACAGAAATAAATAAATTATGCATAAACTGTAAAGAAAATTGTACATACTATTTGAGTTCACCTATTATTATGTTACACGACGTTTCAGAGAGACGGCGTTAGCTAGTCTTTGAATTGACGAATCGATATTATAGCGATCATTTCCGTTTACACGCTAAAGAAAAACTACAAACCTAAAATGTGAACCAACATGTGAGAGATTCTATTCTATTCGAGTCACTGGTTCTCTCGAATCAGTGTGGTGAAAGGATTTTATGTGCGCCTGAAAGAGGCTCACTTAAAGAAAGATACTTATTCGACAAAACAATTTGAAGAGAAAGTTGATAAGGCCATTACATTATATTTGATTGTCGTACAAACTGGCTGAAACTCTATAATTAGCACGCAACTTGACTGCACCTTGGCAGGCGAGTTTTCATAGTTGAAAATTAAACAAGTCCGCCGATTGTCCCCGGCTCTGTCCGGGCGGCGGGCGGCGGGCGGCGTCCTATTCTGGCGCAATCCGGGACTCTAATTGAGTTGCCCGGGACTAAGTTGGCAAAGGATGTTTTCGGAACACGCTTTTTGAAGTTAGTCGGGATAGTTTTCTTTGAGTTTAATATGATTGTTATGGGATGCTATTACTTTGAGTAGCTTTAGATGTTGTGTTTTGTGAAGAGACTGAAATGGTTTTTCTTAGTGAGCGAATGGATTATGTTCGTTCTTTAGATATCGGTGTTTTGTTTCTTAAGGAACAATTTAAAGTTATTTTAGGGAATACCTTTAGAGCTTAAAGTAGAGAAAGGTCTAGTAGTAAGTCAAAGTAAAAACTTTATTTCCATAGAACTCATAAAGATATGACTTGGAATCCTCAGTAATATTCAAAACATAAGGTCACGCGTACTTATCCCTAAGTTTGACGCCTGTTGAAACCCTATCCACACTCCATGGGGAGAACAGCCAAGAAACCCCTAAAGGAGGGTTTCTTTTCTTCGCGTGCACGATGCTGTTAACAATCTGGAGAAGATAAATCTATAGAAGAGAGACATCTCTCGTCGGGATTAGGTCTATGTCGAGCCTTTGTACATTTCGATCGATAGCTTTTGAAATATTTTATTTCGTGTATGAGGTCTTACGAAATGATGGCCAACTATTGTCCGACCAACAAAATAGATCAACAAGTTCCTTTGTGTCACCAAAATAATTGAAGAACGACCCGAAAACGAAATCGGGGGATTTCTCTTTGACCGTTACGTTTTCCAAGAGCCCTCTCCTCTTGTTCGGTCGGCCACAAAGAGGAGACTAGGTATTACTGGACCCTAACTGGACGTACTTACACGCCGTATCCTGCATTACACAAGTTCTCTATTCTATTCGAGTCGCTGCTTTCGCCACACTGGTTCTCTAGAACCCGTGTGGTGAAAGGGTTTGAAGTGCGCCTCAAACAGGCTCCTTTCTTGCACTTAACACGTGTCTTTGAATTCTTTTTTTTATATTATGGAAACGTTTTGAGAACGTGCATTACAGACGTCCTATTAAAAATAATGTAATGAAAATTTCTTAAAACGGTGACGATTAAGTAATAAACGTCTACATTATGCGACCAAATTTTCACCGGTTCAAATGAAAAATGTCATGCATAAAAGATGTTTCAACTCATACGAAAAGTCAAATGAGCCGTTTCAGTTGAATAAAATTGAAATTTGTTTAAAAGGCGCTCTCACAAATGGCGCGAAAGTGAGCAATCACCATGCCATTTTGCATACGGGAAATTGGACTTTTCAACATATGACTCAGTTTATTATTTAATTTTTTTTATATATAAAATACAATTTTTCATTAAAATAAGCGACCGTTGAAAGCTATGTATTATGTGAATTTTTGCGAGACTATATTATTTCAAACTGTTAGTGTTAATAAATTTATGAGGCCGCCGCTCTAAAAAGACAGTTTAATGGAACTGCCGTATAACATTATGTTCCTCCGCGAAACAGTAGAATTGTCGCTATTGTTCGTTATTTGAAGAAATACGTTATTCTAGACAATGTCCTGTTAGAAACTAGAGCGGCTAACTTCCGATCTGTTAAAGTTTGCCACTTGAAAAAGTTGCGTCCTGAACTTTGCCCGCGGCTGATAAAAACTGAAATAGAATTTAAAATTAAATCGGAGCTGTAAAAAGGTGCATGAAAAGTGGCTAGGTTTTTAGAATGCGCTATAAAAGCTATGAATACTTGTGCGCGCGATGAAATCTGCCGGTGGAATGTGCTGCTACGCCGGCTATTGTGAACTAAATGTGAGGGTTGTCATTTGCAAGTAGGAAATCAGATATTCTTCTGTCTAGATTGTTTTTTGAATAGAGAAAGGAGTCCTGAGTTGTAAGCAAATCAATTCGACTTAATTGAATTCGACGACTGGTATTTGTCGTTTTTTGTTGACATATCCATAAGATTACAAACTATTTTGTGACAGCCTATTGTTACTTCGGCTGCGTGGAATCCCGTTTTATCACGCGCCCCTGTTTTACCCTTTGTAGCCTAAGTTACTCCTTATAACATCAGCTATCTGCCAGTGAAAGTGCCGTCAAAATCGGTCCAGTCGTTTCGGATATTAGCCGGAAAAAAACGGTCCAGCCGTTTCGGATATTAGCCGGAACAAACAGGCAGAGGGGAAAAATTTTAAAAATAGTTTTTGTTTTTAATCCCTTATATACTTTCATAAGCATTTAGTAAAAAGCTGTTGTTAAGAATCACAAACGGACACATAATTTTTATTTGTATAGATAGCGATTCGTTTTCACTAAATATCACCTTAATTAAGCGACGATAACCTAGCTCTCACATCAGGCAACTGGAACACTGTTACGTGGTTGTTGGCAGAATTTCAGCTTGAGGGTCGTAACAAGCCTGGCGGGGGCGTATTGCTTTACCACCACTACTGTGGTATTTGCTTTGACGATTATCCCGATTTCCCTTCTTATCCCGATCCCGAATCATGCCTCACATCCTATTTTTAGTTCAAAAACTACTTAAAAAGCTGCTTTCTCAAATCGCAACTCTCAACTTGGGTGCTTTTGTGTCGCGGCTTTATGACCTAAAACGGTTCGCAACTGGCCGTTGTCCACCGGATGTAACGGCAGGCAGACATAACGGCGATGTAAACTACTTTAAGATTCCGTATACGTTGAACAGCCGCGACGAAAGCCTTTAGTAGCAGTTAAGGTCCGAAATTGCATACCCAGTTCAGACGTAAAGTTCTACGCAAGGTTGTTGCGAATTCATCGTATCAAACATCCTCTTATATTAAATCTCTTACGTTATAATTTGACCTCCAAAGTTTTGTTAAATGTTTCATCATAAATCAGTATTTCCTTCTATAATAAAAGTTATATGAAAATGCAAATTTAACAACTGCTGCGCGGCAGGAAACGGTGCCATATGTGCCCGGATGGATAAAATAATTGAAAAAATCGAAATTATTCCGACAAGTGTCTAAGTTTTCTAGACATTCCCACTAAACTTCGGTTTGAAAGTATCCTATATATTATATATAGGATACCTGTATATTATTAGTAAGCATTTATATGAATGTATTTACAAAAAAAATTGGCATTCTATCAGTCATCTGGTTCCCATTGTACAAGCTACAAGTTTGGAGCTAGATGGCGCTGTGTGAAATGTCCACCAATATTTATTATTTATTTATTATATGTATTAATTTATATTATCTTCCGACTTTATGACGTTTGCATAACCGCGGACGTGTCAAAAATGTATCGCGCTGTTTTGATAGACATACCTATCTATATTACAAGGCTTTTATGTCACTAACCCTATTTCTGTATGTGGCACAACCCTGTACCAGTCCTCTGTAGCGGAATAACGCCGCGCGCACGTAAGTGTTGCCAGTTTTTAATAATTCATATATTTCAGCGGAGCGTTGCCAGTGTGCCCCGCGCCGTGAATGATACCCACTGTAAATAAAGTTGTATGTACGGCTAGTGACCGAATAAAACTCGCATTTCGGTCAGAAGACGAAAAAAAATTTTGGATACCCGCATTTTTCAACTCATAATGTTAACAGACATATTTTCGCTTATTTAGTTAACAGGTCCTAAGGCTTGACGAAAACTATTTGCAGATTTGTTAATACATAGTATTCTTGCTAGTTAGATTTGAGTCATGTATTCGCAGTAACGCTGGGTCTAGAAATTCAAAATAGGCTCCTTTCTTACTAGTTACGAGCACAAACCATCTTTTCCTGTCTTTTCTTGTAATTTTTCCTGATTCTCAATAAATTTCCAGTTATTTATCGCTCTGTTTCCGGCTTATGTAAATTTGGCCGATACAGAAATCGTACCTTTTTTTTTTTTTTTTTTTTTTTTTTTTTTTTTTTTTTTTTTTCGTGGAGAAATGCACTCGCATACCACCCAGCCACGGGGAAACTGAGTGGTTATGTGGGACTAGGAGTATATACCCACTAAAACTCCACGGTGTCCGCCTCTGCCGCTTAGTGGTGGGAACACGGGGACGGTTACTCTTCCGTGAACCCACCGCGGCTGTCTGTTTCCAGACCCTCCATCGGTGTCTCCACCCTCCTGGGTACGACGCGCCGGAACACATGGCACGTCACAACCACCTCGGGAACCAAATAGCCAAAGGGCGTCCGACGACCCCGTGTCAAGACGCCCGAGGTCCCCCTGCGACGGGTCAGTTCTGTGGCCCCGTCGCCTGCCACTGCGGCCGCAGAAGATAGGGAGAGCGGCGCCTCGTTATACCGACACTCCTCTTCGCCTGCGGCCCCACCGCGTCCGCCATCGAACGGTGGCGACCCCGTCGTGGCCGCGGAAGGTAGGGAGAACGGCGCACCGTAATACCGGTACTCCTCTCCCGCCGCGGCCCCTGCCCTCAGCTGCAGTGCCGCCCATACGACAACGCAGCCCTCCTCAGTTTCGGTGCCTCCCATAAGACACCGCCACCTACAAGTGCCGCTCCTACGGGGCTTGGAGGCAAAGCCCGAGGAGCGGCCCCTCTCGGGTTCCTTTAGCTTCTCCGTGGGTTGGCAAGGTCCACGGTTACTAAGCCCCCCCGCCGCGACAAGGCAGAAACCCCGGGGGGGACAGAAATCGTACTTACTCTAAGTTAGTACGAAGGTGTTTTACGTTTTCGCCGTGGAATAAGCGATTAAAGTTACCAGACACAAAAAATTAGCATGAATGGCTTAGTTTATTATGCAACGTTTTTAAGAACTGGAATTGGTTTATAAAAAATACCGTTTGCTCTCGGATACGAGCAAACTGTGTGAATGGATCGCTCTAGGGTCGTATATTTTCGGCTGCCGCGTTAATAGTGCAATAACAGATATTTTATTTCAACGAAAACATTCATAACAGACAAGTGCTTTTGGTTAAATCAGACCGAGTGTCGTAGTTCCACAAATATCAGACACAGTCTTTTCAACGCAACGTCTTAAAGCCACGACATACGACATACCTATGAGTCACACATACGTTTTTATTTCTATGTGTATGTTCATCTGTGCAAGTAGGTACTGCCACGATATCCATTTCTGCCCCAAGCAGTAATGCATTCGAGTTACTGTGTTCAGGTTTGAACGGTGGGATTGTCGGTGAAATAACAGGCATATGAGACGTTCCACGTCTCAGATTCACTGGCGTACACGATGCAACTTAGGCCTTGTTATACTTAAGTAGGGGAGGATTACTTGTAATGGGCAGAGGTTACCACTTAACTCCAAGTGGGCCATCTGCTCGTTCCGTATGTTTATCACATAAAAATACGTTATAAATTCAATGATGTTGCAAAGAAATTTAACTTCAATACTGTTCCATACATTTTTGCTGCTCTCCGTTCGTTTATTGTTCTGCAAACATTACCAGGTTTTGCAGAATTAAATACCTCTCTCTCACACGTGCCGTACGAATGCTTTAAAAATGTATATAAATGGCTCTTTTTTTATATTGCACAGTTGCCTTCGTCTGCCGGTGAAAAATTTAAGTGTAGTCACTGCCTGAATATTTTTCAGGCATAATAAGTGAAATTAAGTTTTTCAAATATCAACTCTATTTTTTGCCCAATCTACTCATCGTTAAGTGAATCAGTTAATCTTTGTGGGATGAAAAATAACTTAATTTTTTTTTTATATTTTTGAGAAAACGTAAAGCAACTAGTTTCCCAAGAAAACAAAAGAAATTAAGAAAAATATACTTATCAATGTTTTTTACTTTCATTCGAGGTTTTGTGATATTTAATGGTTTAGTATTGCATGAAATAAATCATTATTGGTGTGAAGCGATACTTAAATAAATTAAAATTAAAATACTTTTCGAAAAACAAGCTTTTTAGAAGTCCGCCATATTGGATTAGAGTGACGTCACTTTCTTTTTCGAGTTATTCACAGCAAGCCCTTTCATTTGATACCCATATTGTAGGAATGCATTGAAAATCACTAGTCCGCCATCTTGGGTATTCCGCCATGTTGGATTTAGAATGACGTCACACAGCTAATCATGCATTGTCATCCAAATTAAACGTGTATACAAAATTTCAGCACAATTGATTGAAGATAATTATTTACTTCAAAATTGAGTTGCAAGATTCCACCCGAATGTTGGAAAGCTTGTAAAATAAAAAACTTTTTGTCGTACAAAAATGTCATTGTCATTTATTTTCGGTTTATAACGAAATATATCCAATATCGAAACCTAATGGGTCGTTTGTGTTACAGCGCAGCTATTAACGAGACTTGTTGTTGTTAATAAAAATTGAAAATTACTTTATATTTGAAGTAATAGCGGGGGTTTTCTGTGCTCTTTTTCTGCTCCGGTACTTCGATCATCAGATACATTTTCTCTTGGATTTTCTACTGCAGGATGGTTGGTGAAAGTAAACGTAGGTATTATTATTCAGTATATTTATTTCAAAAATAAGTGTTAACATTGGTCTTTTTATAATAATGGAACTTATAACTTAGTTACCACAAAATATATTATCAAAAAACTAACTCTTTCAGAGACCATTATTTTTTTACGATAGGTTTTTTTAGCGCATCGTTTATTCTCTTTTTAGTTGAACGGAAATAAAGCTTCCTGTGAACGAGTATTTTTATCATTGTACGAAGTGCAATTAGAATTATTCGAAGTTCCTTTTTTTCTGCCTAGGCTGTTATGTAGGTAGTTATGTAGATAAATACTAGTTTTCAAAGTAAAATTCAAGGGTATAAATTGCACATTAAGTATTAGCTTACATTCATGATTAGAAAAACAGCTCCCGAAGAGATTATTTCATACTGAGAAATAAAAAAACATTAATACTAACACATATTGAAACTAAGATACTTGTATGAATCAATCTGTGATGGACTTACTGAATTTTGTGTATCGTTTATTATGAATGCTGAGGCTACGGTACCCTTTGAGCGGCCTGAAATATAACATATTTATTAATTACCCTTTATCAAAGGGCCGAGGAGCGTTTATTTATTGTCGTCATGGTTTCCAACCAATTACTGCGAAAAACAAATGCTTTTAAACAATTAACTATACCTTTATTCTCCGTCAGTAATGGCATTAATGGATCCTATAACCCCATACAATGTTATGGCACAAATTAAGCCTGGTTTAGAATATGCGAGTGTTTATTCCAGTGGCGAGTAACTAGAATGCTCGTAACTATCCATGTAAAACGTTCTCACTACTGACACGAAATATATTGTAATATTTGTTGGAGCGAACTTGAATAAAATGGATTGAGTCAACTAAATCACTTACTAAACTGCTCTACAAATTTTTGCTGTTCATACATATTTAGTCACAAAGTTACTCTACCATGAACTAATTACTTCGTGGTTTGAACTAGGTTTTACGTCACAGGGTTAATATATTTATGTAAGCGTTTATCAGTAAAGAATTTTACATAAAAAGCTTTTTGGTATGGTGGTTGACGCTGTATATGTTTTAATACTGTTATAATTTCCTATTTGATTTGGATATTGCTAAATGGAATTCATTTATTTCCTGTGATAACAAATGTAGAGAAATGTAAAACAACATATATATAAATATATACAGCAAAAATAATAAAAACAAAAAATACACGTGACATAATGCTACAATGTACTACACACATACAAATAGCACAAAATGGAACACATGAGATCAACTCCTACGACATGGAGAATATCCTTATTCAAAAATTAAACTACGACTTCTATTAAACGAGTTACTGAATCAATCGAACCAGTGTGGTGAAAGGTTTTTAAATGCTTCTCAAAGAGGCTCCTTTCGTGCACTAAAAATTGCACATAACTTCTCTCACATAAGTAGTGTTTAATTTATGTGATAAAAGATTAAAAGAGCTTCAAAACAACGAAAAGGACATGTTACTTCAACAACACAACACGAAACACGGTGGAGAAGAATTGATATCAGTCATCACAAACGATTATCCCAGTTATTTATCCAAATAAAGAGTTTTAATTTGAAGAATAATTGACAGATCCCTCAATACCATCGACGCCTAACACCAGATCCTGCAGCGACGAAACTTGCAGTCCCCACAGTCAGCAGTCATGCGAAATATCTCAAAACGGTTTGTATTAACCCCGTTTGAAATGAAAGTGTGGCACTAACCAAAAATATAATGAATATTATTGTGCAGTTATGTCAAAAAAAAATTTTGCTTACATACCTGGATGATAGCATGCTATATTCTGACACTTGATGTCGCATTTACAAATCCTGTAAAAGTATTGTGTGTTCTATAGTTATTATTGTATACTATTCGGTGATCTACTTTCAACATTTACTCCAACTCCAGGTACATGTTAGCATAATAGCACATATATATAGATACATCATACGATCAGATACATAGTTATACAGAGGTTTCTTATAATGTTCATCACATCACCCTCAATATTTATTATAAAAATATTAATTATTATTATAATATAATATATATTAAAAATATACACATTTTTCAGTAATGTAGATACTTGAGATACACTTTAAATTATATACTTGGGATATACTATATTATATTTATTTATTGTTATATGGTATTCATGTCTTACTTATGAAACATTTTGACAATAAAAATATACTTATACAAACACAAATACAGACTTTCATTTAGAACCTAATGGCATGTTATTGATGTTATCCTGTTAAAATAAGCACTTTAATGTTTTTGATAGTTAAATAGATTATGGTTCCAACTTGAGCATATTATTGATGTTGTTATTCTAATTTCTATCAATCAAATTACTTAGCACTTAATTTATCACTTTAGATTTTACCTAACTGTGAGTGGTAACGGTTTTCAGGCCTTATTTATTACATATTACAAAATGAGAATATAGTAGCAGCTGATTATACACTAGCAACGTTCACTGCAAAATGCGTTATTAGGTATTTAATACAGGTATCGAGCTTTTGCCGGGAAGAACATACTTATTCAGCCATGAACTTGATGAAAATAATATCTTCTGCAATACGTTTCTTATCAAAATTTAGAAAAATCTTTATCGTTATTTTCAGACATGGACTTCGGAAGCGGTGGGCCTCCTCCGGGGATGATGAAAGACAGACACGGGCCTCCGCCGCCACATCATCCGGTAAGTTGTCGCCATAATTCTGATTTGTGTCATCATCAGCTTGTTCATTGTACTCATCTTTGTAATCACTTTCCTTTATCTAAAGTATTGTGCTATAATCCTGTTTTTAATTCCACTTTGTGAGCATTTTTACTGATTTGATTTCTTCCGCTTCTCTTTTTTCCAAATTTCAATCCTAGACTATTATTGGAATCCGCCACCATCGTGCCATGTCGACTTAGCGTGTGAATTTTGGTTGGGTTGTGGGTCTAAGTCTTAGCAGAGGTTTTGCGATGAATTTAAAACCACCCTTAATTTAGGAAAAAAATCATTTTACTTCTATTCTCTGTTTAGTTCCCAAATTTAACTTCTTAGTTTCGTCTTTAGTCAGTAAGTCATGGCTTTGTTTTGTCATTGTAATGGTTTACTGAATATTGATGAAATCTCATCAATTAAGTGACTTATCGAAGAGATACGCATTGCATTATGCACTGAAGCTGCTTATTATTTTCTTTTATGTAGTATTTTCTGATATATCAAGACATAATTCTATTTGAAGGCTTAAGTATTCAACACTTATAGCTATCAAAGCCCACACGAGCCCACATCCTCCGGATACGTTGTAAAATTATTAATAACACATCCTCTCGTATGAGCTCATGCAAATTTTACCGTCCCATTACGTTGCGTTCATACTTCATTGTGAAACTAGCTTTCGCTCGTAGGTTTACTTGCTTATTAATATTTCAATATTTCTCAGGAGCTCCTTACAGCTTAACGTCTAATTAAACTAGTCAGAATTACCCTCGTCTTCCCTAAATACTAAACCAACAAGTTGCTACAAAATTGTTCATTGGGCAAAAAAAGTATATTATAACCCATGCGTTGCTGATTTGTACTTACGAAAAGTTTTTTCCCTACTTTATTGGTGTACTTATTGCCACTTATAACAGATTGGGATTAAAATTTAAATTGTTAGTAATATGATTAACAGTAACGTTTATTTATTTGTTATTGATACCCTTGAACTAATGGAGCTCAGACAAAAAGTATCAGATTTAGTACAAGTAAGTGTAGCGTAACTCATTCAAACGTATTAATACTGTATATAGTTGGGATGCTGATTTACGACTCGCGTCGTAAAACACGACTACTCATACAGCATACCTTTTACTTCCAATAAACTTTTTAATTAACCAAATTGCCTTAATTATGAAAATAAATGAAGCGTTGAAGGACGTAGGCAGGTTAAAAGGTACCCCTAATTAATTGGATTGATAAATTCTATATTAGGTTTATTGAGCGATAGTGAAAGTGTATTTTGTGAATTAATGGATTGGAGGTTTTGTTCATTTTATCTATTTTAGGGACAGCTTGCAATAACTTTTTATTTATGTGTATATTGTCTATACAACAAAGAACTGCTTTGTAATTTGCGTGTTGAAATATACCCAGATGAATCAATGCAAGCACAAAAACCTATTATTATAATGATGGGTCATTTTAGTTTAGTTTTTCTCTAGCGTTAGTATCAGTGATGGCCGTTACTAAGATCCCAAAAACATATTTATCCTTAAATTCTGCTGAATTTTTTTGAGAGTTATTTATATATTTATCGGTGATTTCAGCGTGATGGCCGCGGTTACGGTCCGGAGGGCTACGGAGGCGAAGGCTTCGTGCCTCCGCCCCCGATGCACCACCCAGCCATGCCGCCTCAGAACCAGGTGATTTCAGGGTTCCCTAACGAAGACTATGTGCGTAGATATTTTATATAACTTTTATTTTTAGCTTTATACAGACCTTTTTGCTGATATTATAGATTATTTTGAGATCATAGATTGCTGCATGTTTAAGAATATTTAGTAATTTTCCAAGTAATTCCTACACAGTTAGTTGAACTGAACTGAAATGCAGTCTCGTTTACGGTGTTCTGCTTGCTGTATATAAATATATGACTTACCATATTGCACTGCACAAACACAGACTACTACTTACTCTGAATTCCACATGTAATTTGCTTGTTCTTGAAACATCCTCAAGTTCCTACAGAAATGACACAACATTCCACCTTCATTTCTCAGGGACATAGACGCAATGCTATGACTTGGGTCTCCTCGTACCTAAGTAGGGGTGAACCTAAATTTTATTGCTTTTTATGGTCGGAATATATATACTGTTCAACTTTAGGCCTTTAAGACTGACGTTAACCGTACGATAAAGCACCATGAGGACACTTGCGACAGTCCCAGTCTATTAATGAAAATGCAATTTGGGCTAAGTTGCATTGAGTGAGTGTGTACTCACTACCCGTGAGATTGTTGAGGTACGGCACGGACTGCTCCACGAACACGCCTTCTCCCAATTGCACCATCACTATGCTCTTCTTATTAACTGAAATAAGAGGAAAATCCGTTTTTAGACACGTTCCGAGAAAAAATAACTATTGTTTTTAATGTGATAAATAAAAGTCTTATTAATTATCTGTTTGAGGATGTCACCTGTCATTTCCAGGGCGGACCACCGCAGCAGGGCGCTGTCATGATGGTGTACGGGCTGGACCCGCAGACTGTCAACGCGGATCGTCTCTTCAACCTGTGTTGTCTATATGGAAATGTCGTCAGAGTAAGTAAATCTTGTTTCCTAGCTTTTATTTAACTTGGTTGGCAGCAGCGTCTTCGTTGGTAGGATGTCGAATCTGCCAAATGGAATTTTAAGCAGTGCCCTCCCTTGGAAGCTTGACCAGAAAGAAATATTAGTCAACATGCGCTTGAGACATTCCACGTTCACGTCGAGTTACGGGCGCATACGTTGCGACTTGGGTCTTGTCTTGTAGGGGAGGACCCTTTAGAAATCCAGGGTAGGCAACGCATCAGTAATGCTCCCGGTGTTGCTGACGTCAAAAGCTGCGGTGACCGCTTAACATCAGGCGGGCCGTAAGCCTGTTTGCTTAAACTTAACATAAAAAAAGTCTTATTGCGTTATTATTAAAGGGCACAAGTGGGCCATCTGCTAACAGCTTTCTGTGTTTGATATAGATAAAGTTCCTGAAGACTAAGGAGGGCACAGCCATGGTGCAGATGGGTGACGGCGTGTCGGTGGAGCGCTGCGTGCAGAACCTCAACAACGTCACCGTAGGCGACTACACGCTCACTCTGGCGTAAGTTTGTATTACTGTTAACTTAAAGATTTTGGTGAAGTACTTATATACTTATTTTTTTTTTAAGTTGTGCGATTTGATGTCATTTATTTGTTAAAGTTCTTCCATTTGCATAATAATAAATGTTTAAACTGTGTTTTCTGCGTTTGAGGTTACTCAACTGACGATAGTAAGTCCTTCGTTTTAAAAAAATACTCCGAAATACGGGTTCATCTGATTTTTATTATTAATGGATGATTTAATGAATAATTGCGATTTTGATTTTAATTTTTATCGTGTGCAATCTCTCAAATATGGAAATTTTATTTTTGTATTATAGTTTATTGTTGTCGAAATAAACATATTGAATTCAAAAAAGGTATGCACGAGTTTCAAATTAGCAATTTTGATAATGACGTTTTAGATAAAAAAAAACAACGCCATTGTGAACTGTCGGCAAAATACGAAAACTTTATAAAAACGCGAATAAATACCGTAACACATTAATAATAACTCGTGTATATATCCGTTTCAGTTTCTCCAAGCAAGCGTACCTCTCCGAAGTGATGAACCCGTACCCGCTCCCGGACAAGAGCCCCTCCTTCAAGGACTACGTGGGGAACAAAAACAACCGCTTCCTGACGCCCGCGTCTATACACAAGAACAGAATACAACCGCCGTCTAAGGTGAGACAATACTGTTCCTAGTTATATGCCACTAGCTGCGAACCGAAGCTCGAAGCGGAACACTGTACTTCTCAGGGATCAAAGTAGCCTATGTGTTAATCCAGGACGTAAGCTATCTTTGTACTAAATTTCATCCAAATACATTCAGCCGTTTTTGCGTGTAAGAGTAACAAACATCCATACATCCTCACAAACTTTCAGGCTTATAATATTAGTAGGATGGAGTAATTCAGGGCAATATGAGTAATGACAAGTCAAAGTTACTGGTCTGAAAATTGTGAGTTAGGTTAGTTTGAACTGTGTACGCGCAGTGTAATTACATACATATAATACCACACATAACAAACATCTATATTCGTCTGACATGTATGTGTCTGGGTGGGAATCGAACCCACGACCACCAGAACGAACCAGTTTGACAAGATGTCATCACAATCATGTTAGCTGGCGCCATTGTTATTCAGATTTTGCACGCCGATTTCGGTAAAACATTTTGTGCCTAAAACGATTTTACCATCTGCATGTAATGTAATTTACACATGTTTTAGCAAGTAAATCATTTTATTTTTATGATTGCAGGTGCTGCATTTCTTCAACACGCCGCCAGACGTCTCCGACGAGCAGCTGTTGCAGGTCTTCAAGGACTACGACGTGACGCCTCCGCACACCATTTCCAAATTCCCGCTAAAGAGTGAGAGGTGAGAAATTCATTGTATTTTTTATGTGGGTATAATGTCTCTTGTGCCTGTAATTTCACTGGAAACCATCTTCAAACCGGAACACAGTAACGCGAATGCATTACTACTTGTTGGCAAGTCCGTCTCCGGACGCAATTGGTATAAGTTATTCTGTTACTGAAATCACCTTTGTCATGCTACCCATTACTTTGTCTATTTTCAAATTCACACGCTCTCACCCTAAAGATTTCTATCTAAAAAAATGTGAGCCGTCACGGGACGCCTGGCAGATGTGAAACATCGACATTATTTTGTAAAAGTAATATGCGTCGCCACGCCAGAAATCGGTTTTACGTGCGGCTATAGATGTTTCACATCAATAATTTTCTTTTCAGTCCAGAATAAAACTACTAATGTTTATCGTGTATCGAATAACGTTAGTTAAAAGTTTGAACTTCATTCAACCAAAGCCAGGCATATAATCAAATTATGTTGATCGCACTTTAGATTTTTAACAATAATAATTAGATAATAAACATATTATTACCGTTCTAACCTGCTTGTAAATTAGAGCGAAACTTTTAATGAAAACTGTTCTAAGAAATCGTGGTAGAAAATGCTTCCATTTTTATTTTAAATTAATAATTGACATATTATATTTTGACTATCTGGATGATGTTGTAATTGTTACTTGCTGCGTTTTCAGATCTTCGTCCGGCCTCATGGAGTTTCAGAATATCTCGCAGTCCGTCATGGCGATAATGGCGTGCAACCACGCCACCATTACACACCCGGGTAATTATTTATTTAAATAAGGCAACACACTAGTACTTATACAGAATCCGTAGAAATTATTTTAAATATATTGTGAAATCCTTTGTTTTGGAACCAGAACAGTCAGAAGTCGCTTTTTATTTTATTAAACTTTCCAGCTTTTTATGTAATATTGTTCTCGTTGAGAACTATTCTAGAACACAGATTACAAGAGACTTTTTATCTGGAAGTCAAATTTATAATCCGCCATGCCGCGAATACTTTCAGGTGCGAAATTCCCGTTCGTGATGAAGCTCTGCTTCTCATCGTCGCGACAGATCGGGCAGAGTAAGGGCCAGCAGAAACTGGAATCTGGTCAGAGGCAGAACAACGGAATGGAAGAACACGAGTACTAGTAAGATCACGTTGTGTATATAGGGTTGTGGGAGGGCGGCCTTTTTAGTGCGGAAACTTCGCATTTTGGCGTTTCAATTTCGCGACCTCGACACAGGATGATAGATGAGAATGACAAAATTCTTTGTGCCGCCACAAATATAGTCTAGAATAAATATATGGTAACAAGAAAGTACAATGTAATGTGAATCACAATGGGCGACCCTGTTGCTCTCTTCCAGGCAACCTCTGGATGGGCGTTACTAAAATTAAAACGTCTATAAATATAAAATATATTGGGCGGGTGTGATCGTAGTGTTTGAGACCTCGCGACGGTTATAATACCGAGTCTCAACCTTATAATAAGAAATTTAAGTTTCAAATGAGCCATTTAAGATTTTTATTTTTCGTTGCTTGCGATTCACGGAGATCTTATTTATTTATTTCGGTAGTTCTTTCAGAACTTCAAATCCTGGTAGAAATGGCGTAGTCACAAAAGCGAAAAATGAGGCGACTTTGATACACAATACTTATATCGATATCAATTCGTAATATTAACAGTTAAGAAATAGAAACATTTAGCCAAAATGCGATTTTTCTATCATTTAAACGAAAGTTTGAAGCCTGGTCTGACTTAAAAAGACGGCCGTAAAGTTATTCTAATCTGTACAATGATGTACACAAGTGGTTTTAAAAAAAAGACATGTAAATTGTATAGGGAAGTTGGACCAATGTTAAGTCGATATGGCGTGATTTTTGAATCTTACTATTTTACTCACAAAAGTTTTTCAATAATTCACCGGATAATTGTAAATTGTGTATTTTAACGCGGGGACAGTAAAACGTTGTAATAGTTCACAATATATCACAAGGTATCTCAGAAAATGAAAGTAGGTAAGCATGGTCGTTACAAAGAGAGTAACGTTATAAACAATCGGAAATGATTGCATTACATCGCACTCTTGTTCATTTTGAATCTTCAGTTTAAAATCGCTCAGGTTCTGAAGGTATTTGCAATTATCCAGTGACAAATATGAACATCGTACAGTTGCGGCAACCGAATTTGGCACTCTGAAGTTGGCTGCATAATATGCCTCGTTGATAAGACAACAGTATTTTTGTAGCTTACTTCACAGTCGCCAGTAGCCGTCGTTACAAGCTGTACTTTTCACATTGTCAATATAGAAACGTTTAGTATTAAAATATGATTTTGACAAATAATAGGATAATCAACATTATCCATACGTTTTTGTGGTTAAAGTAGTAAGGAAACAGTCATAAAAGATAACACCGTATTTTCTTTTATAGTAAGCCAAAGATAATGTTACCAAGCTATAAAAATTACGTTGGTGTAGATAATAAAATGAATAGTTAAACTTTTCGTTTGTCTCTCTAAATTGGACATATACTGTAATTAGTCAAATTGTAAATTGCTGAATATATCTGCACAAAACGTAGTTAGGATATTTGTTGTAATTAGTGTATATTTTCTCCGGTCTATCGTTGATTCCTGCCATTCATTTTTGAAATATGTTTACAATCTAAAAGATGTTAGTTTAGTTGTCTTCGAAGCTATATACCTAACGGTAATTGTTTATTTGTCCTGTTGTTGTTCTAAATGAATTCTTAATTAAGTGCCCTGATGGGAAACATATTTTACTTATTATTACCGGCCTAAATCTAACCATATATTTCAATTTAGGGTGGTGTTAAACTATATCTTTTTATTTATGGATGTAATGTCATTTTCTAGTCAAAAATTAAACGCGTAACTATCGCATAATATTGTAACGGTAATTTTAGACTTGAGACCTCTTTCCGTAAACATTTTAAATTTTCTATACAGAATTTTAAAAAATATTCTCTAAAAGATGTATTAAACCTTTTTTAATTGTAGGGACCATAGACTTTGACACGATAATCTCTATGACTTTGCTTCGGTATGTTTTAAATTTTCATAACATTTTTCTCTACCATTGTACTAGTCGAGCAAAATTATAGAGATGTCAGCTTTTACATAGTGTATAATGATTAATTATTTTGACGAAAAAATATATTTATTCTTCTATAATCTTCTACACTTTTCCCTATGTGTTTCACATTTTTAAATATAAAAGATGGAGTCGTCTTTGGTATTAAAAGCATTTGTCTTAAAACAAATAAAAAAAATGGTGGGCTTTCTGTTCCTTATGTAAGCCAAAAAAAGTAAGCCAAAGTTTATGAAAGTATGATAGAGCTATACAAATATATAAAGAATATTGTAAATATTAAAAATGCTGTTTAAATGATTTCGCGCCAATAGTTGTTAAAAAGTACAGTCAAGAACAGGAGTGTAAATGGAAATTTCGTTGTATGATATGGATTGCCAGAATCATAAAATATTCATAGATACTTATAATTGGAAGGAGTCACATATCTTTTGTGAAGTACCTAATCACTATTGTAATGTATTATATATTGTCAATTTTAAATTTTATGAGCATTATATAGATATTAATGTAAAAATATATGTACAGTCGTGCCAGTTATATTTTTATGAAGTCACTGCAGCTGTGCTTTTTAAGCTTGACAGAAACTAGATTTGTACTTAAATAAATTATAGTATTATAGTAATTGGTGCGCGACTGTACATTTTGCTTGTATCATCGGAAGTATGTAATAATGTCAATTTAACTAGTTATATTTGGTGTACTAAACGTCCTAGCTAGACGCGGGTACTATGACATGAATGTATCAATTATTATGCTTGGGAACTACATATCACAGTGACAAATAATAAAATGTATGTAATGATAATTATACGTTAAAAACGCGACAAGTACATGTCTTTTTCGCATACAATTATGTGACCACATAATTCTGCCAGCAAATTTATTGCTCAAACTTTTGTTCCGATTTTTGTTTGTTTTCTTTATGTATTATTACTTATTTTTCTAGACATACATACATACATACTGTGTTAGGTACCTATTTACTAAACATTTATTCAAAGCTTTGAAACTGGGTAATTTTTTGATACCTTCTGATTTCTCCATAAGTCGAACTGGATGTTTTATATGCAACAGTTGTGACCTTATACTTTGAATATATTACTTTGCGTAATGACTTTCCAAGCCATTTCTAGAATTCTATGTAAATAAAGATTTTGATCTGGACTTAGAGACATTATCTCGATTGGGGGTCTAAAAATCTTCCCACACTTTTGAGGCTATTGAGGGTATAATCATAGTAAATTTGAAAATTAACAAAACATGCGAACTCACATAAAACCATTTGCTTCTAGCTAACGGCGATCCGGAGGGGCACAAACACACACACATATCAAGACGGAAGCCAACACAGACAGACACACACAGTTAAAACACCTACGAGTGCGTTTGGGGGGGAAGGTAAACGTCGCATACAAAATATTATTCTCAGAAATAGTTGCTGGTTTGACTAAAATAAGTAAATGTTGTCATGTACAAACCATGTTGCTGATTTAACTAAAATAACACATGAACGGGTCATATTTGACTACACAATGTTTATGCCTTGACTACCGTTTATTGTTATTATGAACGGATGCTTTTCTTATTGACAAAATGACAACATTGTTATAATTCCTTTTTACATTATTGTGATTTAGATCACTCTGATAAAGACATTAACAGATAGTTTTCTTAATTAATTTAATTTAAATATACTTAGACACATAACATGCGTTTTTCATTTTTATTTAACAATTAGGTACATTTCCATTTTTATTTCCTTTCTTTTCATTTTTGTTATTTCGCTTTCTTTGGAGATGATTGGAGAAGTTCTCCGTTTGAATGCATTTTTGCATATATTTTTTTGTTAAGTACTAAGGTATTGGTAAGTTATTATTCCCATAAATTTTGTGTAACTAGAATTTAATCATAGTAATTTCGTTTGCGGTGCCGTTTTCAAAATCTACCTATCTAAATAATACATTGAAAAATGTAGCTTATACTGAATTTTGAGGATGGCATTAATTTGATTTATTTTCCGTTTCATAAATGATTTTGATATGAGATTTTGAGTAAAAAGTTTTTCATATTTCCTGTTTATTTTGTTGTGTCTTATGCACTTGACATAATGAAAACCTGGGTTTGTTCCATACGATGCCGGCCTAGTAACCTTGAAAATTTTTAATAGATTTTTGGCACTTTTTGTTATTGTCTATGAAAGAAACGATTATTAATGATTACGATTATATTATAATATATAAATATTAGTACATAACAAACTTGAAGAGTGGTCAAAAAATATTCGCGCGAGTTATTATCAAAATATTCGGTTGTTTTGTAAACATGACAGTTGTGAAATTTACAAGAAATAAACTGTGGTTATAATAAGATAGACATTTGAGTTTCATTTTGTTACGTGCAAGCGCAAGCTTAGAGTGTGCATGTTTCTTTTGTTAATGCATGAGTAATAGTGACACATGAGAATTACTTAGTTTGACTTAAAAACTCGAACCAAAAATGTTTAATGTAAGAAAATAGATTAGCACTTTTTAGGCTAGTAGTAAGTGTCATTGCAATGTCAATTATATTCTATTAGTGAGGGAAATGACAGTATGAACTTTTCTATAATATTTCTTAAAATAAAAAAAAGTATCTTTCAAGTAAGCCTGCACAAGGATTAGATAAGATGAGATATTAGGAATGAAACACCAACGCGCTGTTTATATCTAACTTCTGTTCTATGATAGATGTTTGTATAGTGTGATCTATGTGTAGATTTGTCTATTATACTGTTTATGTGACTTGGATTTCCCTTCTGTTCTGTCGTCTTTTTAGACTTTTAGAAAAAGTGTATTTCGGTGAGTTTCAATACCATTTATTTTTCATTTTTATAAACGTAAGCAGTGATGTAGCCAGGATAGTTCTTGATAAAATATCTGAATAATAATAACACTTTAAAATCAATGTAATCAGGTTAATAGATGCATATCTTTTTCTCTAGAAATATTTTCGAAATGAAAAAAAAAATAAGTGTTTAGTGTTAGGACTTGGATGTCGTGATAGCTTTCTTGTTTATGTTGGTTATTTTAAAGTATGTATGTTTAATTTTTTGTAATGTAAACATATTTTATAGAATATTTCTGTAATGTCAATTGACGAATGACACTACTAACACGTCAAAAATTCAACACTGTATAAAACGGTTCTACCTTCGAATTCAGATTAAACACATTATTATATAAAAGTTGTCGCTATTTCATGCTTTACAAACCGCAAGAAACAACACTCTGACATTACAATTTACATTAAGGTTATTGTAGGTAATTGGTTTCTTTTCGTTTAGTATAATTATTTCGATATTAGTCTCGTAGTTACATGGTGAACATTAAATACATGTCAAACACTTACTATTCTTTCATTTATACACACCCGCTACCTACACTACTAATTCTTACAACTGACTCGACTTTCTTCAACAGTTCATTCTACATACTAATTTTATAATTTTTTTATAAAAAAAAAAAACTAATAAACAGTCTAGCACTTTCGTTTGCAACTGTACCAACATTTTAATAAACACTTTTAAATAGCACTTGTTTGCGGTTGTACCGTAGATAATATTTATAGGTACTTATAGTATAGGCATCTAGTCAAGGTCTAGCTGTTATAATTTAACTAGGTACGTACCAGCATCGTGTAAAATTTAACCTGTATTTTTATTGCAAATATATTAACAGATTTCATGTTTTGTCTTTATGAGAATCAGATCAGATTCAAACGTATATATTGTTAGTTTTATTTACATTTTTATGAAAAAGACCCAAAAAAATAGGTTCTCAAGCATTTGTCTTAATTTTGGAATGTGCGTAACTATTATTTATTAACGTTGCCTTGCCTAATAATTATTGGATACCCAAATATTAATATTTGCCATCAATGGTAAACAGTGACCTTCGCTAGTATTTACGGGCTTATCAACGCCCACACGGTTACAATTTAAATTGCTCAAATTAAATTCACCTCACAAAATTCATTGCATCAAAACAATTTAAGAAAACGGTTCAACATATTTATTGAAATGGAAGAGAGATTATGTAAACGTAAGTAAAAGTGTTTGAAATATTTTTACTTCGGTTTAGTTCTAAAATAATTGTAATGGAGGAAAATGAGGTTATTTACATAGCTGCACATGAAACGCGAAATTATGTAAATTGTATAGAAATAAATAATGGTTTTTTGATAAATGTTTTTCATTTGTTATCAATGGAAATTGTAGGAGAAAATATCCCTTAAAATATGCTACGATAAATAAAAAATATCTCTTTCTGAAATTAAAGAAATTATATTTTTTATGAATTAATTAATTATTAATAATTATGTTTTAAGACTGCCCTCACAGCTCAGTTGGTAGTAATCCTGCCTTTTGCGCTGTAGGTCGTGGGTTCGATTCCCACTCAGGAGAAACATTTGTGCGAGGAACACAGATGTTTGTTCTGTGTCTGAGTGTTAATATGTATTATTATGTAAGTTACAAAAAGTTTATAGTATTCTATCAGCTGTCTGGTTCCCATGATACTACACTTGGGCGTTTCGTGAAGTTACACAGAGTAAAAAACATAGATGAGCTAACCATAGACACATTCTACAATTTTGTTACACATTCTAACAGATACAAGCTTTGCTGAGCTTACTTTGGGCCTAGATAGAGCTGTATGAAATGTCCACAAAAAAAAAATTACGTGTGGTCAAGGTCATTGCAAACAACATTGCAAGCGTTCAGAGCTTTTTTTTATTTTTTATCTGTCACCCAGTTCATTTCTTAAAACCGGTTAAGAATCGAAAGAAATAAAACACACTGCCTGTGTGACCAGTACCTGTACCTATTGGAGATAAATGAGTTTCAGACCAATAACATTATAATTATTACATACATTATTATTAATAATCTATAAAAGGTGAGCCTAATAGACTAAACTTACATTTTCTTTTTACTAGAATCAAAAGAAGCTGTTGCGATAACTAAAATAATATCCGGAGCGTGGTAGCCCAGTGGTAGAGTCCGAGTTTCTATCCAGAGGTTGTTGGTTCAAACCTGCACCAAATAATGTATGCCACGTTCTCAAAGCGTTATACATCGTGAGGAAATCGACATCTCCTAGAATCTAAAACATGATTCTAAAACATGTTAAATACACGAATGGAGTGGAATTTGAGACGCGCTTTAATCATCTAACCACACTAGTTCAAGAGGGGGCAGTGCCACGAGTAGAAGTGGCATGTACGTACAAGTCACTAACCTAGGATAGACTAGTAGTAGGTAATAAGAGAGATTTATATTATTGTTGTTACGCCAGAAAAACAGCTACCTACGTTATATAAAACAGCTGAACACAACATCGAAGTAAAGAAACTGATTCCGTGCTTGTTTTTATTGAAAGTTACGGGTCTACACATCGAAATTAGTTGGTTAGGTTAGGTTTGAACTGTGTCAATACCTACATGTCACAATGCATGCCACCAAAGCGCAGCAGTTATTTCGATAGTTATTTACATAACGGAGTTGTTTTATAAAAGAGCTAGCGGTTATATAACAGCTAATCCAACAGAGAGGTTACAGCTCTACTAACATGATGGGAAAACATTCAGCATAAATCTAGCAAATGTTTCTTCGCAATCGGATGAATGTAATATGAAAGCGTCAACTGGGACAATAAGTACATTTTATTACTTATAACATGAGAAGTATTTAAATTTCAGACGAGGGGCCGAATCAAATCAAAAGTAGTAGTAAGTAGTACGCAACACAAAGACCGATAAGTTCCGAAAGGAAAAGCAAGACCGAAACGCAACGGGAACTACTTATTATAGCGCCCCTTGCGGTGATAAGTGGAAAACCTTAGGCAAAAAGTATCTATCTGTCTACAGTCTGTAGTTTAGGATCATGATCAACAAATTAAAAACGTAATGGTGGCTGCTTGCGTATTATTCATTGCTGACAACATAAAATTTACCAAAAAAAAAATGATGAAAACATGCAAAAACGATATAAAAAGTTAATTCACTGAAATTTATATTATTCAGGTGTGTATTTTATGACTTTTCTTTTGAATATTTCCAAATTTGACTTACTGCATTGAAAAATCTTGTAAAATGGACGCCAATATTTTCGCATTGCGAGTCTAGAAAAGTTTAACATTGCATTTGATTCTTTTAGGTGGTAGTAAGTTTGAACAATTTTTTTAGAACCGATAAGAACGTAAACAAACAATGTTTTTTTCTGTGTGTGAAAAGTTTTACTACTGTAGAAGAAGTTCTATCCTGAAAAAAATATTTCTAATTATTACATAACAAAAGAACTATTGCATAAAAAGGGTTTTAGTATAAATACATGAACACGTAATTTGTAAGTAACAAATCTAAATAATCTCTTTGAAAATATTAGAATTTTGAACATGCAATTTCATTAGCCTCCAGAAGTAACATTATGCTGCCAGGCCCACTGTAGAGAATGTTTGATTTATATTGACAAGTACTGCAAAAGCCCATGGTTACAACCAATACACGATTCTTCATGAGGCTTCATACATGAGGTCTTGTCAAATTTACATCAAAAAATTAATAGTACTTATACCATATTTCATTTACATAATTAATAAATTAAACAAATGAAACCAAATATTTGCAGTATGTACCTGCATAGTTATAACTCAATATTATTACCAGTTAGCTGCGCCTCATTGTGACTAAATGATTCCACAGGACCCTGCACATTTCCAGGGTACAAACATCTTTAAAACCTCTCCTGGACAACGAATATATGAAAAAATATAACTGAATTTCTACCCATTCTCGAGCTTTGCACTTAGCAACAAATTTAGCCATTAATTTTTATGATATAGGTTTTGTTTTATGTTTCAGGATGGAAATATGTAGTTGTGTTATATGCGGGAGCTCAAATGGCTGTAGTTTTATTGACAATGTATTTGATGATAAGGTGAGTGGACTGTTTATATGTAAGTCAAATGTTTATATGTAAGTATTTTTTCTCTCCGAAAGCAATGCTTCCAGGAGATATATTTTGATTGGCCTAGCAGCTCATTCAATATTAACTCTGCCTTCTGGACATGGGTTGTGGGTTCGATTCTCTATTACAGTATATATTATTATAGTCTTGGTGGCCTATATTAATATTGGCAGACATTTCACACAGCGCCATCTAGCCCCAAAGTAAACTAAGCATAGGTCATGGAGACCAGACAACTGATATAAAACTTATATTTTTGTTAATATGTACAAATTAACACCTAGACAGACAAACTATGTTCGTCACACAAATGTTTATCCAGGTTGGGAATCAAACACCCAAACTACAGTCCAGAAGGCAGGGTTACTACCAACTGAGCTGTGAGGCCTGTTAGTAGTAATATTGTAAATTAGTAGTAAGTAATTCGTAATGATGATATCGCTTTCAGAACACATTATCCAGCGGAAGAAAACTTTCGGAGACTATTAATGAGATTGTGGATACAACGTTGATTGAAAACAATGTTGGAACTAAAAAATTGTGCGGGAATTGCTACAAAGAGTGCACTGAATATGACTTGTATAGATCTAAGTAAGTATTGAGTGGATTGTAGAAACTATAATAATATTAATATAACTATAATAATAACTATAATTATTTATTTATTTACCACCTGCTTTAAATAATTTCATATGAGACAGAAATATACCACCAAATCTACACATACAAATAAATAAAATTGGAGTGTCCGTTTGTAATATTAAAATAACCGCTTTTTACTAAGTGCATATGGATGTATATACGGTACATATACCAAAACAACATTTTTTTTTATTTTTGTCTGTTTGTCTGTTTGTTCCGACTAATCTCCGAAACGGCTTGACCGATTTTGACGGGACTTTCACTGGCAGATAGCTGATGTAACAAGGAGTAACTTAGGCTACTTTCCGAGGGGTAAAATAGGGGTGCGTGATAAAACCGAATTCCACGCGGACGAAGTCGCGGGCAACAGCTAGTTTAAAATATTTTTTAAAATTATTACTTAACAAAAGGGGTTGATAGAATAGATGTACAATGTTTTACGTTTATATAAAGCGTTGGCAACATTTATTTATTTATACAAGCATTAATTTTATATATAGCTTCCAAATATTAACTGGTTAGTTGGTAGTGACGTTGGCTTACGATCTGCAGGTTGTGGGTTCGAATCAGACTAGGAGCAGCTTCCGTTACGTCGAATTAGATTAAACATTACTTATAAAATCAGTCGCTAGAGAAATTTGTTCAAGTAAGATTAATTAGCTGTGTTTTTTTTTTATTTCATAACATTACGGAACGAGCAGATGGCTCACTAGCCCATAGCAATACAACTTAGGTTCTACTTAGATACTTGGGTATGGTGGCAGTACTTCCCCTTATGAACTTGGTACTTAGTTCTACTGGTGCTAATAGTTGTAAAAAATTATCCTTATTTTCTATGAGATTTGTAAGAAATTATTATTTATGTTTCAGTATAAACAATCTCAAAAGTAAACTGTGTGATCAATACAAAGCAACGGTTGAGAGGAATACTGACAGACAGACGGCTGTTACAACAACTCAGCCGCAAACACCAAAAAAAATTACTAAAGGTATATATGTATTAGTTTTAATATTATAATAATATAATTATAATATTGGTGGACATTTCACCAATATTTATTTATTGGTTATTTATATAATTTTTTTTTTGTGAATACATACATATAATACATATTAACACCTAGACAGAACAAACATATACATGATAATGTACATACATAACAGTCGAATTAAAAGTAAAGTCAATAATAAGTAATAAATAGTTTAATATAATCAGGTCGAAATAAATTGATTAATAACTAAATAATTGACTTAATTTATAGAATAAGTCGTTATTTGCAATTCATACGTTATTGAAACTAGTCTTAAGTTGTAAATAATATATATAATAATAATATGTGTGGTGTTTTTTGTCACCAGAAAAGTTCGTAGTACCGGCATCGAAGCTGCAACCTTTGCCGGCAGATTACCAATTGAATTTGGGAAAAATTGCGGCCGTCACCGTCGCCAATGCTAAAGGACAGGTAATATAGTTAACATAAGATTTATGTGAAACATGTAGTTGACTGGCCTCATAGTGACTGCCTTCTGCGCTGTAGGTCGTGGGTTCGATTCCCATTCCAGGACAAACATTTGTGTGATGAACATAAATGTTTGTTCTGTGTGTGGGTGTTTAATATGTCGAGCCTTGACCGCCTTCTGCGCTGTAGGTTGTGGGTTCGATTCCCATCCCAGGACCAACATTTGTGTGACGAACATAGATGTTTGTTTTGTGTCTGGGTGTTTAATATGTCGAGCGTTGACCGCCGGACTTATCTTAATAATATTATATGTATATATTTTTATTGTTTTGCTGACGACCGGTGTGCCATTACAGATACCGAAGCCATTACTCAACTTAAAAGTGACTATAGGCAACGCTGTGCTCACCCAGAGCCTGACCACGTCTACCGTCAAGATAGGTCGCCCCCGGGGGGGCGGGGGCAACGGGGGCAGCGGGGGTGGGGGCAACGGGGGCGGGGGCAGCGCCGCTTGGACCGTCAGCCCACTGCCTACAGAGATATTCAGCGGGAATGAGGATGGGGATGAGATTGGGGGTGAGATTGGTGGGGAGAATGGGGATGAGAATTACAATGAGGATAACGGAAGCGATGTTGGTAATAATGAGGAAATGGAAATCGACGCGGGTGAGATTTTGTTTTATTGTTTAGCGTTAATTTTTTTTAAATTGTTTCAATGTGTTTGCAATAGTTTCGTATTTGTTTCAGAAACTACCGCCGAGGCAGATACTTTGCCTGTTATAAATGCCATAAAGGTAAGGTTTGTACGAGGCTAAATGTACGTTGAGAGGTCGCGAGTTCAAATCCCAGCGAAATTTAAACTTTTTTGTTTCTAAAGTTATTTATAAAACTAAAAAAAGTAATGAGGCGAGTCGTACCAAAGACGTTTTATGTGTACATTTAACCAAACTATATATCGTTGTTTAAATATACATTTTATACATACTTAAATCAAAGTCAAAAACTTTATTTCCATAGAATTCATAAAGAAATGGCTTGGAAACGTCAATATTCAAAACATAAGGTCACGCGCACTTATCGATAAATTTGATGCGTGTTCAAACCCTATCCGACCCTCCATGGGGAAGAACCGACAAGATACCCCTAATGGAGGGATTCCTTTTTTTTTCGCGAGCACGATCCTCTAATATATAATAATTTATAAACCGTTTTTTCAGTCGGAATATACAGATGGCGTTGAGGACGCGTATAACATGAACGGAAATTTCATCAGGATATTACAAGAGGACGAACAGGAAGATCAGCCGAGTGAGTATCATATATACTCTCGACGGCCGAGAGTTTATGGGCTGTTACAAAATCCACTATATATACGACTAGCTGTTGCCCGCGACTTCGTCCGCGTGGAATTCGATTTTATCACGCACCCCTATTTTACCCCTCGGAAAAGTAGCATAAGTTACTCCTTGTTACATCAGCTATCTGCCAGTGAAAGTCCCGTCAAAATCGGTCCAGCCATTTCAGAGATTAGCCGGAACATACAGACAGACAACAGACAAAAATTTAAAAAAATGCTGTTTTGGTATATGTACCGTATATATATATGCACTGAGTAAAAAGCGATTATTTTAATATTACAAACAGACACTCCAATTTTATTTATTTGTATAGATATAGTCTGTATACGAGATAAAAACATAAATAAATATTGATGGAAATTAAACACAGCGCCATCTAGTTCCAAACTAGCGTAGCTTGCACTGTGGGAACAAGACAGTGATATACATATATCGTTTTTGTAAATACATACATATAATACATATTAACACCCAGACACAGAAAAATTTGACCGGGGTGGGAATCGAACCCACGATCTACTGCGCAAAAGGCAGGGTTACTGCCAACTGAGCTGTGAGGCCAGTCGGTAATATGTAATATGATGAGTTTCCTTAATTTCAGATACAATATTAGGTCACAGTGACAATACAATACTGCAGATGATTTCGGGGCAAAAACTTGTTTATGAGAACGGGGAGCTATCACTCGTCATGGACGAGAATGTAGGCGACGACGGACACGGTGAGTAGCGTTTGTACGGAAGAGCAGATGGCCCACCTTTACGGTTAAGTCACGCAAAAATCATGTATGATGGAATGGCTCCCCTTTTAATGTTCTCGAAAAAGTCTGCGACAGCATTATGTCTGTCTTTAAGGTTATAATAATAAGTATTGGTGCACTTTTCACACAGCGCCATCTAGCCCCAAAGTGAGCTCAGTAAATAGCTTGTATCATGGGAACCAGACAACTGATACTTATATACGTTTTTGAAATACATACATATGTATTGACACTCAGACAGAACAAATTTTTACAGTCGTCATACAAATATTTGTCCTGGGTGGGAATTAAACCCACTACCTACAGTGCTGAAGGCAGGGTTACTACCAACTGAGTTGTGAGACCAGTCATATAACCTTTGTTATGGTAATTAAATTTGTTCTAAAATAATGTACTTATGAATGTGTTTTTGTAGGTTTTTCCACATACTCGGGTGAAACCGAGGGGCACAGATAGTATAAATATAGCAAAAATTATGAAAATACCTCTGTAATTGTGTAAGAGACCCTCTAATTAGCGTAAAAACTTAACTTAATAACAAAATTCTGATGTTCTTTTAAGTTGGCAACTCAAAATAACATGCGGGTAGTTTGCCGATGAAAAAATATTCAAACTACCTTCATTTTTAATAATGAATATTATTAACAGATTCTAACGACGACGAATCCCAGATTGAGTTGCAAGTGTCCGGCGACGAGGAGACGGCCAACGCGATCATAGCGGCGGCGCAGGAACAGGGTAAATTACAGCACCAGTAGAACTTACGTCAAGCTCGTCCGGGGAGTGCTGCTATCACACACATCTCCCTTCTATTACTGATACATATCTGGTCCATCCAAAGGTTGGCTGGAAGAAATCGCTGTTTGCGATAAGGCCGCCCATTGTAACCTTAGTTTAAGTATTAATCTTTACGAAATTTCCATGTATGGTGGTCAATAAAGTATTATCTATCTATCTATCTCAACCGCCGAGCAGTAACGCATTCGCGCTGTGTTCCGGTTTGAAAGGTGTGGCTGCCGGTAAAATTACATTGCACATGAGACATTCCACCTACATGTCTCAGAGTTACGGGCTCAAGCGATGAGACTTGGGTCTTCTTGTATCTAAGTAGGGGGTGGATCCCAGTTGTATTGCGTGTTACGGACAGAGGTTACGACTTTACACCACGTTTAAAACGGTGAAGGAAAACATCGTGAGGAAACCGACGTGTCCTAGAACAAAAAATTCTAAGACATGTGTCAAGAGCACGAAAGGAGCCTCATTGAGGCGCACTCTAAATCCTTGAAATGAAATTAAATAGAAGAAGGCCAAGGCCATCTGATCGTTACATAACAGTATCAAATAAAAAAATATGTTACAACATTTTACAAGGAAAACCTTGGGCGGGTGTGCTAGTGTTATGATTACATATTTTTTTAATCTAATTATGATTTTAATATTAATTTAAATGTTGTATTTTATTTTTATTATGTATACAGGCTCAAATATGGACACTAATTATTGTTTATTGTTGTCTGAAACATATTGAATATACATAAAGTTTTGTGTCAGGCGGTGCGTTCATAAAAGTTGAAAGCGGTGAAATGTACAGAGTGAAGTCGGTGCAGAGCAAACCCTCGGACTCCGACGAGAAACATCCGCTCGACGCCGTAGTACAATTGGTCGCGCAACATGGCGATCACTTCAAATGTTTGATCTGCGAGAACTCACGAGGTATTACAAAGTCAAAATATTTATTTCCACAGACTGGCCTCGCTCAGTTGGTTAGTAACCCTTCTGTGTAGGTCGTGGGTTCGATTCCCACTCAGGACAAACGTTTGTGTGAGAAATATTGATGTTTGTTCTGTGTCTGGGTGTTAATATGTATTATATGTATGTATTTAGAAATAAAAAAGTATATAAGTATTGTATCAGTTGTCTGGTTCCCATGACACAAGTTATGCTTAGTTTGGGGCTAGATGGCGCTGTGTGAAATGTCCACCAATATTAATATTATTATTATTATTATTATTATTATAGAATTAATAAAGAAATGGCTCGGAAACGTCAATAATAAAGGTCACGCGTACTTATCGCTAAGTTTGAATCCTGTTCAAACCCTATCCGACCCTTGGGAAGAACAGATAAGAAACCTCTAAAGGAAGCCAGTGTCGGACACGGGATACCGTTACATATTACTATGGGAACCAGACAACTGATAGAATACATATATACTTTATAATTGTAAATACATCCATATTAACACCCATACACAGAACAAACATTTATATTCGTCACACAAATCTTTGTCCTGAGTGAGAATCGAACCTACAGCGTAGAAGGCAGGGTTACCACCAACTAATCTGTGAGGCCTGTCATATTAAAGGTTTATATTGATTATATTGGAAGAGATTGCTTTAAGCAATAAGGCCGCCCATTGTACTTCACATTAAATTATTTCTTGTAACATTGTTAATGTATATCTTGTGGTGTACAATAAAGAGTCTATCTATCTATAGATAGATATAAGATATCTATCTATCTATAGATAGATAGACTCTTACACAATATAGATAGATAGATATAAGATATCTATCTATCTATCTATATTGTTTCCAGGCCCAATTAAGAAGACGTTCGACGCGAAAGCAGACGACATGATGGCCCACATGAAAGCTGAACATTCAGCCAAAGTGTACATATGTGGTTTGTGCTGCATCGTCCTGAGGAATAGGACTGAATACTCCACGCACAATGGTACGTTTATATATATATTTCTTTATTTATTTAACAAACTAGCTGTTGCCGGCGACATCGTCCGCGTGAAATTCGGTTTTATCACGCACCCCTATTTTACCCCTCGGAAAAGTAGCCTAAGTTACTCCTTGTTACATCAGCTATCTGCCAGTGAAAGTCCCGTCAAAATCGGTCCAGCCATTTCAGAGATTAGCCGGAAAAACAGACAGACAAAAATTGTAAAAAATGTTGTTTTGGTATATGTACCGTGTATACATCCATATGCACTTAGTAAAAAGCGATTATTTTAATATTACAAACAGACACTCCAATTTTATTTATTTGTATAGATAAACATTGGTATTTAAATAAATGTCCTTAAACCTTGTGGTAACCATACCTGATAATCTGCTAGTAGCAGTAGAACTTGTGCTAAGTTCGCCCGGAGAAGTACTGCCACCACACCTGGTAATCTGCCGGCAAGCAGTGATGCACTCGTGTTGCTGTGTTCCGGTGGAAGGGAGTGAGTGCCGGTGAAATTGCAGACGCATGAGACGTAACATCCCCGTCTCAAGGTGATGGACGCAACGCAACGCGACTTGAGTCATCTCTTACTTTGGTGGAGAGGACTTGAGTCGTATTGCTGTTGTCCATGGGCGTTTACCACTTAACATTAGGTGGGCCGTCAGCTCGTTCTATCACCAACAAGATATAAAAAAAATGCATTCAAGCACACTGGCCTCACAGCTCAGTTGTTACTGCAATCTACGCTGCAGGTCATAGGTTCGATTCCCACCTACGACCAAACATTCGTGTGACGTACACAGATGTTCGTTTTCGTGTGTTTTGATACTGTCTGTACGTATGTGAATCGAATATTGATTAATCGTATAATTTCAGCGAAACATGCAAACAGTACGTACAAACGGAAAGGTGCGACTCTGTACACTTGTGGCACTTGTAAGAAAACGTACAACTCTAAGACGTTGCTGCAGGAGCATGCTAATGTGCACACCGGGAGTCGACCCTACGCCTGTCACGTCTGCGACAAGACGTTCGCATCCAAGTACACAAGGCAGGCCCACCTGAAGACACACCAGGTTACCGATAAGTCAAAGTCAAAGTCAAAACTTTAATTTCCATAGAATTCATAAAGAAATGTCTTGGAAACGTCAATATTCAAAACATAAGGTCACGCGTACTTATCGATAAGTTTGATGCCTGTTCAAATCTTTAGATAGCTCTTTACTTACCATACATATTATATTATTCCAGTATTTCTTGTCCATCCAAAAGTTGTCTGTAAGAGATCGCTTTATAGCGACAAGACCGTCCATTGTTTCACTCTGTTGTATACTTACTGATTGTTGTTATTTTAATTTGGTGAGCAATTAAATGTCATCAAAGAAGTCGAAGTCTAAAATACTATTTCCATAAAATTCATAATGAAATGGCTTGGAAACATAAATAATATAGTTTTTATTGCTAAAGCTTAATTTTAACTATTATAATTAAGCTTTTTTACACGCGTATTTATCGCTAAGTTAATATTAATAGGTTATATATAAGTTATATTAATATTAGATAGAGCATATTATAATAGAGCAGTAGAACTCCCGCCAAGTTCGTCCGGGGAATTACTGCCACCATGCCCATTTCTGCCGCCAAGCAGTAACGCTTTCGCGTTACTGTGTTCCGGTTTGAAAGGTGTGGTTGCCGGTGAAATTACAGGCACACGAGACATTCCACCTACACGTCTCAGAGTTACGGGCGCACACGTTGCGACTTGGGTCTTGTCGTACCTAGTAGGGGAGGACCCAGGCCGCATCGTTTGTTATGGGCTGAGGTTACCATTTAACACCAGGTGGGCCGTCAGCTCGTTCTGTAACTGTATTACATAAAAAACTGATCGCACTTACAGAAAAGGCCTCGCCCGTTCAAATGTACGACATGCGAGAAGACATTCCTGTCACAACAGAATCTGGTGCAGCACGAGAGGACACATTTGGGCATCAAGAATTTCATTTGCGCCGTTTGCAGTATGTATTATTTATATTTGACTGTAGCTCAGTTGGTAGTAAACCTGCCTTCTGTGGTCGCGGGGTCGATTCCCACCCAGGACACACATTTGTGTGATGGACATAGGTGTTTGTTCTGTCTGGGTGTTGATATGTATTTACTAAAAAAATGTATATCAGTATGATACAGGCTATGCTTAGCTTAGTTTGGGGCTAGATGGCGCTGTGTGAAATGTCCACCAATATTTATTTATAGTGATAGCTATTATTTAATGCTATTTACAAATTAACAATCCATTGTCACGTGTAGCCCGCGGGACACTTAATATTTTGCAACTTGGTTTTATTTCAATAGCCATTTTTTTTAATGAACATATAATATTAAAAGCCTTAATTGCAGTATTCACAATGGTTCTATCGAACCATTTACATGATGTTACAAACGTTTTACTTATAATGGATTAATAATGTATTACAGGCGAATTATTATTATTATTATTATTAATGGATTACATTGTCACACAGTGCCATCTAGCCCCAAAGTAAGCTAAGCATAGCTTGTATCATGAGACGTAACATCCCCGTCTCGGGGTGATGGACGCAACGCAATGCGACTTGAGTCATCTCGTACTATGGAGAGGACTTGAGTGGTATTGCTGTTGTCTATGGGCGGCGGTTACCACTTAACATCAGGTGGGCCGTCAGCTCGTTCTGTCAACTAAAAGTTTTGATATACACGCAGTAACGATTAAGTATTTTTTTTTGTAATATAGATAAAGCGTTCGGCACACAACACAATCTAGAGGTTCACGGCGTGGTACACACCGGGCACAGAGGTTATGTGTGTGAAGTTTGCGAGAAGGCGTTCGCGCGACGCTCCGAGCTCGCGGACCACGTCAGGATACACACAGGTGAAATTACACACCCACGGGAATTAAAAAAATGTTACGCCGAAAGGAACACTGGCCTCATAGCTCAATTGGTTAGTGACCCTACCTTCAGCGCTGTAGGTCGTGGGTTCGATCCCCACTCACGACAAATATTTATGTGACATTTGTTCTGTGTCTGGGTGTTAATATGTATTATATGTATGTATTTACAAAAAAAGAAGTTGTCTGGTTCCCATGATACAATGCTTAGCTTACTTTGGGGCTAGATGGCGCTGTGTGAAATATCCACCATAAAAAAAACGTACGGTGAAATTGCAGCCGCATGAGACGTTTATATGACGATTATATGAAATACATTTATTTTAAAATATTTAAACATATCGCAACTACCAATTTTTGTTTATGCTATACATTTACTGTACAAGCCGACGCCCCACCTCGTGTTAAGTGGTAACTTCGGCCCTTATCAACCAAAATTTAAGTAGTAAATTGATTTAAAAAAAAAAACAAGTACCATCATTTAAAGAGCATGGGACGAAATCTTAATGTAGGCCGCACCAGAAACCTGGAAAGGGGTTGCTGAGGTATGTGGTTGTTATACAGGGTGTGTGCGTGGTTACAGGGGAGCGTCCGTTCGAGTGCGACGCGTGCGGCGCCCGGTTCTCCCAGAGATCGAACCTGCACTCTCATAAACGAGCCACGCATTTCAACGATCGCCGGCACGCGTGCGCGCATTGCCCCAAACGATTCAAACGGAGGAGGTATTATACTAATAGTCTTCTATTCGAGTCGCTGGTACTCTCGAACCGATTCGATTGTAAGTGCGCCTCAAAGAGGCTCCTTTCGTGCACTCGACACATGTCTTCGAATTTTTAGTTCTATGACATGTCGGTTTCCTCACGATGTTTTCCTTCGCCGTTTTGAGAACGTGCTATTGCGGACTACATCTTTCAATCGAAAAAACTCGTAGGTGCACGTCGGGATTTGAAACGGCGACCTTCGGGATTAAAACTTGGGGTCAGTACTACAGTTCTTAACGCTAAATTTTCACTCTTCTACCAACGACCCCCTATTTTTTAATTGCGACTAATAATTTTCAGCCCTCGTTGGCTTTTTTCGTTTTTAATGACACTTTTACCTTTAACGTTGTTTTGCAACGCATGCCGGGTACAGCTAATTTATATTTAAATTTGAATGGTATGAGTGTATGTACGTACAGACTGTTGGAGTATCACATAAAGGCGGCGCACACCGGGGAGCGGCCGCTAAAGTGCGAGGTGTGTCACAGCACATTCGTGTACCCTGAGCACTACAAGAAACATGTCAGGATACACAACGGGGAACGGCCCTACTACTGCGAGGTATGTGCTGTAATATAATATAAGACTGGCCTAATAGCTCAGTTGGTTAGTAGGCTTCTGCGCTGTAGGTCGTGGGTTCGATCCCCCACTCAGGACAAACATTTATGTGACATTTGTAACGTTGATGTTTGTTCTGTGTCTGGGTGTTAATGTGTATTATATGTATGTGTTTACAAAATAAATGTATATGAGTATTATATTAGTTGTCTGGGTCCCATGATACAAGCTATGCTTAGCTTACTTTGGGGCTAGATGGCGCTGTGTGAAATGTCCACCAATATTTATTTATTATTTATTTTATTATTAATATGTAGATATGCGGCAAGGCGTTCAACTCTCGCGACAACCGCAACACACACCGGTTCGTGCACAGCGACAAGAAGCCGTACGAGTGTCTCGCGTGCGGCGCATCCTACATGAGGAAACGTATGCTCGTCCAACACATGAACGCTAACGTGAGTGTACACGCGTGCACGTACACGTACACGTACACGCTAACCTGAGTATACACACGTGCACGTACACGCTAACCTGAGTATACACACGTGCACGTACACGCTAACCTGAGTATACACACGTGCACGTACACGCTAACCTGAGTATACACACGTGCACGTACACGCTAACCTGAGTATACACACGTGCACGTACACGCTAACCTGAGTATACACACGTGCACGTACACGCTAACCTGAGTATACACACGTGCACGTACACGCTAACCTGAGTATACACACGTGCACGTACACGCTAACCTGAGTATACACACGTGCACGTACACGCTAACCTGAGTATACACGTGCACGCCGACGTTAGTATACATCGTTTCTCAGTGATAGTAACTCGGCCTTCGTGGGTCCGGTCGTGGTTTCGATTCCCACCCACAGGACAAATATATGTTTGTTCTGTGTCTCGGTGTTAATATTTGTATTTACAAAAAAAGTATATTTGATATTTTGAAAATTTGTAATTGTGTTGAATGTGTTTTAATCTATGGATCAAGTATGGGTCTGAAATAAATGATTTATTATTATTATATCAGTTGTCTAGTTCCCATGATACAAGCTATGCTTAGCTTACTTTGTCGCTAGATGGCGCTGTGTGAAATGTCGACCAATATATATTTATAGTTTTAATATATTATTGTATATGTTTCAGGGTCATTTAGCGGAATCCATAGTAGTGAATCAACCGAGAGTTACGAAAATCATCGACGAAAAGGTTAGTTGTGGTGTGGAATAGTGCGCTCATTAATATTCATGTCTATGTATGATATATAAAGAAAGAAAGAAAGAAAGAAAAATGTGATTATTGCCACAACTGTCTACTTCTCGTCTTCGGTCAGACTTACGGGACGTTAATATTAAAATATGTACATCCAAAAATTAACTTAATATTATTTTAGTAATTAATAAAAAAAATGACTATATGTCTTTATTTAGGTAATTTATTTTTTATATGATATTTTTACATTCGGTTGGATATTTTTCAAATTTTTTTTTTAATTATCTTTTCGTTATTATGTTTTTGTTATTTGTTCTGAACACTAAATATCTTTTTCCAAATATTTTTTAGTTAAATCAATTATAATACAAATGTCTTAATTTTTTTCAGTACTTGTCTGAGAATAAACAAAATAATCAACCCGAAAATAATGCGGATGCAGGTATGTATGTAAAATATAATTTAGTCCGTTTATAGCTTAAAATTCATACGTTTGCTCACTCCCCCTTCTCCAGGATTCCCTGTGTCACAGGTGGCATTGACCTAAAATATATACGAGCGTATACAGTAGTGTTACAGCCACAAAAATACAAAATGATACTTGATAATAATCTATATAAATAAATAAAATTGAAGTGTCTGTTTGCGATATTGGAATAACAGCTTTTATATGAAAGTATATACTGTACATATAACGAAAACATTTTTTTTAAATATATTTGTATGTCTGTATGTCTGTTTGTTCCGGCTAATGTCCTCCGCCTGGACCGATTTTGACGGGACTTTCACTGGCAGATAGCTGATGTAACAAGCAGTAACTTAGGCTACTTTTGTTCATGTTTATTCACAAAACTGATAAAAATTACTAAACTCTTTAGTCGCAAACTGAAAGCCGCGGGCACAACTAGTATGTAATAAAAATATATTGTACGCCATGCAACATTAAAAAAGGTAATATAAATCGTAGAAGGCACCGGCTGGGAATCAAACCCGTCGCATCGAACAACGCAGCTACAGAGCCTTTAATTGATAGCTGATTATAATTTAATTCGCAGATAAAATGGAAGATGAGAAAAATGCCGATATATCTTCCGCGACAAATGGAGGTAAATATTATTATTATAAATTTAATATTTTCAACAGTACATTTTAAGTATTTGGCGGAACTGATTAATGGACTATTTCTTTACCAATTCAATAATAACCACAATAAATATTAGTGATTATCTTGCGAAAAAAGGAAGAGACAGGAGAACAGATTAGAAACCCCTCAAGGAGGGCCCTTTAGGCCTCTTGAGTGTTCTCCCATGGAGGGTCGGATAACGTTTGAACAGGCGTCAAACTTTGCGATAAGTACGCGTGACCTTATGTTTTGAATCTTGTTCACAATTCTAAGCCATTTCTTTATGTATTCTGTGGAAATGCCGGTGAAATTACAGGCACATGAGACATTCCACCTTCACGTCTCACATTTACGGGCGCATACGATGCGACTTGGGTCTTGTCATACCTAGTAAGGGAGGACCCAAGTCGCATCGGCTGTTATGGGCCGAGGTTACCACTTAACACCAGGTGGGCCGTCTGCTCGTTCCGTAAATGTATTACATAAAAAAAAGTTTGATTTTGACTTTGGTGGACATTTCACGCAGCGCCATCTAGCGTCAAAGCAAACATAGCTTGTAGTATGGGAACAAAATATCTGATAAAATACTTATATACTTTTATTATAAATACTAACACCCAGACACGGAGCAAACATATAATGTTGATCACACATAAAACAGGCACACATTCTACGTTCACGTCTCAGAGATACGGCCGTGTACGATACGAGTCGCACCTTAGTAGGGTAGGACCCAAGTCGCATCGGTCGTTAGGAACAGAGGTTACCACTTAACATCAGGGCCTATCTGCTAGTTCCTTAACTTCAAATAAAACAAACGTTTGGTCCCGGGTGGAAATCGAACCCACTACCTACAGCGCAGAAGGCAGAGTCCAACTGTCCAAAGTAGTGAAAATAATGATGTGTATTGTTACTTTCAGATTCGCTGAACACTAGTCAGAATACTGTAATTGTAGCGACTGATAATTCTGAAGGCGGTTTGGACCAAACTCAGGTATATATTTATTGTAAAACTACCCGCAATATTCTAACAGTAGGGCCTCATTAGCACGAACTTTTACTGTCGATATGACGGTCGCAGGTTCGAAAAGTTACCAATATTGGCACCCGCGGGTGGTAACGGAGAAATATGTATTAACACTGTTTAATTTGGGTTTGCATAGTTTCATTAGCTTGATATAAAAAAGAACAAAAAATTATATAGGTATAACATCGATAAGAAATTCAAAACGAAAAAAACTCAGTGTGGTAGTTTCAAGGAAAATTAACACTATGTTTCACACGGCGTTTGATTCCATTCGGTAGCGTTGGGAATAGAACCCACGCCCTACACGAATTCAGTCGCTATCGACTGAGACGCAAATGTATGGCTCGATAGTTTACAAAAAAATTAAATAATTACAGATGACAAATGAAAACGGCGAAATCCTTCGGTTCATACAAGTTCAGATGCCGGACGGAGGCGACGGGTGGGTCGTGCTCAACGACTGAACACACACACACACACACACACACACACACACACACACACACACACACACACACACACACTCACACACACACACACACACACACACACACACACCCCCCACACACACACACACACACACACACACACACTAACACACACACACATTAAATCAAATTTACATGTAAATAAAAATATACTGTATATATATGTGTGCTTGACTACATAGTTCTATTCTATTCTATGTTGAATATTTTATATAATGATCGTATAAGTTATTAAATGTATTAAAAGCTATTCCCGGCCACGTTCCTACACTTGTCGTCAGATGGCGCTGCTCTGTGATGCGGTTCCTCCGTGCGAGGAGGAAAAATAACTATAATAACACACTTATGAGCGTGGTGGTCTAGCGGTACTGACCCCTGAGTTTCAATCCGGAGGTCGCCGGTTCAAATCCCGACGTGCACCTATGAGTTTTTCGATTGAAAGATTTATGTGCGCTTTACCACGTTCTCAAAACGGTGAAGGAAAACATCGTGAGGAAACCGACATGTCCTAGAACTAAAAATTCGAAGACATGTGTCGAGTGCACGAAAGGAGCCTCTTTGAGGCGCACTTACAATCCTTTCACCACACTGGTTCGACAGAACCGGTGACTCGAAGAAGAAGAAGATATATTGAGTATCCGTTGTGCAGCACAATACAAAGAAATAACTATAACACAATATAAAACACACAAGATGGCGAAGCGAGATTTTTTAAGTGAAACTTGTTTAGCGGCGATTTCATATCGTTCAGTGAACGAGAATTGGGAGTAAAATTCTAAGCACGTCACGTTTAGGCACATTTCGTTACATGAGAGAGAAGAAAAATACGATGTAGAGAGAGATGGAAAGAGAGCTGTATATGCCGACGCTACGGAAGAGGATTGTAGTTTGTAAAAAGTTTCATTCGACTGAATTACAATATTTTGACTATATTAGATTTTATTGTTTAAGGGATGCCTCACCATCGCAGTGTTTATCAGATTTTTAGTTCGAAATTGTTTTTTCTCTCCATTATAAGGGAGAGGTAAAGGAACCTTTTTTGAAACTATATCATCGGACAGCGACATCTGTCGAGCAAGTTGGAACTATTTTAGTCAAATGGAAACAAATCTGGTAACTAAGTGCCGGTTCGGATGGTCGCGCTACAATAGTTGGTCTCTTGATTCCAAGCAACTGGTACATAACCGAGAAATGGAAAATTGTGCGACCATCTGAACTACCCTCAATGTTAAACTATTTGTTAATATCAGTTAGTTATTCTTAAACTATCATTTCTTTATCAGATTGTCTGTTATTAATTGCAGGTACTAAAATAAGTATATCAATTGTATAATGTATGAGTATGAATTTTTTGTAATGTATTATTTACTAGCGGACTTTGGAACCCAATTGTGAATCTAAACCATCCAGGGAGACATACAAATTTCTGGTACAACGGTTTAGTTTTTGACTGGCCTCACAGCTTGGTAGTAATTGCTTTCTGCGCTGTAGGTCGTGGGTTCGAATCCCACTTAGGACAAACATTTATGTGATGAACATAGATGTTTGTTCTGTCTGGGCGTTAATTAGATAAAATACGTATTTACAAGAAAAAATATTTAAGTTGTTTGGTTCCCATGATACAAGCTATGCTTAGCTTACTTTGGGGCTAGATGGCGCTGCGTGAAATGTCCACCAATATTTATTTATTTATGTATTATATATATATATATATATATATATATATATTGTTGTGCGTACAGCTGCGAACTACCGCTACCAGGATGTCGGAGGTTATCAAATTAAGTCTTGGAATCTGAGAGCACATAAGTTTTAATTGTTAACGTGTTAAGTAAATAAAAATAAATTGGATATGAGGCCAGTCAAATAAGAATAATAAATATGAATATTGCAACATACATATGTATTTTTATTTGACTATGAAACAAGTGATGCGGTTATCCCAATGCAATTTATGCCCTCAGGTATATCATACCCACTGGAGTCCAAACGGAAACGTTCTTCAGGAGTATTTCAACGGTTAAGATTTGGTTCAGTTATTAAACTGAAAATAAGTTTATTCCTACTACGCCCTTCGTCGTATTAAAGATATATGATGGTAATATTAGGAATAAGTCCATTGCTATATTGAAATCAAACTCGTTGAAACTAAATTTGTAGTGTCTTGACATTATCGAGCCCTGACCGCCGAGTAAGCGACAAACCCAAATACTCTTATCTCTTTAAAGCTATAACGGACAAGGTTATTTATAATAGAAAAGATAAAAACGTGTAAATTAGTTTTTCGAACAAAGTTTGTTTTTTAACTCTCTTCTCTAACAGACTTCAAAAAAAGGAGGTTATCAATTCGACCCGTATGTATGTAATATTTTCAGAACTGCCCAGTTTTCGTATATGTTGGTCTATATCAGCTTCTAATCAACAACAGATAATCCAGTTATATGACTGGCCTCATAGCTCAGTTGTTACCTACCCCTACCTTCTGCGCTGTAGGTCGTGGGTTCGATCCCCACTCAGGACAAACATTTATGTGACATTGATGTTTGTTCTGTGTCTGGGTGTTAATATGTATTATATGTATGTGTTTACAAAAGAAAAGTATATAAGTATTACCTATATTAGTTGTCTGGTTCCCATGATACAAGCTATGTTTAGCTTACTTTGGGGCTAGATGGCGCTGTGTGAAATGTCCACCATTATTATATTATTATTACTAGCTGTGCCCGCGACTTCGTTCGCGTGGAATAGTGACTTTTCGGGCAGCATATTTTGAATAACTGAATCCTTATGGCAGCGGCGCGGCTCTCAGCGCGCTTTATATAGCCACGGACGCTCAGGCGCGAGGCGTGTAGTACGTACTCTGTACGTTAAAAATGTTCGCCGTGATTCTTTAAATTGACATAACTTTTTTATTTATGAACCGATTGACATGAAATAAACACTAAATGTTAAGTGAAGCTAACTACAATATATTAGTGAAAACCGTATCTAAATCGAATAAGCCGTTTCTGATATTAGCGTGCACAAACACACAGACAGACAAAAAAAATATTAATTACAATTTCGGGTTCGGCATCGATATAATAACAACCCCTGCTACTTTTTTTTTATATATTTCCATTGTACAGACACCACTTTTCTACAATTTTATTATATGTATAGATTATAGTAATCCTTTGCAATAGGGTTTTTACGAAGAAAGCAAAAATTAAGAGTTTATGAACTTGATTAAGAACAAAGGTAAAATAATAAGGCCTAGCTATCGTCGTTAATGGACCAGAGCAATTATACCACTGGGGAACTAAATATTCCTGCTGTTAAATAGAAAGATTTGAAGGACCTATGTGAAAAAATATAATGCCAAGGAATGATGGAACAGACGCTGAAGATAGTAATAAAGAAAATTAACGGTTTGATCTTAGTTACAGTTCAATTCATTGATCTGAGTACCGCTCTACAATCCATCTGAATATGTTCTTAATTGCAAAATTTATAGAATATATACAGATAATAAAATTCTTTTTTTTGTGTTTTATTTCATTATTATTTATTATACTAACAAAATTCCACAATTACCCATTTACATAATTATTTTCATGGTTATTAAAAAGGTCGTTTACGTAAAAAACTTAAAACAATATGTGTAGTAAGTTTATTGAAAGTGATTTCTCAAACGTATGTATGAAAATTCAATACCAAAATAAACAGATCTTTTTTTGGAAATTTTAAGTGATACATTTATTACTTGAAAAATAATTGTTATATGTGAAATTTCAAACTAACAGCACAAAAATATTCAATAATAACCTTCTCCTGTAAAATGTGTTTCGTGTAAGTTACTTCAAGTCGTCGGTCAGGGCTCCATATGTAAGTAACTTAACCCAAAGGCCCTATTATACAACTACTTTACTAGGACATCCCTTGTGTAGGCTAAAATAACCGTCTCTTTTGTTACAAACAAACAAAAGATTCGAATGAGTACTAGATGATATGCATATTTCTGTAGCCAAAATTATCCCACTCGGACACCAGTATTTATAGCTGGGAACGCTGAAGATAGCATCGATAATAAAGCAACCGCAAGTCACCCATTTCTGGTTGTAATTACGTACCGGTGTTAATGTGGAATTATTTTAACATTTGAAAAATCAGCATTTCTCAAATACTTAGGAATAACAAAAATTATACTACCTATGAATTTTTTTTAAACTATCTTGGGAGAACAATCATAATATTTTTATAATCATAATCACTATATTTTCTTTTAAATGGCTTGTAAAGTGTCAAATTAAATAAATAATTTATACATTGCAAAAAATCTGCCTGAGTTTTGATAAAATTGCAAGTCAATGACTAAGCGTTAATGTCGAATCAAACTAAAATGGTCCCGTAACATAAACTTTCATTTTTACAAGCAATGGCTGCTCAGTTTATTTAAACTATTCTCGGTCAAAAATCATTTGTGTACCAAAGAAGTAAATACAATTCAGTTTTGAATAATAAGAAAAATTAAATTTTTGTAATCAAATGAATAAATAAAATTATATCTGTACATTATCATAAATATGGTGGAATAGTGATCACTAGTAATTACAGTATCCAAACGCACTGAGCATGATTTTGAACTTCCAGCTAACAAAAGAAAATTATTATACAAAAATAATATGGAATAACATTTCATACTAACTAAACAAATTTTCCGTTGCCGCTTCAATTTCCCAATTGAACGTGGAGAGGGCAACTCTAGCCCTGTGTTCCTCAATACCCATGTCGTGGAGACGTTGTACTTTTGTATTGAATTCGGTAACTGTGTTGGGGCCTCCGGCATACACATTTGTCCAATGGCGCGCTGTCTGCCCGAACATGTGAATATTCTCCTTGTACTGCTTGGCAACGACGGCATCCTGAGGGTCATCAGGCTCGGCGGCTGACAGCAGAGCTTGTATTGAGAGTAACACAGTGCGGAGAGTGAGCGCAGCGGCCCACTGGTCCTTCAAAATGTCCAGACATATAGCACCAGTGACTGAGGACACGTTGGGGTGCCATATTTTTGTTATAAATCGTATTTTGGGCGGGTTGAATGGGTATGTGTCCGGCACTTTGATTTCGAGTATGAATCGTCCTCCCTCGTACGGAGTGTCGGCTGGGCCCATAATCTCACCCTGCAGCTCAGTCCAACTCTCATTGATAAGTTCCAGCTTGATTGCGCCGCCAGCGACCTCTTCGCTTTTGATAACCTCTTTAAATTCTCGTTTTATACGCTTCACTGCAATATTTGCCATGTTTGGGTTTTGTTGAACACTAAAAATATGGATTCTTTGGAAATTTGACAGGTGCGGAAATGAAAGAATCACTGCGTTTAACACTGAAAATAAAAAAAATGGTTATTGAAAAACAGAAATTGATGGAACATTAGTAGTGTTTATTAGTGTCTATTTACAAATTATAACTTACGTCGACTTTAAGCTTTCAAACAATACTGCACGTAAAAGATTATTGCACGAAAATCACAAAGCACTGATGTTTTAGAATCTATTTTTTGCCCTTCTCATTTATATTATTGTTGTAAAAATGTGAAATTCATCGCTACCAAACGGTAGCTGCCTACTTGACAACTTATCATTGTTGACATTGACAGCAGATTGGCAAAGTACTCGTTACTATTCTCCCTGAGAGAGCAATGACAGGACCATCGACTACAAATTAGAACTAAAAAAAAAAAGACGTGTGGCACTCGGTGACTGTCGCGGTAAAGCTATTGCGCGTGATATTTCAAAAAGTCATTAAAAGTTTTGGTATTTATCGATAGATGGAACTAAAAAGTATCACCGCTGTGCCGGTCGGAGTGGGGGGTGTTAGGTTTTTTCGTTACGGAATTTCTGGATTCGGTCTCCACGCTCAAGGCCCGCGATAAAAGCTATGCAATAGCTTAAAAACTTCTTAGCACACAGTTCTGCGTCATACTACTAATTAGGTTTTTGTACGGATTCAAATATAACCAATAACTATTTATTTTGTTTCGAAGAAGTTGACGCATATTAGAGGAAATTTTAAAAGTAAAGTAAATTTTGACTGGCCTCATAGTTGGTAGTAACCCTGCCTTCTGCGCTGCAGGTCGTAGGTTCGATTCCCACCCAGGACAAACATTTGTGTGACGAACACAGACGTTTATTCTGTTTCTGTATATATTATGTATCTATTTACAATAAAGTATGTGTATATCAGTTGTCTGGTTCCCATGATACAAACTATGCTTAGCTTACTTTGGGGCTAGATGGCGCTGTACTATACGCACTTTGGCGTTATACATCTGATATCTGAACTTGTCGGAATAACTTCTGCTGCAAATATATAAAATACGCATTTTAAAATAAAACACTTTTTGTAAAACAGATTTTTTATCATTTTAAAGTACTTAACAAATATAAAAAGTGGTTGAAAACAATTGTGCTAAAATAAAATAATAATTAGATTTAAAAATTTAATGATGAAAAAATGAGTTCCATTCGTGGGTACCTGAAACAAGTAAATGATGTTAGAAACCAAACAAGAGGTTGCATGGAAGGGATCGCTTTTAGCGATAAGGTCGCCCATTGTGCCAATTATATGCCTACAATTATTTTAAGTTAATTCTATTGTATTCAAGATGTGGCAGCAGCCAACCATGTATTAAGTTCTCAAAACAACTAATACTGCTTGTATTACTTAGTAACTACTGGTGAAGGGATTAAAGTGCGCCTCAATGAGGCTCCTTTCGTGCACTTGACACATGTCTTCGAATTTTAGTTCTTTGACATGTAGTTTCTTTACGATGTTTTCCTTCACCGTTTTGAGAACGTTGTAATGCGCACACCATTTTTTCAAGGGGAATAATCACTTTGGTGCACGCCGGGATTCGATCCAGTAAACTACCCTTTATAAATAATAAAAAAAAATAAGAAAAAATTGGTGGACATTGCCATCTAGCCCAAAAGTATGCTAAGCATAGCTAAAGACATACATTTATACATAAGATACATAAACACCCAGACACAGAACAAACACCTATATTCGTCACACAAATTTTTATCCTGGGCGGGAATCGAACCCACGACCTACAGTGTAGAAGGCAGGGTTACTACCAACAGAGCTGTGAGGCCAATCAACTATTCAAAACAGAAGTGAAGAACACATGGGGAGGTTTTCCAATTTAGTTGTGTATCCAAAAGGTAAAGGTATCCAGATCACCTAACGTAAGTGACACCTAGCAGTACTCACGTATGTAAGTTATATATCAGTGTGTATGGGACACACGTCCCCTAAACATGTGGTTCCGTATTCCTCGCAGGGGCGGTCCGAAGGCTTAAGGGGTTCCGCCTTCGCACAGAACTGGATCACCCTGTAACAATCGAGATTTATTTAACTGGTGGGCCCCTTTGCGCTGCAGGTCGCGGGTTCGATTCCCAATCACAAATATTTGAGTGACGAACACAGAAGCGAGACTAATCAAGTCACGGCTGACACACGCCATTTTTTTTACTGTTGTGTAAATACTAAAACAGTCATTGGTGGACATTTCACACAGCGCCATCTAGCCCTAAGCTACTGTACTGTGAATCACATAGCTGATAGTACATATATATTTGGTAAATACATACATATTAACACCCAGACACAGAACAAACATCTATTTTCGTCACACTGCCACCATATATATTTCTGCCGCCAAGCAGTAACGCATTCGCGATACTGTGTTCCGGTTTGAAAGGAGTGGTTGCCGGTGAAATTACAGACACATGATTAAAATATACAGGCACATGAGACACTCCACCTACACGTCTCAGAGTAACGGGCGCAAACGATGCCATTTGGGTCTTGTCGTACCTAGTAGGGGAGGACCCAAGTCGCATCGCTTGTTATGGGCAGAGGTTACCACAACACCAGGTGGGCCGTCGGCTCGTTCCGTAACTACTTATAAAAAAACATAAAAAGACATTAAAGAAACTCTCAATATAACAGAAGAACAGAAAATCTCTCAAACTTGACAGAAAATCTCTCAAACTTGACAGACAGAAAATCTCCCAACATGACAGAAAATCTCTCAACATGACAGAGTGTGGAATACGTCACCCGTAATCTCCTTTCTCCATCCATTTCTGGTCAATCTTGTTGAGTTGTTCCCATCTGCCTTTGGGCAGACCGCATATTAGATCTGCCTTCACGGTGCGCACCGCTATTATAGGCGCCGGGATAAATCCTGGAACATTATACTCTACTTAGTGAAAGGAGCCTCTTTGAGGCGCATTTTAAATCCTTTTACCACAATGGTTTGATTGAATTGATTGAACCAGTGACATGACTAGCAGTAATCGTCTACTTATACATATATATTGACTGGCTTCACAGCTCAGTTGGTATTAACAGTACATGTGTTGTACTTATTTATATTTAGTAATAAGTTCTCCATGTGCAATGAATAAATAAACATTGTAATTTAAATATATAATTTTTTTTTTGACACTTATTTAATGGAATAAATTATCTTGTATCAAACATTGCAATTTAAATAAATAACTTTTGTTTGTTTTTTTTGACACTTAGTTATGGAATAAATTATCTTGTATCAAACATTGCAATTTAAATAAATAACTTTTGTTTGTTTTTTTTTGACACTTAGTTAATGGAATAAATTATCTTGTATCAAACATTGCAATTTAAATAAATAACTTTTGTTTGTTTTTTTTTGACACTTAGTTAATGGAATAAATTATCTTGTATCAAACATTGTAATTTAAATAAATAACTTTTGTTTGTTTTTTTTGACACTTAGTTATGGAATAAATTATCTTGTATCAAACATTGTAATTTAAATAAATAACTTTTGTTTGTTTTTTTTTGACACTTAGTTAATGGAATAAATTATCTTGTATCAAACATTGCAATTTAAATAAATAACTTTTGTTTGTTTTTTTTTGACACTTAGTTAATGGAATAAATTATCTTGTATCAAACATTGTAATTTAAATAAATAACTTTTGTTTGTTTTTTTTGACACTTACTTATGGAATAAATTATCTTGTATCAAACATTGTAATTTAAATAAATAAATATTGTTTGTTTTTTTGACAGTTATGGAATTAATTCTCTTGTATCTTGTATCTGGTAAAGCTCCACGTTACCTTGTAGCGCAGGTTCGAATCCGACCACCGGGTTCCAATTCTTCTCGCCCAACAGCTTGCGGTAGTTGAGATCCCCTTTGAACAAAATGGCGACGGCGTACTGCAGTTTCCTATACAGATTGGAATCGTATTTCTTCATGTCTCTGTAAACGTGGGGCCAAGTCCAATAGTCTTCTGCCTGAAACAATTATAATTTTTTACATTTAAATTAAGTCAGTCTATGTACATTAAGTACATTCAGTAAGTACGTTCGGCCAAATGGTTGAAATTCAACATAAGTAATTAGACGAAATACTAAAAAATATTTTGAAAAATTATTCAAGGCACTGTTAGAAACTATACTGCTGAGTTTGGGGCTTGTTGGCGATGTGTGAAATGTCCACCAAAATTTATTTATTTAAAATAAATATATTTAGTTTATAGTTTAAGTTCAGTTACTTAAGTTATTAAAAATGTGCAACTAAGGACTTTGTTATTTTGTCTATTTAATTTTTAATTGTTTACTTTTACGTTCAGTTCAAAATTGTTTACACATTATGTATACATGTAGCAATAAGTAGTAGTAGGTACCTATATAATTAACTAAGTACTTAGGTGATTATTTTAGACTCAATGTTAGCTCTTCTCGCCTGAAACACAGGATTACCTAGTTCAGGCTCTCGTGTTATATATAGCTACGTCTAAATAAGTTTTACTATTTGTTACATTTGACAGAAAATCTCTCATCATGACAGAAAATCTCCCAACATGACAGAAAATCTCTCATCATGACAGAAAATCTCCCAACATGACAGAAAATCTCTCAAACAGACAGAAAATCGACCACCATGTTTTATTTAATAAATTTATGATTATTTTTCTAATGTACATAACATACCATGATGAGGAATGTACCATCGTCCGTGTACTGTTTCCACTGCATCGCGACACTTCTCAAGCTGTCCGCGGTCACCACCCGATGAGGGTCCGCTTCTGACGGTGCCTCACCTTCTTTTGGTTCTGAAAACACGTTCCGGTCAAATTGATGGGAGTGAGAGAAAAGTTATATTGATTTAAATGTAAAAAAAACATAAATAATTAGCGGTAATTTCACCCGGCAGTCAGGCAGTTGAACTTGCCACCTTTGTCCGGGGAATTACCCCCATACACATTTCCGGTGTCAACAGGAAAGTACTGATAGCAAACCCATTCGAATTCTAGCCACCAAGCATCAGTCAAAAACAAAATGATTCTTCTATTCTATTCGAGTCACTGGTTCTCTCGAACCAGTGTGCTGAAAGGATTTTAAGTTCGCCTCAAAGAGGCTCCTTTCGTGCACTCGACACATGTCTTAAAATTTTTGTTCTAGGACATTTCGGTTTCCTCACGTTGTTTTTTTCACCGTTTTGAGAACGTGGTATTGCGCATAAATCTTTCAATCGAATACTCATCGGTGCACGTCGGAATTTGAACCGGCGACCTCCGGATTGAATCTCGGGTCAGTACCTCAACGCGCTCTCCTCAACAGTCATGAAACCAGCAGATGGCCACCCCTTATTGCAAAGCTTATAATATTGAAGGTAAAGTAATAATTTGAAGCTACCTGGTTTAGATTCGGGGGGTATAGTTCTGTTGAAATTCGCTTTCGCACACGAATCAATTACATATCTGTAAACACAAAGTTAATGTATGTTTAATAAGAGAAATTTTATTTATTTGTATAGATTTGTTAATTTTATAGTCTGAGAATCAAGCTTAAGTATATCGAATATTTTACAATGAAATATTTGAGCCACAACTATTCAAGAGGTTGGAAAATAACATTATTCAATATTAATTTTTATTACGTAAAAAAGGACTTCTTTTTTCTATATCGAACCTAACAATAACTCATTTCAATTGTTTTAACGAAAATAATTTACAAAATAAACAAACCTTCAAAATCTAAAATTAAAACGATACTTATTTTTTCTTTAAGTTTATAATTAACACACACTAAATTAAGTAAATATATTTACAATAAAAAAATGTGTCAAATGTAAGAGATATATAACATTTGACATGTTTTGTCACACAAGCTTTGAAATAAAACAAGAAATAACTATAGTAAAATCAAAAATGGTTTAAATAAAAACCACCCACTTGAAATCCCTCTCGGTGACGTCAGAGACAAACCATGGCATGTTCTTTATGTGAAATCTAATCTGGAATCATTAAAAGAGATTTGAGAAGAAGAGAAGACTATATTTTAGAATAAACTTAGTAATTGACTGGCCCCATAGCTCAGTTGGTTAGTAACCCTACCTTCTGCGCTGTAGGTCGTGGGTTCGATCCCCACTCAGGACAAACATTTTATGTGACATTTGTAACATTGATGTTTGTTCTGTGTCTGGGTGTTAATATGTATTATATGTATGTGTTTACAAAAGAAAAGTATATAAGTATTACATCAGTTGTCTAGTTCCCATGATACAAGCTATGCTTAGCTTACTTTGGGGCTAGATGGCGCTGTGTGAAATGTCCACCATTATTTATTATTTATTTATTATTTATTATAATTTGGCCCTTTTATGTGAAGTAATATATATTTGTCTATAATATTAGAAATTATTTGATAATATCTTTCTATAGCCTTAGAACTTCACACACACGTTCTCCAAGTTAAAATACTCATTGGTGCACATCGTGACTCGAACCAGTGACCTCCGGATTGAAACTCTGAGCCTGCTCCACTAAGCCACTAAGCTTGAATTTCCCAATTAAAATCTTGCTATGTATTATAAAAGGGAAGGTTTGTATGAGTAATAAGTCAAAGTCAAAAACTTGATTTCCATAGAATTCATAAAGAAATGTCTTGGAAACGTTAATAATATTCAAAACATAAGGTCACGCGTACTTATTGATAAGTTTGATGCCTGTTCAAACCCTATCCGACCCTCCATGGGGAATAACAGCCAAGAAACCCCTTAAGGAGGGCTTCCTGTTTTGTAATAATAATAATAAATAATATATTATGAGATAGATTATATATATAGTCTGGAATAGCACACAGGCCACTTTTGTTCCCGGAAAAGTGCAGTGTTCCCGTGGGATGACTTATTTACAGCGGGCCATACCGCGGGGCACAGCTAGTTAATTAAAAATATAAAAAAAATATAAATACCTTTTGAACTATTTTCTGAGCTATTAAAAAGTGCGCTAAACACAGATCCGAAAATAGCTCGTAGCCTGAATTGTCGCATACAATATCTGAAAGCAGAAATTAAAAGAATATAAAAATTAAATATATAATAATAATAATGATATTGGTGGACAATTCACAGCGCCATCTAGCCCCAAATTAAGCATAGCTTGTACTATGGGAACCAGACAACTGATAGAATACATATATACTTTTTGTAAATAGACAATATAATACATATTAACACCCAGGCACAGAACAAACATTGTTCGTCACACAAATGTTTGTCCTGGGTGGGAATCGAACCCATGACCTACAGCGCAGAAGGCAGGGTTACTACCTGAGCTGTGAGGCCAGTCAAATGAAAGGTAAAGCTTGTACTTGTAATACAATGTGATTTGGGCTTTCCATACTTAAGTAGGGGACGACCCAATACGTATTATGTTATGGGCAGAGTCTTATTTCTTACCGAATATCACAGCTTGAGGTAGAACCATTTTGGTGGGGCAGGGTATTTTAGGCGGTTCTTCGCCTTCCGGCGGCGGGGAAGGGGTCGGAGACCCTTTGACGGAACCCTTAGTACTGGCCGGCTGAGGTGCCTACAATGTTATATAAATATACTAAAATAATGAAGTACAAATGTTGTCTGAATTAGAAATTAAGTAAATAATCACAAAAATATTTCTAAACTATTTTATTTTATATTTTTTTTATTCGTTTATGCTTAAAGACTTTATTTCATTAAAAAAAATTACATTATTTTCGTTCGTCTTGTTCACTTTCTTTCATGATTATAATATAAAATTATTTAAATTTTTATAGTGAAAAATATTTAAAAAAAAAAATCCTATTCCTGTAGTTTTTTTCAATATAACAATAATAAATAATATTTAATATAAATAAATAATGTAATGTCAAATGTATATTGTAATAAATCATTAATTATAATTAATTCTATAAATTACTACTACTGATAATCGTGTCACTGGCTTTCTAGAACCAGTGGTGAAAGATAAAGGAGCCTTAAGGAGGCTGCTTTTTGCTAAACTATACTAGATTACATCATGACAAGTACTAATGACCAATTAATAACAATAACTGTGAAGCTACATAATACTACAGAAAATCACCCCTATTCCCCGGAGGGGTAGGCAGAATGAATGATTTTCCTCCTAACATACGTCTCGCTTTCATCCACCCACACAACAAGCTACAGATAAATAATACCAATAACTAAAACAAATGTTGTAACCAATATTTTTTAACTATTAAGTTAAATTTAACCTCAGGTTTACGCTGTGGGATCCCACAAGCCGCAGCCAATCTGTGGCAACTGCATTGGAATTTGAACGTCGTATTCTGAAAATGGTTCTTTATATTATATATTATATTTATATTAATGTACCTATTATTATTATTATTATTATTACAACAGCACTACCTATGTGTTTTAGTCTTCTTTTATTTTTTTGACGTGTCAAATAAATGTTTTTATTTCTTTCTAACTATATAATGACTTTCTTTTTATGTAATACTGTTACAGAACGAGCCGACGGCCCACCTGATGTTAAGTGGTAACCTCTGCCCATAACAAGCGTTGCGACTAAGGTCCTCACCTACTAGGTACGACAAGACCCAAGTCGCATCGTATGCGCCCGTAACTCTGAGACGTGTATGTGGAATGTATCATGAGTCTCATGTAATTTCACCGGCAACCACACCTTTCAAACCGGAACACAGTATCGCGAATGAGTTACTGCTTGGCGGCAGAAATGGGCATGGTGGCAGTACTTCCACGGACGAACTTGGCGTGAGTACCTGGGAGGACTCGAATCAGATTGTTTTAATGGAAGAAGTTACCACCAGGTGGGCCATATGCTCATTCCGTAACTTAATTACATAAAATATATTTTATTTATTTATTTCTGATAATATCATATACGCACCCCTTCAATGGCTTTGGCCAAACTCTCCGCTTTGGCAGTCACTTGGTCCGCTACTTTCGCTGTGTCGTCGACTAACAACTGAAAATATAAAAATAACTATATTTATTAATAATATATTAATATAATAATAAATAAATATCAAAAAATATGTTTTAATTCCATTATATAGGTATTTTCTAGTTAGTCACTCAACTGGAAAGAAATGTCTCATCAAAATTCTATAATAAAGTACCAAGTACCACTTAGGGCATATATTTATTTGTTCTAATTGGTATCTGATAGGCCTCACAGCTGACTTGGCAGTAACCCTGCCTTCTGCGCTGTAGGTCGTAGGTTCGATTCCCACCTAAGACCAAACATTTGTGAGACGTCCCTGTCTCAGCATATTGCTGCACACCCTAAAAGAGAGAACGCAGCGCTGGTTTTCAGACAATATATGTAGGGTATACCTTGTCTTTGAGATCTACTATCATCTGGAAGGGGTCTATGAGCGGTTGACTAGCGCCGCCCTTGTCTTTGGTCGTTCCCGACAGATTTACTTGTTCGCCGTTTGTCAGAGAGAGATCGCATTTGTTGGCCCACAGACATAACTGAAATTAGATATACATATATGAATTAATTTAAATATTTTTTTACTTGTCTCGGTTGTAACTCAGCCTCCTGCTCGTAGGCCATGGGTTCAATTCCCATCCAGTACAAACATTTATATTCTTCTATTCAATTCGAGTCACTCGTTTCTCGAACCAGTGCGGTGAAAGGATTTCGAGTGCGCCTCGAAGAGGCTCATTTCCTAGACACATGTCTTCGAATTTTTACAGGACATGTCGGTTTCGATGTTTTCCTTCACCGTTTTGAGAACGTGGTCGCACATAAATCATCCGATTGAAAAACTTATAGTCAACTTATGCGAAATCATCAAGGTCGCCTAGTACGTGTTTTGAAGGGTTTGAAGGTATATATAGATATCTATATATCTAGATCTATATATATAGTATAATCTATCTCATAATATATTATTATTATTACAAAACAGGAAGCCCTCCTTTAGGGGTTGTTGGCTGTTCATCCCCATGGAGGGTCGGATAGGGTTTGAACAGGCATCAAACTTATCAATAAGTACGCGCTTATGTTTTGAATAATATTGACGTTTCCAAGCCATTTCTTTATGAATTCTATGGAAATAAAGTTTTGACTTTGACTTTGACTAAGAGAGCTTAGCAGGGGGCTCAAACGAGTATTCTGTAGAACCTAGGATTTGCTCCTGACGACGATTACCTTTAGTAGAGTGATAAAATCTGCTTTCCGTTTGTCCTTGTCGCTGTCTGCCAACATGGCGGCCAGTCTCTCAGCGACTACACACATAGCCTCGAGGCTCGCACCGAACGACTGGTCCTTCTGTTCGTCGAATGGATCGAATTTCTTTAGACCTTTGCTGAAATAATAAATAAATATTAGAGGAAACACACAGCGCCATCTAGAGACAAAGTAAGGTAAGCATAGCTTGTCATGGAAACCAGACATACTTATATACTTTTTTGTAAATACATATTAATACCCAGACAGAACAAACACCTATGTTCGTCACACAAATGTTTACACACAAACATCTATATTCGTCATACAAATGTTTGTCCTGGGTGGGAATCGAACCTACGACCTACAGCGCAGAAGGCAGAGTTTTACTACCAACTGAGCTGTGAGGAATTAAATAATATAGATGTAACATTTCAATTATTGAAAAAATATTGGCTTGTTATTATTATTCTTAATAAAAACAATGACCTATAAAAAAGTCTATTATAATAAATATATAATGTTACGGTTTGAAAGGCAGTTAGCCGGTGATATTACAGTAGCGTGAGACGTAACATCCCCGTCTTGATGGACGCAACGCAATGCGAATTGAGTCATCTCATACTTTGGTGGAGAGGATTATTACGGTTGTCCATGGGTGGCGGTTACCACTTAACATCAGGTGGGCCGTCAGCTCGTTCTAACACCTACATCACATAAAACAAACACTTACCTAAGCTCACATCCCTCACGTAGCCTCCTATACACATAGCATTCAGTGAACACCCAAGTGTTAGTGAAATACCGCGGACTCTCCTGCGCTTGTAACCAAGTGTTCCATTTCTTTGCGTCCTCAGTGTCAACTGTCAGTAAATCGTATTGTTTGTTTGTCACCAGATCGTTTTTCAGTTTTGTTATATATTTAATGTATGTACGGATGTCTTCGTCGCTCTGAAATGAAAAATCTCGCAATAGTATAAACCAAAGTCAGCTCAGTTGATTAGTAACTCTGCCTTCTTAGCTGGTAGGTCTTGGGTTCGATTTCCACCCAGGACAAACATTTGTATGACGAATATAGATGTTTGTTCTGTGTGTGGGTGTCAGTATGTATCATATGTATGCATTTACAAAAAGTATTTAAGTATTATATCAGTTGTCTGGTTCCCATGATACAAGCTATGCTTAGCTTACTTTGGGGCTAGATGGCGCTGTGTGGATTGTCCACCAATATTATTATTTTATTATATTTTTGGACATATGACAATTGTATAAAATTGATTTATTATTATATTATTATTATACAAAATGTTAATAATATTTAGAGCTGGTTGGTGTAATCAGACACAACACTTACGGCCCCATGGGATGACTTTATCTTCGACCCTTGCCTGGAGAGGTAGTCTATGACCTTAGTCAGAATGATAGGCAGCCTTTCCTTCAGCGAATAATAAGCAAAGCTCCTGAAATCAAAAAGAGATTGATTAGTACTAATATTCATTTTTAAGACAAACTATCTTGCAATATCTTATTTCAGTATTTTATGTAGTCATAAATGTAACAGATCTAAATAATCAGATGGTTAAAAGGATCGTGCTCGCGAAAAGAAACCCTCCTTTAGGGGTTCCTGTCTGTTCTTCCCATGGAGGGTCGGATAGGGTTTGAACAGGCTTCAAACTTAGCGAAAAGTACGCGTGACCTTAGTGGCCTTATGTTTTGAATATTATTGACGTTTCCAAGTCATTTTTTATGTATTCTATGGAAACTAAGTTTTTGACTAAGACTTAGACTTTAAGAGAAAAAGGTAATTCCACCTCGTTAAGTAAAGCCCTCCTTTGCCCTCCAATCTCCAACATTATTTGTATTTAATAAACAAATGTTTCCTTACAAGAATCGAACTCGGGACACTACGCAGGCACGGTTACCACCGAGTTAGCTAAGGCTGATTGAACCACTATTCTCGGCCCGTTGCGTAACAATTAATTCATTCTTCAGATCAGATTCGGAACACATTTTGTAAAACGGCCGAGGATAAAGCCCTATTTTTTTTATGGTAGATTTCAATTCAACAGTAAAACCCAAGCAGTTTAAGAAGCCCCGCGGCAGGTATGAGAACTAACATTGTAACAAGGGAAATGGTGACTATGCCTCGCGTTTGCATAGACACTAGCGCCACAACAAAAGGACATAACTCGTGGCGTGGATCTTACTCACCACACATCTTTTCAGGGAAAATCAACAATATGTTTTGTTTTATGAAGACTCTTACGAATATTGTTACGCAGAAATCGAATTTAACCATTAATTAAAATAAAAAATTTAAGTTGATCTTCGAAACACTGATAGTACTGGAAATAACAAATAATAAAACAATTGGAAAAAACAAATAATAAAAGTGCAAAAAGTAAGCCGCCCGAACAGGGACTTGAACCCTGGACCCTTGGATTAAAAGTCCAATGCTCTACCGACTGAGCTATCCGGGCTATGAGGATGCTTTTGAAATTAAGATTTGATTAATTAATATATTTGTTCAGCAAGAAATTAATCCAGTCGACAATGCATAATGGCTGTTAAAGATCCAATCATAGCCTGAACCTATCGAAGTAATAATTTGATGTTGTTTGTGCAGACCTATGATTTTTTTGGATAATTAAGTGAAATTTTTTAATATTCTTTTTGCATAAATTGCATAAATTATTAGGAAGTATCTATTTAATAAATTAAGAACTCCAACCATTATTCATAACACATTAAATGAAAATTAAACACTTGTTATTTTTTTTATGTAGTTCTATTACAGAACGAGCTGACGGCCCACCTGGTGTTAAGTGGTAACCTCAGCCCATAACAAGCGATGCGGCTTGGGTCCTCCCCTACTAGGTACGACAAGACCCGAGTAGCATCGTATGCGCCCGCAACTCTGAGACGTGTAGGTGGAATGTCTCATGTGCCTGTAATTTCACCGGCAACCACACCTTTCAAACCGGAACACAGTAACGCGAACGCGTTACTGCTTGGCGGCAGAAATGGGCATGGTGGCAGTACTTCCCTGGACGAACTTGGCGAGAGTTCTAGTGCTCTATTTACTTTACTTTCTTTATTATAGTCCATATGTGACTAATGTTGACAGAATGTAAATCCATGTTTTCATTTGCAAAATTGTAGTTCTTTTATAATGTAATAAAGTTAAAAATGAAATGCATTTTCCAAGTGTACACTGTATCTCAACGGAATAAATGAATTTGATTTTGTCATTACTGAAATTTCCACCAGTTAGATTGAGTGGAAGAAAATACCCATAGCATTAAGTTCACCTATTACACATTTAAATTTTCTTGTGTGCAATACAAAGTACCTATTAGGTGAATAAAATAAGGTAGAGATTTCCCAGTTTATTTTTGAAAAGCTATCTTAATAAGTAAGTTATTAGAATTAACACAACGCTTTTTACACTTGAAATTATCTGTTTGATACTCTGTGATTATCATCTATTATATTAATTTTTAATTTAATGTTTTATTCATTAAATTCGAATTTACATTATATTCTTATTTCAATTTGAATGAGTGGAGATATTGCTTCATACTAACTAGACACATGATTGTCTAATTGCATAGTTAAATAAAAAAGTTTTTTTTTTTTTTTTTTAATGTAATACATTTACGGAACGAGCCGACGGCCCACCTGGTGTTAAGTGGTAACCTCGGCCCATAACAGCCGATGCGACTTGGGTCCTCCCATACTAGGTATGACAAGACCCAAGTTGCATCGTATGCGCCCGTAAATGTGAGACGTGAAGGTGGAATGTCTCATGTGCCTGTAATTTCACCGGCAACCACACCTTTCAAACCGGAACACAGTAACGCGAATGCGTTACTGCTTGGCGGCAGAAAAGGTCTGAAAAAATGTCAAAAAAGTCTGGTGTATTTGTGTAATAAGTCAATTACAATCAAGTTCTAAATATATATCACATGTAAATAATATTATTTATCAGGCAACACAGTAAAATAAATATACAGGGCCTATATAAATATTTACCTCAAACCTAAAAACACATATATAAAAAAATATTTGCATGTGTAAACGAAATGATCATAACTTAGAAGTCATTTGAAAGGCAAATATGTTACACTATTATAATGTTTAGTTAAGAGTACAAAGAGAGAGAGTCCTGTGAGAAAGAATTTTTGGTCTTTAAAATGAAACCTACTATATAAATTTAAAGAGCATTTAGAAAGAAGTATAGTAGCAATAAATTTAGTATAATGAAGTTTTTATTATACATACTTAGTACTAATTCTTAGGATCCTTTGAAATTGCGCGCCAAAGCTAACATCTAATTAAATGCGTAATAAATTAATATTCAAATGTAGCAAAACTGTACGTACTTTTTGAACGTTCCCTGAAGCTGAATATTGATAGGAGTGGACGTATTCATAAAAGGTTCAACCTTTTCCACCGGTATGAAAGGACCACCGTAGATAAAGTCTGGTTTGCAACATTCCTCAATATCGACGGCCGTGACGGTAGCCACTGAAGATATCTTTGACCCTACGCTCTTTGGGGAACTCATTTTTTACACAATTTTATTAAAATTTACTATAATTTTGCTATGAAACCATCGGGATGTTATTGGTTTGGGGAATTTTGACAACTGAACAGCTGTGTGTCAGATTTGACGTTTATGCGATTCGCCGCTATTCGTAAATTCCGAATCTAAATCACACAGTTTACAAAGTCTGTTCCGTTTATTATATTAATAAAAATCTAATAATAGCGCGCTTACTTTTGTTTCCGACTAGATAAAGAAAAGCAATTAGCTCATTTATTTATTAAAATATTCTTACGAATATGTATTTTTAGTAGAGGAAATTTAGACCTTTAAGACCAACACGAAGGAAAACAGGAGTACTTAGGAACAATAATAATACTCACATGCCATATATTCCGCACATGACAACATTCCTCGGAGTCACTATTCGCATAACCGGAAGACTTTCCGTATCAACGGGCCAATCATAAGCACGGCCCGCCATTTTAAGTTTTTCCAAT